>JAIUSX010000061.1:3676666-4315000 GCA_026573805.1 Hesperophylax magnus | reverse complement strand
GACTTAATAACTTAATTTTGATTGGTGTATTTGATGCCATGCGATGCGATACGACACGAAACCATACATCAAGATGTAAAATATTACAAAATATGCACCACCCCAGCCAGGACTGCCAGGAGAACTTCTAGCTCACGTTATTATGGTATCAATATAAAAATGCCGAAAGATTAAAGACGATGTTTGAAAAATATTTACCTTGGTGGAGCCCAATCGTGTCTCGTGCAGTCCAAAAGAGTGCCAACGTATGTTTTTCCCCGCCATGTCACGTTGACCACCAAAACACCTAAAAAGAGAGGAAAAAAACATTTTGTTAGTCTCATTTTTACATTTCAAATATCAATCACAATTTCTCGGACACATATTTTTATTTAGAAAAACTGCGCTCGTGACGTCAAAAGAAAATTTAATGACAGAGGGCACGTAGGTCCAATCCCACGACGAATTACATCGATCAAATTACCGGTTCGTTGGCCAAACATCTACTGAATCTGTCGAATTCCGTGGGAAAATGTAAGACTTCTTTTACCTGGAAAAAACTGCCATTAAACTATTTAGCAGAATACGAAACTTGGAATGTCGAGCGTGCGAAGGTGTGGAACCATTCTATTAAATATAATATCTATATATAAAAATTAAAATATTTAAAACATATAGTAACCAACTGGCTTTGCTACCTGGCTTCGACAACAGAAAACTGTCTTTGACTTATTTTTCGACAGTTAAAAAATATTTATAATCACCATCACTGACTTAAAAATGACGATGCGCGCTGAAAGTAATTGCGGAGACCCATAAATTCCAGGTAGCAAAAGCTGGTCAATTTTCATGACGCCAGAGCCAACCGTTACATAGTTTTTGTCTGTCTCTTCTGGATCACTCACATAGTTAAGCCCACGCATACACAATTTCTACTGATTATAACAAGTCTCTCGTGAACTCCTTAAGTTTTTATAATAAATAAAAATGTTATTTTTGAAGATAATATCTATACATTTGTTATGCCGAAACGTTAACTGTATGAAATTCCCTCAATAGAAAAAAATCGCAAAGCTCGGAAAATTATTTAAAACACGTTTTGCCTTAAGGGTTTCGTCCAGCTGACGACATAATGTATGTGGCCCTTGCAGACGGTGCGCGGTGAGAGGATGAGGCATTGTTTCCCTCAGCATCCCCCAGCATCCACCACTGACGTCAGAATACATCTGTGGATGCCACAAATTTGGCAGTTTTGCAGGCTTGGCGGTAACTTGATGGTCACTTGACGCCTCGCTGGTCAAAATAAACAGGCTCGATAATTTCATCCGCTCTCCGCATTCTGTGCTCCTGGTAACTTGGATTGTAATATCGCAATTCAGGGTACGCAAAAGTATGTAGAAAAAGGTCGCTTACCAGCAAACAAATTAAATATTACAATATACTCACAAAAGTTATTCCAAAAAATAAAAATTAATATTTGTTGATTTACTTTTGAAGTATGGCCGAATTACTTTTCGGATTAACAATTCGGATAGCCCTGTAGTGTTACACTACAAGTAACTAATGTAACCCATAATTGGTACCGTGGATAAATCATTACCGTGACACGGTACCATGCTACATTAATTAAAGTCCATTTTTACACTCTACAGATCTGTCCTGATGATGGATACTGCATGGTTCTTGAAAAATTGACTAAAGGAGTAGGAGGACGCGCAAACCATTAACAAAAAAACAAAATTCACTACTGGCGTGAGAATCAAACTGAGTATGCAATTGAAGATGAATCTTAAATAGCAATTTTAGCGAGTTTTTTCGACACACTTAGCGGGAGAAAAAGTACCCGGGGCACAGGAAGGGAGAGAGTGATGGATGGATAAGGGATATGGGTCTGAAGCCATTTTACTCGGAGTAATCCAAATAATCCCATGTTTTAAATAAATAATGAACAATATCGTTGAACAGCGCCGAGCCGTTGAGAATTATATTAAGTGGTCTGTTCTACCTCCTTGTACAAAGCTCGAACTTCATCCTGGAGAAAACTTTATTGTATTCTATTACGATAGCTTCCCCGTGGAGAAAGTAGTTTAGTTGATATAGGATGAGTTACGAATAGAATAGAAGATAATATACTCACACGTTAATAGTGTAATGATAATAATAATAATTGGATAAATTGCGCAGCGCCGTTTTTGTGAAAACTCACCTCAAGGGCACTGTACCAAATTATTATGAGTTCCTAGGCATCTAATGTTATTATTTACAAACAGATACAGAAAAACATGTCATACATAAGTATATTCATATTTTCTTCAAAAATGCTGTGCAATTCTGCCAAACAAGTATTTTATTTTAAAAATTTGATATAACATTGTTTTATTATTATTATTAAGCTCTGTCATTTCTGTTGCTGAGCATAACAGCCGTGTCGCCCGTCGATGGATTATAAAAATGTGACTAATTAAGTACAAAAAATAGAAAAATAAATTGCCCAGCAATGAATTCATTCCAATTTTCAACTTCGAAGATTTGATTTAGTTTATATTATCATTGGAGTATTTTGGAAAAAAGAAACATTAATTTATTCTTTTCAACTTTAGTATTAAAAAAAACTAGCAATCTACAGGTTGTTACCTAGTTGCATTGAAATATAATAATACATTTCTGAAATGAGTTTTTCAAGGAGAAACCATAAATGTCTGCAAAAGACAGAATATAAGAAGACGTGAAGAGGGAGTGGACGAGAATTTAATGGGAGAGTTTTACGACGCCATGAATAAAACGCAGAAATGCCACCTTAAAGTATACGTAAACGATAAAGTTCAAATCAAGGAAAGTTTCACACAGAGACATAAAATAAAGTGCTTCAGAATGGAGGTAAATAAGATATAAAAACTTATCATACGCGTATTGATGTTATCAAATAATTAGTTTCCAGTTATAACGACGGTTTTATTGAGAATACTACCTGGTAATTGGTACTTGGATATTTAAACTCGTTAAAATCAGGTGGCAGTCATTTGAAATTGCTAATTTGATTGCGCGTCCAGCGATATAACTGAACAAATGGCGACCTGAAAGATTAGTTCCTCGTCTGTGGATTCAGAGGAAAATATTTTTAATTGAATTATATGGATTATTTCGCATCGAGAATTTAAATAAAATAATATACTTGCAAGTCGCCGTCGCTCGAGAATGGAAGACAATCTATTAAACACTTAACATCGAGCTTAATGTAATAGTAGTGACCAGAAGTAATTACAGGTTAATAGTAATAACCAGGTCGTTTTCAACCTTCCCCCTCCCCGTGTGCAATAGAACATGTTTTATGGAATGCAAACTTATTGATGGATAAAGAAAAATGACTGATTTACGAATGAATAAACATTTAATTTTGGCTAAAATCACATCAATCCAAAGATTATAATAAAGATGTGCTAATTCAAAGTAATTAGGCCGCTCCGTTCAAACTCCCATTCCGCAAGTAAAGTTGCTTTTCTGAAGCCAGATAAAGCGTACAGATAGGAGACTCCGGTCGCCAATAACAATTAGACCCCCTGCCACCCGCCCGGGAGCAGATCCTCCCCCACAGGCACTCTACTACAGCCTACACCCGCCGCCCCCTCGGCCAAAAGATAACACCACGGACTAAATGCCCTAATCCGGAGAACAAGACGGGTGTGCTTTGATTGAGATCATCGAATTATCAAGTTACACTTACGTATTCCTATGCGCCTTGGATTTGCTTTGAAAAACTCAATCTCCATTTTGGACGACAGAATGTTGACCTGGCTTGCTCGCTGGCGAATGTCAGATTTCAATGTATATTTTTTGCGATTTCGCCTCAAAATTGCGTTATCTTCCGAATTATAAAAGAACCTTTCGAATTCGAGAAAAGATTTTCGGGGTCGAATGTCGGGAGCTTAGGATCACAGGGGCCTAACTACAAAACTAGCGTTTTGAGTTAAGCTTGGTTTCGGTAATGCCATAATCATATTTATTAGTGAAACAAAGCTCTATCTCATACATACAGCCGTTTAAGAGATACAGTTGGGTATATCAGATGGGCATATGAGCATACCAAAAACAAAAACCCCGATGTTTTATACTAGAAAAACGCCTTTCTTAAAATTAAAACTTCCTAAAAAGAGCAATTCTACATAGGCCTCGATAGGAAAAACTGACATTGGCCCTTATAGAAGCAAGCCACAGAATTAATTAAGGCGATACGTATTCTGAAATGACACTGAAATTCTGGTTGATTTGCCACATGTGGTCCTGTCGCTGAATGGGTATAACCTCTTTTTTCTGTTATATGTGTCGTTTATGAGAAAGAAAGAGAGGGTACAACGGAACATATAACCAGTATATTCATTGCGATGGTCGCGATAAGATTGAAATTGCTTAGGCGACGAAATACACAAAAAAAGCTTAGGCCTATATATTAAAATGTTTTCAGATCAGAATTTGAAGAACTAAAGTTTACAAATATTTTTTCCAAAGGCTTCTTATAACTTACCGACTTTATGTTGATAATCTGTTATTACATATCTCTAACAGAGTAGTGTCGAGTACCTCATTCAAGATGTAAATTGTCTCGCCGCGCCGCCTCACAAAATATATTTAAAAGGGTTTAGTATAAATTATATGGGACGCTTCAACACCTCATTTTAGTATTTGAGTACCTTATACAAACTGATTCTGAAATCGTGTCCTACGTCCCTACCCAACACTATAAACCGATCTATCTACAATAAAAAAACTGGCATTAATCGTCTTAAATACACTATTACCTGCATGTTTTGTAATTTCTACTTTCTAGAATATTGTGCAGGTTTAAGTAACACGTCTCAAATTACCGAAACCGCGAACGATGATGTCATTGGATACTTCTATAAAGGATTATGACATTTTATGCCTTTTTTATTACCTACAAATAAAATACCTATCTAAAATATGAAAGTTTTATACTGAGAAATACGCCAAGAAACGATTTTTTTTTTTTTTTTTTTTACAGTAATACCGCACAAGAGTCCCAACTGCTCCCGTCTGGAGCCAGTGAGACTATGGCATCCCCAATTGGGGTATGTTGTGAGGCTGAGGGTATTGGGGAGGGGAGGGAGATGGGGAAGAGGAAGGTGGGGAAGTACCTGGCTATTCAGATCTGGTCACCAAACACGGCTAAAGCCATTTCAAGCAACGTTTCAATTCTGAATGGTGGTCTTACACCAGGGCGATACTGAGAGTATCTTCCACTCTGGAACGTGCCGCAAATATACTATATATTATTTTAATTAATTAATTGTGAAATAACACAAATTAATCAAATAAAATTTATTTGCGCACGCCGGGTTCGAACCCGCGACCGTCGGATCTGTAGTCAAAAGCGTATACCACTAGACCACGCCGGCCGTCAAATTGATGATAAAATCCACGACTAAACTGTTAAAACTCCCAACTGGGATCTTTTATTCAAACTTATCCAAGTGGAAAAAACTGCCCCAGCTACTATGGGAAAGAATTATGATGAACGAGAGAACGAGAAAAGAAGAATGGAGTGCAATAAATAAATCTCCCGACTTCTCCCTACTATTGGAAATTCCGTTCGAACCACGAATGATAAAACATCTCTTCCAATGTTATAATATAATATTAAATTGAATCTACGTACATCATAATTTTGTATAAAAAATTACAAAAACATTAAAAAGAATATTCTGTAAGTAAAATTCACTCATTAGAATGTATTCAAAATAAGATATTAGAAATTCCATTGTAATGAACTACCACGGGCCAAACATCATTTTATTTATACGCAGTGTCAAAAAACCGGTCGGTGGTAGAGTTAACTAATGCGTCGGATTCCCACCCAGGCAGTCGTGGGATCAATTATTATTTCTCTGCTAGGTAAGTCCTCCATCATTACACACACAACATCTTCCACTTATAATGACGGTAGTGGGAGTTTTTTTTTCAAATATTGTAATGTTACTCGTAACCCGGGAATATTTTATTTTTTTATTATCAATATAAAATTGTTTTACACGTGTTTTTCGATATCTGTCTCACTAGTATATCATTCTCACATACGGCACTACGCTACCCGATCCCGATAGCCTCGTAATTGTCGGCAGAGTACCTACCATTAAGCGCGAGTAATATAATACTCAACATGACGACATGTGGATTGTGGAAGTACCTACGTGCAATGTCGGGCAGAAGTTGCAAAGGCTCTATATTACGCCCCACGAGGATGTGCTCCTGGTTGGGATAATATTTAATGCCTCCGGAGAAATTAATAACAAGCAGACTTTTTAATATTCTGATTTTATTTTCGTTTACCCTGAAATATATTTTGTAATGCGTGATGGATATGCAGATTGACTCCTATTTTTTAAAGTGGGCTAAAACTCTGGAAACTAAATCAAAATAACGCATTGAATCTATTTGCATGGAGAGTACATTAAAAAATACTGCACGTATGTATATCGTAACTAAACTTTTTCTGTCTAGAATATCCGGATGTTACAATGCATAATATGTTCTTTCAGAGCCTTACCTCCAGATTTAAATTTGATTTGAACCCCCATGTTCCCATGCTTGCGCGTTCCCATGTTCCCATGTTCGGAATATTACTCCGGTTTTCTGACCCCTTCCCCCCACTCGACCAATATTGCTAACAAACCAAAAAACCAATAATCATTTTTTTTACGCAAACGCGTATTTTGGGTAAAAGCCATTGCAGAAAATAATCTCCGTCGCTTGATTTCTTTATCCGTAAAAATAGCACTGTCCTTCTGCACGTATTCAATAATCGCGGTGGAGGTGGATGGATGGAGGCAGCAGTTATTTATATGAAATGCGATATAAATATACGGCTTCAGCAGCATGTGACATCTTAAAATGGCCGCCATTCCCCCGGCACGCGCCACCCGCTCCACTGTTCGTGAATGTGTTCGTACTTCATACACAATTTAACTGCTGTCGGGCTTCGGAAGGGGTGGGGAGTGGTGAGGGAAGTTTAGACGTCATGGGCAATCTAAGAATGGAGTAACTATCTGGAAAAAATGCTCGCTTGATACACGCTACGCTGTACACGAAATAGAGTGGAGTTTCTCAAACTTATTTGGTTCACCACCCCTCAATGACAAAACACTTTTCTTTCCTATTCCCCATTCAGGAAAACTAAAGCCCCTTATTTGTATGTACCTACTGGATATACATATTCACTATATAAAATTGTTAACTGACGTTAATAGTTAACTATTTAAAGTTTGGGGAGGGGGGTAAAATCAGTTTCCCTGATAGGTCATAGGGGAACCAAGACTGGAAAGATTAGGAACCGCTGCTATAACAACTCGTTACTGTCCTGCCGATGAAATTAATGTTGTTAATTTATTAAGAATTTTAAATTATTGGAATAATAAAAGTTTATCAGAAAACCTATCAATTCATTCGTTAAAGGCCTGAAATCCCGTTTTTAACCGGATTACGAATAATATGAAGAGATTCTTAAAAAATTGCAGTCAGTAAATTTTGTGCGTGCCCCCAGGGAGGCGATATCGCAAAGTTAGGCAATCACTGGAAAAGAGGGATGTTATTGAACGTTCAACACATTACATAAAGCAGTACAAGGATACGGCTCTTTATAGATTGTGGAGTTTCGAATTCGCGGGAGCTGAAATAATAGGGAAATAAAAGTCAACATAAATAAACTACATAAAACATAAACGTGGACTCGCGTAGATATTGTCTCAGATCTTTTTAATGCCGGTTTTCAACACTGATTTAGTGTTCATTGTTAAATACCATGTGCTAGGCAGTGTTTATTTTCTTTTCTGGAAATCAAAGAAAATATTTCAAATGATAAACCTTGTACTAACAGCAATCACCTACATTTTTGAAGACTTAAGGGTGTTCCTAGGTCTAGAGTCCTGGACGTTTTGGACAGCTAAGCAGTGTAGCAGGCGATCTATCCTGATGATTGGCAATAATCTTGACAGAACAAAAAAGTACAACACTCGCACAAAATCATTTCGAATAGGTTCAATCTGTTTTAAAAGGGGTAACCGGATGAAAAATATTACGTTAGGTTAATTTAGGTTGAGTTAATTTAGGTTGAGTTACGTTAGCTTAGAGTTTTTTCTATGTGAAACATCTTTTGGCGCGCCTAGGGGAGGGGGAAACGACTCTTACGTAGCAAGTGTTGCAAGATGAGACGGCGCTCTTGCAGGAAACGACGCCTCATTCCGCTCTTTCCGCTCGGCTGTCAAAACTCTGCGCGTTATATTTGTTTCTATTCTCACTAAGATTGACAATGGATCTATTCTAAATGACGATGATTTTTTCAATTTGTAATATATTTATTTGTTTATATTTTAATAATAATAAAATTATTTTAATATAAAAAAAATATAGACTCAATTTGGAAGTTTCACATCCGCCAGTCGTCCCGTGACAGCTATATTTTTCTTCAATGTTCTGTGTTATCCCTGCATTGTTTTGTCGTGGAACTATAAAAAGAAAATCCCTTTATGTATATGCGTTATTTTCCTTGAAGATGAATGGGTATTTTTTCAGGCAGACTCCCCTGAATATCCTGCACCCCACGGGACGAAGAAGGAAGAAGAAAGCAGGAAGGAGCGCGGCGCGTTGTGTCGCCGTGCCGCGAATTGTAATATCACAATCGGGTCGTGCGCCCCGCGCCGGGCGTGCCGCAAATGTTACACCACTTTGGTCGCCCCCGGGTCCGAATACCAATGGGACTGAAGACCTGTACAACTGCTGTAAGTCTAGCCGGGAATCTTTATCTTATTAAAAACACTGAATACATCAAGTAAGTTATTAACTTATGGCTGTTAAAGCACGCTTGAGAAGGTTTTTGACAAAAATGTCATAGTAGAAAAAATGGCCAAATGAATAATTGCGTTAAAGAGACACACAAAATACACACATTGGAAGATAGGCGTAAAATAAATAACTTAACTTTTTTATTCAAAATTCTAAACTCTAAATTCGACTGTTGCGAACTTCTGCAACTCATAAACTTACGAATACCTACAATAACAACACGACAAAATACACTATTCCAATGCAACACACAAAAGCGTAATTACATTGCGAACTCCGCAATACAACGGTTTCACACTATGGGAAACCAATACTTAGGTGATGTCGATATATTTAATATTAACTTTGCGAATTTTGTGGACTACGTAAAAGACTTATTTAAACACTATTCCTAAATGGAAGTTATATTTTTGTAAGCCATTCAAATCGCTGTATTTTTTTAATTTATGTACTATTATTTTTAATATTACTTTCTCATGTTTCAAAACTGTCGTTAAAATTGTACCACCTACATGTAAAAGCACTCTGGGCGTTAAATAAATGAATGAATAAATGAATAAATATTGTTTAAACTGACTATTTGTGGTGGAATTTCATTATAGTGATAATATGTTGAAACAAATTTAAACCTTTTCCATTTTTTCTTTTTGTCCGTTACCGGTTTCAAACCGGAGAAAAAAAAAATGTCGTATTAAAAGAATGGTATTTGAATTGTGTTTATGGCTTCTAAGAAACATCTAAGTATGCTTGAATTGAAGTGCCGAGCTTTTATACCCTGTTTTTTGTTCATTGTTCCCAATGTTGCCTCTGATGTTTGAACAGAAAAAAGATTCCCGTGTTTTTTTCTCACAAGCAGAAAATTCCACTATTGGGAGATATTTCAACGGTACACACACGGAGAAAACTTACTGATGTGAAATATTTCTAATTTATTAAAAATATGGTCAAATTATTCGTTTTCCTGTTAAAAACGGGCCTGCAGTACTTTAACGAATGAATTGAAAGAATTCCTAACAAACTATCAGTAAAACACGAATGTGTTATGAGGATGTCAGAACACGTGTTCATAAAAATTCTAATATTGTCGAATTACGTCATTATATTTATCAGGATAATCGCAGCTGCATGAACATGTGTTTCGATATATTATGAATGTATAAATATTTTATTCGGAAATGGCTTGCTATCACATTTCTAAAAGGATTTTAATAAATCAGCCATACTCTTTTTTCTCCTTGTATGTACGTTATGTGACCATCAAAATTACTAATTTCAGTCATGTGTGCATTAGTCCTGTGTGAAATCTGGTTCAATAAACTCAAATTCAAGTGTCATTTTCAAAATTGGAACTGATTGTGCGAAGATTTCAGACAAGCGACAAATACATGATATAATATTTAAATTGGAACTGATTTGTCAAGAACGTTTTACGGGTCAGCGCCAGGAAAATATTAAAAATTCTAATTACTCAAGATCATACTTAACAAGATCGCAACACGGTAAAGGGCCGGTTGTCTTGAATTCTCTGATAATTACCGCGAAGTACTTAAAATCAATGGAATTAATCTAATGCTAATCATGTTATTTCGTCGACTAGGCGCATAACCATAAGTCTTGTATCCTCAGTAAGCATCTTCGTACGAATCGAGAATCCATTAAAACCAATCAATTTGGCCTGACTATCAACATGCATGTCCCGGCCATCTTGGAAATTAATGACCTGAAATGTGTTCCTGCCCGGCCGGGAGTAATGGCTCCTCTCCATAATCGACGTATTAAATTACTGCGGGGGCAAGCAATGTTAGCGATGCACTCTGGGGCGTAAAAAAACCACCAAACGCTCACGAAATGTAACTTTGATGGACGGAGATGAGCGCAGAAATGTTATCATTGTTCCATCGGTCACGACGCTGGCGCAGTGACTTGTAAAATGGCGATGGCGACTTATTGCGCACTCCGGTCTTACTCTCAATTCTTTGTAAGCTCTGTATAGTCCGTAGACCGATTGGGATTATCTGTTCAAGTTGTTGGGAAGAACTGTAATGGCGATTATGCATAGCGTCGTTGTTTAGTAATCATTGTTTTACCTCAGCCGCTTTGCATTTTGTTTGCATGTAATTTTTTTCGTGCGTTCCGTTTCTGCTTTTTTAAATCTGCCGCTTCTACTTTATTATTCAGGCATGCCTTACTTTGACTAGATGGCTAACTTTGACTATGATTCAGTAAAGATTCTTTTTTTCAAATGTGACATCGTCGTGTTGCATATTTTTTTCTATATTATAGTACCTACCCGACTGAAGAAAGTTTGAAAAAAGAGTTGTTATTGAGATAGTTCATTCTTTGGACAAATTATATAATTCCTTATTTGAAAAAAATATGGTTCATAATTAAGGATCTTACATGGATATTTAAGTACCTACCTACTTACTTCTTGTTATAAATAAATGTTCACAAAACAACTTCACAATTAGAAGCCACTCTAAAATATAGGTCCACGGGCCAATGTCATTAGTTCCATAAATACCTCAATTATGTTTTATATCAGAACTAGTATTAAGTCATTATTATTATGTAGCCAATGTTTTAAACATCCACTATTATTACAAGTCTAGAACATTATTATTACAAGTTGAAGCACTGCAGTGTATCGAGATGATATTTTGACAAAGGCTTGGGTACGGTATTATACGTCGTTGCTGAGTAACCGCACCGGGCTCTAGAGATTGGAGTATTAATTATCGAGCAATGGATCCCCAGCATCAAGTACTCAGTTCCCAGCCACCAGCGCCTCGCATCCCTTCTGACCGATATTTAGCTGTACAGCGCGGCTTATAGTAATTATTATTTAATAGGCTACAAGCCCAACTCAGATTATGATCGCGTGTCTCGCGAGAAAGAATGGCGAATGGACAGCTCGTATAGATACAACAGAGCTATTATAAATAATAAATGAGAAAATTTAAACCAATTAATAACTACTTAAATCAAAATATTCCTGATAATTCATTAAGACTTGTTCAAAAAGTCAATAAGTGTCTCATATAAATAAAAATCGGATATGTTTATCCGAGACACTATCCAGGTTACTAACAAATTTATTAGAACTTTGTAGTAATTTAAAAAGGTAGCTCCCAAAATTTGGGAAATAAATGGTTGCAAGATGATATTGTCAATTCACAATGGTTGAGTCGCTAAGACGCTGTCCCGGTAAGACCAGAGATCATGTGTTCGATTCCTAGTTGTAACCGTTATATTTTTTTTAAATTTTCTCTGTCTTGTTCTGTTTCTTGTTTCGTTTAGATTCGTTAGTATTATCTTCTTCTAAAATGATACAAAATATTTGTATTTATTAAAACATTAGACTGTCGACTGGTTTCGGAAGAGTCCTTTCTTGGATCATCTCTGTAAATGAAATTAGAACTTAATTTTTGTCTAGAACATCTAGATTAAGATCACATTTCCATTTCCAACATGTTACCTCGCTTTAGGCCGTATTGCTGAACTGAGTTCTAACTGCTAACTGCCACCGCAGCGATGTAACCTAATTGACTGTTCTATCAACAAATAATAATACCCGTTGGATTTTCCCTAACCGACAGCGTTCTATGTTCGGGTTAACAGGCAGCCTGACTGCACATTGAACACACTCAAAACATGCCATCCCCCGAACAAACACACAACGTACGTACTACAATAACATAAATATATACATACAACGCATGTCTCTTCTCTTCGGGAAATCATATCCATAAACGGTAGTACAGTTGCAAACCCAATTTAAGGCCCCGTAATAAGTGTTCAAAGATGGTTTGAAAGGGAGATATGTAAATATGAATGTTAGAGGGAGCGCGCTGATATTAATAAAACTATAATAATTAAGCGAAAATGGTGAAAATATTTAATAGAACACGACTCGTTTGAAATAGAGCAAAAATCTCTCGACAAATGCTTTAGTAGCTTTTAAAGATACATTGTGATTTTTTCATGACTATAACATATTTAATAACAAAACAAAACGTGTTTTTAATAATTTTTTCATGACTATATCATATTTAATAACAGAACAAAACGTGTTTTTAATCATTTTTTCATGACTATAACATATTTAATAACAGAACAAAACGTGTTTTTAATATTTTTTTCATGACTATAACATATTTAATAACAGAACAAATCGTGTTTTTAATAATTTTCTTAGCTTACTTTGCGATTTTTTTTCTATCGAGTAGATTTTATATACTTAACGTTTCGGCATAACAAATGTACAGATATTATCTTCGAAAATAACACCTTTTTTTAATTAAAAACTGAGTTACAGAGAAACTTGTAGAATAAATCGGTAGAAATTGGGTATGCGGTTAGTACGTACCTAAAGACATTCTAAAAGTTAACTATGAGCCTTACTAATTAATAAGCGTGTTATAAATTTTACACAACTGATGATTGTTTTAACAGTTTTATAAAATATAAACTATTTATACTAATTATAAGTAATAATTATTATTTGTCAGTTTATTTTATTTTTATTTATTTTATTTTATTTATTTATACGCCCATTGGGCTTTTACATACATAGTTCATAATAAAAAATATTCTGAAGATTGTAAGTACACAATAGTAACAGTAATGATACATATAACCATATCCATTTGACATATTATAACAGTAGGTAATATTAATAAGGGGGCAGTTATTTTCATGCAATAGTGCGAAAATCCATTGATTCACAGTTGACGGCAATTTAAATTTAAATTAACAAAATGTAAAAAATACTAAAAATAAAATAAAATAAATAAAAATAATAATTAAAAATAAATAAATAAAAATGATAACAACTAACAATTTGTAGGCTTTTAAGACAGTTAAAATACATTTAAATTAAAATAAAAACTATAGCAGACTTAAGATCATGCGACGACCAGTGTTTTTTGATATAGTGTCCTCTGCGTGCAGTTCTATCTTTCATAAGCATAAACTTTTTAATATAAGAGTGTTTGTTGGAAGTGACTTGCCAGGTAAGTATGTTTTGGTATCTTTTCTAAATAACAAATGTAGATCCTAGGAAATAAATTGTACAGCGCCCTTGAGGTGATTTTTCACAAAAACGGCGCTCTACAAATTATCCAATTATTATTATTATTATTATTACTGCTGTACAAAAGCATTGTACATAACTTATGTAAATAATTACTGATAATTTCAGATTCAGTAAATTCAGTTAACCTAAGCATGTTTCTGCATCTGTTTGCATATAATAAGATAAAGCCTAATAAGTAAAATGTGTACATCGCAGCGCTCTTGAGGTGACTATTACACAAAGTAAATGTATATACATGCATACAACATAACAACTGCAAGTTACCTTCTGCGATACAAATTTATTTCATGTCATTTCAGTAATTTCATTAAAATTAACCAGTCTTAAAGTATCCAGTCTTTTAAAATAAATATGTACTCTACTTTTGCCACTAATTTTCTAATAAATGTAATATCAATAGTAATGGGGGGAGGGTATCATAGGAAATGTAAAATCAATGTCCAGTGTTTTTACTACGGTGTCCTTTTTGATAAAAGTGTGTTTATCTGAAGTGACCTGCCAGGTAAGTATGTTTTCTGTATCTCTTTGTATATAATAAAATTAGATAGAGCATATGAACTCATGATAAATTATACAGCTGCTTTGCGGTGATTTTTCACAAAAACGGCGCTATACAGATTATCCAATTATTATTACGAAGCGCGATGAAGGGAAACACATATTTAAGACGAATCATGTCAAGAGTCGTTGTAGCAAAATAAAATAAAAGCAATGTTCAAATGTGAATTTAAAAAAGGATTGTGTGCGGACCGGTTCTCTGTTTATTCATGCAAGTAAATGGCACGATCGTCAGTTAGCATACCTTTTGGTTTTACTGATAGCGGAATGGGATTTTGGTTTTATATTAAAGGTATAAATCGCAATATGGTAAAGGGTTGCAATATATTCACATACTTGTGGAAGGCTGATCGAAACCCATTTTAAAGCAGTTACATTATTATTTAATGTCGCGGTCGTTAAAGTAACACGTGAAAAGTGCACGGGAATAATGAATTGGAGATTATTCCGCCACCGCAAAGTCTGGAAAAGCCTATAAAATGCTTCATAATTCTCATTGTCCCGGCGTGTGCCGTCGCCGCTAAACATTCCGATTTAAATATTTACGGCTTTATGAGCGAACGCTGTAGCTCGGAGCGAAATGGTTTATCCAACCGACTCCTGGATGGAATTTATAAACAATACGTTTTATGGATTTAATTAATCCGATTGCTCGCTAGCCGCTACCCCACACTCCCACCTCCCCACTCCCCACTCCCCACTCCCCACTCCCCACTCCCCACTCCCCACTCCCCACTCATCCAACCAGCGTGCGCGCATGCATAGCGTCGCTGCTGATCATAAAAATACGACTATTAGTAATCAATTGAAATCGAATTCTTCTAATGATTTCTTTGATGGACTATCCTCGCCCAAACTTATAAACGGAACTTGTTTGATATTTTTAATTCGATGGTATCAGTTAAATAGAAGTATATTTGGTTCACATTTTTGCCAGTTTAGTATATACTCGTACCTACACATAGTAGTTTATATGCACTCGTAAGCACTACGTGGAGGCATAAATTTCCTAGTGGAAAAGCCGACTTAGACATGGATAGCGACCTAAAGTTCAGAATAATGCAGCAGTTCAACTAAATTGATCATCGCCGCAAGTTTGAGATACTTGACACAGCTTCAATGCATGCACAAACACGTCTCTCTCGGGTAAAGTTGCGCGGCTTGTACCTGCCAGCCGTCGGCGTCGGGAGTAGCGGGAGGCGAGAGGCGAGAGGAGGTAGCTCCAACTCTTATTACCATATACACGAGGCTGCCGCTAGCCCTACCCGCTACCCGCTAGACTCGACATAATGGCGCTCCCTACCAACACCGCACCACCCCTTCATTCTCTGCACCCCTGCTACTACTGCTAGATACTAGATACTTTATACTCCCTTCTTCCCACCCAACCATGTTGGGCCGCTGTTATCATTTAGCCTTTACCTTTTGGCTGAATCGCAAATTGGTTTTTAAATTTGTGCCGCTCACTTACAAACAGAATGGTGGTGACCGGTGTTCATTATGCTATCGATATTTGCATAGATCATACTGTTTTCCCAGATAAGCAAAAATTAATATGTAAACAAAGCTTGTTCTTTGTGGTTTTTAACTTTTGAATTACGAATCAATGCGTTTTACCATAACGATGCGAAGTTATAAAAATGGATGAATAATAATCACAAACAATGTAATTATAATGCGATATTCAAATGAGCCCCGGTTTGAATTAATCTTACTCACCCGAAAAGTGGAAACATCTTTTTTCATTGACAACGCATTAAAGTTGCCCCATTAATAATGCGCTAAAAGACAGGGTAAAACGCGCCGGAGTGAGAAGAGAGAAGTGGGCGGCAGAGGGACGGGACTCCAAAAGGAAGGAAAAGGCCTAAAATAATAAAACAATTAGACTTCCATTCTGAGCACGTACAGCGCCGTGGGAGTGCGAGCGAGAACCCTCTCTCCTGCTCAGTGCTCACTCCTCTTCCCTCGGTATCTTGCAAATAATACAAACCGAGTTAAAGGAAATAATTTCAATGATTGTTTGGTTCCTTTGCTGTTTTGGAAACTCGAATAATATACTTAATTTTAAATTAGAGAGACCTGTCGGAAGCTGATTATTATGATAATATATGTAATGAACTTGTGGATAGAAAGTAGCAAGATGGGAAGGAAGTAGGAAGCTCCTGTGGCTTCGGACTCACTCCCCTTTCAGAATCATTTCAAATTATGTCGGTAATATAAACCTTAGGATTTAAAGCTTTTAAAAAAGTAAGCAGTTCGAGTAATTTTAAAAGCGTGTTAATTAAAATGAACACAAAAGAATGTGCCCTGAAACTAGCAGAGTGAGCTTATCCAACGAGCTTAGAAATAAAATCGTAAAAACCATAAAGTATAAGTCATAAAACTGTATTTCTTTTGAAAAGTTATCTTTACACCTTATAACGACGTTGTTGATAAGCGCCGCATTAATATCATTATTCTATAGTGCACGTTTCAGCGCTCAAGCAGCATATACTGGCGGCGCATTCAAATAAACAAGCGTGCCCGTTTTGTGTTTCCCTGTTATCGCAACAATGGAAATTGCTTTCATAAATATGCGTGATTGTGACTTAACACCGTCAAATGCAGGCGTAATCGGGCGGCGAGAGGGCGACAGGGCGCTGGGCTGCCCACGGGTGCGAGAGAGCCTTCCCTCTGGGTACTGGGTGTGGGTAGTCCACAGTCCATCTAAATGGCGCACCCTCATCATAATGTGTCCCTTATTGCCTGGAATATGAGCGTTATGACGCACTAAAGGAGCGTAAAGAGCTTCACAATTTACCGTAAATGCAGGAAGTCAGTAATGCGGAAGAGCTCAAACGCCGCACGTCGCAGACCAATTTACGTATTATTATTGGCCACCCATAATATGCGAGTACTCGGAAGTTGAGCATCTGTAATATTCATTTATTTATTGTTATTAAGTTTAATTTGTAGAACTCCATTTTATTTTTATTTTTTTATATATACAATAATATTATTATTGGGTTTATAAAAACAGTTTATTTTTAAACAAGTTCTGCTGTGTAATTATTATTACGCGTGACAGCTGTTTCGCCCTCTAAAGGCATTAGAGGGCGACAGTTTGATAATGCCTTTAGAGGGCGAAACAGCTGTCACGCGTAATAATAATTACACAGCAGAACTTGTTTAAAAATAAACTGTTTTTATAAACCCAATAATAATATTATTGTATATATAAAAAAATAAAAAAAAAAAAAAAAAAAAAAAAAAAAAAAAAAAAAAAAAAAAATGTAATATTCATACTTATTTGGAAAAATCGCTTGCTCCGCACATTTAAAACTTTAGATTAGATTTAGGTTTATGTTAGCGTAACATAACATTAACAGAACTTTATTAGATATTATATTATATTATATTTTTATTATATATTATATTTTTTTACATTGTATATAATTAATAAATCTTCTTAATGGGGTCTACCCATAAGCTACACCTTTTGTAATTTTTATTTTACAATAAATAATTTTTGATTTGATTTGATTTGATTTTTTTACAAATTATAAGACGCAGGAAAACACACCTATCATTGCAATTATAAATGAAAATATTCACTTTGGGTCACTAAATAGAAAACGCCCAAAAAACATTGAATTCAAGAGCAAAAGGGTAGAATGTCTCAGAACTAAAAAAAAACAGTTTGAAGGATTCTCTCGAAGGTTGGGTGAACAAAACAGTGCTTTTGCAATAAACGATTCAATTGTATAATCATCCACTTTACCAAGTTCGCCGTGACTTTACTTTTCGTTTGGCCCCGAGAGCTTTTGTGAACAATTGACACTTGGGTATCAGGATGGTAGGATGTGCGAAGGACCATTGTATATAACCCGCCAGTCAAACTTTTATTGGTTGAAAGGGTCTCTGATCTCGTCAACAACTCAATACGTTTCGGATGTTCTGAATGATGCGGGTTACGTTACTACTACGAAGGGTAATATTTTAATTTTATACATTGATTTAAATTTTCAAAGGATACATCGTTCAAAAATGACGAGAGGGTAATTCGGGAAATTTAAAAGCGGAGAATATTATACAACACGGTGTCTGTTGGGTGGGAGTAGGGATGCGTGAAATTAAAATTATTATACGCGCTTTAAATTTCAGCATTTATTGTGGGCTTTCAAAACGGTTACGATGTAGGTACACCGCGAGTTACGCGCTGAACTACGTCGGCGTGTTTTGCATTAAATTTTAATTTAAATTAACCCATAGTTGAAAATTTATTGTGTAGATACTTACTTCTAAAAAATATTTACTTAATATCACAATGTTTCAATTAGGTACTAAACGATCTTAGTGGAATACACTGCAAAGGAACTGGATTGAAAAATATTACGGCTTAAAAATATATATTCATACACGTAGATGTAGAATTAAT
Organism: Hesperophylax magnus; assembly: GCA_026573805.1. Taxonomy (NCBI): domain Eukaryota; kingdom Metazoa; phylum Arthropoda; class Insecta; order Trichoptera; family Limnephilidae; genus Hesperophylax; species Hesperophylax magnus. The sequence goes on along the minus strand of JAIUSX010000061.1, from coordinate 4,296,098 downwards.
AAATCTTCATTTAAAAACGTTTAAAACCGTAAAAGACTCAAACACTCTGTGATTGGTCGGCGAGTTCTGCCGGTTCTGCGAGTTCTGGATCGGTGGAACCGTCGATCGTAGACTCGCACACGTCTTTGTGCACACTGTGGTAAACAAATTATTTCAAAAGAATTCAGGTTTTTCGTAAATTTTCGTAAAAAATCGGATTTATTGATTTCATACCGACCCGAGCCGATTGACCTTACCGTTAATCTAAAAAAACAATGTACGTATGACGTCACGCGTACCCCGTCAGATGTCGAACGTTTGGCGGGCTTTGGAAAGTGCAACCTTTAAAATTTATTTTATCTATGAAAATAGATATTCCACATTTGTAAAAAAAAATATTAATACCGGTATTAAAGTAAGAATATGAACTTTCATAAAAACTTAAAAATTGACAGGAATTCCTTATTATATGAAAATAATATAACAGTTTGATAGTGGGTCAGGGCCAAGACGCTACGCAACAAGCAATGCTAAAGCATAAGCAAACTAGAATAAAGTGGATTATTAAATGAATATAAAGACGCCGGTGGCATAATAACAAACTGCGTACCAACGAGTATCTTATTGCGCTACAAATCCCCGCCATTCGTTTCCCGAATAAGGGAAATGATTTAATAAGAAAATGTTTGTACAACATCAAATATTATATCCCGATAGAAATTCATGAAATTTTCTCTTCCATACAAAATACAAAATTGATGTATTCGTGCGTTCTTCCCTCCGGAGATTTTCCAGTCCGAAATAAGTGGTCTGAGGAAGTCTGTTAAACACTAAGAGCCTTAACAATAAACGTCTTTTAAATTTGATAAACAACCACAGATGTAGGGTAACTGGTTGTTTTATCAGTCGTATAAAATTAAACACGCGTTTATTAGTAAGAGGGTAAAAATTTTCCGTGAAAATTTTAGAGTTGCTTGGAAGCCATTTTCGAAGTCATTTTGGAAGTCGTGCGAACGTAATTTATTATTTATTAGGCTTCCCGATTGCTTGTTTCATATTTTATAAAAATTGTTTCGCAACTAATTCGGCGTAGATAACTTGAAGAAAATTTATTGGATTTATATATAAAGCTTTAGTGTAGGTACCTACCGAAGTAATATAAATGAAGGTTTTCCGAAGACTAAGGACGGGTTGTTTCGGAGAATTTGAACAATTCTTAAAATTTGAAAGTTATTTTTTTAAGTTCTGTGAAAGATTTTTTTCAAGTTCTGTTATTATTTCAGTTCTGTCAAGCAACTAGCCTATAATAATATAACAACAGAACATGAATAGGACTTTTCAGAGAACCCGAAAATTAACGTTGAAATTTGATGAGTTTTTCAAATTCTGCGAAAGAAACCATCCTAAGATTCTACCAAGTCATCAAATAAATCACTATCGTATTCGTATCGGATTGTCGTCGGCATGAATAATTTTGCATGCGATCCATACGATTTTAATTTGACGATTTCCAAAGCAGAGTGAATAGCCCCTTGGCCATGTATATAAACAATATTACAATTTGGTAAATATTCGGAATCGCTGGACAAGGATTATATGAAATATTTTTAAATAAAACCTTCTGATTTACCTTAATTACTATAAAAGGAATCTGACTGCATTTGGGATATTTTTAATTTTAGCATTTTAATTTTTAATTACGTAAATCGAAAAGTCACTTTCGTTGTATGGGATGACAGCTGGAATGATTTCTGTCGATGACATTTTCTCTGGTAGTAGTAGCTAGAATACATACGAGTAGCTAGAATTTAAATCATTTCAGAATGCAAATTCTAGTTAGGTACTGTTTTGGCCAAACTCGAAAAATAAAATATTTCTATGTTACTTAAAAAACTTAAATTATTTATATTTAGGTATTATTTTAATTATTGTTTTATTTAACCTAAACTATATTAACCTAACCTATAATAACCAAACCTAAACTAACCTAACCTAAATCCTAACCTAACCTATATCCAAACCTTACCCAACACACCTAACTTAACCGATAATAATCCAACCTAACCTAACCTATAATAATCCAACCTTACCTAACCTAACCTAACCTATATCCTAATAATAATCGAACCTAACCTATAATAATCGAAACTAACCTACAATAATCCAACCTAACCTAACCTAACCTATATCCTAATAACAATCCTACCTAACCTATAATAATACAACCTAACCTAACCTAACCTATAATAATCCAACCTAACCTATATCCTAATAATAATCCAACCTAACCTAACCTAACCTATATCCTAATAATAATCCAACCTAACCTAACCTATATCCTAATAATAATCCAACCCAACCTATAATAATCGAACCTAACCTACAATAATCCAACCTAACCTAACCTATAATAATCCAACCTAACCTAACCTAACCTATATCCTAATAATAATCCTACCTAACCTATAATAATCGAACCTAACCTATAATAATCCAACCTAACCTATAATATCCAATCTATCCTAACCTAACCTAAATCCTAATAATAAACCAACCTAACCTATAATAACCTCAAATAGTTTGTGGGCTACGCTAGGTTTGTATAGACTGGTTTGTGATTTAATTCTAATACCTTTTTTCCATGTTATTTCCTGTTACAAAAAAATGCCCCTTTAATAACGCCTGCTCGCGTCCCCTTTAGAGTTATATCCCAGTTTTAAAGTAGTTTGTGGGCTACGCTAGGTTTGTATAGACTGGTTTGTGATTTAATTATAATACCTTTTTCCCATGTTCTTCTGCCTACTCTAACCCAAACTAAAAACATAACCTATTTTGAAAAAAAAATTATCATTATATGGCAACACTTTTTTATTTTTTGGTTGGCACTTCTGAAATGTGAGACTAATAAATCGTCACTAATTTGATTTTCTTATGTCATAATTGATAAATAAAACATGGTTTTTATGTATCGCGTACGAAATTTCAAAACCCTATAACTCAGTTAATAGTGCCGACCCCCACCTAATTCTTACAGATTCGGATTCCCCAGCCCTAAATTAGTCTAAATCAAGTTCAATTTTGGTTATTCGAGTGACTCCCATAAACCGAATTTTACCCATAAAACATACCTAAATATCTTTATTTTATTTTTCGAGTTTGGCTTAAATAGTACCTACCTAGTATTTGCACATGGTAAAAAATATAGCCACTCGTATCAGCAAATCAACAAAAGAAAATTTTATCAACAGAAATCATTCCAGCTGTCATCCCATACAACGAAAGTGAATTTTCGATTTACTCAATTAAAAATTAAAATGCTATAATTAAAAATATCCCAAATGCAGTCAGATTCCTTTTATAGTAATTAAGGTAAATCAGAAGGTTTTATTTAAAAATATTTCATATAATCCTTGTCCAGCGATTCCGAATAATTACCTACAATTTTAATACGAAATTTATAAGTGGCGCAGCACCGTGAAAAGTCACTGGATATTATAATTGTAGGACTTATGAAGCCCAAAAGTATTTATAAAATATTTGCCACGGGATCATCGGGAGCCTAGCAAAAAACAATTCAGAAATCAGAAATAAATTTCAGATTTGTGTCTGTCAATTTTTGACACATCTGTCACAAATGTAAACAAAACAAAATACACATTTCGTAAATAGAATGATCATTAAAATAACATAATTTAGGTACCTACTTCATTTCTAGAATGAGTTTTAATTTTGAAAATTAAAAGTTCATTGAACATGAATAATATTACACTACGCAGGAATATTTCGCATCACGCACATCAACTGACAGCCGAAATTAGTATGTTTGATTGCTTTAGCTATGTTTTGTTACTAGATTTGAATTGTTTTCCAACCTTCCACTTTTCCTTCTCCAAATTGAGATTCTTGAAAGATGTTATATTATAAAAACTCAGATTCTCAAATTTACGTTTGTAAAGAGACCTTAAAATTCCTTAAAATATTAATAATTCCATGGAAGATCTTTTGCAAGTCCAATAGATTACATACGACTCGGCTAATATAAACACCGCAATAATATCAATGTTCAATCTCAATATTATTCAGCAGTAGTCTGAAATGAATTATGTAAGTTCGCATCATGAATTGAAATGTGGCATTCACCGGCAAAGCAAAGCAAAGCAGATTAAAGCAGATTTCAGCCAGTGCGCTCTGTCGGCTGTGGGGCGAGCCGAACTTTTCAACTTAGTAAATGGCGGGTAAACAGAAATGAGGCGAGCCGGGCTTAACATTTTACTGAAAACTTAAATTACTTTCAGGGAAATTGTTCGGCGAATCGGCCGACCCGCGCACATTCCGAATTACGCCCGGAGCCGACACGGGAGGCCTGCACGGGGAGGGGGTCCAAATTAAATTATTATTAGTGTCACGATTTTTATTAAGTTTGAAATGGACGCCCGCGACTGGGGGAGGCCGCTACAAAGCCGGGCACGTTGACAAAAGCCGCCACGAAATTATAACTAAAATCATTATAATTTGTGTACCGACCTAAGAAATATAAAATCGAATTTTAAGATAACTTTGATGCTTTTTGGGTTGTTTGTGTTGTTTGTGTTTCTGTCAGCAGGAGCAAGATTACAATATTTTCTGTGCTACTCACATGCTGCAATTCAAAACACTTTCGTAATGTCAGATCGTATTGTTTTATTCACTTGTACATATCACTTTACAAGAGTTCCTTTCCTTTTTTACAAGAGTTTTTTTAGTTTTATGCCGACATGAACTGAGTGTTGTTCTGAAATAACCTCTTTTAGGAAATCTATCCCCTTTGGTAATTTAAAATGAAAGAGAATGATTTTCTGAACTGAATTGTTGATATAAACAACCAATTCCTACCTCGTATTCGTGTCGGTAATACAGTAATTTATTCAGCACTATAGTAGAAAGTTGGTTTGAGAATTTGCTACTTATTGATTATCAGCCAAGACGCTGTACCAAGAATAATATTAACATTAATTTTAACCAAACTACGTTTTAATTGTTTATTTGGACTGGTCCTGTCCAAATAAATTCCCGCTACAAACATCTTAATAATGTGAAAAATAATCGAAGTATTTTTTGGTCTTAACCATATTATATCTAGGTATACAAAAAATATTCAAGCTAGGTCGAAACCAGTTCAGCCGTAAACGAACGAGTAAATAAATAAAAAAAAAGTCGTTTAAGAATGAAAATAATATCAATTGGAGAAGCGGAATTTAAGCATACACCAGCTGCTAGCTTTAAATAAAATATTAGAGCAATTTATAAACTGCCGATCATCGCGAATGATAATCTATCTAAAAAGCGATTAGAAAACAAAAAGGCATTACATTACATTGCGTGTTGGCAAAACAGATTTGTAAAAAAAATCATTCGTAATTGCAAATAATAACGTGAGATAGTTAATTTATTGCACGGATCGTCATTAATCATGGTGATGTTAACGTTGTGGGAATACTGCTGTCGCGAGACGGAATGTTATAGCGTCTATAGTATAGTATACCAGCTACTAATTTATAATCGCGCTTTCGGAGTATCGGAACATAAAGCTTAAAATATAATTACTACATAACTAAGCCCATCGTTCCACTGAATGAACCGAATGCTGCAAGAACCTGCGCAGAATTCAGAGCGAAACTCGTATACACCACTTCTCAAAGTCTCATAAATACGATAGATAATGGATTTAAAAACTTTTTTATCGTACCTATCTGGTAGTAAGAAAATGATTCATAATATTTCCTATTTTCGCTATTTATGAGAAATTGTGTGTTCGGTCTTTCTAATATTTTTCGGCCCGAAACATTCAACTGTGCAATTTTGGAACTTTTGTGTTTTTCCAATGTTTTCTTCACTCTCGACAGTAGTTTATCCCACAAGTCTGAAACTTTTCACAGCTCGCGATGGTTGTAAATATATATAATATGTGTACATTATTATTAATAGCGGTATCGTTTATCTAACATGATAAAGTCTAGTAATTTAACCTACAGTTTTTAACCAACGGGATCGGTTTAAACGCTATTAATTTTATTTTGATGTTCAAATCATTCTTTCAAAAACTTGATAGGAAATAAAAATAAGTTTATATAGTCTAACGGCATTGTTGTCATTAAAACGTCAACAAATATCACTGTAATGGGAGTTTTTACAAACCTGGAGAATAACATGAAACTATAATTTAAAACACTTACCATTGTGTGCCTATATTAAATAAGGCTTCATGAGAATTAACGATATCTGGTAGGTATTTACATATTTATTTTAGAAGACTGTAAAAAGCTTTTGGATTTTGCATCTTGCACAAAAATGGTACCTTTTCAATGAGAACCTAAAATTTTAGAAACAGATAAAATGCTACGTCTTATTATTGGTCCAGCACCCTCGGGAGAGGATATAAATGAAAGTAGAAGAAGAATAAGACGAGGGGAGGGGAAGAAGAAGTTGATAGAAAGAAAGAACGAAGGAGACAGAATTATGAAAGGAATATCACCCCTAAAAGCGTCGAATGGATGCAGATTCGACTGAAGAATATTTAATTTCCGGCCGACCAGATACCAATCGTTTCCAAAGTAAAATTGTGATAGGAAAATGATTGTAGAACTTCCACGAAGGTACTCGTACAACTTAAATAATGACGGTGCAATATTACCACAATATTGATGTTGGACATCAGCGCATTCAACTCACATCACACCATATCAAACATACAATTATATTATTTAGCTACATTCGAAAACCATGGACACATTAAGTGAGTTCCATCTCCAGTTTTGCAAAATGAAGTACCCAACCCCACAAATTTTGGAAAAGCCAAATGTTTCAGTTTTCTTGAGGTAACACTTTTAGCATTATGTACCTATTTAGAAATCATTTTTTAAATAAATAAATATAAATAGCGAATAATTAACTGTTACAATGTACATTACTGCGTAAGTGTTCGTGGATTCAATTCAGTTAGCTTTGCTTTTCAGCGAATAAAGAATTGAGACGTTTATTTTTCTCTGACGAATTCATTTCAGAAGACAGCCTATTTTCCACTCCGCAACACACGATCGTCAGATTTGTCAAATAAAAGTTGGCGGGGTATTTTTTCCCAATTCAAGAAGGTTAATCGAAACGCTCGGCCAATAATATATTCGAACTGGGGGAAGATATGACGAAAGTCCGCGGGCATATTGCCCTTAGAGGATGGCTACGCACATCCATAAATATATATTTTTTGTTATAACTATAAATGAACAATATTGATAACTGTAGTTCCATACTTAATTACAGATAACCCTTGTGGAAATATATTAGTATTATTGATGTACGAACAATAACTAAAATTGTTGTGTTTGTATTGTATATAAAATCAGGTTCCATGATAACTCAACACAGTGACAATTCAACACACTGTTAAAAAGTGATATAAAGTCATTAGAAACGACGAAATTTTTTTTTACCTAACTTACTTAACCCAGTTAATAAAGTTTTTGTTTGATCACTTTCCATGACTTTATATAACTTTTTAAAGATGTGATGAATTATCATTGTGATTATTTATCCGGTCACCATAAAATCAATCTACCAATTTATCACAAACCTTTATCAATAATTGATAATAATTATCACTCTGTGTTTTACGACAACGGGCTTTCGTATTATGTTAATTTGCGCCAACATTTTGAGGGGTTGAATAAGATAAAATATCTGCCCCTACAAATATGCGCAGATTAAAAGACAGCTATTCACTCCGTCCTTCCCCGATGCCCCTCGGCAGGGTACGACACAAACCTTCTACCCCCTACGCCGTACACCCTAAAAGTCGTCACAATAGCAACAACATTGCTAGGACGATATTGGAGCCTCCAAACAATTATTCCGCACGAGTTCAACTTATTCCGACAACAATGATAATTAAACTTTAAGCTGAACAAATAAGCGCCGAAATAAGGCAAATAATATTGTGCGTAATTTAAACATGTTGATATGATTTAATTTACTTGAAGCTACTGAACGGTAATTAATCAAATCAAAAAAGGTTTTCAGCAGAAATTCTTGCGGAATAAATTAAAAACACTGGTTAAAATAGGGCTTAATTTCACATTAAACATTACCTACCGACGGCCGCAAAATCCTTCAGGGGTGTAATTTCATATGATTTTATTCGATGGACAAGCTTGGTTAGAGGCTAAAACAGCAAGATATGTTTACAGCGCACTAATTCGCACCGAACACAGACGTATATGTAATTGAATTAGTCCAAACATGTAAATGAAAGTCTCGTTTCGTTCGTTATTCATAATGAAAGAGTGTTATATTAATTACCGAATATTTATAATGAATTACGAAGCGGCAAATAAAAGGTTCAGGCCGTGAGCCGTATATAATCAACCTTTGTTAATTTGTACTCAAAGGTAGAAAGCTTTCAAGCTGTATTATGAGGTCGGACACTTAAATTAAGGGGTAGGCACGACGCAACACAGAAAAAACAAACCAGTCATTATGTAGATTTTAAATAGGTCCCTTTACTCCGGAGGAAGTCATTAGCGTCGGATACAGACCGAGGGAAATACGGCTGACGTCAGGTGGGACTAAATCGATTCGTGGAAACATTCCCCCGTTTATTACACGGATGACACTTCGACAAAAGGCATCGGAAGATACCAGGGGATAATAAATTCAAGTGGGTTATTAATAATTTAACACACACCAGCCGCGCCCCATCTGGGGCTCAAATTACCATTCGTGTACAAGAAAAACAAGAGTTCCATGTTATTTTGACAGCGACACGCGCGGGGAGGGAGGTAAAATCGATACGATAAAACTTCCCGACGCGTAATGAATGGATTGAATTCTAAATTAAATTGGCGCGTTAAAGGCTTTTATTCTCAGTGGAAATAAAATACAACGTTTGACAGAGTGTACCAAATACAATTATGTCTTATCTCAACACGGGGAGCGATGCAGATATATTATTCAAATTAGATTTGGATAATCCTCGTGCTCAAGTTGGTGTAACGATACTAATGATTGAGTATTCAGTTTCCGGGAAGCAGAAGTACCACGAGGTACGTAAACAAACCTCGCTTGCATAAATCCGGCATAAATCATTCCCTCACACGGTAGACCTAACTTTCCTCCGTGAACTTGTATTACAATTTAGTTGGAAACAAACTGAATCGCGTGACGGTTTTACGAAAAAAGTTACGCCAACCTTTGCCTGTCCAGGTGCAGGTAGCCATAATATCATTACGTGAGTAAACATTACTTATAACATTAAATAACAATGAAACACAAATTTTCAACACTGTTTTTAATGATATATCAACATGTTTCAGATAGATATAGTACCTATAGTATAAGTATAATGTGCATCCTGATCGAGGAACCGTTGGTTCTGAAATGTTGATATATACTAGTATCATTAAAAACAGTGGATAAAAGTAATAATTTAGTGTACCACAAATTAATTTTACTTTAACAGGAAATTACTAATAATAACTTCAATCAATTTTATATATTTTCTGTGCAATTGAAAAAGCTATCGAATTTTACAAAGAACTAGGGAACTTTATTTATTTATTGTTATCAAATTTAATTAGTAGAACTCCATTTTAATTTTTGGTTTTCTTTTATATATTCAATAGTATTATTATTGAAATAAACAGTTTATTATTAAACAAGTTCTGTTGTGTAATGATTATTACGCACGACAGATGTTTCGCCCTCTAAAGGCATTATCAAACTGTTTATCAGACAGTTTGATAATGCCTTCAGAGGGCGAAACAGCTGTAACGCGTAATAATAAAAGTATTGAATATATGAGAGAAACCAAGAAAAAAACTAGCATACTACTCGACTTCAACTCGAGTTTCAAAACTGTTTTATATTTTTAAATTTTATACTCCCAAGTGGGTATTTCACCATCCTTGATAGCTTATCCGTAGGATAAAGTATATTAATAGATAAATAGGTAAAGAAACTCGACTACCTTATCCGATATATAGCCACTATTCATAAGTTCGAGTACCGTATAATAACTCTGACTTTATAAATAAATATGATTATCTTATGGATAAGCGGAAGAGGATGGTGAAATACCCCTTATATTTTGTCTTAAGTCTTATATTTTGACACTAATAATGCACAGCTCTGTAAGTAATAATGGAAATGCAGTCGTGAGCGCTGAAAACAGTTGCGTTGACCTAGAAATTCCAGGCAGAAAATGTCGTACAAATTTAAGGACCAAAGATCTCCTCACCGTTAGACTTTTCAATAAAAAAATAACATGTTCAATTAAAAAAAAATGGCCGTAGATTTGGGATAAGAAATGAGTTAATATTAAGTTAAGAAATGTAGGTTTTTTTTAACGATTTTCGACATTATATCTGTACCTGCCCTTTTACCCCATTTTTAGATATTTGACATAAAGCGTTTGCGTGCGTTTGTAAAAAGCTTACATTTTAATACGGCGCACACGAATCTCGCGATTTCGAAGTAATGTTCGTACCTATTATAATAAAAGGTTGATTGCGCCGTTGCGTGCTGCGGCGGGATTTTAACCTATGGAATTATGCGCCCGGAGGGGGTTAACGAGGAACTGGGGGGAACAAATCAGGGGTTCGAGAGAAAACACTATAATAATAATAAGGTTCAATAAATCAACCATTCATTATTTTAAAATGAAGAATTATCGCCCTGTTAGAATTAGTTTCTGGTTTCGTATTCTGCTGGACGTAGGTATCTACATACATTTATTTAATATCACGATACAAAGCATACGAACTGAAAAACAGTAGAAATGAATGAAGAAATTGGTAGGGAATCAGCTACAAATTAGCTACTCTGAATAAAGTAATGAATGACATATGTTTTGATGAAATACCTGATTCATGCATTTTCATAAGTTTTTCTAGTTTCAGTACATTCCAGCCCTAATGAATGTGAACCTATATACAAAACAAAGTAGTTAAACATTAAGTTCATAGTAATAATTTATCAATATCGTACATATTAAATGTGTATTTAATTTAAATGTGTACATTAGTTCCTAGCTAGGCAGATTGCCCGTTCTAACGAATCAATTTTGTTTTTGAAGAGTTTTATTTCACAAAAATGTACACTTGTTACTTATTTTGTATAATTCACTACCGGTTACGACACTTCCGTGTCATTCATTGGCGTTTTTATAAGTAACTAAAAATTGCACAAGTACAGAAATAATTTGATATTGTTGTGGGTGGTAATACTTTCACAGAACTTTAATATTAACTTTGAAATTTGTTGAATTGTTCTAGTTCTGAATAACTGAAACAACTGCTCCTAAGAATATCGAACCTGAAACTATGTAGATAAAACTGTGAGGATTTCGCGATTTTAAACTTCAAATTAGACTATGTAAAAATGGTGACATAATAATATTTGGATGATTTGAATAGCGCCGTTTTTGTGCAAAATCACCTCAACGGCGCAATCACCAAAGGCCTTTAAATATTCACTACACTAAATCGGTCTACCCATCCATTCTTATATTTCAATATGGGTCAGAACTTGAATATTAACTCGAAAGAACTGAAACTTATTTGAAACAACTGGCCCTTAGATTATACAGGAATCATAGTATTACGGGATAAAATAGAATTTAAGTTTCTTTGAGGTATATTTAACTAATTAGCTAGTAAATCGCCATTAATTTATAACTAAAGAAAACACTACATGAATAAAAAATGATATTATCTTTGCGCTGTTGGAATGTCATGTTGAAAGTAAAGTAAGTATTATATAAATGCCTATGTTGTTCGGTGAATTTTTTATTCTTCTTGTCCTTGATAGAAATTTATGTGGATCTTTGTAAAGCATGAAGGCCATTTCCATACAAAAAATAATAACAAAAAAGGAATAATGTTGGACTGGCGGGCGGGTTATGGTTTAGTATGCAGAGAAACTGCGGTAGGTACTCTTATCCGAGAATAAAACAGCTTTAACTCGGGAAATAACGCGAGAATTTGGAATGAAGGAACCTTTTTAGGGAATTTCGTCGTGTCGCCACCTTCGACTTACGACGCGAAAGGTTTTTAAGGCCGGAAAATGTGTGCCTCAAATTTGCGCATAAAAAATGCCAACAATATAGTAAAACAGTTCCTACAAGGCATGCAAGAATATTTCCCTTGGTAAGTTTCAAAGTAGATACCCCGCAGTCTAAAGCTGAAATGTGTTTGGTCTGAAACCTGGTATTCTCACACTCGTAGGTAAATGCTAACTTTTCTCAGCCTTTCTTTACTAAACGACAGAAACCGGGATCACGTGCTCATGTGTAAATTTTAATACTTTCTCTTGTACGTTCAAATAATGATCTATATATAATACTACCCGACATTCCCTTACTACTTACTTGCTAGGGACATTGAAAATTTGTATACATATCAAATTAATGGTTACATGATAACTCCTCAAAATGACAATTCAACACACCTTTAAAAGGTGATATAAAGTCATTAAAAGTGATGAAACAAAAATTAGATTAAATAGTTACATAAATAAGTTACATATGTAATGATTTAACCTAGTTTTTGTTTCATCACTTTTAAAATTAGAACAAAAATTAGATTAAATAGTTACATAAATAGGTTACATATGTAATTTAACCTAGTTTTTGTTTCATCACTTTTAAAATTAGAACAAAAATTAGATTAAATAGTTACATAAATAGGTTACATATGTAATGATTTAACCTAGTTTTTGTTTCATCACTTTATAACACTTTTTATAGATGTGTTGAATTGTCATTTTGATGAGTTATCCGGTCATATAATGTGGATACATCATAATTAATTGTGCACTCCATTAATGCATACCATTTTTGCACGACACTATTACACGTACGCTGGAGTGGTATGGCGTAATCATTTAGCGACAGAGCTGAGATTAGAACCTGATTATAATACCGTGGCCGTGAAAAAATGGCCGTGAAAATTTTAAATCATATCTAATTACAATAAATTTAAAAGAAAATAAACAATATTACCTTAAGGCGATTTAACCAGCGGACGAGAATTCAAATTTCGTTAAAAGACGATCTCGCGATCGGACGTTTTTTTAGACCGAGACAGAAATACCGAATTCATTCCGCTGCGAGCCGTACACTCGCGCGGCAGTGAAAACTACAGCATGGTTCCGATGAAATAACAATTATTGTTGTTTAATTCTTGGTTGTAGCTTTCTTCCTTATAAGTAGTTACATACATATTTGTAAATTATACGTCGGAGTGCGTAAACATAAATAAATACAAATGCAGTTTGTTGACATGGTAGATATAAAATATGTAGGTATATAAATATACATTTAAAAAAATTTCAAATATTTGTTTAATTTGTTTTTTTTTTTTAATATTTTACACGAGTTTTCCAAAGGTGAGTAAAAATCTTTTGTTTTATTTATTTATTCGTTTGTCCGAAAGGTATAACCGTAAGTTTTATTTCTAATACTTATCTTCAAAGTATTACTTGATTTGATATGTATGACATTGAAAAGAGGGTTTATTCCTTACAACTGAAGTAGTTTATATATTAAAACTAGGTTTTATTTCCAACTATTTTCTACGGTACCTACCTACATATGTAGTTATGCGATTGCATAATATTGTATCGCTTTCATGTATTTGTTTTCATGATTAACGGAGCGACCTGACTCGTCTAATTTTCGAAATGTTATTAAATTCACGAGTAAAAATCATAGGTTTGTATGTCAAAAATAACCTTGTTTTTTTTTCCTAAAACAAGAAGCTCAATTCACAATATGACATTATGAAACTGACAAAAAGTAACACAAAAAACATTAAATATGTTGAATTATACCAATGTAATAGTGAATTGGACAATAAAATAGAAATTATGAACAAAAAAATGATTTGAATCGCACATCACGAATCGAAATTCATTTGGTTCGTGTCACTTTTTGACTACCAATCACAAACAGTTTCACGTACTTTGGCATAAGTTTTAACATTTATGCATGAAAAAACGATAACAGACATAAACTCCTGTCCATAGTTGATTATTTTCCCTGGAAATTAAACAACACAAAATTCTCGCCAAATGTTATAAAAAATATGTGCTTATTCTGACTGATTCTTTCGAACGACCCTGTAGCATATAAGTACGAACAATGTACATGGATAATTAAATATCACTTACCTTTGTTTTTTCTGAAAATATATCTCCCACGTACGTTTTTGATGTCGTAATTTTTGCTATCTAATAAAACTTTTTTTTGAGGGTATTTTCCTCCTCATTTTTAAGCGAGGAATTTCTTTAAAATGTTATCAAGTAGACTGGCGTGGAATAGACGTCCGCTCGCCGCCCTGTCATAGCGGGGCAGTGTTACCGAAACTAAAAATTCAAAATCGGGAGAATTTTTGCCTAAAAATCGGGAGAAATCGGGAGAAATTTGAAGAAATCGGGAAAAATCGGGAGATGACTAGAACTATTATAATAAAAATTCTCCCTTGTCAACAATCCGAATCCCGTTTACTATTTCCGAAGCAGACCATTAACAACGATCTAAAAAATCAAGAAGCAGCATAATTGTAGATGTTGCCCATGGAATGACGCAATTTTCCGTAACATTCGATGGAAACTTATTTTTACGTCTGTCAACACAGAACATTTTTTGTGAAATTTGAACTGTCAGTTCAAGAGACGTCAAAATTTATTAATACCTATCTATGTACATTAAAATTGAGCGGCATTCAAACAAGTAACGATTTTTGTCCTCGGGATGTGTCTACGATTAAATGAAACGAAACAATCTTTTTATTTTCAATTTTAATAAGCAACCATCCAATCACCTCAAGAGCTTTTTCTTCATATCACCTGGCTTCACATGTAAACATTCCGCTGTCACCCAATAGTTAACTGTTTAGCATTCTTTATTATGAAATACCTACTAATTTAGCAGATGAATTAGCAAAAAAAAAAATACAATGCAAGAGCGAAAATAAAATTGTGGAAATTGTTACTGCTATGGAGTAATTAGGAGTTATATTAGATTAAGATTTAATTTTTATAAGCATGCTGCGCATTTACAATAGAAACTTGGGTACAAGTATCTCTTTTCTGGGAAGAATTATTCAAAAGTTGTTCCAATAATCTGCGATTACAGTACCTATATACTCGTAACTCCAATTTTAGCCCATATTTTAACAACTGTCCAACGATTCTTTTCTGGTGAAATGACAGAGAACAAAGTAAGTTGCAAATTGTTCAAAATATAGCAATGTGAATAATACTTAGGCGAAATAGATTTTTAAAGTAGCCAAAATGTTACAGGAGCTAAATTGGCTAACAGTAAAACAGAGATATTGATGACGTTGATATTTATAAAGAAAATTTAATAATACACAATGTGTTATCGAAATAATAAAGATAACTTTAACGTGTTTCGATAGAATATTACACCATATAGGAATAAAAAATGTCAATGTACTGCCAGAAAGCATAAAAATAACACCTATCGGTAAATGGAAGAGAGAATGCAAGAACTATCTAGTTATCTTTAAAGATAACATATAAGAATTCAATATTATAGTAGTATAGAGATATTGATGACATTGATATTTATACATAAAACTTAATATTACACAATTAAAAAAAATATATATGTACGAGGAACGAAGAACCAAAAAAGCGAATCGAGGCGTTACGTAATAAATTCTAAACTCTCGCTCGTAAAATTCATAGATTATCGGTTTGTATAGGTCTAATACATACATACACCGGTCGGTGGCCGAGTGTGTTCAATTCCTGGGCTGGGTAAGTCCTCCATCACAACACAAGCAACATTTTCGGCTTACTGTGGTGGTAGTAGGAGATTTTAAAATATTGTCAGGTTATTCGTAACCCGGGAATGTTTGTCTTTCTTTAAAAAAAAAAAAAGGCTTAGATAATCAGTATTCTCTAATTATTCTTGTTAATACCCTATTCGGGGGAATTTTTTTTTTTGCCAGAGACAATTTATTGCCTGTTTAGCAGACCATAAACAAAGAATCGTCGAGTGACGACGATTCGCTGCTTGCTTTGAAAAATCGGGAGATATTGATGCCATTCCGGTAGATCGGGAGATGAAGTGAAAAATCGGGAGATCTCCCGAAAAATCGGGAGCTTCGGCAACACTGTAGCGGGGAATGATAAAATTTCGGCTTGCGCCGGGGCAAGTCACAAACAACAAACGCGAATCGAAATTAATTACTATTATATACTTTAGGAATATATTTTTTGGTCATAAATTATTTCTAATGTTTCAATTATGTCTTGGTAAATTATTTTGCTAAAAAAATCTGAACTATACCAATTTGTAAGACCATAAATAAATAGTTCAATTGAGGGATTTTCGTCACAAAACGCGTGCTCGGATTTATTTATTAGTAATTTTATTTGAAATAAAAACACAATTCTTATACATACATATGATAGATAATTTATTGATTGTTTATACATTATTATTCAATGATTTGAAATATTTGTTGTATAATACAACTTCACCTTTGAAAATGCAACAAATCTGCGCATCGTCCAACGGTAACACTTTATTATGATATGAAAATAATATTATTTTTCAAAATTTTACATCTTACTTTACAAGATAAAATAACGATCTTTCGAAATCAATTTGTGTTTTTTTCTAGAAAAGTGTCCATACGTCTAAAAGTGGCCTCAAAAATGCCAAATTTCAGGTCAAGTCTACCTATTTCGCCTTAAACAATTCAACTGATTATTAGCATCACATCAGTATTCTTATATTTTGACTGTTATTTTACTTTTATATTATATTAACTGTATATTATTATTATAATTTTTCTTCTCTTTCACCACTTTATATATTGTATAACTAATTATATTTTGTTTTTCAAATATGTAGGTATGTTAAGTTATAATTTTATTTTCCCTTTACATATGAGTGTTTACGCTCTCCTAAAGGTAAATATGTTTTATTTATAATCTGAAAAACAGTATTATTATTTTATTGAATAAACTTACCTTGTAAATATTGACAAATAAATATTTTTTTGATTATAAAAGGGAGAGTAATAATGAAATATTTTTGATGCACGCTGTTAGTAATGCCATAATACGCTGCAATTACTGTTTGCTGTGGGCATGCACATTGCACACAACACGGCAAGTAATGGAAGACATGGGGGCATATAATACGAGGAGGTTGGCAATAACTTTACCAACTTCACGTGGCGCAGATGGCAGTTCACTCGTCGACCGCGTTACGATCGCATTCATATGCTAATCAAATTCGATATTATGACTTTCGCAATTTTACCCTCGCCACTTCTGCTCCCCTGGTATTTATTATACGGAGCGGTTAAATATTAAACTTTAATTTATTGGCGTTATTTCGATGCATGTCCGTATTGATATTTGCATGA
Source organism: Hesperophylax magnus (assembly GCA_026573805.1). Taxonomy (NCBI): domain Eukaryota; kingdom Metazoa; phylum Arthropoda; class Insecta; order Trichoptera; family Limnephilidae; genus Hesperophylax; species Hesperophylax magnus. The sequence continues at coordinate 4,278,678 of JAIUSX010000061.1, read as the reverse complement.
AGCAGTTTACAACATAACCGCATATCAATCAATATAGACGGTGCGATAACAAATTTTAATGGTTGATTTATTAGAAAACAAAACCGATCAATTCGTCGCGTGGACCAAATCAGATACATAATTAATTTGTTACTCACAATATTGTATGAATAAAAACTAAATAATTTCAATACAAAAATAAGATCAGCAAGTTTATTAAGTAGAGCTGATTTATTTAGAGAAACCCTGTTTGAGATAAAAATTTTAGAATACGTTTGAAATGCCGTCTTTGAAATAAAAATATTTTTATTTTATTTCGTTTTACGCCCAGTCGGGTTTTTACGTGGATTTTAAGAACAGAATATACCTAGTGATCTATCAAACATTATACATAAAGTTTTTAAAGCAAGATATAACGTTAAACTGATAAACTGAATATGAAAAAATATTAGTAACACATATAACAGTAAAATAAAATAATATAGAAACTAGAAAAATACTACACACAAGACAAATCATAAAAGGGCGAAAGCGTCAAGGAATTAGTAATAAAACACTAATTTCGGTTGTGGGTCTGTACCTCCATACTAGAATTTGTATTTGCTTTGAATTTATTTCAAAAATTGGAACTCTTGTAGGAACAAATAAGACAAACGATAACGTAAGTAAGAAATTAGCCAAAATTATTTTATATTTGTATATTTGTATTTTTGTTTAAACTTTTGACAGATGTTTTCTTTTTTCAAGTTGACTAACGGGGTTCATTGGAAAGGTAAATTTTTATTTGTCTCTAAATTGAAATGTTTGTTTTTGACAGGCAATATTTTTTTTATAAATACATTCATCTTCACAAATGCTACAATTGTAATATCCCCGCAATAATAAATCCCTTCCTACAAACCCTACCTTCACCCGCCTCACAAAGCTGCTAAACCGGGTGGCGGCATAGCTCTCTTGCCTTTACGCTGTACAGAGAGGGGTGCTAGTGTTACAAAAAAAACGGTTCTGCGCTTATATATTAATAAATACTGGTGTAAAACCAAGTGACCGTGTTTCAGATTTGTTCAGTAAAATAACTTTAATCCATCAATTTGGAGTTGTATTTTGGCACACGCAGTTACTAACTTCACATTCTCCAACTATTGATGTATAATTTCTGTAGAAATTACGCAATAAATCACGTGACAGCCCTTACAATTCCTCTTTGATTCTTTGATACACTTTGTGAAGAATGAAAATACCCTTTGAAGTCGCTACAAAGGAAAAAGCTGCTATTCAGTACGGGTATCGGGCCATAAGCTCTGGATTGAATATCTGTACCCAAGACAAAGAACACGCCGCCGCCCGTGAGCTTTAATCATTTCAGTACCAACTACCTACTTTAAGCTTCTTTTTCCTTTTAGCAAGCAGGTACCCATTATAAATTTTATTCAAAAGCATACAAATATTTTGCTGTAGGCAATGAAACAACAGTTTATTTTTTATTTCCTTAACTTTAAAATTTATAGATTTTTTTTAAATAACCATCAACTTATTTACGGTGTCCGGAAATTAGTCGTACAAGTGAGAAACTATAGATCACATAGAGGACCCAAAAAAATCTATATAAGTATTTTGAATATTTTTTTAAAACTCTTTTCCTTGTTTTTCGGCAATTAAAGCGTCAAACAAAAAGCTTTTGGAGTAAGGTCTAAGCTTCGACGCATTTTAAAGACAATAAACGGCTGATATTAATCCCTTAGCGTCCGTTGTTATCGAATTTGACCTAAAAAATTATAACTTCGGGCTCGATTTACTCAAAAACTAAACCAGAAATCGAAAAAGTTAAATCACAAAGTCAACGACAAATCTGATTTACAATCACCAGTTTCCCGCTTGTACCACTAGTTTTTGGACACCGTGTAGGTATATAAAAAAAGTACAGCAACTTCATGTTATGGTTACAATAATACATAAAAAAAACAAAGGAGAAAAATAGATGATCTCCCTTAATTCAAGAGATATTCATATAATATTGTTAACAAAATGTAGAGAATGTTATGAAGTAGAATAAGGGGCATAATACAAAATTAAATGTTCAGTGTGAACAAAGGGAACATAATTAATATGACAAAAACAGATTACCACGTATTTATATTGTAACTTACATGTGAAAATAAGTACGACTTGAATAGCGTAATGCTCTACTAATATTATTCTATTGAATTTGAGTCTGGGGGGGGGGTTGTGAATAGATAGTGTATATATATTTTTTTAAATATACATTCTCTATTTGGGTGTTGTAATGTTGATGTCTGATGGATCATACAAAATTGGCTTTACAACTGTAAACTTCGCAGAACACGTCAGAATCGTAGTACATATTTATAACTTAATTATCTTGTATCGTGTTGCCCACTTTTGCTCCACTTTCTCCAACGTTAAATTTATGCTAAACGCCGCGATGACGAAGGCAATACATTAAACGATAATAATTATTGGTTCGGGTCTATTTGCAAACTGTATAATGTTTCAATTTGTCGCGTCTAGTTTTTTTTATAAAAACACAACTCATTACTTTTAATTTTGATTTGTGAGACTGTTAAAATTTCTCTTTATCATATGAAGCATTTGGCATATCTCAAGCTTGAATCGAGGTCAGGATATCAATAATTTATTGTTGGGTGTACGAATTCAATTTGATCCAGGAGTAAAATAATGTATTGTTTCTCAGAAACGAACACCGCAACTAAACATAACACAATCCATTGTTTTGGAATGAAATGCTAACTCACCCCAAAAAAAGTCGTATCAAGGAATCGGTGAGACGTGAAATGTTTGAAACCAATGCTGCTACATTGTAATTTATCGCTATGCAATCTATGAGTAGCGTAACGTATTCAATAGAACTTAACTACGGTCAAATCTTCAAGAGAATTTCATGCAGTTCCATGGGTATTCTCCTGAAAGGGATTATGGAGAATACTATCTAGTTTTTAGTTCCATATTATCGTTTAGCTTAAATATAAATGTACAAGGATGTGCAATGTCTGTGCTCATAAAAACATTGCCTGGGGGATTTAAAATATATTTTAATATGTTGATATCTTTGGAACGGTAGGTTTAGGAGATGCAATATTTGAACCAAAAAAAATACAGGTTGTCTTTGGTACATTTCAGTTTTCAACTCATTTTCAACCAAAATTAGAGATACAATAAATTACTTTACTCGAGGCCATCGATATATTATATATTTATAGTAATCTAAAACTTCCGGCGACGAACAAAAAAACATTGGCAAAAGCTCTTAAAAGCTATTTCCTCAGCAGTTTTATTAATGACTGACACATTCTTTCTTTGGAACTCCAAAATAACTTCTGCGTTTATTTATTTTAATGTATCTATGGTTTATTGTCTTTAATATAATGTTGTCTTTCCCGAAATGAGTTTTGTAAACTCACTTGGAATAATACATTATAACTTATTATTTTGTAATAAAAAATAAAATATATTTATGTCCATACTTACAATTAAATTCAGTTTATAATGTACCGATGAAGTGATTAGGTTCAAGCGAAACCTAGTTGCAATAAAAAATACGAATGAATGGTGAAGTGAAACAAAGTTGCCATGTTTTACTTTATTTATGATGCCGCACCACAAAGTGCTAGTTTTCTACGAAAATATTTCATTTTATTGTTTTGTCTCTGGGAATTTTCCGGTAAAAAATCTGAATAGAGATCCCGCGCTAATCCATCCAACCGCACAGCATTTAAGCCCGCCTGCAAACATATTAACAACAACACTACCTTTAACACGTTTCGCTCGTCGAAATTATAAAGCCGGGGCATAAACACACAGTCATAATGTGAGATTATTCAAAGGATCGCAGAGTGGAGGGAGAGGTATAAAAACACGAACATATAATATGTACATGTTACCAGCTACGTGGATGGTGAACCAACCACCCGGGGGCAGACTGTACTGGAGGTATTTCAAGAGGAGCTTCCAAAGCCGGAGATATAAAATAATATAACAGGTCGAGGTACAAAACCACCGCCTCCCGAGTCTGAGAACTGCGAGCTGCGAGCTGCGAGCCTGGGGGTAAACTAACTATTTATGAGCTCTTTATTTTGTAAGTAGATTATTATTATTATTATTTAATGAACAGGCAGCAACTAATCATTAAATCGAGTACACTAACAGGATCATAGTCACACATCTTTCCAATGGTAATTTTAAAAAATTTCATTTAGACGTATAGTAAAATCAAATAAAAATGGCTTTAATAATAATAATATTTGGATGATTTGTATTATGTCGTTTTTGTGCAAAATCACCTCAAAGCCTTCGGCCCAGATGCTCCGAAAGCGCGATCTCCAAACTTAGTATTTACGCTTAGGTTCTATCTGAGTTAGAACGTTCCATCAGAATTAGTTAATAATGATGTTGCTGATCGAAAAGTTGACTGCCTCAGACCAGTGTTTTCCGGGACGCATAGTTCAAAGATAGGGTGGGGCCATTTCATTGATGGATTTAAACACCATCCAGCACAATTTGTACTGGATTCTTTCAGGGCATTTGAGCTAATGAAGGTTACGAAGGTTTTCTGAAATGTGCAAATATTTAGAGACCCCGATTATGAGCCGTGCTGCTGCATTAGCGCAGTTGGTAGAGCAGCTCCCCGGCAAGGCGAAGGTACTGGGTTCAAGTCCCAAATGCGACCGCATCCTTTTCTGATTTTTCTGTTTCAAATTTTCGTTTAAAAATCGATAATATTATCATCAATAAATAAATAATACAATTTCAGATTTTACTAATTAAAAGAAGAAATTTGATATAGTTTTTTTTTTATTTATTTAGATCGCGATCGCTAGTCACTTAAAAGTCCAGGTGAACATTGACTGGACAAATCCGCATGTATCCATTACCAGGAACAACAACACGTCCCTAATGAATGCGTTAGGATTCACGTAACCCACTTCCATAGTATAAGAGCAGGCATTACCGCCGGTTCGTTGCGAATTATTATTACAAAGAAAAGAAAAGCAGCTATTGTTGGGAGATTGGCCGCCCTCGCTTCCCCCCCACTCTTCCCGACCCTTCCTGCAGATGAAATAAGTAAATGTATTACGTACTATAATACGTTGGGTCAATTTATTTGCTAACAATTTAAAGGATGGACCAAGTAAGCAACAATCATTATTTCACTTAAGTTAATTTATTGCACCGTTGTGTAGGAAGTAAAGATAATTAATGTAATGGGAGATTCATCATATCTTCCATTTAGAGCCGTATTATTCATGAAGATGGCGTATAAATTTCTTTTAGTGTTGGAGGACTTGAACACACGACGCCTGGGTGGGATGTCAACTCAGCCACTGACCGGTCACGATATCAAAAAGTTGGTTACCTAACGTGTATAAAATGATATTATTTATGGTTTTCAAATTCAATATTCGCATAACTTATTTTTAAATTTAAGTTAATTTTTTTTTTGATAAAAACTATTATTAATTAATATTTTTAAAAGGGTTTATTTACAACAACAAAAACCGTAATTTTATTAAGTGTGACAGCTGTTTCGTGTTCCGAATGCATTATAATAACTCTCGTAATTTTATAATTCTGTATTTTATAACATTATTATTTGATATACAGGGTGTCCGGGGGTAAAGTGCAGTAACTTCGTGGGGGGATTCTACATGATCGTAGGAGTAAAAAAGATAAATAACTTTTTCCGAAATTCCAATTTTTTATTTTTCATACAAAAAGACATACCTGCTAAAAAGCCATAGTGTAGGTGCAAACTTACCCGATAAATTCGCAAGTGTGAACGTGGCAACGTTGCATATTTGTGAGTGGCGCGTATCCATGGAAACCGCATGTGAATTGTAAACAATAACAACACAGAGTTCGCCGTATGTTTTGATATTTTACCAAATTCAAAAAGAGAACTGCACTAAAATCACGTTACACTTTTTATTATAAAAAATATTAATAACTCATTGAACACTTAACTAATTTCATCGCTTTTTACTAATAGGCCACTTGCATCATATTTTTTAAATTTTTTTTCCGGTTAAGGAAAATATTCTAAGACATTCTGTATTATTATTATTTTTTTAATCGTATTTTTGAAACCCTGGGGATTTTTTGAAAATTTCAATCCGAAAAATCAGACCTTTTTTTATAAACCGGAAAGACGGGACATAATTTTATAGGTGAGAAAAAACAATGATTACATAGCCGAAAATCATTTTTAAAAAAGTACGTTTTCCACACGAATGACACAGCAGAATAACGAGGCATAACAAAAATATTACATCTCATAAATATTTTTTTCCTTGATCCATCTTATTGATCATAAATCATTATAATGTACAACGTCTATATTAATAAATCCAATGTAATATACTTGTACTTGTAAATTATAATAATAATAAGAATATTATAAAATTTGATTTTGATAAAATCAGCACCATAACCATTATACCTCTAAAACACGTACCGACATCTAAATTGTACGGGGTTCTCTTCACATCTGTCAAAAATTCAAAGCAAATGAAAAGTTCACAGAGAACAAACAATAAATCTGGTGAACGAATTCAAAAATTCTTAGATAAATTAAATTTTCAAAGTTGTTTACTCCGCCCGTCAAATTTTGTGACACATTACATTCAAAGCACGATTTACTAATAGCGGGGGGTGCAGGAGGGGGTGCGGGGGACAGTTTACCAGCTGACCGACTGAATTCGGGTGCCGGGGGTAGCGGGGATTAGTTACCGAGGGGGCGCGAGATTTGGCAACGACGAAAAAAATAATGCCGTCTAGGCACGTCGGAGTAATTTTTCGTTATTAGCTTAAAAGTACATCTAAAAGTTGGAATTTCAGAAAAAGTTATTTATCTTTTTTACTCCTACGATCACGTAGAATCACCTCCCGAAGTTACTGCACTTTACCACCGGACTCCCTGTATATGTTGATAACATTATTATTTATTAAATAATAATTGTTATTACTAGCTGAAGTCCCCGGCGTTGCACGGGCTTTACGCGAAGGTTTTCGAAATGAGACGTAGACAGTGACCTTCCTCTCTTGTTTTGAAGGTCAAGCGTGCAAAATTTATTTTGCTCTGAATAATAATTGTAGATTTGTATAAAAATGAAATCTACGACGCCCGCAACAGACACTCTTCTTTAATAAATTAATTAATTAAAGTGATATATATACCTTATCTTCATCGTTATGTCCTATCCTCTGCTGATTTGCACCAGCGCCGCCCCCGCTCCCTCCCTTCGCTGAGGGGGGCCATTATTTACACGGAGATAATGCGGACTGAATAATACGGTGTGAAGCAAGGAGAACCTCTTTCATCGTTTGCCGTTTTCAAAACATAGAGCAAGAGTAGGTATTATTCATGGCTGACAAACGTTCAGCTTTCATAATTATAATATCATCTTCAAAGCTCGTGCATCTTTGATAACAGAACAGTTGTAGCATATCAACAAATCTCATCAATCGTGTTATAAAATAGAATAGAAGGTACTATAAATAAATCGCAAGAATATGCTATAAAATATAATAAAAAGTACAATAAATAAATCGCATGGGTTTTTGTAAATATAATGGTACTATCAACAAATCTCAACAAATGTGAAGATTATATTATAAAATAGAATAGTACGACAAATCTCATGAATATAATGTAAAATAGAATAGTACAACAAATCTCATGAACGTCGTAGAATAGAATAAAAAAAAATATATTAACAAATCTCATGTGAATCTCACAATGAAATCACAGGAACGTGTTGTAAAATAGAATGCTCACTGTATTAACAAATCTAATGAACATGTTGTAAAATAGAATAGTACTATTTTAAAAAATCTGAAGATCATGTTGTTAAATATAGTAGTACAACAAAAATATTATGAATATATTGTAAAATAGAATAGCACAACAAATCTCGTGAATACGTTGTAAAATAGAATAGAAAAATATTGTTAACAAATCTCATGAGCATTTGTAAAATATAATAGTATGAAACTATTAATGAATCGTTGAAAAATAAATAATATGAACAAACTACACGAATAATTGTGAAATGGAAAACTCACGGAATTTTTAATAAATATTCGTTTTACTCTGCAGAATAATGTATATAAAATAACAAATAATAATATTTATTTATCTCAGCTATTCGTGAGTTGAGATGATGTTGAGCTGCTGTTTTGAATCTAATGTTTCTACCACAAAGAATTGTTTGCGTATAGAGTTGTAATTCTATATAGCAAAGCTCTCGGGAAATAAAATGTACATATTTTCTCAAAGTCCAGACTAAAAATAATACTTGACGTATGTACATTAAAAATTGACGTATGTAGATTAAAATCGCTGCGTAAAAAATACTGTTTTACGGAGAGTAAGAATAAGTAAAAACATGTCAAATTATATAAAATATAATTGGATAATTTGTGTAGCTTCGCCTTTGTGAAAAACCACCTCAAGGGCGCTGTAGGAATATTACTTGCTAGGAATTTTCTTATTATACACAAATAGACAGAAACATACTTTAAGATAGTTTTATCAATACTTCTGTACATTTACATCTTCTATTATTCAGTGTCGCGAACCGTGAAAGGTTTCTGATTTTTTTGCATGAGTGCAACAGTACTGCATGAAATAATGCATTCTGTAAATGACTTTAGATAGATGCTAAGCGGCTAGTTTAACCATGTAAATTAAGTTTGCAAATATAACATTTACGGATATGATTTTCAGAAGAGATGACTTTCACTGGGAATTCAGTTCAGTCTTTAATCATTATTAAAGCATGTGGCAGTTTAGGCCCCGACAGTCCAAAAGCACCCTCACCGAACTTAGTATCTGGTGTTCGCTTTGGTTAGTTCAACCTTCCGATAGCTGTAGACGTTGCTGAGCTAATAGATTGAGAATTGGATTTTCAGGAATGCTCAGTTCTGGTAAATAAGCTTGAGCCATTCCGTTAATTGACGTAAATACAGTCCAAAATTTAATGACAATTTAAGTAATGCAAAATTAAATAACAATGTAATACCTGTAGATAACAATATTTGTAAAAATATATTTTTTTTAAAGTTAAAAATGTATATAGGTGACTCGTCTCGATCGGGAAAGCGAATGAGCGAAGAAAGGGGTGTAAGGAGAATATACGATGCAAATGTGAATGGTAGCAGAAGTCGGGGACGCCCGAGAAAGACATGGCACGACCAAGTGAATCAGATACTGAGTCGGGCCATGTCAAGAGTCATAATAATAGAACAGTATGTATGAGACGATGTATGAATGTGGATGAGGCAAGGAGTATGTGCCAAGACCGAGTTGTTTGGCGGTCTGTCCTCTCTGCCTACCCCTGCGGAGAAACGGCGTGATGGTTAGTTAGTTTCGATAACCGGATAAAACAGAACAGTGATAATACAGAACAAGTTAAAATAATAGGTTGGATTACGTTAGATGAGATAAGAAGTGTTTTTTAAACCTTACTATATTCTGTACTCTACCCTACATCAAGCAACACAAGAGTCCCACTGCCCAGAACAAGTAGGATTATGGAAACCAGGTTATGGTCCTAACTAGTGAATATTGTGAAGTGCAAGGAGAAGGCGAAGAGTAAGGTCGGTAGTACCAGGGATATGGAGTCGATTCTGAATTATGCTCCTTCACGAGGAACGATACTAAGATAATTATCCATACTGAAACGAGTATTTATCAATGATAGAAGTTCTGGCCTCCAGAAGACTTGGGAAGTAGTTCACCTTCACTGTAGTAATTGAGGTAAAATGACTCACTTACAACGAAATCTGATTGATTCGTCCGATTAAGTATCTCATTAAACGATTGAATAATTATTTCGGATCGAGTCGATTAACATGAATATTCAGACTATTAAAGTAATAAATAGTTTTGTATTAAATTAAATATAAGAAAGTATTTGCGTCATTTGAATAAATGGTTATAAAAAAACAATCTTAATTAACTAAACATCACACCATACACCTTTGTCTTTTAGCATAGTACCTACATTGCTTGCCTCATATATATCCATGCATAAGTACTTTTAACATTTCATCTATTTGGGAACCATTAATCAAAAAACCAACACCTCTACTCTGGTGACCGGATAAATCATCACAATGATAATTCATCACATCTTTAAAAAGTTATATAAAGTCATGGAAAGTGATGAAACAAAAACTTTATTAACTGGGTTAAGTAGGTTAGGTTAGGTTGGGTTAGGTTAGGTTTAAATTTTTTTTAAATCATCGTTTCTAATGACTTTATATCACTTTTTAAAAGCGTGTTGAATTGTCACTATGTTGAGTTATCATGGAACCCTCTACTCTAGGTCACTGTGATTCGCTACGTTTGGTGAGTTAGAAGGGGTGCCCCGGTTCGTGGGGGTGAGGATTGTCAAGGTCTTGGCGACGGATGCGACTGCCCACCTACTATGTGGCGGATTTGGAGAAACTGGTTGAGGGAGATCTTTTTACCTCTCCAGCAAGACTTCAATGAATTTTTATGAATTCAAACGTCCATCACTACTGGATATACTGATCCCCAGATTCCTACCTACCCCTCATACATTTTTCCTTTCCAGATCTTCCTCTCCTTCCTTTCCTTAAAAAATCCATCACATAGCATCCCCAAAGATGACATAGGCCCTGAAGAAAATAATTTTGTCGGAGTTGATTTAAAATGCCTCCTCGGCTTTGTATTATCTTTGAATCGCAAAAAGAGGTAAGAGAGATATAATTTCTACAGAATATTTCAGTTCTTCCTATCCCAGTTCCACGCATCACTGCAATAAAATAGAGTTGATATTAGAACTCCTTAAGTAATAACGTAATCGCTATAAAATTCGCGGAAAATACACGTAGAACAGAATAAAAACACACACAGACATTTCTATGAGTTTTCGAAAGAAGTTCTTAAAAAAATTATGTAATTGAGAAAAGAGTTTGAAAGTAGTTTTATTATGGCTTTGTAAAACGTTCTGACCGCGCGCCTGTTCTCCTGTGAACGTGGCAGAAACACAGCGTGGTCTGCTTGCTAGATGTCTATGGAGTCGTGGACCCTTTGTGTGTGTCCCTTAATCCTTTCTACAAGCATACCGGAGCTTTCAGTGGTAGTACGTATACTAGTGTAGTGTAGCATATAAAATATAATGCAGATATGTACATGGTAACCGATTTGTCGGCGATGGAATTCGCTGTGACATTTGGCGTGCATGCGCGCGGTGTACCGCTGAATACCAGACTTATGCACATGTGCAGTCGGCTGCGCTCCTGGTTCCTGGTAGCATTAAGACAATAATATACGTGGGTCGGTTTGTTCAACATTCACAATTACTAAAGGACTTGAAGAATGCAAAAGACGGGACTGCAGCGCATTGTAATCATCGTATAAAAAAATACACGGGAACTGTTAAACACTAAATATTTTCTTCTCTTATACCTAATTGTAATATCACAAAATTGGATCAATTTTAAGTAGGTACAATGCTTATTTATATAGATAAAGTTTATTGTTTTCGTGTTCATTTTGAAGAATTAAATTTAAATGTTTACAGCAAATGGTAACTACTCTGTAATAACTTTGATTTGAAATAAAACAATGCATCAAGGAACAAAAAATATTGCATCTTGATTTTTTTTAAATTACGATAAAATGGATAAGTGGAAACGTTACAAGCTTAGCGAATATACGTTGACATAGGAAATCCAGACAGTAAAAGTACAAATCAATGATGCAACATCATCGTTCCCGAGGCAAGTTCTCATCGTTCCGTTTTAAACAGATTTATTAGATTACTATTTCATTGATTTATTACGTAGGTTCCGATTCTTTAAGATTAAAATAAATAATGTACTCGCTATTTGCCAAGTCGCAGTCGGTCTCGCCAAAAGCTCAATTCGTGTCTCAGCATTTCAACATTCAGGGGAAGATGTCTCCTGTTTATTCTGCCACCCTGGTAGCTCCGTTTCCAACGAGTCCCGCCCCCGGGCGCGTCCGCCGTCCTAACCCACCCTATCTTCCTCTTCCCCTCTCCGCCACCCTCTCAGCTCTTCAAGAGCGCCAGGCCATTTTAATTAATGCCGGGATCGTAAAAACTTATTCAATTTGTTGGACGATTATAAACGGCCGGCCTGTTCATGGCTTCATTTCTCAGTACATAAATTAGTACGTGGGCTGTTTTGTTTTATGACGCTGAATGCGCTAGAATACCATACTATATTGGATACATTTTGTTATCCCTCTTACTTACTTTGATTGCGATGTAATAAATTATATTTCTAGCGTTGTGGCAAGTGAATAGTTTATGTACTCATAGAAGAGATGTATAGCGCGCAGATTAAACGATCTCGTCATAAATCAGGTCATATACCTTACTCGGACATATCTATTGTTATTTGTAATTAATTAATGTTATCCTTCTATTGCTGCCAAAGAATTCGTATTACACCACGATGTAAATTCACAAATTAAGACTATCCTAACTATAAAGCAGAAAATCTGTGTGCATGAGTAGTCGAGATTCTCGAACGGAAGCTTTGATACAAGCTCGTATATCCATCAACTGTCAAATATAAGATCACCAAATTGATTTATTTTATTAATATATTCACTCTTTTTACGCCCATAGGACTTTTACATTGGGTGCATTGAAATGTTTACAATTTTGTACATAAGAGTTACAAACAATGGTTACAAAAATAATTTATTTTAATATCCTGAATTAATAAAATGGTTGAATTATGTTTTAATATCGATTTTATTACATTAAAAATGTTGATACCATTGGTATATTCTTTTTCTAAACTATATAGGCGAGGAGTTGGCGAGTTTGGCACAGAATTTGTTTATGAATGGTGAAATTGAAATAGGTCCTTATAATATAAATGTCGAATAGGTAATATTAAATTAACCTTACTCAGAATTTCGTTAAATAAATAAATACATTGTTAAATAGACCAATAAGAAAAAAAAACGGGATAAGTCTATTAGAAAGTAGGTACTAGGCATTACTTGAGTGTTGAGATCTCTAGATAAATGTAATGCGGAGAAACCATTTAAGGCGCATGCCATACGTAGTAATGCAAAATCATGTGTTTTTGGTTTGAAAATTTGGTCGCCTAGAAATGTTTCAGATGCTTTAATTAAATACTGCAATCGAGAAATTTTTAGATAATTCTAAAGCCCAGAAAAAAATAAAGTATAAGGCCTATGAAAACGGCTTTAAAGTTCAAAATCTCCTACTTACGAACCCATTTTCGGTTATGATTTTATTGTATAATGTGGCAAATTAAGTTATTTATAAAATGATCGAAAAAAAATTAAATGTTTATGCCTGAACACCCACAAAATAAAATAAAAGGCACTTTTTGGCCATGTTTTTTTCTTGCATAAATCAAAACAGGCGGATGGTGTTAAGCGGGAATTTAAACCTTATCTCCATCTACGTAAGGGTTGTTATTGATAGCGGCTCAATTTAAAATATTACACGACGTAGTGTATCGCCTTAAGTAACAAAACTAAGGACGGGTTGTTTCGGAGAATTTGAACAATTCATCAAATTTCAACGTTCATTTTCGGGTTCTGTGAAAGTCCTATTTAAGTTCTGTTATTATATCATTGTAGGCTAGTTGCTTGACAAAACTGAAATAAAAACAGAACTTGAAAAAATCTTTCACAAAACTTGAAAAGTCTAATTCTAAACAAGCACATCTTGTCAGCATGAAAGTGAACAATACATTTTATCCAGCATCAAATATTATGTCTGAACTAAACGGTAGCGAAATTACCTTTATACCGTGCCTCGAATAACAATTCCGCGTATTCAGGTCAGGTATTTCAATTGAAGATTAAACTGGGGTTATCAGCGTATGAACCCGTCGATAAATCAGATGCTAATGTGGGTAACAAATTAAGTTATATGTTACCAACATCTCAGATATGCCGAAGGAACGGAATTAAATCATCCGATTTATATAGGGTTTTGCTGAAGCTAAAACAAAAGCAAAAACATTATCGCAAATGCAAAAAAATATCGTGGAAATTAACTAATAAAATATAAATTGAACTCCATTCAAGGAGTCCCACGAAGCAGAAAATTTAAAATAGACCAATATTATTAGCGTGTAATCCGTTCATATTTAATTCATTGAATTCAAGAAACGAAATACAAAAGTTCAAGGGCGTAAAATTTGTTCTAAACACAAGCCTTTCGGATATTTCCTAAATATCCGAAAAGTTCCCTGGGTTGCCCGGGTTTTGCGCAGAGTTTTTCAAAACCAGATGTAGACAGTATTTTTTTAACTTCAAGTGTGCAAAATTTCATAAAGTATCAACATTCTAATTTAAGGGGTGGTAAAGGGAGATGGGGTGCTTAATATAAGTCTCACGGAGAACAGTGCCTTCCGTTTATTTTTAAGGTCGAATGTGCCAAAATTAATTTATCTCGGAATAAAATTGTGGATTTGTATAAAAAAAACAAACCCTCACCGCCACACCCTTGTTTATTTATACATATAGATACGATAGATTTCCAGGTAGGAATATGTCAAATATGTCACTCGTGACATATGAGTTTGCGATGACATAAAGTGAACACAAATTTATAAGACGTGTCAAATAAAACTACGTGATGTGATCAGTCTCTGGGGCCCCGGTAGTGTCTCAAACTCCAAAAGGATCTCTCGTGCAAAAAAGGATGCAAAATCAAACAAAAGGGGTATTAGGGAAACATAATCCAGGATATGGTTCTATCTCAAAGTTGAAACGACATAAAAAAGCAGGAAAAGTGTGTAACGTTAGAGTGGCAGGATCGTTCCGAAAGAAATTAACATTTAGTCCGAGAAATTAAATTAAATTTTGTATCTACGACGTGTTCTTTGCACGCACGTCGGGAAATGGAAATGTATGTATTATGTAAAGTGAAATATTTTCTACGGTTCGTTTATTTCCGAGCCGTTAAAAACTTTATAATTTTCTATTTGTTATAAGTAGAGGTTAATGAGCCTCAGATGTAATAATTCTATACAAATAGGGGCTCATTATAAAGCCTACTGTTTTAGTGCGGCAGTTCCATTTGGTTTTCGGTTAAATTCTACATTTACGGACGAAAACTTTTTCGGACGTGTTTGTATTATTATTTACAACTTTCACGAAATCGAGCGAGAAAATGACATGTAATATACAAGCATGTACTTCAACAGCGTAGGAAGGATTTATTTTTCAATTTGAACAGTTTTTTCTCTAAAGATTGCGAATAAACGGCTTAAGTGCGCGAGGGTGGACGTAGGGAGTTGTTGAAGGGCCCAACAATAAACCCTACAAATTTCACGGTTTGACCCCTACCCCCGCCTACCCCCGCCCACATACAATAGCTTCTCCACCCTTCGTTACACCATGAGTAGGGGTACAGGAAACCAAAAGGGTGGCAGCTAGATATAATATATAAATATAAAGGTAGACAGCACATGGCAGTAGATGTTAATATTATGACGGTACTCAATTACTATATTCAGAGTAAACGGCAATTCACATATTTTCAGTTAGGTATCATTTATGAGTCTCAAAAGAGAATATTATTTAAATAATAAGATATGAGGGTGATATAATAAATTAAAGTAGCTTTCAGCGGGTAAGGGGCTGTATCGTATTGGAATCGATTCAAAAATATATACATACAAGAATGGAAACATTAACAACCTAGAAAGAATCTTTTCAATTGCGTAGTTCTTGTTTATATTGATTCAGCGATATTCCGGTTCCAATGATAAATCGTTTTGAAAATACAATACGCTTCACGGGACCTCTGGGGATGAAATGGGATGCTGGAAATATTATTACGGGGCTCGACAAGAATAATGCCCCCAGGACGCGTATCAGGACATGAGGAGGTACGCTTTACTAGCTGAAGTCGAATAAATATTTCATCGTGATCTATCTATCCATTGAGGGAGGAATTTAATATGGAGTTGTTAAAGAGTTTCGTATTTTTAAACTTCAAATAAATTATATTCTTTTCAGAGATTCTGATAAATAAATAGATTTAAAGTTGTATCTATATATATCTATATATATATATATATCAAGAAATTTTAATGATACATTATTCAAAACTTTTTTATTCGGAAATTGAACAAGAAACGAAAAGTCAATTTCAAATACACATCAACTGATCAATAGATTAAAAAAAGTGAGAAACAAAAACAAGTTTGTGTGCTTTCAACATTGAATATTATCTCGTATACAGACATTGGACACCTTCAGACCAAAAAACCAAGAGACCTGATACACACGACGACGACGCTTAAAACATGACACTAATCCCCCGCGTATAAGTATAGTTAATTTGGGAATTATTCCGTTTCGGGTACCCGGGCGACAGAACCGGCTATGGGTGTAATTTGACACTGAAGGCGGGAGGTAGTTTAAAGAAGCTAAAGCATAAAAAAACGACGGAGGGGTCCGATAAACCCCGGGCGAGGGACGTGCCGGGTTAAACCCGTCTTATGCGAGGATTACAGGGAGAAGACTGCACGTACGTCGGGAGGAATCTTACGGTTATTCAACATTATATTACCCAAATGGCTTGTACTCCAGCGAACAAAATATAATTCATTTCACTAGATACATAATGAGAAGTGGAACCTCTTAATCAATAGTTTAGTTACATATTTACATAGTAAGTACTACCACGTATTTCTGCAAACAAACAATAGGGATTAATAATAATAATAGATTATAAATTGATTGTGTAGAATGACGTTAAAAACTATAAAGAATTAATATAGATAAGCTCATCTATATTAATATTATTAAAGGTGTATATTATTATAAATGTTGTTGATTTTTCAATATCTTGAGACGATTCACCACGTCGTGTAACATTTGGAATCGGGCCACTAACAATAACACCCCTTATGTAGATGACGATAAGGATTAAATTCCCGCTTAACATCAGCCGGCTGTTTTAACATATGCAAGGAAATAACATCACCAAAAAATGTGTTTTATTTTATTTTGCGAAGTTCAGGAAAAAATATTTAAATGTTTTACGATCATTTTCAAAAGAACTTAATTTGCCACATTATACAATAAAACCATAACCGAAAAGGGGTTCGTTGATGGGAGATTTTTAAGGGTAAAACAGTTTTTATAGGCCTGATACGTTATTTTTTCTGGTCTTATAAAAATTCTTATGAAAAAAATGCTCTATTAATTCGAAGGCCAAGATGTGTTTTAATTGCAGTATTTAATTAAAGCATCTAAAATATTTACAAGCGATAAAAAATTGAAACCAAAAACACATGATTAAGCATTTCTTCATAGTGCTTCGCAAGACATTTATTTACAAGCAAAGCTTTACTCAGGTACGGTATAAGTATAAGCTATTACTGAACCAAAAGGGGACAAAGTATAAAAAAGGAGTTGTCATAGCAAAGCATTATTGATGTCGCCAACAAAAAGCTTTTTGTTGTATTGATCATACATTATCAATTCCAATTCTGATGAAAAGTATAGCGGCATTCCGGTGTGCTCAAGTGTATTGTTGAATTAGATGATCGTAAACAATACGAATAAATAGATGCAGGTTTTAAATAAATATAAAAAGCATTAAAATGCGTTATGTCTGCGGATAAAATTCCGGCTCGATGATTTCAATTATCACCGTCAATAAATGCACATTTTAATTGAAGTACCTACTAATAATTTGCATGTTTTTATTTTCATTAACTGATCCCTTCAATTGGAATTTTGAATATTTAAGCGCACAAATTGAATTTTCATAAAATTAATTTGATTTATTTAAATTGGTTGAAATTCATTCGATCGGGCTCAAGGGAGGCGGAAATAATGGGGAGATGTGAGTTGTGTTACATAGCTCCGCACCTTTTGAAAGTTTCCCCGAACAAATCAAAGAGGAAAGAAATATAATAAGACAAATCGAGGACAAAAGGAAAGCATCACTTCAGAGGGAAGAAGAGGACATCAAATATGAGGAAATGAATGTCTAAGCAGGACGGGAAAAGTCGGTAAAAGAAAAAGGAAAGTAGGTTCCAATCCAACACCGCAAAGTCGGCACTTTCTCGACATGGAATATTCAAACCACTCTCAGGGAAGGAAGCAGGGAAAACTATTTCCATTTGCTATGGGCAGAGGCGTGCATTCCGTACAGGCACATAAGCACTACCTATATGCGCATACAATAAAAATATAAAACATTAAATTAGAGCAAAAAATAAATCTATACATACTTTAAAAAATACATGCGAAGATACAGCTACGAATTGCAGCGCCGACTGCCCTACCATGACATGTCAACGTAGGGATGCCCTCCTGAAGCCAACGTCAGAGGAGATTATTCAATAATTACATATTGCGCAGAATATAACACACATGTGCTGTGAGCTGTGACCTGTGTGCGCATTCAAGTGATGACTCGTTTGTGTTAGTGTCTAGGCAGAGAATTTTAGAATAAATTCAAAAGCAATCAGTGACATCTGTTGGTACCTACCTCCATTAATGAGTACTTGAAAATACGTTGTCGTAAAAGTATGAAAATCTTAACCTGTTCTTGTGGTAAGGAAAGGTGTTTTTAACTAAATAAAAATCACCGGATTTCCTCTGTTAAGTGTAAAGTCAACAGAAAAGCTCATCGGTAGCGTCGCGACGAGTCGGATCAATTTGAAATATAAATTCGTCGTTCTTCCTGCTGCCTACCCTCATCCAAAACTCTGTGCACGCCACTGGCTATGGCGCCACTGGCTATGAATGGAAACTTATTCGGGATTCTACTACTGAGAAATGGCTGGGCGACGGAATGGCCCACGGAGGGAAGGCACCAAAGTACGCACTTGATAAGGCAAAACAGCGCTCTCAAAGGATTTCCCGTCTCTTACAGAGTTTACTAATTTGCTTTTAAGGTAAAGCATGTAATGTTTATTGAATATGAACTTCATTTAAAAGTTTCCAATTTAAAATCTTGAGTAAAAATACTAGACAGACTTAAATACTTCAGTAAATACGGAATAAGTACTTTAAGTACCTTAATACCTCATCAAAAACCTTATAGATTATGTATAAAGGAGAAAGGCTATTCTAAGAACAGAGTTGGGGAGCTGCGTGTTCAATTAATATTTAAATATGAAAGCAACGCCGTTAGCAAATAAATGTAGGTAACTTTATTTGTTAACGGCGTAACAAACTTGTATTAAACAATCAAAAAATTAAAACCTATCTATAATTTTATAAAAACCTAAGTGAAATGAAGATATCAATGGTGTTCCATATGATAATCTGTTAAAAAATATATAATCTAGTAAAAAAGTATTACCAACATGCGAGAGTATCGAATATATATGTGTACATGTATGTATATACCATAATATATTACTTGCAATAAACTCTCGGCGAGACTACAGTAGGGGTTGCTCGGATCGCCTTGCCTACGCTCGGTCCCGTGTCAGATAGTAAATAATCAAATACAAATAACAATTCTAAATATAATGCATATATTTATGTACGGGTACATGCTTAGTACGAGTATGTAATATGAGAGTGAAAAGAGTAGCACTCGAGCTCTCTCGCCTCGGCAAAATCTCGCAGATAAAACATTAATATAATTAAATAAAATACTTTGTTTATTAATTAATTATAGAATGTCTAATCACAAAGTAATTGCTTCCTACGAAAAAATAAAACATTAATGTTTGCCTCGCGTTTCCAAAAGAAAACTTGGATGGGTTTTTGCAAAATACATATTTAGATATATCACAACACCTCTAATTCTCAAGTACTAATAAAATAGGCAAACAAACTCCGGATAATGTTACATTATTTAATATGAAAACTTCACGAGAAAGTGAAATGGTTTTTTAGCTCGCGACTTGTTTAAAAGTTAAAGCCTACGGCTTAATTGAAAATTATATTACTTGAGATAAAGTTATTAAATACCCGACGCTTCGGAGGGAGACGGAGATGAAAGGAATCCTTGAATCGTTTTTAATATAACTTATCCAACCACTTTAAATTCAAGCTATCATTAACGCGAATCGTTTGAATTCTAATATTAAGAGCATTTACTAAATACGTCGTTATATTACACAAATCAGTTCTTTACTAAAATAAACTGAAGGATACCAGAATACATTAAATTTGAAGTGAATACAAACGGCGCTTGTCAACACTCAAAAAGCATGTAACGTACTTGTGGAATCATCTATACAAATAAATGTAGCGCACATGTAGTCCTATAATAACACGTTATAAAATAAGTTTCATCGATTATTATAAGTCGATATAGAATGAGAATAATTTATCAACGCGCATTTCACATTCTAGTTGAAAACCGTTGTAATTTTAATAACTATTTAATACAATACTGTACTTCCTAACGAAACGAATTAATTAAACAACAAGGAGGTAATTGTTATTGTGGTGTGAACTATATCCTAATTACGCATAGAAAACTGAAAATTAATAGTGAAGTTACGTTACTGAGACAAGGCGCGTGGTATACTGAACCAGGTCCAGGGGACATACTTTATAAATAGTGGTATTATTTGTTTGTACATGGGTAAGAAAATGGTTTTATATCTGTGTTGAAATAAACATCGTAAATAAACTAGTGCACTTTGATGCAATGAAAACCAAACAAACTATAAGTATCCTAGTGAGGAGGACTGTGAAAAAAAATACAAAAAATATACTTATATTATACTTTAAACCTACATAATGTACAAATTTTGCTATTGATATTAATAAAAAAAAAAAAAAAAAAATTAACTACTTATCAGAATTGTAATTAGATGAAAAAACTATCTACATTAATAAATATTACGTTAGTTAATTATGTTATACGCAATTCAAATCCACGGGGCGCTGTGCATTCAATTGGAAACACCACTTTTCAAATATCCAATTCCGAAAACCGATAGTAAAGCGACCCTCAGTTTTTATATCAAAATTCAGTGAAGTGAATTCATGATTTGAAAGCGACGCGACGTACGAGTTCCCAACTAATTAATAACACGAATTGAAGGACTTTTGGCTTGTTGAAAAATACAGGAGCGAGGAAACTCACCTCTTGTCACTTGTTATTTTATGAACATGGGGGTATTTGATTGATCGTGGTATTGGGAAGGTTTTAGGGTGTTAAAGGTGGTTGATTATTAGAACGGAGCGATATTTACAAAAAAGGCAACCATTATAAGACGCGGAGCGAGCGGTGGTAGTCTTTGAACAGATGTCGAAAACGGAGAATGAAAGACGGGAAGATTTAGGTTATTTATCACCGCAAAAAGGCAGTATGTATATAAAAACTTATGTGTTGAAGTAATAGCATAGAGATGGCGCCAGATAGTGTAGACAATGTTAATTCTATTTTTTTAAATTATTACCTAACTAAAATATGTACTTTAAAATTATAATACGTTTGACTTTAGTTACTGCGTCTTGTGAAGGGCTATCAGATTTTTGAAAAGTGACCAGATGCTACCCCTGTATAAATCTGGCATACGCCTAACAATCGAATTTGGGAGCTACCTCTGGGCTGGAGCCCCTAAATACTTGATAAAGCTACTCGATTCTGTGCAAAAGGGGGTGGTCCGTCTGATCTGTTGTTCAGACCGATTGCCATCTCTAAAGCACAGAAGCAATGTAGGCAAACTGAGTCCATTCTACAGATATTTTAATGGATCCTTAAGGATAGCAGCATTGATCGCCGGTGCATGTGAGTGAAATTCGACGGCCACGAGCGGACCACCCGTTCACAGTTTTTGTGTAATGTAAGTGTCGTATGTAGAACGAGCTACAGGCATCTGTTTTTCCTGCTTCATATAATCCGAGCCTCTTCAAGATCCGCATTAATAAACCTCTTCATACAGCCCCTACCCTAACCCGCCTCGCAACGCTGCCAAACCGGGTGGCATGAATTACATATAATATACTTAAGAATGATAAAATGTGATTTAACGAAACATGATACGTTAATTTACAAACCACAAATTGGCTTTTATTTGTAAAATGTTGTTATACCACGCAGGTACAACGTGAATTAAAATTTTACAGCATTTTAAAATAAATTCAGGGATGCGAGGATTTTATTTTATAACAAATATTATATAAGTGGCCCGTTTGAATACACTTTGTCCTTTGAATAAATAAAAATACATGTACATTTCGAGGATTACAGTTACAACAGCCTAAATCATTTCCTCACAGTTGCAAAGCAATAAATAAAATTCATTGTGGTTACGCACTACATTATTTAAATTCATTAATACAATGCACGGTTTTTAAGCTTGCCTACGAATCAGATTAACATTATTTTAAAGTTCCGAAATACGTCACAATATATTTCTAAATTCGTACGCACAAAGTTTATTATTGAAAGGTCAGAATTATGAACAGTCATATCTTTCGATTCAGTTACAATATTGTAAATCGCACCACGATTTTGTTCTGATTCTCACTACATAATAATTTGTATACGACTTTCGATCTAAATGTTATTATTATTACTGGGGGACACGTGACACGCCACCCTTATGACCAATTACACAGGAATAGGAGTCAGGGTTTCAGGGAGCGCAGAACGGCTAAAGAGGTAAGGGGTGTATCCACCGCCGACAGCCGACAAGACAGACTGTGAGCAATGGGCAAAGGGCATATCTTTCAGAAGTAATCAGGTAGTACTATCGTAGCGGACGGGAAAGTGGGATCGGCCGTGTGGTATGTAATCTCATGCGTACTTGTCTTATGTAGTTATGAATACCAACAGGATTTTAAGGACACAGGGGATTATCAGGGAAAATTCACATTTATACAGAGTGTATCGGCACGTACCCGACAAACTTTAACCAGCTTTTCCTTAGCACATTTGGAGTAAAAAATGTTATGGGCACTTTGCTGTCCGGTAACATTTTTTTTCAATTAAAAACAAAAAATTATAAAAAAATCCACACTCCGTCTCTGTCATTGGCATTGTTTCTCGTGTTCAACAGATGTTATTAGCAAGTGTGTCAAAAAGCGTATTCGCTCTTTCATACACACTAAATAATAATAGCTAAAAATGAGACGAATGGTGCCATGCCATTTCGTTGTGATCGTAAAAGCGCGCTAATGTAGGTACGTACGTATATTATTCAACGAAACTCGAATAAAATATTGCCAGGTGGGTTTTCAAACTTTGACAAAGGATAAAACAGTGGTGACATGTGGTGAAAATATGAATAGTAAATTTTTTATTAAAAAAAATGTTACCGGACAGCAAAGTGCCCATAACATTTTTTACTCCAAATGTGCTAAGGAATAGCTGGTTAAAGTTTGTCGGGTACGTGCCGATACACCCTGTATAATAATAATATTTACTATATTTAAAAGGTTTTATGTCGATCACGAGCTACTGTTTTACAAACTAAATATACTGTGAACTATATTTTTTATACATTGGTAACCAATGTGTACACCTAGACCTAAAAATATTATTTGAAGGATCTGTACAGCGCGGTTTTCGTGAAAAATCACATCAGGGGCGCTATAAAAACATAATATAATAATATAATGCTCTATCTTATTACTAACTATAGACTAGGCAACATTATAACAAAGCAGGACTAAAAGATTGGATTCACCGGTTCATCGATCAATAATACAAAACAATAAGGAGGCACAATGCATTTGACCAATGAACGTGATGTACAGTGGTTAATAAAAGGAATTTATGCACCGATTTGTTCAAAGCTAGGAAAATATTAAATATACAGCAAAAAGTAAAATATTTTACTAAAGAAGGCAATCTATTTATTTTCATCATTCAAAATTTATATTTTTTGATGGATCAAAGAAGTGATTTTCTAAGAGATTTCGTTTTTGTGTTAAACTTCGTTATTCTCATTCGTGCTTAAATTGGTATCCGAACTGTGTTAGGCTATCAGAACTAAGTTAGACGCAACAAATCAAAATATCAAAGGTTATGCATTCATAATAACAGGTCACTACAAATAACCATCTAAATTAATCACATTGGAAGTTGGTAGATAATAAGAGTACATGTTACCTAATCATACTGAATGAATGATACGTTGACATGTTTAGTATCGGGCACTATCAACTATCAACTCGTCTTAATAAAATATAACTAATGTAAAAGGTTATCTATTCACAATAACATTGAATAATAAATAAAAAAAACATGATGCAATTCATAACAGATTTAACGGATAGCTAGTTAACTAACTAACCATAACACCGTTTCCCCGCAGGGGCAGGCAGGGGACAGACTTACTCCTTGCCTCATTCACATTCGTTATTCAGACTGTTGACATGGCACAACTCAAGTACTTGGTTCACTTGATCGTGCCATGTCCTCGAGGGTCCCCGACTTTTTATACCATTTACATTCGCGTCATATATTCACCACACACTCCTCTTATCGTTCAAACCATCTCAAGTTTGTTATCATATCATTATTGGCCAGTTGTTTCACAAAACTGGAATAATAACAGAACTTTAATAGAACCTTCACAGTACTTGAACATTAACATTGAAATTTGATAAATTGTTAAAATTTTTTGAATCAACCCGTCCTTAGTTTTCTTTCTTATAATCTTTGGTTTATCGTGTATCTTTTTTAAATTACTTGTTTGTTACGTTTAAACAAACTGGCGCCTCATAGATTCATTAATTATTCGATTAACTTAAATATTATAATAATGTGGCGACATTTTGTAACTTAACCCTCAGAAATTATCTTCTAGTTTCAGACCACCCTTGAGATTAATATTAAGAATCCTTTTCATATTTTAACTATTTTATCCGAAACATAAATGTATTTCCGAACAACATCTAAAACACCTAATACAATTTAGTATATTTACAGATATATTGAAATACTTATAGAAATGTCAAATCAATGCACAGCACTGGCAAGGAAGGGTTAATAAGGGATTTGCCCAGTTATAATATAATATTCTCCAACTTAGTAAAGCGCCCCCTAGTGATATTCCACAAACCGGCGCTATGGAAATAAGTCAGTCAGTATACAAAATAATCGCCACTGTAAGTGAGGTGCGCGGCACAGAGTTGATTAAGCTCCCGTAAAGTGGCACACACTCGAACAGCTTCCTAGTCTATCTTCTCTCGGGAAATGCAATTATCTGCCCGCTGCACGGGATGTGCTGTGCGCTATACGCACGTACACGGTTGCAAGTTGCAACATGCAACCCTTGGCTGGGCAAATTACAAATGTCTGCGAAGCGCCAGCAACACCCCACTCCGGCTTAATTGAACCGATCCTATGCAGCATTCATTGTTCAATCGTAGGAAATTCCACACCTATTCTGCATGGATCAAATTCGCTGGAGACAGGCCACAGAATTCGATTACTTGACAGTCAATTTGCATCAACGCCCTCCAATAAGCTCTAAAGGGAAACCTGTGGGAATGTGAGGCGGACATTCGATCCTCCGCAATCAGTATGATATCCTGGCATTTGGCGCATTCATTATTATAATTCTGGAATTATAGCTGATCGTAGATGTATTCTTCTCTAAAACTAATTGAGGTTTCATCTTCATTGATTAATCGTTATTAAACGGGTCATAGCAATAAAACATTCACTTTAATAATAGTAAAAAAATCGACGATTTGAGTTACTACTTCTTCATTAATAAGAAACAGCGAGGTCTACGACGCATTCGATTTAGCGTTTGCTGGAGGTTGTTTTCTGATCGGTCGCAGCGTAGTGCAAAAAAATAATATATTACAAGTGCTGGTGACTAGAAATATATTGGGAAATTAGAATCAGAACACGAAAATGAGCCGAAGAAATGATCCGTTCTCATGAAGCCAACATCGACTGTAAACGGGTGTTCCGCTCGTGTCCGCCGAGTTTGCATCAAGTGCACCGGTGCACCGGGGATCAATGCTGCTAGCTCCTTAGAGTAGGCTCCTTTAAAATACCTTTATAATAGACTTAGCGTGCCTACATTGCGTCTGTACATTAGAGATGGCAATCGGTCTGTTAACAACGATTAGTCAATCAGACGGACCGCCCTCCATTGCACAGAATCAAGTAGATTTATCCAACCCTCTGGTCAGTCAATATTCAATTTTTGGACTTACTCGAGATTTGTATAGGGGTTAGTTAAGTAGCTGATTACTATTTAAAAATACCTAGTTGAAATGCATAAATCGTTTATGACATCATATTTTCACAAAACTCCATTCGAACTATCTCTGTACCTAGGTGTAGTAATCTTTCTTTAATGTATTATTTGCCATCAATTTGGATAATAATGGTAATTATTTATTTATTGAACGCCCGTAGGGCTTTTACAGTCAAAATAATGCAGAAATGTAATACCTTTGTACATATAATCATTATATACAATAAATATTTTTCATGTTACTTTGTAGTTACATTGTCGTAGAATTTGCATAAAGGAGTACAACAAGTCTACATTTATATTTATTTATATTTTTACTCCCATTCAATAGACTTTTATATATATATATATCAACTTTATATACGCTTAAATATGTAAATGTTTGATTGACTTTATAAAATCACTACATAAATAATTGCACATATTAATAAAACGGCATAATGGCTACCGACGTAAAAGGTCAAATTATCCATCACGATAATGACTGTCGAAAGAAGTTATTTCAAAACGAGCTTCTCAAACCAGATTTGAATCATCAATCAAACAAGCAGTTAAATAGGTTCCCATTAAAACATCCAGCGACAAAACTACTTGCAATTTGCAATTATCTTCAAATTATACTATAGCAGGCAATCAAATTTGACATTAAAAAAACACAGGCAGTTGAGAAATTAAAAATAACGATACCAATAACAGAGACACTGCAACCATTTTTTTTTTAAATTACACGAAAAGTCCAATCGCTTTAACGTAATTAAGTTTATGCTTGTGATTCCAAATGCCGGTGTACGACTTACTTGCCATCTTTCTTGCCTCGTAAATGTAGGAGAATTTATTGAATCAAATAATTAGTTACGAACCGTGAACACAAATAATTATAATTATTTCACACGCAATCTGCCGCGGCAAGCATCGTGGGCAGTCAATCACTTGAATACATAGTGTTGTTGATAGGGAAATCCTTGACCGACAATGGCGGGATTGACTTGTTGCACCCACAGAAACACGTGAATTTAATCAAATCGGAGTTGATAAAATAGGTAGGATAAATAAATGCGCATTACTAGTTTTTTTCACTTTTACCCCACACAGGAGGCCCTTAGGAAAATAATGTAATGTAACATGTCATTGGGGATGCTGTGTGGTGGGTGTTTTTAAGAAAAGGAAGGAATGGAAGGAGAGGAAGTTCGGGAAAGTAAAAAGGTATGAGGGGTGGGTAGAAATCTAGGTATCAGTGTGTCCAAGAGTGACGGACGAATGATCTATCCCTCCCGCTGTGCACGGAGATGGGTCAAGAGACACCAGAGAGACGTTGGATAAGTCTAAGGGTCTCTCATAACTTGCCTCTCCCGATCTGGCACGCCACACAGCTGTGGGCAGATGCATCCTGAGCTTTACTACCAGGTTTCCATAAACAATTTATTACGTCGCGTCTTCGTGTGTTCTCTAAAACTATAATCGAAGAAACAGTAATTTTAATGTCTTTCTACGACATATTTTTTCGCATTGAATATTATAAAATATTGATTTATCCTTTAACGTTAAATTGATATGTCAAAGCTCCGTGGTTCATTATGGAAATGACTGTTTTATAGATAAGTTTTCGAGAATATTAGCACGTGATCTTTGAACTTCTGTATATTTTACGAATAACCGGTAAAATAATACCGTTTTACCATTGTAGCCTGTGCTTATTGCAAAAAACGGCGCGTGGATCAGACATACACTAGAGATTACAACGAAGCTACCAGCGGCAGGACTGTACTAATCCATTTCACAGTAACTCGAGTTCCTCCCTGCTCTGAGATTGTCAATCTCAGAGCATGGTGTTCAGAATGGAGCTCTGCCATTCTCGGGAACAGCTGCTGTTCTACCGTGGCCACACGAATAGCTTCTCAGTCCCTCCACAATCCACATACATTATTCATCTCATTCTGTATCACAACAGTAGCGTGCGCCGTATGCCGTCCGAATCGATTCAGCTGCAACGGATGTGCTTCTATATTATAGGTAAATAAAAAGTTCTCGATCAAAATTCGAAACCTTTTCAGAAAACTGTTTAAAATATTACGGAATGTTGAAATATTTACACTCCTCGAGTAAACAGTATCAACTAATAAGAACATAGTAGGTTTTAGTAAATTCGTAATAATAACGGAGCACGTGTTCATCCACCTGCGTTGGTCTTAGTAATATATCAGGACGAAATGCATAAATGTGAGGACTTCTACGAACAAGTGTTCGAACATCATGGCAAATATTGGTATTGGTATATTAGTTTTTTAGTATACCTATCAATTCATTCGTTAATGGCCTACAATTTCGTGTTTAACAGGAATACGAATAATTTGAAGAGATTTTTAGTAAATTAGCAATATTTTGCTATCAGGAAGTTTTCACCGTGCTTCATCTTAGCCAAATTTTCGGACAACTGACAGCGCAAAACGCAATAGCACCCCAAAAATAAAAACATGTTCAATAATCATATAATACATGTTCAATATTAGGTGTATTATATTACGATCAACTATTATAATAATTTAAAATACTAATACTACTATGTCAACTATTAAATATGAAAACTTCGACTATATTATGATGAGAAGCTTCGAGAATAAAACCACACTATAGTAGGGCTGACAGATTACGCTACACACATCATGGCTTGGCTTATTTCAGCATATCACTCGCCGTACAATCCCAATGGGAATGCATGGCGAGCGATATGCTGAAATAGGCCAAGCCACGAGAATATAGCGCGCTTATTGCGTGGTCTATCACAGGCTTAAGAGTAGTAAAACCAAAGATATTAGAAGAACGAGATATGCTATGTTGGCCGCCGGACCGTAGGCGGAGTACTACCTAATTAGGGTACTTTGAATACTGTCGGGACGTGTACGCACAGAAATCTGTTCTATGTATTAGTGCGGATACCTTAGGCGCAAGCGAAGGTGTGCAGTAGTATTGGTGAAAAAAACCGGCGACACTGGGCAAAACAATTCCACACAGTATGAACTGCTCATAGCACATCTCGTTCTTCTAATATCTTTGAGTAAAACGGTATAAATTGGATCATGAATCTTGTTCATTGTATTGTTACGAAGCTGTGACGTATAGGACACATGTTAAGCTGTCTGAGAATTAAAATGTAAAATCTATTTGGAACTGATATATATACCTCATTGTGTATGCAAAAATTAATAATGAATATGAAGTAACGAACTAATAATATCTGAATTATTTATCACGTCTTGATATCTTCATATTATAAATAATGCGAAGCGTCAAGTTTTTTTGAATAACAGATTAATATATTTATTCCAGGGTTGTGGGAGGTATTGTTGGTACAAACAATGAGTGGGCCTGGTAATTACGAGCCATTGACAAAACAAACTGGGCCGTACCGAATTTAGAATTCAATGAAGGTGGTCGCTTTTGTGATGTTTTGTATTTTACAAAAACAGCCGTACAAGGTCTCGGCGTGAGGCAAATCTAACATGTGACTGTATCGATGAATCAGGGGCGCGAGAAGCCACACAATTATTATAATTATTAGCTAATTGTTTTGGCGTTATGGCATTGTTGTGCATTTTTTTATGAAATGCCAACTCAGGTGAGCTTAATAATGCTACTAATAACTTGTTGATGTCGCAGGCTATGGAAGAAAATGTCAGACTTGTAGAATAAACTGTCAAGAAGAAAAAAAAAGTTCATAGAGGCATAGAAGATCAATATTTACTTCTAGTAAATTCTCTTAACGCACAACTCTTGCAAAAGCCCATCAGAGTGTTGATAAATAATAAAATTAAAAAAATATATTGCAGTATTTAATTACCTACCTAGTACGGGTTAGCTCAGAATATTACATAATGACACGGTGTCTGGAAACTCGTAGTTCAAACGGAAAACTAGTGAATGTACATCACATAGAGAACCCAGAAAACTTTCTTTTTTTAACTTTTTTTTTCGGAAACTAAAAGGTTAAAAAATACTTTTCGAGCCGGGACTATGTTTCTAGGCATTTTCAAATACATTAAACTGCTGATATTAACCCCAAAGCGAGCGAATGTTTTCAAAATTCCAACTACAAACTCGATTTACTCTAAAACGAACGCTGAAATGAAAAAGTTATTTTACCACAAAATCGACTCCAAATGTGGTGTAGATTCTCCAGTTTCCCGCTAGTACGACGAGTTTCCGGACACCGTGTATTATCTGTATGTATATTGTACGTATTTATGTATTGAGGCGTTTTGAATTATGAGAATTATAACAATCTTGTATTAAAATAAAATACATTATAATTATAAAGCTATTTCAATCATAATTACTTAGCAAGTTCTGACATAGGCGGTTAATAAAAAAATCAGAAAGATAAATATTATTTGCATTTTAACGCAGAGCCTCTTTAAACATATGAACAGTAATTACAATAATAAATGCATTTGGCTTCATGCTGAGAAAGAAAACTTAGCCAACAGCGCGTTGCTTTATTTGCATGCACTTTGCAACACCAGATTAACAAACCACGACTTTGATTTATAGCGAGAAATACCATAATTTTATTTCAGTCAATTTATTTTAGTGCAGAAACGGGATCATTAAAACAAAAGAATTTTGCTAGCGAGGTTTTCCAGAAAGGCGTTAAATACGTATAGTGGGTATCTATTTAAATATTATCGGTGAATGCTAGAGTGTTTGATGGGTGGGTTAAAATAAAGTAGATATAATGTGGAGCCATAAAACGAATATAAATTGGCTGTTAGATTAGGTACTTCAATTACCAGGACGAATGCGTTATATTTTATTCAGCCATTTCTAGATAGTTATGGAGTTGTTTACTGTCGGCCAAATGGCATTATATTGGCGTTATCTGACGAGTATATAATTTCCTTTGTTTGAACGTTAGTGCCGCTTTTAATAATGAACCGCGAAATTTAGCAATAAACAGACACGCTTCGAATATCGATTTTAAATTAGAAAACAAATCACCTGGGTTCACTAATATATTCATGCTAATCATAGGTATGCAAATAATACGAGAATGTCGAAAGATCAATTTTAAAAACTTTTTAATAAATTCAGTGTTTTTAGTTTAGTTAATGACGGATGACAACGTCAATAATGATTGATAACTTTACTTTGTTCTAAGCGGTAGAAGATTTTTTTAAGTCGAAACTGCACCCAACCGTCTGGAATCAATGAAGCAATGGCATCCCCAATCGGGGTATGTTGTGAGGCTGAATGTAGAGGAGAAAGGAAGGAGATGGGAAAGAGGAAGGTGGGAAATTACCTGGCTGTTCAGATCTGGTCACCAAACACGTCTAAAGCCACTTAAAGCAACATTTCAATACTGAATGGTGGGCGATACTTAGAGAATCTTTCATTCTTATATTATTTAAAATGATTTTATCGTGAAAAAAATAAATAAAATTTACTTGCGCATGTCGGGATTTGAGCGAAATTTACATCTAAAGAAAACCATAACAATAAATTTGAATTAAGTCTAAAAATATTATTTAAGAGAAAGCCCACGTGTATATTTCACAAAATTAGCACTCTACAAATTAGCCACGTATTAACGTTATTATATTACGAGCGAATACCAAAAGGATTACCCCCGAAGCCATCATTAAAACACTTTTACGAAGGCAGCCGTTTCGTATAAATTGCCCCTTACTCAGCGAGCGAATACCGACGAGGTGCTTCGCTTCCAACATTAAATAATAAAGTGCTTATAATATCTTAAATGCAGTGAGTGGGATTATAAAAACATATCGCCTGGCTAGGTAGGAACTATTTAATATAGAGGGATTACGGAGAGGATTTTACTTACGGAAATCTGAAAACAGGTAGGTAGGTACCTACTTACAGAATTATTACAATGGCACAACGGTAACCGGATAACTCAACACAGCTTTAAAAGTGATATAAGAAAAACTAGGTTAAATGGGTTAGTTTTATTTCATCACTTTTAATGAATTTATATCACTTTTTAAAGATGTGTTGAGTTATCGTGGAACCAATATTTTTAAGAGCTTAAAACCTAATGTGTTCAAGGGAAATATGTTACAGATCGGTAGAGATATTCGGAATGCGGGGTCTTAAGTGCGTAACAAGTGTTTCTCCACCTGGAGTAATAATGATTGACTAAATGACAGCTTGACAATAATTTCGATAGGCGAAATCAAAAAGATCAAAATTAAGCTAAAATCGAACAGAAAAACAGAAAAGCATCATCGTAACTTCTCTTTTTACAACATGCGTCGTTTGTGAGAAAAAGTATTGTTGCAATAGATCTTTCAGCGGTACGCCTGTACTTCAGGTTGTAGCACGGGGGGTTAAGATTTCGAGAAATTTGCAAGCACTGAAATCTTGCAATAAAGATGCGAACCTCTCGGTCTAGCATCTACAATCTACATGTACATTGTACATCTGTACAGTGGTTTAACGTCAGGTAAGTTAAGGTGTTTTTATAGGTTACTCACCACCCTCCGTTTCGTGCCAGACGATGCCCTCGAGCGTGACCGATGTGCCAGGTTCGCAGGGTCCGAGGCAGTCCGGCTCCGTGATGGTGCCCACGCTGGTGCCGACACACACGTCAGCGCAGTCCTGCAAACAGACGAGCATGAGATCGAGAGGCAATACATAAACTCATTCTAAAATGACGCTATAAGGAAACACAACTAAAATGCATAGATAAATGAAAAGCAAATTATGTTATGTATTCAATTTGAGCAATTGCAGTTTCAAAAAATTTGACTGCCAGTAAAACATGAGATGATATTAAAATACATAATAAATATTCTTTATTTCAGCTGACATGTTGTTTTCGGGATATCAAGAATATAATCCATAAAATAAATTGATCGGATACATTTAATCACCGGCTTTACGCGGAATTTTTTACTAAACAACTAGCAAATTTTGTGATGTCAGATGTAGAGAGAAAATTTCCTCTGAAATTGAATTTAAAATGTGCAAAATTTCATTAAAAAGTATCAACATTTTGCTTTAAATGGTGGGAAAGGGGAACGGGGTGGTGTTTGACCCGCCCGCCACAGAAACTCTTCTTAATATAAATAGATAGATTGCAAAATACAAGACACAATAAGGCACTTTGTCTGTATTTGTTTCTACATCTAACAGATGTGTCCTTTATAATTAAGATTATTTGTGAAAACGAGCATTATATTATGATGTCAGTTCTATATGGTCACAGCTCAGTCCTCACTGCTCACAGGAGCAAAAGGTATGTTGCAATAATAATGTGTGCAATTATTATCAACTGCCTTTGAAGAATCAATAACCGCACTTGAATTATTATTCATATGGTGTCACAATTTTGTATACCGAGTTAGGAGTCAAATATTCGTGGTGACATTTGATTTAAAGGAGAAACTTTGTGGACTTTAAAATACTCGCGTGGAATTAATGAAAGGTATTGGCGAAAAAACTTCCAAGTGTACACTTTACGAGGCATCGGGTAAACTTTAAAACACGTCTTCGAACAGGATTATAAAAAAAAACTCAAACAAAAATAAGCAGTTGAAATAACGCAAACTTTTAGAATGATGCTCTGCTGATTGGAAAGCAGAAAAAGCAATTTATTAATTTCTTATATAGCACCGTACTACCATTTTAATGTACCAGGTAAAGCTGTGAAGTAGTCAGCACCTAAATTCTGTATTTGCCTGACGTCATTACTAGGACGAAGTTTATTATTTTTTGGTAAACTAATGTTTTTAAGACAAGATTTTTTATGCATAGCACAAAGGGTAACAATTATTTTACAAGCAATAATTGTTCGCCTGAAACACTCATCCACATTGAAAAATCTCCTGATAAAAGATACATGACGCCAACGGGACTCGAACCCGTGTCCCTTCGATTTCCGGTCGACAGCTCTGACCACTGAGCTATGGCGGCTTATCTCTTACCCGCGAAATTATTCAATATATACTAGTGTTTCATTCAACAATTACTGCTTGTTACATTTTTCACCTGAAAACAACCAACTTTATTTTATATGAGAAAGGCATTGTAAGTGCTAACTCTCTCACTAGATGGCGTCGAGACAAATTGTCTACATTTTTAGGCGAAATACTTGAACTTGTCAAATATTAATTATTATTTTTTGGTAAACTAATGTTTTTAAGACAAGATTTTTTATGCATAGCACAAAGGGTAACAATTATTTTACAAGCAATAATTGTTCGCCTGAAACACTCATCCACATTGAAAAATCTCCTGATAAAAGATACATGACGCCAACGGGACTCGAACCCGTGTCCCTTCGATTTCCGGTCGACAGCTCTGACCACTGAGCTATGGCGGCTTATCTCTTACCCGCGAAATTATTCAATATATACTAGTGTTTCATTCAACAATTACTGCTTGTTACATTTTTCACCTGAAAACAACCAACTTTATTTTATATGAGAAAGGCATTGTAAGTGCTAACTCTCTCACTAGATGGCGTCGAGACAAATTGTCTACATTTTTAGGCGAAATACTTGAACTTGTCAAATATTAATTATTATTTTTTGGTAAACTAATGTTTTTAAGACAAGATTTTTTATGCATAGCACAAAGGGTAACAATTATTTTACAAGCAATAATTGTTCGCCTGAAACACTCATCCACATTGAAAAATCTCCTGATAAAAGATACATGACGCCAACGGGACTCGAACCCGTGTCCCTTCGATTTCCGGTCGACAGCTCTGACCACTGAGCTATGGCGGCTTATCTCTTACCCGCGAAATTATTCAATATATACTAGTGTTTCATTCAACAATTACTGCTTGTTACATTTTTCACCTTTGTGCTATGCATAAAAAATCTTGTCTTAAAAACATTAGTTTACCAAAAAATAATAATTAATATTTGACAAGTTCAAGTATTTCGCCTAAAAATGTAGACAATTTGTCTCGACGCCATCTAGTGAGAGAGTTAGCACTTACAATGCCTTTCTCATATAAAATAAAGTTGGTTGTTTTCAGGTGAAAAATGTAACAAGCAGTAATTGTTGAATGAAACACTAGTATATATTGAATAATTTCGCGGGTAAGAGATAAGCCGCCATAGCTCAGTGGTCAGAGCTGTCGACCGGAAATCGAAGGGACACGGGTTCGAGTCCCGTTGGCGTCATGTATCTTTTATCAGGAGATTTTTCAATGTGGATGAGTGTTTCAGGCGAACAATTATTGCTTGTAAAATAATTAGGACGAAGTTTACTTTGGTCTAAGTTTCACAGTTCCGAATGTTCCCATTGGCACAAATTTTCTTGTAATTCTTTCCCATCGTGTTTTAGTACAAAATTGTGCAATGTACAGCACGCTTTTACTATATAATCGCAAAGTTTATAGTTAGGAGTATAATGAGTTTTTTTAAAACCTTTAATGATCGGTAATTATTGTTTTTTGTTTATTACGTTGAGAATTTTGTGAGGAACGAAACAATGATCAAGCGCACTTAAAGTTAAATAACACAAAACTGTGCTATGTAAATATCATGTTATTGTTGTGTTTGCTACGTATCATCCAGGACTAACAAAATCGAGACAAGCCCAAGTATGGTGGAAATGATTTAATACTGTTATCTTAATTAAGTACCACAGTTCGCAGTCGTAAAGGGCAAATGGCGTTACGATTATGCTTTGTAAATTATTGAACATCGAGATAGTTCCCGACGTATTTCAATGAACTCGTGATTTATCGAAGTCATGCATCAATAAGCAATGTACCGTATATCATACACAAATGAATTTATTATTGATTGATGTATAATTTAAAAGCTACGAAAGTCAATTGTCGGGTCAACCATACATTGTGAAATAAACGACGAGGTGAGGCGTTACAAGGTTGATTAAAGGGATTCTAATTATAACTAGTAGTTCTGTGAACAGTAGACCTCGCGTCCAAAAAAGTAAGTTTATTTTTTTTCGTATTATTTAATAAATCAAAACTTCCTCTGAAATCATAAGATTTGTCCAAAGAAATGTCACTATCTCAATAAGAATTCTTTTTTCAAACTTTCTTCGAGCTGGTAAGATCCATAATATTTTAAAAATGTGAATAAGAAAAGTCCAAATAAACACATCGTTTTCACATTAGAAAAATATTTTTTACTGGACCATTAAAACGACTGTCTTGAAACGCAAACAAATTTACAGAAAGATGAAGTGCAAAACGGTCGAGATAAAGCAGGACTTCGCTAAGCTCAGTCAATAAATTAATATAAGATTAAAAATCTTGAATTTATGACGAATTAATTACATATCTAGTCCAAACGATTTTTGGCATATTATGGCAAGTTTGCAAAAACGTTTTGAGAGATCGCTTGCCATTTAGGTGGATTCATTGGCCGCCACATTAAGCAGTGTTCAATGTTTCCATATTAATATTTTGGGAAATGATATCAATTAAATAATAATATGGTAAATATATGCCTAATATATACATACATCGCTCGAGTGGTTAATCAATTTCCAGAAATGATTGCTTGGTAATAATAATTTATACCCGGCGAGCATAATCCAGCAGGATTAGCAGGTAAATCTGTTACGTTTACACTGCGTCGTGATTGGCATATCAACAGAGGCGCGTCTTCCGTACACAAAACAAGAACGGTCTGCGGCTGCGCCAAGGTAATATAACCCTTATCAACGGGTGACAAGATCGATAGCCTTGTTATTATTTATTACACGGGCTTCACGTTAATTCTCTTGACACCGTCCCTGGAAATAATACGTGAATGTTTTCACCCGGTGCCCGGATTAGGATGACAAAGCAGAGTGATTAAATCACATTATATCTTTTTATTTGAATAATAACGACGACAACCCGTAAATGTCGCTGGAAGAAAATATGTAAAACGTATTGTTCGGCTCACATAAGTAAAACGTGTTGGGTGAAAAACGACGAAATATGAAAATGTTTATAAAGTTCATCCAGGTTTCGTGAATATTTATTTCAACGCAACTCCCACACGTCAATTCACAAAATGTAGGTTAGGTACTCCCTTGTTACGTAGTTGACATATACTTCACGTGTCAAATAATATAATTTCTATTACTACACTGTAAAACACGTGACAGTAATTTTAAACCATGCAACGTGATTGATACACTATTGCAATAAAATGATACAGCTTTAATGAAGATCATGATAGCAATGGAGCATGTCCTATCCCCATCCCATCTTTCTCTTCTCTTTAGCTTCTTGTAGATTGAATGCAAAATAAAACTCTTATCTCTAACCACCATGAGCATAAGAAACCCTTTGGCTTAATACTGTTTACCTCCTGTGTATTATATGTAGGTACATATACCAATATAATTAATAAATATTAGGTTGGAAATATAGCGAATACGTTCCTACTCTCAGAAAGTATCCACGTGTATAAAAAAGACATCCTTATAATTCCGATAAAATTCCGATAAAATTCCGATATAATTCCGATAAAATAAATCGTTAGTAAGAACTCTGTTAACCGTTACATACGAATCTTATTTTGAATGTATTGTTTTAGTGGCAAAGTGCTTTATAAAAACAGACAGGCCGATGAAAATGAAAGATAACGGTAACGCATTCTCCACGTCAAACGAAATAGGGTGTGTGTGTGTTTTTATGACACGCTCTGCATTACGGGGTAGTTTTTTGATGACAGGTTTAAAGGGAAATTACCTCTCCCCCATTTGTATGTCGCCATACAATCACTCAAAAAAGATATTGTTGTACTCCATCACTCTGGTCGTAGCAGGGCTTTTTATGTTCTTCCCCACGAGACTCCGCTGTAAGGCTTAGCACGCACTCCGATTAAACGCAGCGGTTTTGGTATAGCTGAAAACGCCAAACCACGTACAAACCTAAAAACACGCACTGCGGCTGGCGTTTTTACTTAATTCTATTTCATTGTGGTACTGAGTACTGGTACTGGTACTGTGGTACTGCAGTACGCGGTTTGGCGTTTTCAGCTATACCAAAACCGATGCGTTTAATCGCAGTGCGAGCTAAGCCTTAGCAATAATATGGTGGCGCACGCATAGCGGTTACCCGCATTCGGTTTTCAATTCAGTTTCTACTAGGCGAGCGCAGCGGTGAGTCGTTATTTGCGGTGCTAATGTAACGAGATTATATTGTTATGCCGACCGACTCAGAAACAACATCATTAGACTACGAGAATGTGTCTAAAAACATTATTATTGAAGTGGAAAAAAGACCGGCATTATATGACAAATCGTTGAATCAATGCAGAGATAGAAATATTAAGGCCCGGCTGTGGCTAGAGGTATATCAAAATGTGTGCAGGGATTGGGCAAGCTTGTCGGAGGCAGAGAAGAAAAATAAAGGTACGTGATGCGTATGAATTAATTTCTTATATAGCACCGTACTACCAATTTAATGTACCAGGTAAAGCTGTGAAGTAGTCAGCACCTAAATTCTGTATTTGCCTGACGTCATTACTAGGACGAAGTTTACTTTGGTCTAAGTTTCACAGTTCCGAATGTTCCCATTGGCACAAATTTTCTTGTAATTCTTTCCCATCGTGTTTTAGTACAAAATTGTGCAATGTACAGCACGCTTTTACTATATAATCGCAAAGTTTATAGTTAGTTTTACAATCGCAAGTTTTGTATCTAACGGCCTGTGAAAAATACGCCATTTATTTGACATAATACCAAACGTACATTCAACTGTTCTTCTTGCATACGAAAGTCAGTAGTTATAATTTTTTCTTTGAATTTCTGCTTGTTTAAAATGTTTTAAAAGTGGAAAAACTTCATCACCAACAAATACACATTTCAGCATTTCAGGTCCTTCATTATAATTTGGTATCATTGAGCATGCTGGTAAATCCAGTTGGTTTGTTAAAAGATTTTCGATTTTAGTCATTGGTTAAAAGTCTTCTTTCAAAATTTGAATTTCGGTACACGCTGGCGTCACTACTGGATCCGTCTGCACCCACATTAATAGCTACGAAGCAATAAGAAATAGCTATCAGAATAATTTAATAAAACTTCTTATAATTCATTGATTCTCAGCCGGTAAAATCAAGTCTTTCCATTCTTATGTCCTGCTATCAACTGCGCCAACACAATTTGGCAAGTGTATTTGTTTAAAAAACGCTTTTGCTATGTTTAACCAGTCTTCTTTTGTCATTCCTTTCATATAAATAGGATGGAAACATAACCACAAATGCCTGCATGTATGATAAATAATTTCACTGATGGACGTGGCGCCAATCAAGCATTCAAAGTATTACGATTTCATACTATTTCCTGTAGCGAAATACCCGTGAACAAGATATTGAATTTGTTTATTTGGTTTCAGGGAACTCCATACAAAAAAAATGGAAAAACATGAAAGACTGTTTCGCTAAAGATTTGTCGGCACAGCAAGGCAAATCTGGACAATCTGCTCCTCCAAAGAAAAAGAAATATGTTCATTTCGATTCAATGCTTTTTCTAATTCCTTCCATTCAGAAACGAGAAACGACCAGCAATATATTGTCTCCTGTTTCTACTCAGGACAGTGAAGCTGATGTAACATTGCCTACCCCAGCACAGAATTCACAACCCACCAATAACAATAGAACAACACTACGAAAGAAGAATTGTTCTCGAGACACCAATTCAACAGAATATGGAAAACAATTACTCGACATATTAAAAGATAAGAAAGTAGAGGACGAAGACGAAGAAAAAAACTTTGCGCTTATGATAGTTCCTATGTTACGTAAATTAAATGAAGATCAAAAGCATTTTGCAAAGATTGAAATCCTAAATGTCTTAAAAAGAGCACGTTCTCATTCATCTCCACAACATTCGAGGACCAAGAAAATTTACATGTAGTTCACCATTGCATCTTCAAACATATACCCAGCCACAAAGCACCTATCAATAAACTCCACAGTCCTCATCTATGGATACAATATATTCCATCCAATCACCACTAGAAACACTGCCTCCATCAACTCCATCGTCACAGTTACCTGCAACTTTAACTCCTCAGCTTCTACCAACTACAATGCTACAAGCACCGCCTGCACCAATGCAACAAAAACCAAATAGGGTGCAAATTATCGGGCAAGAAGTTTTAAGACCAGCCAGTGCGACTGCCAATTATTTGCCACAATTTAACATCAGTTAACAGAAGACCAAGACTATGCCGAAGTGTGTGCTTAAAGATACTAAAAAATATGCTTATTTTGTATATTCACTTCTTAATTTGCCATGTTTAATGGTGAAACATTGGAATTAAACGTTTTCTCGATAATTAAAAATTGTTTTCTTATCTCAACGTAACAGATAGTCGATCTGGTGATATTGCCTTCCGAAATGCAGAGTCTTCATACTGTAGATACTGGCCAACAGCTTTTAATAATTTATCAAAGTACCAATCGACATTCTGTAGTAGTTTAAAAAAACTTATAGGGATGCTGTCGCACGTCGTTGTATTTGGTAAAGTATCCTTTCGAATGTGGATGTTCCCAGTACCTATGGCGGCGACGTTGTTTACGTTTTCTATTTTTTAAAACCAAAGCCAGAACACACGCTGCTCGCCAGAAATCCATGGTGGTACTGAAATAGAATTAAGTAAAAACGTGCGTGTTTGTACGCGGTTTGGCGTTTTCAGCTATTCCAAAACCGCTTGCCTTTAACGCAGTGCGTGCTAAGCCTAACCTCTCTTCCTGTTAGACGCGTCGTTAATGAGAAAGAGGGAGAGGTCACAACGGAGCCTCTATACTATAGGGTTCTAAAAAAACGC
This sequence comes from Hesperophylax magnus, assembly GCA_026573805.1. NCBI lineage: Eukaryota > Metazoa > Arthropoda > Insecta > Trichoptera > Limnephilidae > Hesperophylax > Hesperophylax magnus. The sequence goes on along the minus strand of JAIUSX010000061.1, from coordinate 4,237,727 downwards.
ATTGCAGAAAGTTTATCAGGGGTGCGTAAAAACTAGCACATGTAAAATACAAAAATGTTTATGCACAGGATTACTTCGAAATACTAACGACGCGGCCATTTGTTTTAGTTGTGGTTTTCGTGACTGCGTTACAAAGAATGTCTCAATTTAGCTTTTGAATCATTTTAGCCTTTTATAGCGACGATGCCAAATGTGAAATTCGTGCTCAGATTGTAAATAGCTTGTTAAGTAGATATTTATGCGTATCCGATTAAAAGTATATTTTAAAATGCTATTTACATTTATATTTAAAAAATAATTTTAATTACTGACTTGGCCCGTTCCCTGAAAAATAAAAAGAATAAACTCATCGATATATATATATATATGATACTTGGTCGATGATTATCGTACATGTTGAGGTTGAAAATAATAAATAATTACAAATTAAGTTAAAGATATTTTCCTGTAAAACTGCGATTTGGGGTACTATTTTATTAAGTCCTTAAACGTTTTTATTTATTTACGTCATAATGGCAGCATCTTTCAGCAAACATGCAAAAAACTGAGGGAAACCTACGCTCAAAGCTAGACGCCAGAGGGCTCTTGAGGAGGAATAAGATCCTTCTGTAATTAAATGTAAGCACACGAGTACAAGCGCCAGTGAGGGAAGAACGTCAAGAACACTATTTTATCGTAGGTTAAATTGGTTCCTGATGATAGGCAGCATCACCGAAATTTAAAGCGAAGTAGAAATAATCGGTCAAATCCATCGACTCAAAATTCAGATAAAAACAGTTCATTACCAAAATGTGTTAGCATCGTATCGCCGTGACATCATTATTAGGCACGTGATGAATCTATGTCACACCCGTGGCATTTCTGAAACCCATCCACGTCCACAGAATAATATGCAATGGGCATATCGCGCTTAGTCATTTGAATGCAGGACACAAATACTAATAGTCCCCGGGAGCGCAAAACAGATGGGTACGTGTGGGTAGGATTAATTATTTGCTCACACTGCTCTTACGGACGTATTTTCAGGAAACAGTGGTAATACTGTTGTAAGGTAGAAACAAATCCCTGCCTAACTAAGTATTGTCAATAATCCCAGCTAACAAATTCCATTACATTAGTAAAGAGAACGGGAGAAATCAACCTAAAAAATGTGTAAAATAAATATATGGTTTTCTTGATGTATTACTCTCGATGCTAAAAATAACTCAGTAATAATAATTTTCAGCGCCCTAAAAATTTTTATTTTATTTATGTATTTAACGCCCATAGGGCTTTTACATGGTTGGTAGTATAATTTTATTTTGACAGATACTTTGAAATATAAAAAATAAGAATAAAATTACATTTGATAAAAGCTATGCAACAAGTCATACAAACACAAGAAACAAAAACAGAAAATTACAGATATTTGTAGGTTTACATGATGTGTTTAGGAGTATTGTTGAAATAAATGTTTTAAATGATCCACAAAACTTGCCAAGTTGGTATTGAATATGTCAACATCACCCAAGTAATGTTTTCCCATGGTGTGAAGTCGTTGTATCGGAGAGTGGGCAATGTAGTTACGCTTATGTGTGCTGCTGTAGAATATTGTATTTTGTCGTGTTGTTACTGTGGGTGTATGTATTTTTATAAGTTACAGGAGTTCACAACAGTCGAATTTAGAGTTAAGTATTTTGAATAAGAACGTTAAATCGAAAATTGAGGTGATTTTGCACAAAAATCACCTCAATTTTGAAAAATCACCCCTTGGTATTTTCTCTGTAATTAATTGCCTTAAGTGGTATTGCCAACAATAAATGGTTTACAATAGTTTCAGAATGGTGGGATTAATTGTAAATAATAAAAGATTTAATGTTTTAAAATCTCAAAAAAATATTATTACAGAATTTAGGAAGTTGAGGTTAGCAACTTTGAAATAAAGTTTTCAGTTTTATTATTCATTTATGGGTTTCATCAACGTATTGCACGTTTTTGGCAGAAAACAAGTGGCAAAGGGAGTATTTACCGGGTTTATTGAAAAACAAGGTAAATTACTGTTTTTAAAGCAATTATGTTTAAAATACTCTGGAATATATTACATTTAACGTGGTGTTGCACCCTATATCTATTAAACAACATACATTACCACAACACCAAAAACTAGTTAAACTCCCCATTCTTCCTGTTGTCAGTGCGGTAGGTATCGTTTTGTTAAAGCCACTGACAAAGCGAACAAAGAGGGGACATGTCAAAAGCAAGATGGAATCACGATTGAAATGATAAATTATTACACCCGAACTACATAAAGAGAAACAATAATTATTATCAACTCACTGAAATTCGGTCGCCCTGATTAAAACAGGGGTAACACTAATATGACTACATCACTTACTTCAAATAACGAAAATCAATAATATTCATTGGCCAAAAGTATCACAAACAATTATTATACCCTAATAGTATTTATTTTTCGGAATAACTTTATTGAGTAAAACCTCAAATTGAAATATTTAATTATTGAAGACAATATTAGCGATATCTAAACGAAAATCTGAAACAGAAAAATCAGAAAAGGATACGGTCACATCTAGGACTAAAACCCAGGACCATTGTCTTGCCGGGACACAAGGCACAAGGACACAAGGTGTCCCAACAAGACAAGGGTCCTGGGTGTGACCGTATCCTTTTCTGATTTTTCTGTTTCAGATTTTCGTTTAGAAATCGCTAATATTGTCTTCAATAACCTAATAGTATTTTTAGAAGTATATTTGTTGACAGAAAAATAAATATCACTAAAGACCGAAAGTACCCAATTTATATTATGTTAAAACTTATTAAAACAATTTAATTATATCCTCCATAAAAACGTGGCTTAAAAAAAACTATAATTTCAGGAATTTCAGAAGCTGTAAAAATACCTAAAATTCTCGGAATTTTGCGAGGGTTTATAAATCAATCGGTGACAAAGTTGCGCGTTAAATAAAATTCGTTCATTTAATTTTTTTAAATGTTGGGTGGATATGTTTTATAAAAGCTTTTGTAACAATGTGGATCGATAGGTGCTCCTAATTTAGAGGTCCTTTACCGAATCACAAAAAACTGCGAAATCGTATAAAGACTTCCAATATATCTTAGCCGCATCGCGGATAAAATACAATATTTCCTGATAATCCAAGGGAAGATTATAGAAGACTTCCAGACATGGTAAAGGAAGAGGCGTCATCCTATAACTTCGAATATTACGTGCATGGTACAAGTACAGTTCCGCTGAACTGACCTCCGATAGGAGAGAGCACCAGAAAGAAATAGAGATAGCGCATTTTACGTACTATTATATTTGCGCACTAACGTACGCATTGGAATGTGAAAACTTTTTTACACAATGTAGGAAGTCTTATCGACATTTTAAGAAAAAATTCAACGGCAGCAAAAAAATAAAAAGCAGCGTTGGACGATTACTTATTTAAGGGCATCCTGAAAGCCGTATTTAGTTAAACAACGCGAAACAGGGGGGCATAAGGCGGAGCGGGGCCCGTTGGTTGTATTCGTTAGCGCAGCCTTCACGGTGTGCCGACAAAATGAAGCCATTTGTATTCAGTATTACAGGCGGTACATTAAACACTGCAGCGATCTGCCTCTACGTATGGCTCTGGGCTCCTGGCAGTGGTGGCGGTGGACGCGGGCTAAACTAACATGGAACCAACCACTTCATTGACTTCATAAACTAAGTGAGAAAAATGGGGAATTGCTGAATAAGTTCATAAAGTAACAGAGAAATATCGGTAAAGGGATACTGGATTCTGATAATAAGTTAATAACTATAAAAAGTAAAGTAAAATAAAGCATACATAATTTTTTTTTTTGATTTTTCATCGTATTTTTTTTCTGTGATGAATACCTACTACACGTACATACCCTCTTCTCCAAAGCTTGTTATAAATTGTCACTTATTTTCTTGCTGTTTTTATTTAATTTTCTGATAATTGGAAGGAGCGTTGTAAAGCATAAAAAATGTTAACAAGTTATTATCGCTCAGTATTTCCATCTCTTTATTAAAGCTTATATAATATATACAAATTCAGCCTGGGTAGGTTTGTGCTCGCAAAACTCGAAAAGTAGTCAACCGATATCGCTGAAAATTTCGAAGATTGTTCTTATTACCGGAATATACGGAGTGGAATTAAAGTCAATGTAATGTAGTTTTTTAATGTAAAAACATTGCGGTATACAGTAGTGAATGGTGGAAGAAGTCGGAGACGCCCGAAAAAAAAACATTATCAATAGCAAAGCATTGCGGTATTAGTTTGTAACATAAATTAATATATTTGGGTAAAACACCAGTTCAAAAGTTTATTTTAAGTCAACAATATGGAAGTTATTTTAGATAAGAAGAACTCCTGAATACCTTTTTTTTTTTTTTTTACAGTAATACCGCACAAGAGTCCCAACTGCTCCCGTCTGGAGCCAGTGAGACTATGGCATCCCCAATTGGGGTATGTTGTGAGGCTGAGGGTATTGGGGAGGGGAGGGAGATGGGGAAGAGGAAGGTGGGGAAGTACCTGGCTATTCAGATCTGGTCACCAAACACGGCTAAAGCCATTTCAAGCAACGTTTCAATTCTGAATGGTGGTCTTACACCAGGGCGATACTGAGAGTATCTTCCACTCTGGAACGTGCCGCAAATATACTATATATTATTTTAAATTAATTAATTGTGAAATAACACAAATTAATCAAATAAAATTTATTTGCGCACGCCGGGTTCGAACCCGCGACCTTCGGATCTGTAGTCAAAAGCGTATACCACTAGACCACGCCGGCCGTCATAAATGCATAATTTTCGTTGAAGTTAGATTCAAACGCACTTCGGTTGAATATCAATAAATTGCAACTACATAAATAAGTAGGCAATTATAATAATTAATACATAAATTCGTTATTGCATAAAATTATTCATGCACATGTTAAAGTTGGAATGGTATTTTTCCATTTACGTAAACCCAATCAAACTCGGAATACGCAGAGATGGAATTTCCTACTTTGGTAAGCGTAAATAAAAAAAAAACGTCTTCATGCGTGTATTTTATCGACGTGTGAATAATGTTATTCATAAAACCCATAAAAAATATCGCGTATCATTTTAAAATACGCAAAACAAGATCGTTAAATTTAAGTGGCTCCACCGGCTATCGAGTTTCAATACGTTCTGTCAGTCGATGGAAAAGACATCAAAATGAGAGAATACTTTGTCGACAAATTGACAAAATTACCATTATTTTTATTTTTTATGGTATTCAATTTCAAAAGGATTAAGTGATAGCTATTAAATTCAACGGGGTATTAATGAAGCATAAAAAAACTTGCACAATCATTTATTGTAATTGTGATTACGAAATGGAAACAAATTTATGTTTTAGATGTGTTTCTATTTTTTTAAACCATCTTTAATAGTGTTTAAGTACAATAGGTTTTATATTTATTTGATCGAAAGAAATACTTAGTGTTGTAATAATATAACAAAATTGTTTATTCAGAAAGACATTCTGACAATGTCGATCGTTGACTTTTTATTTGAATATATTGTTAGCAAATAAAAAAAACCATTACAATCATAATGTATTACTCAACTAGATCTACCCCACCACGCGTTGCTGTGGCTCTGTCTGTCTGTATAGATAGAGAATATTACAATTGCGCGTGTTGCTTTTACGTCCAACAGATGGCAATGTAAAAAAAAGAGTTTGTTGGCGCAGATATTTTTCAAATAAAGCATATTTGTACCCGTTAGAGGTGACATCCTTATAATATAGGCGTACAAAAACACGCGTATTCGAATGCAACGTGTCATAATTTCAAAGCAATCTGTAAAGAACTTTCGGAGATTTAAGATTTTGAACAAACGAAAATTTATATTTTTATAAGCAATTATTAGTCATCCGAAATACTAATACAAATTTGTTATTGTTATTCTTTATGCTTATGCATAAAACCTTGTCTTATAAACGTTAGTTTATCATTATTTATACGGATAGATATTTAGCGCATTGAATCACTCTTGAATTAAGAAATAATGTTTGAAAATATGCTTAAAATTAGCACGCGTCAGGAAGTTCATTGTCAATAAATAATAATGCAATAGAAACTATGTTAGTTTGTACCCCATGTTTGATTAAGTGAATAGTGGTGGAATCCCTTCGTTGCCGAACTGTGTTCAAAATATGAACCGAACCGTCATCAACATCTGTCATATTTATATAATTGTCTAAAAGGGAACAGAGAACAGAGAAGTGCATGTCACAAGCAATAAAACTTCACTCAAGAAGTTAAAAACTAATGAAAAAACATAAAACACCGACTCGTTAATTTGTGTACCTACTAAACTACAAAACACTAAAGGAAAACTTTATACTTTAAGCCTTCAAGGTTTTGCATTTTATCGCAAACAGTAACGAATAAAAACGCTGCATTATGTGTTTTGAAAGCGAATTATAATAATTTTATATTAAGAAAAGTTATTTTAAAATGTTTAATAATAGCGACGTGTTCGTAAATTGGAGATAAGCGCCGGGCAGCTGGAATGTGAACATAAAAATGCACATTCAATGACGTTTGCAATGCACATTGCACAGGGCTGAATTGCCGTGCTATCGGATTAACATTTCATCGCTACTACTGTGGTGGTAATGCGCTGTTCATGTTATATAATGTAATGTAATGTGCATGTACATGTAATGTCGTGCCGCGCCGCGCCGTTAGATATAATATTATGTTTTATTTTCAATTGGTAGTTGATTTAGTAAACGTGATATTGTAATAAGGGTGGCAATAAATTGGAACCCCGATTCCCCTCGTCTTTCAACTCTTTACCCCAATAAAGGCTCGTGTTGCCAAGACGTAAAAAATAAATAAACCTTGGCATCAAATCACAGACGTTAACCTAAAAACAGTTAACAAATTACAATAAATCACGCTCCGCGAACCAAATATTTGGAGTGAATAAACTAACATGATTCCTCGGCGGAATTAATGTTATTGTGGAAACATAAAAGAATTATAAAGCGATATTAATTCTCGGCCTAAACAGTTTTATCTTTATCGCGTGGGCTATAAAGAGCATAAATAATCTGGCCAAACGAAGCGATCTAACGCCCGAGGGAGTGACGTCACCCGAGAAAGATTTTTCTGGCCAGCACGTAAAATATTCGCAGTCAAAACGTGCCGAATAAAATTACAAGCCAATAAATAATAATTCCTCAGTCTAAATCAGTTTTCATTACAATAGTGATTTGTCCAAGCTTTTTTTATAAAAGGGGAAACAAGTTTTTTATTCAAAGTTTTCGTGATCGCACTTAGATAAAAATATACACAGATTCGACACAGTTGATTTGAACGATTCGTGGGTAGTCTAAGCTTTACGCCAGCGCCAGTACATGAACAAATGTTTAGTCTATAGTTTTTATTCCTTTAATCGGCGTTCGGGGCAAAGCAAAAAAGATCTCCATTTAAATAAATCACATTCAATTCTTCGATATTTAAATTCTGGTTTCTCTTTGGTGAAATACATAGAAAAAATAGGAATATTAATATAATGTATTTATTGAGACGAGCGAGCTTGGTTGTAAAGATATTCGTATTATTTCTGTCTATTATGTGTAGACGGATATAAAAACAAAGCAAAAGTTGAAAGCTCTTCTTGCACATAGGCACAGATGTTTATCTTCTAAGCTTTTACGGAACGAGGGGAAATAAGGCAACTCGGTCGTACAACCCTGGCAATAAATCTTAAAGTGAAAATCCTACCCACAGGCAATTAGCCGCGACTGGCGGTAGAAACACAAAATGAAGAAATGAACCAGATCCCTTCTTCTTCTTCTTCTTACATCCCAGGCAGGTATGAGCTCCCGGTTCTTCCAGGGATTACAATACAAGGATTCATTAAGACACTCGCGAATTTAACTTGTTGTAACACGAACTTGATGATGAAAAAAAGCTAATAACATTTCTTCAAATTTGAATTAATTATACGATGAAATGTATATGAGCAATAAATAAAAAAGGCAGGACGCATATTAGCAGTTAAGTTGGCTGTACCAATTTCACGGTACTCTGAAAACGTATTAAGTCTGCGAACTTGTTATATCCTCTTGGAAAAAAAATATCTTCACTAATTCGGGTAACCAAAAAGTATATTTATTTAAAATTTCTGAAACTGAATGCACCAGTATATAAGTATTGTGAATGTCTCGACGCCATTAATCTGTCTTGTGCCTTTGGGTCCGCGTTGACACGACCGACTTCGGTATGCCGCCTCCTCGGGTGTCCATACAAGTTACAAAGAGGCAAAAAAACATACCCAAAAGCGGAGGTCTTAAGCTTCCGTTCCAAATTACATTTTTTGTAGAAGATCTTAGAGCTGACGGCGATACCAAGTAGGTGCTATTTAAGTTTATCCTTGTTTATGGTATTTACAAACATGCTACTCAAACCAAGGCTATTTTAATGAGAGTTTTGGTAGTGTAGGTATTCGTCTTTGTTATAAGTTTATTGAGTTACTGACTAATGAAAATTTAGTAAAAAAATACAGAATCTTGGTAAATAAATTATCATAAAATCATACATGAATGAACGTTTATCAGTTCGGCATACACGGATTCCCCACTCCCCAACCTTTATAAATAGGTGGATATTCATTTTAAAGCGAATGTTTCAAATAAATTTGAATAAATTGACGATCAATTTGTACGATAATTATTGTTAAACACGACGCAGAATTAATTGAAGCTCGCACATATTGAGCGACGAATTTGCATAATAATATTATTTAATTACACCAACAATAAACGCATTTGGGTAGGTATTAAAGTTATTAACATTGTCAAAGCAATAATAAATGCATCAGATTCGTGAAAACATATGACCTGTACAATAAGTGTGGTTCACCGTGAACAAAGAGAGTTATTTCCATTTGAATAAATCTACATTTCGAGCCATTTTCATTATTCATACGGAGGTGTGTATTATGGGTAAATAGGTTGGGCACTAAAGCTAGATGAAATTAATTTGATTTTACCAAAATGATTTGGAATATTCAACTGAATCAAATTGTGCAAAATGAAGAGCGGCGAGCTTTCATCGAACTCAAACAAGTAGAAGATATTATGTGCATTTATAGTCTCAAATCGACTACGTTCATATTTCCCGTTTAATCAAACATGTCGATAGCAACTTGTACGTGCTGAATGTGTTAATTGTAATGATTTGTTAGAAATGAGAAAATTCTCGGCACAGCGCGACGTTTACGCCAAAACAGATGTACAAACGACAAACAACTGGAGATGTTTGTAGCGAGCAATCGACTCGGGTGGCATACCTGGGAAGAGTAGTCTACAGTTCTACAGCAGTAGTAAGTCTAACTAGCTACATAACACAGGGGAGCAAGGGGCTAGGAAGTGGGTAGTAGGTAGAAGGCAGCAGGTCCTCCCCTAAGAACGACACGAGTACGTTTTATCTGAGAAGCGATGCCAGCCAGCCGAGGGGGAGAATTTTCACGAAGCAGCGAACCAGCTACCGTTTAATGGCGGAATGGCGTGTCAAAACATATTTGCGGAAATTACCGTCATTGGTATACGTGGGCAAATAAATGCGGGCTTAAAGGATCGGGAGCCCAGCTCGGTCAGGAGGTAAACTCTTTAGTGACAAGCTTAATGTGTAGCTAATTCCTCGCCCCAGGCTATAACGCATACCATATTGATTTAAAGTAAGCGCGCGTGCACGCAAAGGCCTCGCTAACTCGGTGGCAAGTTTAGTGATAGTACAAAGAAATCGCACTTAGTAAGGTGGCAAACAAAATAATGCGTTATGTAGGTACTTTCATTCATACTAATAAATTGTGCAACGCCAAAACTAATAATTAAATTTTCAGTTGGAATTCGTGCCTCGTGTTATCTAGTCAGCAATCGAAGCCATGCTCAATTACTGCAATTACTAGACAATAAAATTGTAATGTCGGTAAAGTTTCCATATCGAGGAATGTATATTAGAATATTACGCGCGCCGATATTCTCGTAAAAGGAGTGAAAGGGGGACAGTCAAACAGCAAACAGCAACGAGCAGTGTTCCCAGTTCCCAGGCGATAAGGTCTTAGCGACATGTCAAATGCGTTACAAATCTCCCGCCCGGGGCGCCTTCGCGGAGGTACCCAATCAGAATTGAATTATATCAATTGAAACAGCTGTGCGGCCAGTGGCCCGTGGTGCTTTTTTAACGCCTTTATTATTCAGAAACATACATAATACATTATTCAGAATAATCTCGGCTTATTGCCGGTTGTGGGAAGCGAAGGCCGACGGGCAAACGTGCTTCAGCTACGCGGCCGTTCTGAACGGATTCGATGGTTTTGACGAGTGCAAGCAAGATTAGACTTTAAGCACGCCTTGTAATGACAAAGAGTGGAAAACATAGTGGCTGAAAAAACGTATAGTTAAATTGTGAAACCTTGATCGTAAATCTATTTTTGCTAATTGTGGGTTAGGTTTAAAAATTTACGAAATTGACAATAATTTAAAATATTTTGAAAACACAAAAAGTGTTTTCTTAATTTTGCCTATAGACTATAGTGAAATCCTAAACTAAATAAGTGTGTGGTGTATACATTCCAGCGCCCTACACAAATTATCCAATTATTATTATTATCATACACGGTTGCCCGGAGAGTCCCAAGGCGGTACCGAAAATTGAATATCATGTTTAGTAAAAGTTACCTAGACTTTTTGATGGTTTTTTATTAACACCCCTGTTTACTCTTTTCGTATCGGTGCTATGGACACATGAAATAATTTTCTCGGTCTGTTTTTTTTTAAATATTATTCTAGAATAATCTTAAAAGTTAAATTAACTTAAATTTTAAATTAGATTTTTGATCAATAATAATGAAAAAAATTAACCTTGACTTTGAGCAGTCGCGGAGTAAATTTTTCCGTCCGGCTGGCTAAAACGTCGCACGTTAAATAGAGATTCTTAAATGGTATCAAACATACTATTTATTTTTCAGAAACAATAATTATAACTGTAATAGCATAAGTTTCCTATATATGCATAGTTCCCAGAGTCCAGCCAATGTCAATAATTCTCCATTGTTATGAAATCTACGGTTCCGATGCTATTCAACTGTCTGTTTTGTAAGGTAGTTTCATATCTGTCCGCGTTGATAAGCATTCAGTCAACTATATCCTTCAGTATTCAGTGTGCATTGTTACGGGTGAGCATGGCCGCATTACAAGTGAAAGATGCAGAACGTCAATACCAAAATAAGACAATATCAGTTGCACGTTTTTTTAGTTGACAGAATAGCTGGGTGTTTGATGCAGCCGATGAGGGGATTTAACACATTAATTAGCTGGTGGATTAATACCAGTAATTAATTTAATTATATTAGAGTTAATTTAAAATAAGGTTGCATTTTCATCATAACTAAATAGTATAAAATAAAGTCGCTATCCGCGACTGTCTGTTTGTGGGCTTAGGTCTTCTAAACAACGCAACTATTTTTGATAGGGTTTTCACTATCATTTAAAGAATTTCTTCCGGAAGGTTTATATATATGCTATATAACCTGCAGGCATTTTGTAGGTCGCAATACATCACTGGCAACAAACACTTCTTACGTCATTTACGTTAAAACATAGTTGAATATATTGTGTTCTGTTTTATCGACTCTAGTCAATGACCTACTCACTTATTTGAATCATTTGAGCGTGCCATGTCTTCCTGGGACGTTCCCGACAAATCACTTGCGCGTCATATATTCTGTATTATACAGCTTGACACACTTAAGAGTCAGAATAAGAGAAGAGTACGTATGAGACGATATATAAATGTGAATGAGGCAAGGAGTGTGTGCCAAAATCGAGTTGTTTGGCGGTCCGTGCACTCTGCCTACCGCGAAAACGGCGTGATGGTTAGTTAGTTAGTTATAAGAACTTGAAACTCAAATTGCCCAACCAAGAAAATTTATTTTATGTTATTTATTTGATTGGCACAACTAAAATGAACATATTAGTGAGAAGGCGTGGAAACTGGAAACGATTAATGTTTGTAAAACGCTCTCAGAAACAAGTGCAAATCAACGAATCAAGGACACATCTAAGATCAGAATAAATAATTTAAAAATAGGTGACCGCAGATGGGCAGGTACAAATTAAGTAAATATTAACAAAACAGTCATTCTAATTAAAATAAACCTGCCAACGATTATATTTTTAATTGGTAATTTATTTGCAATGTATCTAATTTCAATTGAATGTGAGCAGCTGCTAATTGCCGCAGTAAATTATCCGACCGTGGCCAGATCGCGGTGATAGCACCAAACAAAGAATTAGACTCGACCAGGTGAGCCCAACGGACGATTTAAATTTGGTCAGCTGATTTAAACGTAAATAATTACACTTACCGCTTTTTAAACTTTACATTTGTTATCTGAATTAATGAATTTCACTTACAAGTTCTCTTTTGTTGATAACAAGGGTTTTGCATTTTTTTAAAGTTCAGTGGATATTTCTATAAGCTACACAGATCAGGATGAAAATCGTCTTACGAGCTAAAAATAATATATTTTTTTATATTCCAATGTGGGTAACATGAAGCCCAATCTAGTATGTTCTCAATCGATGGCATCCACACTGTTAACACTTACCTCAAAATTGATTTCGTTACTTGGTCGCCTCGCCTTACTTGGCGAGATTTCAAATGAATAACGATGGGTTTAGGTAGGTACATAGATTGCTGAGATACTCATTCATACTCAACATGATTGCAGTGGCCATTACTTACAGATATAACTATTAAAAAGGTTCGAAAATATCACGATATGTATATAAATATCAAGACATCGGATTTAATATGTCGTATCTCAAGGAGAAAAATGAGTAGGGCTGATTTATTGAAATCCTGTTAAAAACATGATTGCAATCCATTTCCTAGTAAAATATTAGTCCATTCAAAATATATCGGAAGACACGTTCATGCAACTATGCTTTTCCTGACAAATATAACGACTAATTTGCAAAAATATTATAATTTTTATGACAACTTGTTCCGACACATATTCGCGTTTTAAAAACAGTTTGTTAGGAAACCTGTAAATTCATTCGTTAAAGGCCTGCAGTCCCGTTTTTTACAAGAATACGAAAAATTTGACCAGATGTTTTAATAAATTAATTTATGACCCAGCATTTATGAGCAGTTAATAATTTATGACCCAGAAAGTGAAAAGAAATTGTTTTTGTACTAATGACTAATATTATTTGTCGTCATCAATGGTCAGAGATGTCCACATACCAGAGCCGTATATTTGAAAATGAGTTCCAAATATACAACAGCGTAACTTGACGGTTCCCGGGGAATCCCAGTAAAGCGAAAAGCGGGAATTTCGCCGTAAACCAAAGACAAACGCTAATTATCAATGTTATAGGTAGGTATATATACCGTGATATAATATATCTGTGTTATATATCCTTCGAAATCTGATTAAAAAGCTCTCACGAGGCACAAATAACCCTAACATGACGTAGCCGATATTTAAGCTTTTAAAGATATGAAAGCATTTGTTGAAAAGATATTCGGCGTATTTTAGTTGATATACGAGTACAGAAAAACAAAGCAGAAAATACGTTTGTTTGAAGCAGAATTGTGACCAATGGCGTCATGAAATTAGCGCATATTTTTCTCTCTGAAAATTCTAGTTCAAAGCTACTATTAAAAGCATTCTACGTCGATTATATAACTTTGAAATATATGTAATATTTAAAAATCAAGAAATACCGAAGAATCCATTTTGTTTGTTTTTCAATGTTAAATTTAAAAAAAAGCAAACAAGTGGTTTTACTTAGATAACTAAGCCGGGTAGTATAATTAGACAAATATGAGAAAATAAAACATGATAGCAGGTGTATGTTAATAATTAAGTAATCGCCTGTTATTTGGATCATTTTAATTTTTTCAGACATCGTTTTTTCCACGTAGGTACATCAAACAACGCTGTCTTCTTTAGCAGTGACAGTTCCCTGAAGAGCGCGCGACTTTTTCTTCCTCTCGCATTCTTTACACTCGCTGTTCAGTATTAAAGGAATTTATATTTCCTACGTCTATACTTTATCCATCGCCTTTCCTGTAATTAGCTCGTGAGGGGAATTCTTAAATTAAACGTGAATAAAACATTTTGAAATAACGACCGAGAAATTGAGAAAAAAATGTACATAAATGTTACACAGAGAAGAAATACTAAAAAAATATTGCTAATTTATTAAGAAATTCAAATTATTCGTAATCCAGTTAAAAACGCGATTGCAGGATCTGGAATGAATTGATATGTTTCCCGATAAACTTTGAGTAAAATACCAATGTATTGTCAAGATTTCGGAACACGTGTTCATAAAAATCCTAACATTTCCGCATTTAGTCATATATTATCGTGTAACGATATTATCACAAATTTACTAAAATTTTATCAGGAAACAGCCTGCAAACGCGTTTTTAACCGGATTACCAATGATTTGAAGAGATTCTTAATAAATTAGCAATACTCATTTTTCTCCGTGTATGCACTATAAACCAAAAATATTATCAATATGAAAGCATTGGGTCTCGTATATATGTACGTACCACCTACCATGTGTGTTCATAAAACCAAGTTAAAATAGCAAAATGTACCATGAAGCATCGTGCAGCCAGGGGTGTGCACAGTTTTAGATCAGGGTAGGTAGAAAATTTCATAAGCAAAATCATTCTGTAACGGACGTACTGCTCCGATATCAGCCGACGTCACCCCATATTAAAATCTGCCATTTGCCTTAACTTTGCCTGTCCTTAAACTGAATAAACTGTCCTCTATGTATGTGAAATTGTTATGTATAATGAAAGAAATGTATAAAATGTATGTCTGAACCTCTATGTAAACAATAAATGAAACGTCGGAGCTTGGCTAGGGGACACGGGCAGAGAAGTATACTATGAGAGCTGGCAAAATCATATTCATATTTAATTCGGGCACGATTGTTAGAACCGTGCCAAAACGTAGTGGGAAGCCTTGCCGTGCGCCATGCGCCGGCATAGCGTCACAAATGACCACGGCCCAAAATTACCGGCCGAGGGGCGGTAGCCAACCCGGCGGCGGGCCGCGGGCACGTAACAAACACGGGCCTCGATTCCAGGAATCAAAGAGAAAGCGGGCCCGTGTGAACGTCGCTCGGTCAGCGAAGGCCGCCGGGGTCCTATAAAACGGGCAACAGCCCCTTGGAAAGACAGTTAGCCAGCAACCTCCACCAGCTCAACACCTCTCTCTCTCTGCTCTGCCCTCTACCTCGCTCCGACTTCTGCTTCTACTCGCCTTCTTTCACTCTGACCCCCGCTTCACCCTGGACCACGGACTTGCCTACCCCTTCGGACCAGACTCGGAATCAGCTCAAGAACAAGAAAACAGCATTCGGACCAGCTCTACAGCGGCATCAGAGACGGCCCCGTTCTACCCCTCCACGCCACTGAAGGAAGACATCTTACGCCTCCACAGATTGGGATCACCGGCCCTATCTACAGTCTTATGTGTCACGATTACGTCTGATACATAAGTGGTCCTTCGCCGCCGGATCTTTCTGTGGAAGAGATGTCACCTTCACTGCGCTCTGGGATGAACAGCGCTGACGGGGATTCATCGCAGGGAAGCGATGATCCCACACCAACCGGGGCGGCCACAGCCGCGCCCCCCGGACTCCGGCCAACCGCCCCCCTGGCCCCCTCTGATCCCCGAGCGGACCTACTGCCTGGTCCCTCCGGCGCATCACCACCACAGACGCCCCCTGCCGCGGCCGACGTCTCGTCAAGAAGCGAGGCTTCTAGCGAGGACACGCTCCGGCAGGTGCAGCTCGAGCTAAGAGCTGAGAGGCGGCGCACCCAGAAGCTGCAGGACGACCACGCCCGACAGATGGCAGAACTGATCGCCACGCTGAAGGGCCTCACGCGGACCGCTTCACCTGCAGCCTGGCAACCGGACGGAGCCTATCCCGGAAGCCAGCCACCTAGCGCCCCCGGGCAAAGCTGGGGCTACGCACCCGAGGCGCACACCACTGGCCCACGGGTGGGCCTTCCACAGACTGCGGCGCCCCCGAGCGGCCCCAGTCATAGCCTTGCTTACACAGTGGGGGGAGATCCCACTGTTCCGCAAGCTACAGCTCCACGGGCGGAGTACCAACCGACGCCGACGCCGGCGCCCTCGGGCGTACCTACGCAGAGGTACGCAGCGGAGACGCACGCCACAGCTCCACGGGCGGAGTACCCACCGACGGCGGCGCCATCTAGCGGCTTTGGGCGGAACCTGGGCTACGCAGCGGAGACACACACCACTGCGCCGCGGCTGGGTTACCAACCGACGCCGACGCCAGCGCCCCCGGGCGTACCTAGTCAGGGGTACGCAGCGGAGGCGCAAACCACTGGCCCACGAATGGGCCTGCCACAGACTGCGGCGCCCTCTAGCGGCTCCAGTCACAGCCTTACGTACACAGTGGGGGGAGAGCCCACTGTGCCGCCAACTACAGCCCAGCCTAGCGATGTTTTTGGGAGCTCGCGCCGCGCCGAGAGGGCTCACACCGGGACGGAGAGAAACCATGCTGCGGATCCACTCACGGACGGCGCTTCCCCAGGCGCCGCGACGCTGCGAGGTGGACCAGAGCCGCAGTACGGCTATCCCGGTGTGACCCGCGGGCCCGCCCAGTTCCCAGCATTTGCCCCGAGCGGAAACTCGCCATCGCAGCCCCCCGCTGACGGATACGGGGCCTGCAACCGAACGGATGAGGCAGCGAGGCAGACACGAGACTGGGTGCATCAAGGGAGTGTCCCTCTCGCCCAGGTGACGGCCATGTTCGCCGACGCCCTCCGGCAGTCCCAGGCCGGTGGCACACCTCGCTACCATCCCGAAGACGAGCGGATGGCATCCCTCATCGCCCGGCAGTCCAGCGCAAAGGACTTGCCGCCCTACGCTGGCGACGCCATAGAGTGGCAAGCCTGGAAGGCGCAATTCCTCCAGTCGACGGCCACCTGCGGGATGACGGCGGCCGAGAACCTGATGCGGCTGCAGCGTGCCCTGAAGGGAAAGGCACGAGAAGCCGTCAGCCCTCTCCTCCTGGACCCGGCGCAGGTGCCGGAAATTATGGATGTCCTGGAGCACCGCTTTGGCGGCGCGCACTCTGTCGCGGCGGTCATGTTCGACCGGATAAAGCGGCTGACCCGACTACAAGAGGACGCATCGACCGAGGCTCTGGTGGAGTTCTCGGGCACGGTGCAGAACATTGTGGCTTCGCTGGGGAATCTGCGGGGTGATTACCTCTCCAACCCGGCCCTCCTCAGCGAAATCGCCTCGAAGATGCCGTTAGCCCTACGCCTCTTGTGGCTGGGTAAGGTGGCAGACCAGACGCACGCGGCCACCGTGGTGCAGCTTGCCGCGTTCCTGAAGCGGCTGACCAACGCGGTGCCGCGGTCGGGCCTCACCGACAATGGCCGAGCAGCGCGGCCGAGCAGCTCGGCCGAACAACAGCGGGCCGCCCGCCCGTATCGTGAAAACGTGTACGTGACCGACGAGCGCCCGGAACCCCGCAGTGAAGTTTGGTGCACACTGTGCAAAGACGATTCGCACAAACTCTACAAGTGTCCCCGATTCGCCGAAGAGACAATCAGTGCGCGTTGGGAGCTTGTAAAAAGTGCACGGTTGTGTTTTAAGTGTCTGGACGGTGTGCACCAGACGAAACGGTGCGAGTACCGGACCAACTGCGGAGTGGGGACGTGCCGGGCCCCGCATCATCGCTTGCTGCACGATGACGCATACACTCGTGACCCCGAGACGCACACAGTCACGAACACGTGGGAAAGTGAGGGACAAGTGCTAATGAAACCCGTGACATTGTGCGGCCCCGGGGGCCATGCGACCGTGCACGCGCTGCTTGACGAGGGCTCTGCAATAACCCTAGTCGAGGCAGATGTTGCAGACATCATCGGAGCCGCGGGTCCGGTACGCGGCCTGCGAATTCGGGGCGCTAATGGGATGAGCTCATCCGATGCTACGTCCCGGCGGGTGAGACTGTCGGTGCGCGGCGACGGAGACGCGTTTACGGTGACGGCACACACCGTAACGGACCTAGACCTCCCGCGGCAAACAGTGGCCGGCCGCCGGCAAGTGAAACCACGGCTGCTGATCGGCCAAGATAACGGGCCGCTTATCGTGTCGCGGGAGGTGCGGAAGGAAGAGAGCGGCCAAATGACGTCCCGGACAGCCCTCGGTTGGATCACGCATGGGAGCACCCGGCGCGACGCCGACGCCGGGACAACGCTGAGGATGGCTGGTCCGAACACCGTCCTCGCCGCCGACGCCCTGGACCATGCCGCCGGGGAACATGCCGCCGGGGACCATGCCGCCGGGGACCATGCCGCCGGGGACCATACCGCCGGGGACCATGCCACCGGCAACAATGCCGCCGGGGACCATGTCGCAGCACGCCGCTTGCGAAGAGTGTAGCCGAGCTCCACGGGGGGAGTGTAACGGACGTACTGCTCCGATATCAGCCGACGTCACCCCATATTAAAATCTGCCATTTGCCTTAACTTTGCCTGTCCTTAAACTGAATAAACTGTCCTCTATGTATGTGAAATTGTTATGTATAATGAAAGAAATGTATAAAATGTATGTCTGAACCTCTATGTAAACAATAAATGAAACGTCGGAGCTTGGCTAGGGGACACGGGCAGAGAAGTATACTATGAGAGCTGGCAAAATCATATTCATATTTAATTCGGGCACGATTGTTAGAACCGTGCCAAAACGTAGTGGGAAGCCTTGCCGTGCGCCATGCGCCGGCATAGCGTCACAAATGACCACGGCCCAAAATTACCGGCCGAGGGGCGGTAGCCAACCCGGCGGCGGGCCGCGGGCACGTAACAAACACGGGCCTCGATTCCAGGAATCAAAGAGAAAGCGGGCCCGTGTGAACGTCGCTCGGTCGGCGAAGGCCGCCGGGGTCCTATAAAACGGGCAACAGCCCCTTGGAAAGACAGTTAGCCAGCAACCTCCACCAGCTCAACACCTCTCTCTCTCTGCTCTGCCCTCTACCTCGCTCCGACTTCTGCTTCTACTCGCCTTCTTTCACTCTGACCCCCGCTTCACCCTGGACCACGGACTTGCCTACCCCTTCGGACCAGACTCGGAATCAGCTCAAGAACAAGAAAACAGCATTCGGACCAGCTCTACAGCGGCATCAGAGACGGCCCCGTTCTACCCCTCCACGCCACTGAAGGAAGACATCTTACGCCTCCACAGATTGGGATCACCGGCCCTATCTACAGTCTTATGTGTCACGATTACGTCTGATACACATTCATTTGTGCATATTACATGTTAACCTGTTACTGAATACTTACATAAAGTTTTCACATTTTTTTCCGCTAAATTCACATAGACAAAATTTTGAAAAAAAAAAATTTAGAGGCACCAAGAAATGTCACTGATTGCTGTTTGCTGGCTGTCGCAATTTTTTCTAAAAAGCTCTGCCTATTTAGACGCTAACAAAAACGAGTCATCTTTTGAATGCCCACACAGTACACATGTACAAATATTGTCTAGTATAAAGTAATCATTAAATACTCTGTGACGTTAGCGACATTTGGCATACTTAATTTCTGCTTTTGACACGTTATGGTGTGCGATCTCGGTACGGAGCGCTCGGCGCTGCAATTCGTAGCTGGAAATTTGAAGAAATTCAAAATTTGAAATTCGCGCTTATTTTGAAGGTATAGATTGATTTCTTGCAATAAACTTATACATTTTAATATTATTTATATTTTTATTCGAGTACTCAGAGCTTTTGTGCTTGTGTGGAATGTAAGATGGTACGCCTGTGTGCAGGTATTAAAGAGGGTCACTATTAGATTATGTTTCGATTTTCGGAGGTCCGGACACCACATTAAGGCTTTAATTATAGGGGCAAATGGGTAGGTGATTAAATGATTACTTGCTTGGTTATACGTCCAAAGAGCTCAGCAGATTATATTAGGTTGGATGCTTGGGGCAGGGTAATTTAAAGCTCGTACCAAACACGACAGGCTGTCATCTAAAATTGAAGCACTCAGTAGAAAAGAAAACTACGCAAGCGTGTTTAAATTATGTATGTTGGGGTAGGGTGAATTGTTTTAGCAAGTGCCAGTTGCTGAGATAAAAGCTTTGTTTATTCGAAGATTTCGGGTGAGGTTCGATAGCCCTAGGGCCTCTTGGCGAGAAGACTAGCGTCTAAAGGTGAGCCTCTATGTAATAAATAATAATAATACCTATGCCAATACGGACGGCTACAATATTGAGAAGAAAATTATTATTGGAATAGCGTTACATATTTTACTTAAAAGAGTCGGGCAATCGAGAGTTAATTAGATTTCGAAAGAAAAAATGTTTTTTTTTTATATATGTAAAAATAAAATTAATGTATTACGTTGTATCGATGAGAATCGAAAAACATTTGAAAATAAGGAAACATATTATATTAAGGATTGAATCGGGTATGTCAAGCGGCACTTTTGTGCCTTAAAGTAAGATAAAGGAGTGAAGGTGTGTTCAGGGGAGATAAGGAGCTAGAGAGAACTGACCTAAGGCCAGGCGGCCATAAGTTAAGAGGATTTGAAGGTTAAATGCGTTGTGTTACAAAGAAAGATTTGGAAGGTTG
This sequence comes from Hesperophylax magnus, assembly GCA_026573805.1. Taxonomy (NCBI): domain Eukaryota; kingdom Metazoa; phylum Arthropoda; class Insecta; order Trichoptera; family Limnephilidae; genus Hesperophylax; species Hesperophylax magnus. The sequence continues at coordinate 4,217,001 of JAIUSX010000061.1, read as the reverse complement.
GCCAGTATAATATTTATCATGTACATTTGTCCAAGTGTCAACTGTCAATGGTTAAGCTTGAAAATACTACATAAATATTTGGTACAAAAATATAATACCGACATATTAGTTTATTAAAAAAAATAATGATTCTTACTTATTGATTTTCGTCGACCGCTAAGCAAAGAAGTATTCGAAAGTATTTCTCGTAATTAAACATGAATGTCGTGAGCAGAAAAACAGTTGGAAATACGTATGTACGTGATCTTAATAAAGCCAGTAACGATGCTACCCACATCCTACCTCAAATGGCATCGTCAACATCAAGTTTACGCGCAAAAAAGCAATTGCAGTTATTTACTGCGCGTACCTACCTAATAACATAAATTACTGTTCTCATCCATTCGAAGAATTCACACGCCTCAATAAATCTCTCGTCGAACTTGCAAGTTTTTATGGGCGTTATGTAGCAGCGCAATTAGGCTTTCAGTAGCAGACTACCAGGGAACATCGCAACAAGCAAAAAGGTGGCCATTTCTGAGATGTGAGTAATCATAAGTGAAGACACACAAACAAGTATCTGTGATTGATGTATCTGCTACCTGCAAGCAATGCTGCAGCATCTCTCTCAGATCTAGTAAATAACAGGCGGGACCCATCAGGATTTTACAATTTGTGCGAGGAAAATCCATCAAATAAAAAAACATTATTTATCATATTGAGAACCAAGTTCTTTACAAGAGCCCGTATGCCTTATTGCTATTCTTCTGGTTCACAACATTGATTGAACAGATTCCTACTGCGGACGAAAAGTAATAAAGGTAAAGAATAACTGCGCATTTTGTGATTCAAATTTATAATGCTTGTCATAATGCGCAACGAAAATTGCCCATAAGGCCGAGAGGTCCACCACTTTATCAGCAAACTTGGCAGGAGTATTTCCGTTGCTTTTCGAGTGACCACTTCGCATTTGGAGCAAAACATTCATGTCCTGGGGTACTCTGAGGACACTGAGGGATGCAGCATTACCATCACCCTAAAAGTGTTTCACTAATGGCTCCCTGATACTTCTACCCTTTTCTCATAACCGAGAAATTTAACAGAACAAGAGGTATCAGCGGCAGCAACGATATTATATATTAACCAAAACTATTTAAAACTATCGTGTCTATTTCACAGTGAGTTAGTTAGCATGTGTCTAAAATGACTCGAGACATGTAACTAAAGTAACACTTAATCTGTAGCTATTTGATCATCAAGGATGCCTCGCAACGAGGACGTGGAACAAATAAACAAGTATAAAAAACAGGTAGATCGAGTTTCTGCGTATACCTGCTGGAAAAATATAACGGAGAATAACTCCACGTCGATCGCAAAAAACGCAAAGGGAATGGGCACTGATAATAACGTGGATAAAGCTGTCGGAGTCGGGAGATTTTTTCTCCAAATAAGTAGGTAATTCGAATCAATACTACAAAATCGTTGTCAGTAGTTATTTCAGTAGCTAATGCTGCGATTTGTTGAAAAAAACACTTATATTCTTCAGTTTTAGAACATTAGATCTAATTAGTATACCTAGTCCTAAATCAATAAATTATTATTTGTGTTTGGGTCAATTGAACAAACCAACGTATAACACTTATAAATTCGGTAGGTAACCTATTATTATCCTAAAAGTATTTGCCACAGCTCACCCCAAGTGGTTCGCTGCGTTTGGTGACTTAGCAGGGTTTGTCCGGGCCTTGGTAGCGGATGCGTCTGGCCACCAACTGCGTGGCGGGCCAGATCGGGAGAGAATGGTCGAGGGAGACCTTTTGACCTCTCCAGCAAGACTCTCTCGGAACATCTCCTTACACCACAGTGGGAAGGATGGATTCGTACGTCCGTCACCCTGGATACAATGACCCCCAAATTCCTACCCATCCCTCCTTTTTCCTCCCCAGAACTTCCTCTTCTTCCTTTCCTAAAAAGACCCTCCACACAGCACCCCAAAATATGACCATTATTCTTCAGAGCCGCCGGAGTGGAACTAATGTAAAAAAAAATTTAAAAAATACAGCGACAACATCCAACAGTTAAGCAGTGAATTGAAAATATTGGAACAGACTCGTTGGAGAATTTTTAGTTTGACAAGAAATTTTCTTATTAGTTAAGACACCAAACATATAATTAAACCACTATTTTAAAATAAATTTCACGACGTTAAGACATCGCGACGATCGCGAATGTTTAGTGAGACAAACAAACAGATTTTCCGTTGTACAATTTCGAATCTACAAAGTACCAATTTAATATGTTCAAATGAAGAACCCTGTCGACAAATTGAAGTGATTTGGTTGTTCATTATCAGATCAGATAATGGGAGGAAGGAAACGGAAAATCGGTAAGCGAGATCGTGGGAAGGTTTGTTCGGTACAAGAAGTCCGGACTTGTGAAGCACTTTGCGTTCATTTATCTTCCGCTCTCCTTACCTTACTTAGACTTGTCACGATTATTCACAAATTACTTTTGTTATCCCACCATTAGTATCAACATTTCGTTAAATCCCAGCGTTCTCGGAGAAAAGCGAAGGAGGTTGACCAATTCATAGAACGCCTTTATTTTGACAAATAATATGGCGGAATAAAGATAAAAGCTAAAGGTCAGGTGGATTTAAACAAGGTAAACCTCTTAGTTATAATATTTGGTAGGTTTGCGAATTTTTTCATAAATATATTTATATTAAACGAAAAAAAAGCTAAGTGACAATAACTTTTTCTAATTAAATGTGTTCTTTTGGTTTCGTGTATCTTTAAATACCTTTTTTTTTGTTTACGTTCAAAATTTTAATCTTTTTAATTGTATACATCGATTTTGTAATACCAAAATCTGAATGAGTCTTTCGTCTGTTTTCAAGAATAGTATTTTATTTTGAAAAAAGTAGAAAAAAACAGCCATTTATCTGATATCGAATGTAATGTGAAAATATTTTCGGCGCAATCCGCAGTTAGACAGTTCTCACATGAGAAATAGATCGCAAAACGTCAGAGGCTTTAGGGTTTAATTGCTCAGCAGTCAAAAGAAAAACAGCGATGATTATTAAAAGAATGAGTGAGGAAGATATTAGTAATAATTGGTATACCTACAAGAAGGTGTAGGTACATACAAATAAAGCAGGACATGCGCTAGGTGAACAGTTAAAGAAGCGTTTAATTATCCTTGTGGGGTACTATCAAATGTTAATTCAAGGCGGAAGTACTTAAGGAGGTGTAAACATGGTAAGGATTAATATAGTTATATTTCAAATCACGTGGAACAGATATTAGAGTCGTGTAGTTCGATTGGTGTCAGGTTTATGCAAGGAGACTTACTTCAATAGATCAATGTTTATTTAATTATCAACAGGTTGTTAATACCGCGAAACATTAATCACATCGAACTTAATTAATCGCTCCATGAAATTAAATCCACAGAGAGACTGAACACCGTGTGTAATTCCTGTAATTACTATTCAACGAAGATAAATAATAAATATTGATGCCAGACAGGTGACGTTCGATTAAGATGGCTGAATTGATTGTCAAGATTAGAACAATTCGTCGGTTTTTGGCACGGATAAAACAGTCAATTTAATTACACTATAAAATTAAGTACACAATTGTTTAAAACGCCAAGTATTCAAAGACAGAGAGACATGATACCCTGTTACCCAATTGTTATTCCAGAGTGCGAATTATAAAATTGAAATTCAACATAGTGCCCATAGTGGCATACCCAATTTCTACAGATTCAAGTGTCTCGTTAACTCTTTAAGTTTTCAAGTTCCAAAAAAATGTTATTTTTTAAGATAATACGTGTACATTTGTTATGTGAAAATGTTAATTATATGAAATTCCCTCGATAGAAAAAAAAACGCAAAGCTCCGAAAATTATATAAAACACGTTTTTTCTGTTATAGGCATGAAAAATATCACAGGGAATCTTTAAATGCAACTAAAGCATTTGTCGAGAGATTTATGTTCTATTTCAAACGAGTGGTGTTTTATTAAATATTTTCACCATTTTCGATTAATTATTATCTTTTTTTTTATATTAGCGCGCTCCCTCTAACATTCGCATTTACATATCTCCCATTCAAACTATCTTTGAACGCTTACTACGGGGCCTTAAAGAGAAATTGGTACATATTTATAATACTTACTAATAGATTCACAAACAATGATAGATAAATAGTTCAGAAATACATAAATAAGCACGGACCGCGAACGTTGGAATGTAACTCTATGTATACAGTTGAAAAAATGGCTCAAAGAAAGGTATGAATAATGCGAATGGTAATAGTAAATTGAACGATGATTGAATGGGAGAAGACGAAATGTATGAATGAATAATGATAAAAATTGTGTAGATATTAAGATGAATATTATTTATATACTATAAACACAAATATGTAAATAATAATTTGTAGACACCTGCTGACAAGCCAATGTGTTTAGCGTGACAGGGTACTATTGTATCTTTCTAAATTTTTAAATAAAATGGTATTATTTTCGCTTCACCGGGTTTCAAACCCCGACCTGTGGGCTCAGAGCCAGCGATCGCACCGCCCCAACACGGTGGTCGTCACACATGCCCACATTGTGAAGAAATCCGTTAACGATCAGAATGATTTAAAAATAGTTGCACTCTGCTCCCCTCGACGCAGCGACTTACACATAATGAAGTCGGGATTTTAAATGCGTTAAGTGGTTAAATGATGTGCGGGGGTGGGAATGGTGCCCGTGTCTGGTAGACATTAAAGCATCGCTTCAAATGTTCCGTGATGCCCGCTGTGGTGGTATTGCTTACTGCAAATAACAACCGCTCCAACTATCTGCTATCGGTACTGAGAACCACGTGATGATATGTAACGTGCTACTTACATCTGGTACATTAATTATAATAATTATTACAGTAAGCTACCGTGTACATCGTTAAATATTCTTACACTGTCCTGGTGGTAAGTGTGTAAATGTGAAGTCAGGTACCAAGAAACGCGTTTAAGTAAACGACCTGATAAGTCATATCACGACGTGATTAGGCGTGTAAAGAGTGTGTGGCTGCCTTCATGGATTATTATGGCTTGTTGTTTCTTGCTAAAAGCATAATAATATGCAGTCATTTATCCCATTATAACTAGTAGCTTTCGATTTAAATAATCAATCTTATAACAATGCCAACATATAGATATGTATAATGCCTTAATATTATTACTGTCAAAGAGTAAATGTCGACATCGGTGTAAACAATTCAACAAAAATTATATTATAATAACAAAATAGCATTCAACAAAATAATAACTAGCGCAGAGCCGTGAAAAATTACGTACAGTCTTAATTATCGATAAATCAGTTCCAAATTAAAGTTCTAAATTAACTTTCAACAAAAACTTTATATTACGCTGATGCGATTATTCTTATTTTTATTTCTATTATCCCTAGCATCTATTATCTATTATTTTTATTTGTATCCTACCATATTTTTATTTTTATCTTTATGTTTACAAGATTCACCTACTCCAATTCCTTTCCTGTATGGTGATCATGTACATAATATTATATATTCAGTATTGGTTATTTATGAAGGGAAAGAACTATTTTAAAGAATACCTGACATCATTAAATAAGTTCATTTTGCTTTATTATTCTTTTTTTTTTCATTTCAATTCATGTTTAAAATAATTATTTAATTTATCTTTATTTTCATCGCTTTCTTATTTTCAGTTAAACCTATTTAACCTGTACCTATTTTACAACTGAATGAATCATGTATTACATTTATATAATTATACATAAATTTCGACTACCATAATACGGACATGTGTCTAGTGTGATAGTCGAAAAGGATGTAAAAAAAAACCTGTATCCAAATATATTTTTTATGAATAAAGAAAATTAAAAAAATTTTTTTTTTTTGAAAAAGTCAATTAAAATAATTTTATGTTAAAAATATTATATTATATACACCCAGGTACCTACCAGGAACCTGCCTCGGTACTTTTATCGGTAGTCAGAATTCTGAAAATAATCAAGTTACAATTTTGAAAATAACACTTAAATTCAAAGCAAACCGGAGTTATAGAGTTCAACTTAAGTTGGTATTTTTAATAATATTATGACAGCTAGAGAATGAAAGCGTTTGTTAACAAGCACCATATAAAGAACGGTAAATTTAAAACCTGTATAATCCGAATTATTATTATAAAGCAATCAAATTACTGATTTTCCTTTGTAGCGAAATAAAATTCAACATAATATAAATGTATTCCGCCCAAAACACGACGGTAAATAAAAGCCTTTGGATAAAAGATCAACGCGGCCGGATTCTCTCAAAGCCCCAAAAAAATACTGGACTGGGGCAACTGGGGGGTTTCGAGAAAGTATCTCCTCGCGATTCTGGTCCCCTAGCCCCGTACCATTCATTATATCATTTTACCCTCGGGCCAGGGCGAACAGCTCCAGCATCCTCCCCCCCACCCTACCCCCCTTCCGACATCCCCTCCGTAATGTTCTCACATTTGTCAAATTGTTTTCGACTCTTTCCTCCTCTCTCCAATATAATCTACATCATCTCCGGCTGAAATATTACGGCGCGAGTCCTGTTTGCTTCGTGTAATAAGCGACGCTAGGAATAAAACCTTTATCCGTAAATTCTAAACAGATTCAGTCTGTATTCTGTATGAACTTTTAGCCTCTTAATGCTTGCCATAAATAACTTTACGTCGAGGATTGTCTTGGATTTAGGCACGCAGCGTATAAAGAAAAAAAACTTTAATCGTATACCATGACTGTGACCACTCTTATGAGTACAAAAATTACAGAATACATAATTGAAAGGTAATTCCTTTATAACTACTTATTCAAAATAAATATAGAAGTGAAAATAAATATATTTATGTGCAATTTCATGAAGCCAGAGCTCACCGTTCGAGAGTTTTAAGAGATCAGCATTTATTCAAGTGTTGGGGTTACGAACGTAACATTAACTTTTATTCATATGGAAAATTATCTTTAACGCTATTATGACAAAATTAATCTCTTTCAGGATAAAGGAAAATAGTTTGACATAATTAATTTGGAAACACTAAAGGTAAGTATGGCCCTGCATAATATAATTGACTGTGCGCAGTGAAGTCCTGTTTTTACTCGACAAATTTGCATTTCGACGGCCTGTAAATTTGTTTGTGTGTCCCGTGTCCGGTCAATCATGTCAACATGGTAGTTGTGTTGATAGCACCTTTTTATTTGTAGTAATTTCATTTGATTAATTTCTGTTATTTCACAATTTATTAATTGAAAATAATGTACACTATATTTAATACACGAGTACACGATACTCTCAGTATCGCCCTGGTGTAGACCACCATGTAAAATTGAAACGTTGTTTGAAACGGCTTTAACCGTGTTTGGTGAACAGATTTGAAGAGCCAGGTACTTTCCCACCTTCCTCCTCCCCATCTCCTTCCCCTCCCTACTACCTTAAGCCTCACAACGTACCCCAATTGGGGATGTCATTGTCTCACTGGCTCCAGATGGTCGGGAGCAGTTGGGAATCTTGTACATTATTCAAATAAAAAAGAAAATTTACAAGAGACCACAAGTGTCACTCTTAATAAAAACGGAATAGCAGATTTGTAGACAATAGAACCTCCGACAGTGTCTTAATTTCTCTTTAATTGCAAAAAAAAACGTTGAAAATAATACAACGGACATCGCAAAGAGGCGTTTTGAATTGAAATGAAACACAAAGAACACGGCGACGGCCGTTCCATTAAAAAAACACGAGTTTGTTCCTCGGACCGGAAGGTACAGCCAGTTTCAGTAACAGTCGCGGTGCCAGCCCTGATGGTGATGGTGGGGCAAACACTAGCCCAGGTCCGACCACTTCGAGAACCACCCAAACAAAGTGCTTTCTCCCATTCAAGTTATTTACTCTGAAATCCAGCATTTGCATAAGTAATTGCCGGCTAATATTGAGATGTCCGATTGACGGGACACAAAACAAAGATAACGTCAGGTACGCTATTATTCCTGGGAAGCAATACAGTAATATTATTTAGTTATCGCTTAATGCTTACACCCGTGTCGCGGCATAAAATACCAAATGACAATGCGTTCTCCCCATCATGTTCTGAACAAAGAACATGTATTATTATTTATTATCATTGTTGTCATCAGTAGAACGGAGATGCGTAGGAAGAAAACATTTTAAATTGGAACTTTGAAATATTCCAATTTTTATGAGGCGTTTATTTGGCAACATAAATAAAATATTTCCTCTTCCAAGTAAAGTAAAGTATGTTATTCTTGATATGTAGGTGAGAACCTACATGCACATTTTATGAATAACATACTTTACTAAGAAGAGTTCGCTTCAGAGCAGAACATTTAATTCATTTGAATAATTGCCCCTCTAATAAGTGAGCACTTCTCCGTCGGTTTCTTTAAGTTCTTCTGTTCTTGTGTTCTTGTGTTATTGTGCTCTCGTTGGCAGGAAGGGAGCCACGTAGCGTGGAAAATAAATTCAAAATAACTTCGTCGGAATAATTATTTCTATCCATTCATAATGCCACACTTTAGGAGCGCGGAATGGCCACATAAACTGGCCAGAGGCGCGATAAATCTCGGAAATAAACGCCGGCGAACTGGACTATTCCGAATTCCAGGCCGCCTTTACTGCGCCCATACATGCATATATTGCATATTCCACATAGGAGCTTTCGCAACATTTCACATGCAGGAACACACCTTCAGCTTTATGATATTCTAATAACGTTCACGATTCATTGAAGCGAGGTAAGTGCTTGATTATTTTCGGGATAATGCGCGAATTAACAAGCAATAAAATGATAATTCTACAACACGACATTACACATTACACAAGCCAGCGGATTCGCTCGACTAAAAGGGCTATTCGACCGTGGGGGTGTGTGGCAGGGTTCCAACTTCCAACAGATCCCGCTTTATTTCGCGCAATTATCATTAAAGTTTCGCCAACTCCAGATTGTCTTTAGCGGAAATACATATCGTTTGAAAACAGAAAAAAAACTGTAAAGTGTTCCTACTACACTACAGTACCAATGAGTTTATAGTAATATCTTTGTCAAGATCGTATCGCCGCAGGGAGTAACTAACTCAATCGCATTGAATGTAATCACATTTAATGATTGATTATTCTGTAAGCAGAATTATACACGGCGGTTTCACACATTCCCATAACCTACCTCCGCGAACAAAGCTTACATTTTCACGGCTGGGCGGCCCGCGATACAAAGAGACTTGTATAAACGCTGACACATGTATGCATTTTCGAGCCGGGTTCACCACACAAGACAGCCGTCTACATCTACCTACATCCACACTTACACATACACTGGAGCAAAGAAGACTACAGGTACACCATGTGTGTGTGTGGAGTGTAGCGTGTAAAGGTTGAGGACGTGATACATGCATAACAGAACAAGAGCGTACATATAGAAACACGGCATGGGCAAGTGCGGGCGACCGCTGTGGCGTGTTAACAGGCACCTTCTTCGCGTCAATTACCTCCACTAATGTGCTGCGCTCCTCGCGCAGATACCAGGCTCACAGGAAAAGAGAACGGGTTTGTCAGCCAGCCGCCATACCATTGCCCAGACCAGACCAGACCGTAGTCAATCCAAGCAACAAACCAACCAAGCAAATTGAATAAAAACTCGACCATGTTCCCTTTCAGCGTAGCTGGGGCTCAGTCGCTCCACCAGTTAAATGGATACAACAGAAAGCATATCGGAACGCGACAGATGATGCCATTGAACTACAATAATAATCATAATCCGGTGATAAATGCATCCGAGTAAATAACACACTGAACGAATGATACGAAACATAAATAATGGGACGTAAAACCATCGTAGATATTTATTACACGAAACACAAATTAATATCCCCTCCATTGAAATGATAGATAGCCGCCATTATTCATGGATCGTGAAGCAATATTTACACGGAGCAATCTGTGGGTGTGAGCACTAACAGAACAAATAGATTTCACTGGATAAAAACATCATCGTAAAATAGCTTAAGATTAAATATGTGTTCTGTGTATACCTCCTGAATAAACGATCAATGTCAACAGAGCCATAACTATATCTACAAACTTGCTATTTAGAATGCATTTTTCAATGATATAAATCGAAAAGAATCGTGACGTGACATACATAATTCTGTATATTTTTTAATAGTTAAAAAACGTTTGTTGTTATGCATTAACCGCAAATAAATTATTTCTTAAGTTATTATATCCGCGAGCCTTTAATCTGGAGTAAGTAATGCGTTAATAGTTGTGATTTCTACCTCGACTACGTATTGTAGTAAACACAGATCTCATGCTAATTTATAACTTATCCGGGAACAAAGAAAACAAAACGCTACCCAGTTCCCAAGTTCCCGGTGCCCGCTATCGTTATCGCCGCTCCACACCTACTTTGGAATAGTGGTTCATAAAAATAATAAATAAAAAATAATAATTTAAATGGACTACTATCTAATAACGATCTCCTAGATTATGGATAAGGACAATGGAAAGAATTGACTATTTCAAACCTAACGCAAAATTAGTTAATGATGCCATCTTACGGCGTTACCAGTTCTTCGCTGTTTCACTGTTTTTTTTTTACTAAAGATATTTTTTCCAGCTTCCCATAATAGAAAATATTTTATAAAATTATGCATAATTATAGAAAGTATAAAAAAAAGTGTATACAAACCATAACAATATGGTATTCCTGCTGCAATAAAATTGCCGCGCCTGTCAACGATATCAAATAGATTTTATCTTGATTTATGTTGCTATGTATAAAACACACATAATTAACTCGAAGTTTTTTGCCTGGCATCCATTAACCTTTGGCCTTTGCGATTGTCGATGTAAATATTTGTCAATATTAATGGGTTTTATTTGAATATATCTATTGGGAAATAGTAATAATCGATGAATGACCAGACACACAAGTTATAGAAAATAAAAAGCAGCAAACTCGTTAGCGGTGTTTGCGGAATTGCTATGCATATTTTGTTTATTTGTAACGAAATGGAAAAGCTTTATTATTCCAAACAGATAATAACTAAAGCACAATAATTATTGTCTGGTCTGTTTCTATGTTAAGAAGTAGTATTTTTTCCGAATTGAACCATTTTAAAATACCAAACAAACTTGTCTAATTTTTACAGTTAAGGATAAAACTTAAAGGAATTCTTAATCTGCTCTTTCGTAATTGGAACAAATTTTAATGTTTTAGGAAAAACATTTTTGCAAGTCGTGCCTTAAATTATTAAGATGAATTATTTGTTTGCGCCCGTACACATGCAATATAAATAAATAGTTTTGTTCGAATAAAGCTCAATTCAATATTGACAATATACAATAATGTATCGGGGATTCCATCCAATATTGTATTTGTATGCCTTTCTTGAAAGAATTGAATTTGTATACGGACTACACTATTTATTCATATTGATATTGCATATATACGGGCGCAAACAAATAATTAACCTCAATATTTCAAAACATAACTTGCAAAAGGTGTTTTTCTTAAAATAATTCAATTAGCGCAATCAATGAAAGAGCAGATTATGAATTCTTTTCTTTTTACACCGATATTATTTAAAAGCTCATGATGCAAATTATGTTGCGAACAGTTGCGTTGACCGAGAACATCCATTTAATAAACACATATTATGTTGAGTGTGATTTAATGAAGAAGAGTACTTACCCGTGTCGACAAAATAATTATTGTAATTGTTTATTGCAAATGTTCAAACAGTTGCTCCGCAAGGCAAGAAATTATAATATACACCTATTAGTGTTTGTATTTGTATTTCTGCGAATCGAATCTTGGCCCTCGTAAAATATAGCGTTGGCAAAATCGGCTCCACATACCTGAAACAAAGGTAAAAGAACAAAGTTAATTTACACATCGTGGTGGAATGCTGAGTGTTGAATAATTCATTTGGTTTTGTTTGGCGGATGGGGTACTGGGAGCGGGCAGCTTTTAGGGACGGTGGACGTTTTCTTTAAATCTCATATCTATCATACTTAATAAATTAATAAGACACATTTAGGTATTCACGAGATACCGCGAGACGAATCAACTCGCAACACTTTCCATTTATTTATCTCTTTTGAACAGACTGTACATTCAAACATCATTCTCTCTTGCTAATTTCATCTAGTGATGGATGGTAATAAGTTAATCACGTACAAGACTTCACAAGGCATAAAGGTGTGTACACTTTCACGGAAATTATGCTTTAATAAAAATGTCATACAGCACGCTACAAAATATTATTGTATAAATAAGCATTTACTTGAGTAACTTGCTGTGGGGTGAAAACACAATAATTCATCTGACAAAACCCGCCGAATTTCCAACACTGAAACATAAAGCTGCCGAGTAGGAGTAGTTCTGAAAATATTCATAGTTGCGTTCCGAATAATGGAAAAGAAAAAATGAAAACCTATTTAAAAATATACGTACGTAGGTAGCCAAATTTAAAAAAAAAACTTCTCAGGCAAAGAGGGTAGCCGAGTCGGGAACAAAAAACCCTGATTCATTTCCACGTGATTAATAAACCTGTGATCCCATCCTGCCCTACGTTTTGGTTGGAGAGCCTTCGTGCTACCAGGCTAGCAGTAACACAGTACCAGGGAGACAGAGGGTGGCCGGGGTGGTTGCGGCGGCTGGTGCGAGAGGGAAGGATTGAGCGGGACGCAGGATGACGCGGCAGGTGGTGTGAGGGGAGGAGGCGATCAATACGACAGACGGACGGGGCTGTGTGTTGTGTGGCAGAACAGCTTTACGAGTACCCCTCGCTTTACTATGTGATTGTACTATGATTCGAGATACAAGGCATGCACACACATACACACATCCTCAACGCCTATACAAATTGCACACACTCTCACGCCAGCCAGACAATATTCACTCCAGGCTCTATTACCGCGCGCCTGCGGTAAAATAGGAATTTATACCAACGCGTATTCTAAATTGTTTGATGTTGTGATATGTGCAATAACAAGGGATACTTAATATTTAATGCTTAAATTCGAGGGATAACACGGATTAATTAATCACTGGGGTCACGTGGTTACGAGGCTATTCAAATTCAAATTATGTTTGCATAAGACTGCAGCTTCATGGCATGATGCTTAATAAACGCTAATTAGATAATTGAATTACATTAAAAATATACAATAATTCTCAACAACAATCGTGAGATAAATAAATTCGTAAGAACAGAATAGCTTTTTACTCGTAATGTCGGTGAATAGGAAATCTATAAATGATTGCTCAAACTTCTATGCCAAAGGAGTAAAATGTCAAAACATTTTCCCTTTGATAAAGAAAGCACGGAATAAAACGCGAAATAAATAAAGAATGATGCGGAGTTTGGGGGTAGCGTTGGGTTAAAAAGTTATTCTGCGAAAGGAAGGAAGTATAAAAGACGCGCGGACAGGGGTTCAGAAGTTTCATTGAGGTGGAAAAATTGCCCCGTAATGAATTATATAAAGGTGTCCGCTGGGCCCTTGCAACATTACAGCCAGCCAGACGGCCCCTGGGGTACCCCACAGTGAAGAAAACTAAACGTAGCACACTTAGACCAGAGAACAACGAATAAACTATTTTAACAAATCATGTGTAAAAGCAGGCTTATTTTCAGCACCAAAGAGCTCGGTACTTTCTTGGTCTCAGTCTATGGGTTGTTAGCCCGTTTCTTTGTTTAAGTTTTCAATATAATATTATGACTGGCCGGAAGAAGGGGATGGAAGAAGAAATTAAGGATGCCCCTGGAAGACATAGAAAGAACATTTACTGGAATTGGGTCAATTCAATAGTAACAAAACTTTTTGTGGAAATGTTTCAAGAGTAAGACCATTATAATATAAATTCTAAATTCAACGAGCTCTAAACAAATAGGTCACAAATGCTTCGAAATTAAACTCTAACAAATGCCCTTCATCCATTGGTATCCAAGACATTACAAGGAAAACGGGAAAAAATGAAACAATTTTATCATTCTCGTGGCATAATAAATCAAACAAAAGAGTCGTTCTCAAAGTGAGAGAGGGGTGAGGGAAACAGAAACAGATTGAAGGAAAATGGGGGTGCTCCAAACATTTCATTCCACAGAAAGCCAGCAAGATGGAAAAATATAACAATAAATTGAAATCAAAGTTGCCCGACCATCGGCGAGTACAATTCGATGAAAACGTCACAAATCCGCAGGAAAAATGGAATTACCATTTCTAGGATACAGAGACAAAAGGCTCTTATATTATGGTTGACTACAAAGAAAACTTTTGTTGATGAATTATTGAATTAAATCGGGATTTAGGTAACTTGTTTTTGAAAACATCCACGAATAAGTATTATCTTTGAATCTTTGCTGAAAAAGTGAAAGTATCACTGAGTCCGAGAAATTTTAATTAATAATTAATTACTAAATAGTTTTTATAATCACAGAGGAATTGTAGGATCCTTTGTGATTATAAAAACTTTTGCTTGTTTCTAAAAGGGCGGAGTTTTTTTCCGCAAAACTATTTATTCAAATTCCGTACGTACAACCCGCCAACTAACAATTCGTCTTAATATTTTTAACGTACAAAATATGTTTTCTCGCATATGTTTTAATTAGAGTCATCTATGAACGCGAATATTGTAAATTGTGTTACTTTTAACCCTAAACTTTAAAACAATCATAAACAAAAGTTTATTTGAACAGTGAGGTTATTTAAGTCGACATGTGTATGTGTGATAAAGGACAATGATGCATAATAGCGTATTATCAGGCAGCTAGGTCTGTGGACGAGTGAATTAAAGCTGAGTGTTCACTGTTCACAAACCCACGCTAACAGTGGGACCACCTTACCATTTTGCGGCAGAGGTAATGTTTAGCTTATATGTACATGTAACGATAAAATATAGCGCTTCTTTTGAAGCTCGCTACGAATAATAATAATAATAAAGGCGGGCAGCCAGGCGAGCTTTGTATCCCGAAGGCAGCTCGCTAGGCCGGGTGCTGGGCGGCTGGGTGGCTGTGTGGCTGGATACACCGTGCTAGGCGGATCGGTCGGAACAGGAAAGCAGAACATCCTAAGAGGATATCTACAGGAAGGGCACTTACTACTTACACCCGGTCGGAGTCCCGCCCTAACGACATAAGCGCCCTTCTCCGTGTTCGGCTTAGGACGGATTATTGTGTAAATCTCGGAGCACGCGGCACATATAACCTTTCCAAAGCCGATACAGTAATCAGTTTACCCGCAGGACGACATGATTTGACCGATCCCATCCCCGATCTGCTAAATTGTATAAATAATACGCGCTCGCCTCCTTTGTGTTTTTATTCAAAACGAAAACGCTTTGTTCGGCCCACTAATAACTAACCGAAGGTTATAAGATCGCAGGTACTAAAAAGAGAATATTATCTTAACGGCAGCAGTAAAAAGGTTGAACAACTTGCCCATTCATTCATTAGCTGAGATATCGTAGTTTACCGTGAGGTATGTGGGCAAGTACTCGTGTGGACGCGGGCAAACGTTGTTTATTGAAACGTGTAATCTAAATAATACAAATTAATGTGTATAATCTCCAGTTCAATTTGAATAATGGGCCTCTTGTATTCCTAGCCGCCGCGGCGTTTTTGTACTGTACGTTTCGGGGGACGTGCGCTCGCTATTGATTTGATAAATGTATTTGTTTTACGGTCAAACTTGTATAAGTGTAATTTACGCTGTAAATAAACCTGGGTTGGTGCGACTGGTGAGCGTTCGGAAAATTAGAATGCTGGACACGCTGAAATTAATTTACCCACCGAGTAATACCAAAGCGGTTGCCTTAGTATTCAATAACAACGAGAAACATAGAACTCCGCTGTAACCTATCGGCATTTTGTAACAAAGAGGGAGAGGGTATAATGAATCTATCAACTGTATTCATGATTTGATAGAGACGCGGTAGGAGTCTCACCAACCTCAAGTTCTTTTAAAGACCATAAGACGTTTTATTCACCTTTCTTTAATGAACACACCGATAAATATAACAAATATTGGTTAACATATTTTTGTTTTGACGTAGGTTGTCAGTTTATTTCGAATAATTAATTAAGTGTTGACAGTTGACAACGCTATCATTTTATAAAGATTTCCGTCTTTTCATTTATATCCCTGTTCAAATGATAACGACATGTGATGGTAATAATAACTTTAATCGGCCTAATCAACCATTGGTAGATATAAAAATGAGATAATAAATTGCAGGGAGTTTGTTTAAGAACTGCGCCACCCACCTGTGCAATTACAGAGATGTTTTTTCGTATAAATAAGTGCGTGATACTTACAAAATGAAAGCGGAAAGCTTCCCCGCCGATAGGGGGAGCCACTGGGCGCGCGGTGGGAGTAGCAGTAGGAGTGGGAGGGGTAGGGGGTGGCAACGGGCGCCACATTAGGGGAGCGTTAACATTTATTTACGGTTCTATATTTCCTTCCCCCCGACGGAAAGCTGTTTGAGAGAATATCTACGGTTAATTAAGAGCCCTGCAATTTATATCGCGGAGCACTTCTGTATTTTGATTTAATTATTCCACTCTGACAATCCTTTTCGTGTGTTCTAAGAACTGGAGAATGAAATTCGTTCATTGAGATTCGTACATTAATTCTAAGAAGAAATAACATAGATACAAATCATTATCTTTAATACTTAATTATAGAAGACAATATTAGCGATTCTTAAACTAAAATTTGAAACAGATAAACCTGAAAAAGATACGGTCACATCTGGGACTTGAACCCAGGATCTTCACCTTGCCGGGGCGCTGCTCTAACTGAGCTAATTCAACTGTATCCTACTTCGAATAAGAACTACCAACATTGTCTTCATTTTCTCACCGCACATTATTACTGGCTGCTATCTTTATGTATAAACGCAATTTGGATAGTGTCTTGGATAAATATATCCTAATTTTATTTTAATGTGCGACATCTATTGACTTTTCTGTGAGTAAATAAATAAACAAACATTATCTTTAACTTCGGGTTTAATTCTAAGGCGTGTATTTTCTAAAGAAACATTAAAGACGGGATTCAAGAAGGAACGAATATAAATGTAAGCATTACATTAAAATGATTTTGTTTAATGTCTATAAAAATAATGTTAAATGGGTCTAGTCGGTTAAATGAATTTATTAAAACCCCAAAAAGCTGTTTTCCCTTTACTGCGTAATTCCATAAAACGGTTAATAGTTTCAAGGAGGTCATTTTTTGCTTAAAGTTTAATTAAAGGGCGTTTAAAAAACATTGCCCGACTGTAGAGATGGGCCAATATAAAATGCTGGGTAGAAAATAAAATAATAATATAATCAACTATGTGAAATAATAACGTGAAACCGTTTAAGGGCGTGGGCAAACGAAAAAGCTAAATTAAAAAATAATTAGCGGAGAAGAATCTTGTTCACATGATCACACCATTACAATAATACATCACAGGCATTGTGGTCGGAAATAACGCCATTGTTTCATCACGAAACGATATTATAATATGTACGTCAAACAATCCACGTCAATCAGAAGCGTAACGAAACCAGGGCTAACAAAGAAAATACATAAACAAACAACAGATGATGATTAATCTTCTTCGGGATGTTATTATCTAATGCCGAATTAACAATGAATATCACAATATAATATGCTTTGAATAAAATTCTTCTTTAGTAGTTCATTTACAAAATCACCACTTTACGACGCCGGTAACATTTTTTAGAATCTAGAAATTATTTAAAACATGTAGATTTGGGATTGAAAATACAGACCGAAGAATGAAGTGAGGTCTGAGGTATTTCTTAACTTCCTACTTGGACCGATTAATTTCTCGAATCACAATTTTCATCGATTAAAGCGTAGTTTAATTTAAGTAGTTTCTATCCTTGATAATACATTCATATACTTTGCTCATTTATACGGTGCACTTGCTAGTGAAACATCACCTAAAGGGCGCCTTTAAAAGCTACCAAATAAATATAAAAAAATAGTTAAATTACCTTATAATAAATTTTATTAAAAACACTAACATCGATTGTTTATTTTATTTTTATTTTTATTAATTTATTTTTATTTTTATTTTTTATTAATTAGTAATTTTATATTTGAAACATATTTCATTGTTAAGATTTTGACAGATGTCCTATTCAAGTTTACTAACGGTGTTCATTCGGAAGGTAAATTTCTGATTGTCTTTAAGATTGACAATGTTTGTTTTTGAAAGGCAATGATCCTGAGGCAATATTTTTTTTAACAGCTCACAAATACTACAAAAATTAATGACGTGTAATTTTTCATCAGTCTGTGCTAGCGAATAAATAATGAGATATACACCAAAAATTTAAAATATTCAGATTTGTGAGACAAACTTTCGAGAATGAAAACAAATGACAAAGAATAAAAGATGCAAATTTGAACAATAGTGTAAAAAGAATATTTCATACTACAGAATTTTGGTAATATGGGGCTAGGTCTATGGTTATGTGTTTAGAAAACTAAGTACCTAGTGTTAATGATAGCAAACTGATAACAAAAGAAGCACAGAATTGAGTGGTGGCGTACAAGGGTAGGTATCATCCCTTACGCGGATGTGGCGTGATGTTATTACGATATTAGCAGTCGCCCACCAATATTTCATTAAATTTTTCATTATTACAGCATCGGGGTATTTAATTTGCTATTCGGGGTCGGATCAGCCGCCGGTATGTTAATGACTGATAATAATATACATATAGCTGTATGTGGGAAATGTCAGAGTTCGCTCCGAGTCTGCAGTACGCCGAAAAATAAATTCCTCCGGGGTTTGTTAATGCTAATTATGTTTTGTGCGAGTGGTGAGGTCCCTCTACATGCGAAAAATTTGCGACATGAAAATAAATTATTTCAAAATAATGTTCGTGTATTCTGGGCACGCCATTTGGTCAGATTCGCAATTCGGTGAAAACATAAAATATGAAAAATTTGCCCTACGCCGAGAATAATCAAATAGTTTGAGTTACGCTAAATTTAAAATATTAAGCATTTGCCAAAAGACTTTCTGAATGCTCACAACAGTAAAGTATGAAGTGTATTGAAACCAAACATTTGGTTGTTGAATTTGAGGAACTTATACTGGTAGTAGCTGAATACGCTTTGAAAGTGCTCAATGGTTCTCCAGTGGTCCAAAGTTTATATAAAATAAATCCTCCTTTGTGTTAACGCATACATTCCGTCGAGATTAAATTCTGTAAAAATCTCAGGCATCCGTCTCAAAGAGCCGTTCATGCCGATAACGTTAACAGAGCCGGGGTATGGGTACGAAGAGCGGGAAAAAAACCTCTTCAGAACAAATGGTGCCCTGGTAATGCGGCTAGCCGCCGGGAGTTGCGGTCTGTTAAAAGGCCGGAGCCAGGGGGCGGGGGGATCAATGTAGCCCCAGCAAGCGCACCAGTGGGACACCCAAAAGAAACCAACACGAAGCCTTTGCACGGAAAGGAATCGACCGTAATCCACTTGCCTTCCCCAATTTCATAGTAAAAGCAGGCAGCTTTATCCTCCGTACACCAGCTGCGGGCGGCCTTCTCGACTGGCGGTCTACAGCTACAGATACAGAATGTGTCGAGGTGGAACGGGGAGGGCTTAACCGCGCTGTAAAGGAACGAAGGAGACAGCAAACACAGAGCTATTAAATAAAAACCAATTTAAAGAACGATAGAATGCTTATCGCGGCGCTTTTTATTCAATTTATGCTTAATTTGAGATACATTAGAGATAGCCCAAATGTTACTTGACAATAATTAAAGAATTGTGCCACTTAAATAATTGATAAGCATTAATAAACGTTGAGAGATAAAGCTATGGTGATTTCAGAGAGGGGAAAATATTGTTCTCAAGTTAAAACCAAATTGTGAACAACTGTTAAAATGAATCATTAGATGGAACATATTTAGGGGAACTTTGTTACTTCACCCAAATCGCGAATAGAGTTTTACAATACAATTCCCGTCACTCGCAGGTCGCAACTCTCCCAACTTAGGACTGAGTGGTTCGGGCAAACAGTGGCTCCCTTTGGAAGGAAAATAGTTTTGATTGCAAAGAGGGGAGGTCTCGTATCCCAAATGAATATTTTATTACAATTTATCGCATCCCTTTTCCGGATGCGGACACCCGGAGAGGGAGTATGTCGGGGGGGTAGAAGACTAGGGGAGGTGGGGGGATCTAGCCACGTAGCAGGTTACGACTTACGACCTCCGGGCGAATTAAACACTCCCGCACACGATCCACCGCAACTATAGACGTGGTCACTGGTCAAGGTTCTCTTCTGCCAAGAAGCAAGGTGATATTTTAATTATTTGCATAGCATCAACTTATCAAACATACTAATATCAGTTGTCTGTTCTGTGTGTTAGTCCTGCTTGAAATCTAGTTCAATGAACTAACATTTGCTTCGAATTTAAGTGTCATTTTCGAAATTGGATCTGACTGTGCAAAAAAACGATAAAGTACGTACCTACCTATATTATAATATTTTTAAATTGGAACTGATTTGTCAAGATTTCAGACCATGTCGTGATTTTTCACGGGTCTGCGGTAGTTAATCATAACTATGTAATAAGGATTTCTAATATGAATTGTAGCATATTTGTATTAAAGCAAAGCTACCGATACAACATAATTGCACCTTCAATAAAAGGTAGGCACTAGGTACACACAGCTACGGGGTAAAGGGGGAATGCTTCGGTTATTCTTCTTCGTTAGATTCCTTTCGGCTGAAATAACCGATAGCCACGGTATTTTTAATAGAATGAGAAACAATTCTGCTGTCACCGACAGTCGACTGCTATTTGCGTTTAATTAGAGATTTTTCTGGGGAAATAAAACCATTCTGGTAATTTGAATATTTGTTTAAGATAAAAGAACTCTGATATAAAACTTAAAAGGTATAAAGGGTGGAAATTCTGCTGTTTTATGATGATATTCTTCTTGGGAAAAATGTAAAAAATCACTTCAAACAACTAAAGCGCTTTAATGTTTTAAAGCTGAAATTGAAAACCTTTAAAGATGTTTTTAAAGGGGTAATTATTTAAATACACCTATTTAGAAAACGTTGAAGGGACAACCTATTTGTATAGATGCAAGAATGCTCTCGGAGTGAAAGCATTATTTGTATACCAAACAAAAATCAATTTGTTCAGAGATTTGTTGATAGTTTGAAATACTTTAAGCTCAGCGTAGATTCACGATTTTTAAATGTTCCTCTTGGTTACTGATACATTATGTCTAGTTATTTATCATCTCTCACCGATCATAAATCAAGCCAACTTTGAACTCTGATTAATCGAAGTTTCGTAATACAAACCGTTTAGCTGAGAAAAGTGGGGATGACCAATCTCTAATTTTAGATGGAACACTGCGCTCAAATTAAATTCATTCCACGAATTATTGACCTGCGACTACTAGCCGCAAATCGTAATACTTTTACTCTAATCTCTGGATACTTGTGTTTGGTAATAAATTATAGATACAATAAAACACATTCAATTGGTTTTACACCGCTTCATACCACTAACAAGACCGGAGTTTACTTTCAGAGCTTCATAATGGACTGATTTATATAGGGCCCTTTTTGGGTTTATATTTGTTGGGCATGACGATAACGATAAGTAATACACACAAAAATATTATATCCTTATGATTAAAAATAGTTTATAGCAAAACCCAGCCGACATCTAAAATATTAATAAAAAATATATTTCTATTAAGAAAGGTGTCTGTGGCGGGCGGCGTGGATACGATTTTTATACACATCTAAAGTTATATTCCGAGATTGATGAAATTTTGCCCACCCACCTTTAAAACAAGAGAAAGGTCTCTGCCTACATAAGCTTTTGAAAAACTACCCCATCCCGTTTTCCCGCCCCTTAAAGATGAAATTTTGCAAACTTGACGTTCAAAATAAGGCCACGGACATCAGCTAGTAGTGTTATAAAAGAAAGTTACTAGGTTTTTTATTTTATTTATAAAGTCACACCAAAAGGTTCAGTGCCAACAAAGAAAAGGAAGATCGTTAGATTCGTTTGAGCTGTTAGATTCACCACTCCAATAAATTATAGCGTATTATAATTTAATTTTAAAATGGCGTCTCAAACAGCTGTTGTTGCTGTAAATATAGAATGATCATCGGGGCACCGAGGCGGCCATTACTCAACAGATGGCAGTTAATTATCAATGACAGTCGCGGACAATTAACAGGTCAGTGCCTCGACTGGACACGTAGTTTTCTTCGTTGAAGCGGAGACGGCGAGGAAGAAATGTGTCATACATATTTTGAAAAAACGTGACAGGATGCTTTGAAAGCGTGACATACGAGGAACACAAGAAATCTTGAAAACATACAATGTTAGAATACATTTACAACACACTATAACTTTTTTCTCAAACACGATTAATTCAATCTTCCATCTCTAAAATTAAATATCAACCACTTGACCACTTAATAGCGATGGAAAAAAATATAAATACCATGAACATCAACAAAGTTGTGTAGCTAACCATAACTCTAATGGTACGTATATATTTGCGAACCGAAACGCGAGCCGAGCCACGAATTATGGAAAAGGAACGAAGCAACTGCAAGCGGCGTTTCGCGCCAATTGCGGTTGCTTCGTTCATTTTCCATAAGTTGAGATTCAGCTCAACAGTTCGGCTCGCGTATGTATACTTATCATAATACGTACATACATAGAATAAACGTACCTACATACTATACGTAGCCATCAATACATTATCAATTAAAATAATATACTGCCAGAATACAATCAATTTCAGGTAATTTGTATCATATATAACTTCGTAAATCTATTAGAACTGTTGAGATTGCTGACATTCACACGTAATTCAATATATAAAAAATATTTTTAAAAGAAACATTTTTAAATCTTTTGATAAAAATACCAACTTTAGTGAGCAAGAATGTTGATATAAAACAAAATAAACATGCATTTAAAAAGTAGTAGGGTAATTATTTGATCAAACAGATTCTCTTAAAATACCAGGCGGGCATGAAACCGCGGAGGCGAGCGGCCAAGAGAGTTTCCCAAATAGTTGACCGCATGATTACCTCTCTATAAATAATTCCCGCCACGGAGCCCAGAGATGAAGAGCGCAAAGGGGTTAAGATTAAATTCTAACCCGCCATGTCGACATTGTACCTTAGTTATGTTATTTATCAACAATTAACTAGAGATATGCTAATGCCTGCCTCTTGCTCGGGGCACAGTTAAAAATACAGATGGACTAACAGCTGATTGAGATCGTAATGCCGAGTTACTTTGAGCTTTCATTCCTGACAAAATAGCATCCGAAAATTATGAGCTTTCTCCACAGTTAAGAAGAGCTATAGGATTATAATGCCATCCATTTCAAATACACATTCTTGAAATAATCATCGAAATTACGCCGCAAAATGTCCGGTTTCTGGCAGATTAACGAAGCGATTGTTGATTCGTACATTCCACGCTTAAAATCATAAATATGTCGGACGCGTCAAAGGAATTAAATAGAGCAAATTAATTAATACTTCAGATGCATTTATTTAATTTATAACTGACGACAGGTTTCGAATAAACCCTTCTTTTGAGGTAAAAAGTAATACAAAAAACACATACTATTTTTATTGTTTATAAATTATAATTATTTATTTTTAAACGAACTTCCCACCTCACTAAATATAGAACACTGGAGCTGACATAGCAAATTACAGGAATGATCACTTTTGAATTAGTGTTTAATGATGCGGTTCGACGTAGCACCGAGGAAAAATGATAGGTAAATTATATGTATACAGAGGAACGAAAACATTTTATATATTTTACAAGATAGGCAAGGTGGGAAAACTATAAAAAAAAATATATAAAAAGGATCTTTAAGGCCCAGTTGTTTGGAAGAAATTCATTGTCATCAAATGGCCACTTAGCCCTATTTTGTTGTTTTTTTTAAAACATTTAATAGGTCCCCTTCAAACGCCGACTCCAGGTGCGTTTCAGCTTTCTATCAAATTGTAATAAGCTGATAAGCTTAAGCTACAACAACAACAACAACAACAACAACAACAACAACAACAACAACAACAACAACAACAACAACAACAACAACAACAACAACAACAACAACAACAACAACAACAACAACAACAACAACAACAACAACAACAACAACAACAACAACAACATGATGGTTTTCCTCTTCTAGAAATCTCAATTTGTTCAAAAGCCGAAATGGACTTAGAATCGGCATTTCACGGGAACCTTTCAACTGCCAAAAAACAAACAAAATGGCCATATGATGACAATGCAATTTTTAACTAAGCATTTTCAACAGTAGCCATGAAGAATTCAAGTGGCGTGTAAATGCCACACATTACCAGTTATGTTTTTTAAAGAAAGTATCTAAAAAATATATAGTTTATGTTACATGTGTATTATAAACGGACACAAAGTCTGTAATACAAAAAAATGTTACATTTGAATTTCTGCGAAACAACTGGGCCCACCATTACAGTTATATAAATGTCAGAATGCTTAATTGAATAATAATCTTAGGATGACTTGAATGATTGATTTAGCTACACGATTAGTCTCATAACGGCGTAAGACACGTGAATAGTGTGATTAATCCGATACGATTGTATAAACAAATCGTTTGAATGGTTCTTAATTCTGGTTCCTAGAAACGGCCACCAAATAAGTAGACGCCAATCACTCAACACGAATACGGATATTTAAGTGCAATTAATTTTATAGATGGATTCGATTGCCAAAGGCCAGCCAGGTATTTTATTACATGATTGCGCATCTACGGATTAAGCAATTTAAATCATTATTTTGAAAACTAGATACCTAGACGTTCATTAAACGTATGTAAGTTATACTATACAGTTTTGTTGTTATTAACAAATGATTTATTTAGAAAGATGTTACTTACATAGAGAGGCAAGACTCGCGGGTATCAATCATAGCATGATACCGAACTAAACATAAAATAATTCAAATATTTAACGATATTTAATTATAATAATGTGTGAGTAAAATACGTATTTCTTTGAACCACAAAATTGATAATAATAATAATGGAATGATTTGTATCGCGCCGCTTTTGTGAAAAATCTTATCACGGATAACACAACGCACAAACAATATATAATACGTTTCTAACGCTCTTTCTTATTGCTTTCTTCTTATAGCCTATGTAGAACAGATTGCATACACCGGTTCGTCGATCACTTATACAAAACTCTATGTACAATTAGGACGGGTTGTTTCGGAGAATC
Source organism: Hesperophylax magnus (assembly GCA_026573805.1). NCBI lineage: Eukaryota > Metazoa > Arthropoda > Insecta > Trichoptera > Limnephilidae > Hesperophylax > Hesperophylax magnus. The sequence goes on along the minus strand of JAIUSX010000061.1, from coordinate 4,191,623 downwards.
TGAACAATTCATCAAATTTCAACGTTAATTTTCAAGTTCTGTGAAAGATTTTTTCAAGTTCTGTTTTTATTTCAGTTTTGTCAAGCAACTAGCCTACAATGATATAAAAACAGAATTTGAATAAGTCTTTCACAGAACCCGAAAATGAACGTTGAAATTTGATGAATTGTTCAGATTCTCCGAAACAACCCGTCCTTAATGTATTTGACCAATGAACGTGATGCTGCGTTAAAACGTACCTACGCATATATTATTATTTATTTTTATAATATTATATATGTATATATATATAATATAACCACCTACCTAGCGGTATTTTCCTCGAGTTATTATTATAACATATTATGTATGTAGGCACCTACCTAGCAGTATTTTCATCAAGTTATTGTTATAACATATTATGTATGTAGGCACCTACCTAGCAGTATTTTCATCAAGTTATTGTTATAACATATTATGTATGTAGGTACTTACCTAGCAGTATTTTCATCAAGTTATTGTTATAACATATTATGTATGTAGGTACCTACCTAGCAGTATTTTCATCAAGTTATTGTTATAACATATTATGTATGTAGGCACCTACCTAGCAGTATTTTCATCAAGTTATTGTTATAACATATTATGTATGTAGGCACCTACCTAGCAGTATTTTCATCAAGTTATTGTTATAACATATTATGTATGTAGGCACCTACCTAGCAGTATTTTCATCAAGTTATTGTTATAACATATTATGTATGTAGGCACCTACCTAGCAGTATTTTCATCAAGTTATTGTTATAACATATTATGTATGTAGGCACCTTAACTAGCAGTATTTTCATCAAGTTATAAGATATTATGTATGTAGGCACCTTAACTAGCAGTATTTTCATCAAGTTATTGTTATAACATATTATGTATGTAGGCACCTTAACTAGCAGTATTTTCATCAAGTTATAACATATTATGTATGTAGGCACCTTAACTAGCAGTATTTTCATCAAGTTATAAGATATTATGTATGTAGGCACCTTAACTAGCAGTATTTTCATCAAGTTATAACATATTATGTATGTAGGCACCTACCTAGCGGTATTTGCCTCAAGTTATTGTTATAATTGATGATACATTATTTAGAGAAGAGTTTACTTCCTTCCTAAAATCACGAACGGTAAAATAAAATGGAATGCATGTTAGACATGATGTTGATACGTAAAAGTAAAATTGATAAATTAGATCACAGAATCCGGCTTCTGCGTACGGTTTGAAATGGGCGATGAATACAAATGCAATGAAATTAGGCTGTTAATCCGACATAGAAGGGTAGTTGGCCGTGAGGAATAAAAAAACTTCAACACCCCATACATTCATTTAAACGGAATTAATATAACATGACGGCACACTTGATGAAAACAGAATGGCAAAGGCACAAAATATGATAAAACGTTGGCAGAGCAGCTGGTGAAATTCCCCTGCCTACCTGATGGGCCGCAGTGCGGACATCATGTCATGCCAAACCGGACCCAACAGACAGATATCAAAAAGCTCACTTTAGTCTAAACGCTCCGCGGAGATAATCATTCAAAGTTACGCATATGTGAGCGGTCGGGCGGTGGCTCGAATGTGTGCTACCGCTGCGAAGGGAAAATAGGGTTTATACCAGATTGGAATAAGGTTTACAGTGTTGTGTCACGCTCGGCGGAGATAGTAATTGCGCTGAGAGCTTTCGTACCATATATTATAAAAGCAAGCACACAGGAATGCAGCTGCCTATAAATATCACCCTCGGGTAATTCTTTCATTCTTTGTGACCCATGGGTGATTTTTTGTGTCAATTTGGGCTATTTCAACTGCAATGCTTTTTTTTATACAAGATAATCTACTGGAGGATGCCGGTATGTGTTAAAAGTTACGATAATGGTTTCACTTACAAAGAGAGGCCCCATTTTTGTCATTCAATTGAATGCAATATAAATGTAGGTATATAAAAATGCTTCCAAATTATTGTCGCAATTATAGTATTTTTTTATATTCATATATCTTAAACTTATGTAGATATTTTGCATTATTTTAATTCCTTTATACTTCATACTTGTTTTAGATGTATAAATTATTTTATTTTATTTTTATATTATTTTGTTTTCATTCAACTTATTTTTAATTTGTATTATTATACTTAACATAAAATTGACCACTACAACACGGGCATGTGCCTAGTGTGGTGGCCAAAAATTTACCCGTTTACTGTAATGTATAAACTTTACTGAATAAAGAACATATAAAAAAAAATAGTACGTAGAAACAAAAATGTATATCAGATCAAAGCTTATTTTGTTACGAACATATTATAAGAAAGAAAGCATTGATAAATAATTAACATGCAAGGTAAGGAAACCATGGTTTGTAATCAAAACGCCAGAATAATATTTACACACCCAAAAATTATCCCATATAATAACAAGATTCATTATGATTATGCTTATATGTACAATTTTTATTTTTTTGAATTTGAATGGTTATGATTAATGCTTAATGGTTCTTATCGAGTTTGCACGGATGTTTAGATAAAGAAACTCTTTGTTAAAACTGAATAAGGAACCACCCTAGCGTTCCTTTATTTTATAATATTGTACGTGGATATAATACTAAAGATGCTAACGGCTGCGGCAATCTGACAGGGGTAGGTTGGTTGTATGGGGAAAGCGGGTGTATCCTGCCAACTAGAATGTAAAACTGGATCCTACGACTATATTAGGGGAAACAACCCTGTTCCCGATACAACCTCTTAAGTTCTTATGCGCTTCGGAGCCACGATTGTAATTTGATTCAAACTGTGTAGCAGAAGTTACTTAATTAGATTCAAAGAGTTTGTTGATCCGACGAGAAAATACTTAACATTGAATATTTGGTTTTATTAAGATGACACACGTTTCGACAAAGTCTGTTGTCTGTAAAAATAAAATATATTAAAAGTAAACACTGCAGCTTTGTGTGAATATTTTACGAACACGCCAACCCGTTTTGGTGCAATCGTGTATTTGTTAGGGCAGATACGAGTATAAACTAAAATAATTACAAATATTTGCATTGAAGGTGGCATGTTCGTTTGATAAAGAGATGTGCATAAAATAACTACTGTCTAAAAAAAATTTAATGCGGAGTTTTTGGATTAAAAACATTTATAATTCTATTTCAGAGTGGAGTTCCAACATAAAATAATAAATAATTAAAATATGTTTATGTGTTCATTTAAAACTTACCAGCGGTAAAGCGAGTCGTTAATAAATTCTTTCCGGGGGTGAAAATACTTCACGTATCCATTTTACTTCGACGTTAGCACTGAGAAGTAAAACTACTTATTGTAATATCTACACGCGATGCCAGACGCTTGAAGTGTGAGCGAATTCGTAATAGTTTATACAATGGAGTGTGGAGAACTAACTATCCAGCGGCGACATACGGCGCATAACCGTATTAAATTTAATATTTGATGGGGGGATTTGTAGTCCCTCTTCTGGCAAACCCAAAATAAGTAACAATAAAACTGTTGATACAATATTTTCATAATAACCTGAAGCTCGCGGCGACAAACCAGGAGCAAAGAAGGGTTGAGGATTAATAGGTGAGTGTTCATTGACGCCTCGAAGCTTTTTACTGGAATGAAATTTTCATTGACGAAAATAAATTTAATTTATATATGATGAACATATCCGTTTATTGTTTGCTGGGTTCATATCCCTTTAACCTGTGCAGGCGAATGAGATTAATTGCCCCGAAGATATGATAATCCCCATATTATGCAAGGATTCAGTAGTAATGATCGACTGTTGTTCGCAAGCGCGTTATACACAATGCCGCGAGGTTTGTAATAAAAAGTTGTAATTATTATTGTGATATACACGCAAAGTAAGAATAAGTACATATACATTAATTAAATTTTTCAATGGTGTTTATTTATTGGTAATAAAATTATTTATTTATTACACTGTCAAATATGTATTATGTAAAAAGACTGTTTATAGAGCAAATAAATACAATTAAGCATGCAAGCTTCTTTCCGGAGTATCGGAAAAGAAACATTAAACGCTCTTACTGAGTAAATCTTAGCAAAAAACATGTTTACATTTATTACCATTACAGCGCTTAAGGGTCTCGCTTTCAGCAAATCAGATTCTATGAAACGGATTACGGCGAAATAAATAAGTTACATAAATAACCTTTTACAAAGTACATCTGCGGATATAAAACGCGATTTTATTTGCCGGTATTAAAATGAGGACGAATCGACTTGAATTTAAAGAAGTCATCAAAGAGCTTATTTAGCGAGTCCAATAAAAGGGCGATGAAACGGGAATGCGTTCTCTAAATCTAGATTAATATCTACAAACAAATGAAATGGTTCAAGGGAAACTTTGTCAAACGCAACAGCCAAAAAGCTTTAATTTCATACCTTATAATATCTTCTCTGTAAAAGAGATAATTTTGTTTTTTTTCTAGACATACAGCATGTTCTGAGGTCACACTCCAGAATACAATGATTTTAGACATGATAGGGTTTTCAGTTTGGATTTTTGCAATATCAGGTTACGCATCAGAACATTGGAGGGGACCCACCCTTTCCCAACGGCTGTGTGAGAAAACTGATTGTTTACCCTCCTTAGCCGCACACGTCAGGACTCTATTTTTTTTTAATAAAAAGAAGCTAAATTTATTTTAAAACGATTCTAGACCCTCCAATGTCCCTGCATGCATGATTGTTAGTACGAAATAATGTATGCATACTTACATTAATAGTAACACAAAATAAGAACACATCTGCGAACGCATCAGAACACACAAAAATGTTAAATGGTAGAATTTTTATTTATTTTATAATTGTAATTTTGTCTTTCTAAAAGTAAATAAAAGTACTAAATCGTCAGCTGTATCTCAGTAGATCAAACAAAAATATTTATGTTTGTGAGCAATGAAAACTAGTTCAAGTCTACTGGAGTTTGCTGAAAATGACATTTGATATCTCCGACATGTCGCAAGGAGAGCAGAAAAGTGTGGGTTTAGCGGGATCCGTACCAAGTGGACGCTAAAAGCAATAAGATGCTGAGTTGGAACTTGGCGACAAATATTGTCAGTTGGTCGGAATCGAGCAGTTTGAAACGAACCACTTCAAGAGAGTCCATTGACATAAATTAATAGTCAACCATGTCTCTAGGTCATCAGGGAATAAGAAAAATGGATTCAACAACAATTCTTATCACTTTCATCATAATAACAACATGTTTAGCAATAACCTCCAGAAATATCGAATAACAGTAAAGCGTATGATCGTAAACTAATACGTGAATGAATCGGTAGCATCTTCTATATTCCTCTTCCTATCTCTCTTACCTAAAATTAGTTTTAAGACAATAAAACAACATCTTTTATGCAACTTTAGCATAATAAACTTGTTTGGCTTGACTTCAATTAACCTAACAAGTATATTTATCTTTGTATTCTGTATATAAGCTATTTGTTTCTTATAAATAAATAAATTAAGAAAGAGTCGGTATAGAAATTTAGAGGTTTCGAACAACCGAGATGTGAAGCGACGAATTTAAAGGGAAAACGTTCAATAAAGCGCGACTGTATCAAAGTAAAATGTAATTACTAGTAGTGAATCATCCGCCCTCGAGAAGCGGGGAACAAAAGAAGTAATAGTGCTAATATAAACGCTCCCCGCTACATCCAAATTGTCGCATTTTATCGCCCCCTCGAGTAATGCACCCCTGGGAGCGGGTGGTGGAAGATTGGATTAAGGCAAATTAACAGATCCCAAATTTGCAAAAAAAATGTCCGAGACAGAGATTTATAATAGATAGAAACTTATAACACTCGTGAACTTAACGTTCTAGTATTTTTAATAATAGAATAATCTACGTTATTTACGTAAGCTTTAGGCAATGAAATATGCTGAAATGATGTGTGGTTTTTACCATCGTATCCACTTTAAAACGGAGGTTGAAATGTCTGTCTGAATAGTAAGCATGTTACATAAACTAAATTGGCAACGAAGAGACTGGGATTTACCTTCCTCGGAAAAACGATTTCTAACTAGGCATTATATTAAATTAAAGAAAGTTATTAGACACATTTACATGTGGCCACCGTTAATTTTGGGATATTAAAATATACATATTTTTTTTTAATGTAGATACATATTATTTAAACACTAATCACCCTTCGAAAATTTTGAAGGGGAATCTAACAGCAATGGGGGAAGTGAAAATGAAAGAAAGAAAAGAAGAATACTTATTTTCCTTCTTTTTTTTCAATGCACGTCTTTGTCGTCTAATTGGATTTTTCTATTTGTTTCGCACTGTTAGCATGCCCAAAGAAGAGCACACTTGAAGCTCAATTATGAAAAAGGAGAGAATATTTTATTACACCTCAGGTTTCAGAAAAGATTGTTTAACTTGCTATGATCGATATTGTAGGAAGAATTTTTGTTAAGTACCTATAAAAGGCTAAATTCCCAGTATCAAACTCACAATAAACATTACGGAACAAATTACTATAATTTGTTACTCGTCATTATTGAATAATCGCTAATTGCGTTCTCAGTAAATTAAGTCATTCGAGTTTAAGGCAGGTAATTAAATTTCACAGCAGCTTTATACTGTGAGATTTTGTCTCTTTTTAACATATAGTAGTCTAGATACATTATTTAGATAAGTTAACTATGTGTTAGCAAAAGCTTACATTATATATTTTCATCTCTCGTCGTTTTGGCTTTTCAACCAGTCTGTAAACTCTCGCCGAAGTGCAGTAACTTTGTCTGCCTCCACAGCTCCCGCTGCCCGGGAAAGAATTTTGCCGGCGAGACATATTAACAGGGATAAAAAATAATTCATCCGGGGACTAAAAGGTAAATCATTAATAATCTTAAGTGATAAAGTAAACGACCATAAATAGACGGGATTAAATTAAAAACGCAACTTATTGACATTGACTGTTATAATATTAATGTTTCACAGAAACGCAATAACACATTTTTGGTTAGATATACAAAATGAATTATTTTTTTCTTGTAGTACTTATCAATATTATCAGTTGAACACACAGCGATACCGCTTATCAACTAAAACTCCCGAGTATTACAACATTTCAAACAAAATCATTACAGTCCAAAGGATCTTTTATGATACCAATACCGCTAGAGCATGTTCAGATATTTAGTTCTCGTCGCTAAAGAACGAATTGAAATAAATCATCACAAAGTGAATTAAGCGTGCAGTGAAACATGTCGGCGAACAGCTAAACTATCCAGTTTGGAAGAGTTGTGGAAATGAAAACGCGGAGAAATACTTGTAGCGACAAAGTCAAAGCTAAGGAAGAAAGAAATACAATAAAAACTACAGGCCACTTTACGGCGGGCGGGATAAAGAAACTCACACTTCAATACAACGATACCCACCCACCCCTCTCTTACCCATACCAGAATATGAGCGAGGGTGCAAGGGGTAGAGTTAGGATGGGGAAAGGGTAGCTATAAATGTACGGTTGGGCGAGATGTTGGGGCTGAAATCAAATATGGCAGAACGTCTCGCATTTTGAGCTCCTTACAAACCAAACAAACAAAATGTAATGCTACAATTCTAATTTCATATTCTGCTGCCTAAATTGGGTTCACTCTACGAACTTAAGAAGCTCTCAATAAATGAATATACAATAAAGAAGTTTTAATATTTATATTTTTGATATTGACAATTCGTGGTGGAATTCGATTACATTACATTACATTGGTAAACGACATTTTGTTTGTTATGTCGCGTTTCACAATTAAATTTCCAATTATTCGGTTATTGTTATTACCAGCAGGAACATTACCTCGGTTTTATAGATTAATGCACTATTTATTTAGGGAATACCTTACTCAAATTGTTTTCACATATTTACAGTTGTCAGGCAGGTGTCTATTAAGATTTATATTATATTCATGGCAATATGGGATTTTTGATGGTTTTTGTGATTTAAAACATTGAAATTGTTTCATTATATCAAAAGAAGGTTTTATATACGACCTTTGATAATAAGTTCAAATCAAATTGCCATACTTTAAAAAGATTTATGACTAAAATTAATCGTTTGCAAAAGCCGGATCTTTTAAAAGCCTGATGCAAGTTGCGAATTTGATGCCATTAGATATAATAAATGCACATTTAATCAACAGGAAAAAAGTTGTGTATATACATTTTGATTATAGATGTAAGATATCAAAAATACACCATTTAAAAGTATTACGTTTATTTTGAACACACTAATAAAAACAGCAATATTTAAATAGCAAATCAGTAGGTATTTGAAAATTATCGAAAACAATGTACCTGTATTAAATGGGCAATAATCAGTAATCAGGTACAATAATATTATTTATCAGCTAAGAGAGAAACCTCAAACCAAATTACATTTGGCAATCAGTTCGATCAAAGCGTGAATACACACAATAATTCTTTGAAGCATAAAATTGAAACTACGTATTTCTGTTTGTTTACTTCGTGAAACGTTCGTAGTACCAGGTTCCTAGAAAAAAGGCAACATATGCAAATCGAACGTGGCGGACGGTGAGCGGGAAATGCGATAGCCGCCTTTGCCTTTTTTCCGCTCTAACTAGAAACACGAGGGGGTACATTTTACCCTCAATTATAAAAGTGGGGAGCAGTATAACGAATAGTCTGTAATAAAACACAGTTCTAAGATGGCGGCATCTTCAAATGAACTGGTTAATTAATATTTTTTTAATCGATTGAGCGAGATTCTCGTTATCATCGTGACGACATTAAATTAATGATAATAGTCTTAAAAACTTAGCTTCGAGATAATGTTTTCACAATACTGCAGGGCACACCGCCCGACCTACCTTTAGCATTCTTGTATTAATGTGTCTGTAACTCGTGGAATATGCGAATTGGAGTTATATAAAAATAAACTTCCACCAAAAGCATATAAAACAAGAATGGAAGCGTATCAAATCGAAGTTTCATGGTATCTTCGTGAATACCTCTGGAAAATTTACAGCAATCAATCTAAATATTCAATGCAATAAAAAAAGATGTCGTAACGTTAGGTTTGCAAGTGGGTTAAAGAGAAACACGACCACGGTACCACGGTGGCAACTGGAGGGAATAAATTCAATATGGCTGGCTGCACCAGGAACCAGAAAATCCAATATGGCTTTGCGGTTTGTGTCAACAGGGCATGGAGGTGGATCTAACCACGAGTTCGAGTCAACTACACAAGCCACGGCTACACGTTGATGGTGACGGCGACAAGGTGAGTGTCATAGTAATTAGCTGTGGAATAGATCATTATATTAATTATCCGCGGTGTCCCGCCGAGGCATAACACATTGAGCTGAAACGGCTCACGGTGATTAACGTGATTTGTGAGACAAAAGTGTGGGCGTATCAGCAACTGATTGAAGTAGGCGTTTTGTCATAAACGATGTGATTATGTCGTCAACAAAGGCATTCTAGTAATGAGCACACCAAACTTGTCGAGCTTTTAGTCAAACAATTTTATCTCCGGTTAGGAGAAACATCGCCCCGACAGCCAGTACAAATCTTTGACATATTTCAGTCAAAAGGAATGAAATTGAAAGAGCATCGTAAAATTAAATTTATACGGACGGTGTTAGCGTGCTATTCGCAGGTCTTTGGCGGACTAAATAGTGGCGGAATAGCCACTAGACTAGCAGGGTAGGTAGTATAGAGTAGAGGTATCGCTGGGTATTGCAGTGGCAGTGGTTGGTTGGTTGGTTGCAGGAGGTGGCGTGGCTGGCGGCCATTACTCAACGGGAAAGCGCGGGAAATGTCACGACACGCTGGAATTGCTTCCCAATGCGACCGAATCGAAAACCAATACCTACTTTCAAACTGTTCAAAGTGGTCGAAAAATCGCCCGCAGTTCCTCTGTGAAGCCAGTTATCGATCAAAATATAAAAAAAATTAACCTCATCGACAATAAATAATTTACTGAATTTCTCGCCAAATATATATTCCCGGAAAATATTTTTCTCGTTTTCATCGTATTTAATACGATATATGATACGAAAGAAAAGTTCTCAACGAAAAAACGCTTCGGAATCGTAACAAGAAAATGGTTCGTAAGGAAGTTTAGAGTCAGACATTTGTAATTTGATGGGCGTACCTAATAGAGCGGAATGAACCGAGAAAGAAGTAGATTCTCACGATTATATCCGCGGTACGGAGTCAGTCGGTATTATTGTTTGACTGTTAAAGCGCAATTTCCACAACTGTAAAACGTGGGGAAACAAAAGACCAACAGCAATTAAGTTGGCGTTGAAAGCGCTTCTCGTCGCTCGGAAAATAGAATTGGATATTCCGTTCCCACTAGAAATCCGCTCACGGAAATTATGTCCCGACAGGAATGCCGCGCTGATCCCCGCAGTGTTCATTTTAGCGTGTAACATAAAAACGAATCGTAAAACTTTTGTTAGCATTACTATTCATATATGCTAATACGAAGTCGGTTTGCGAGAAAACAATTTGTATACGTAATGCTCTTGGCATTCGCAGATTTCCTAAACCTAGGATTCTAGGAGTTCTAGAAACAATATTATTTCGGTGGAAATCTCGCTCATATTGGATGGCTACAATCAGACGAAACAATCGGCAAGTGGGTATGTTGCATTTAATGGTTTTCCGGTAGTCACAGCCGCGTCCGCTGCAGAACGAATTCAATAACATGTTTCTTACAGATCTACCTACAAAACAGTGAGAAAACGACGATTCAAAAATATTATACGTAGGTACTTACCTAACCGTTGTACTCGTATTATCGGTGCATGGAAATAACAGCTTACCTATAAAGAGAAGAGAGTAATGGGTTAATAATTTGCCAAAGTAAACAATGCAAACTTACTAAAAGAGCTTTCATCGCAATCGTATTGACTTCACAGGGAACTTTGAATCCTTGTTTTACATTGAGTCTACTTTTTAATATATTGAATGGTGAGAACCCGTAAAGAACATTTAACGTTCATATAAATGCGGGAAGATGCTTCCAAGATACAAAATAAAGAAAGAGTATACAGCTAGAGATATCTATTAACATTAACAGTCATATATTATTATACAGTATGCATTATATATCAACATTTCAAGAGAAACACTTTTCTTTAACATATTATGTAGAACAAGAATTAAAATACCTAAATAGATCAAATACATTATGTTACGTCACCAAACCACAATAATATCATTATCAGACTCCAAAACATTAATTCGTTTTAGTCTAGCGAGAAAGGCAAAAGACGTCAAAGAAACTTTTCATTTAAAATATTCCGCTACCAGGAGCACAAAACGAAGTGAGGATGAAGGCTTTAAAATGTACCTACATACGTGTACGTGAGCCACCCGCGCTTGAAATTCATTAGCTTAATTTGATTCGGTTGATAAGGCAGTCGCTCTTAGCGCCGCCTGCCACCCTGATATCTGACTAACACGTGTCCGGGTAATTTGCCAGTGTGCAGTGTGTGACTGCGTACATGTAGATACATTCTGTAGCTCTGTTAGTTATACGGCGAGGGAAGCGGATATGTATGTATCTGTTATCTACTGGTAATAGATCACTTGATAACTTGTTAGTGACGATTTTAAAGTCACGCGATAAGTGTACCCACACGATATGTATATTATTACGATTTTCGTGTACGCAAAACAATGTTTTACTATTCTAGTATCTACTTCATGATCATATTAGGTATGCTAATGATTGTCATTAGGTACACTAAGCTCCCTCTAATGACTATCATGGTATAAATATTATTTACAATCGTAAAGTGCACATTAGAATTTATATATTAACGTGAAAAAAAACGTAAATGGATTACAGAAATTGATTAGATACGCATTATAAATAGGATGACATAAAATTCAAAATCTTATCGTTTTAATGCAGTAAAAGCAAATATGCATAGAAGTTGGCAAACAAATTCCAATCAATGTGTAATGAACGATTGATTTATTACAAATAATAATTCATTCAATTAAGAATGTAGTAAATTAAATATTTGCGTTACTTTCGTTTTGGTAAAGATACGTACAACATTATAATTTTAACGTTTCATATAACTTTATGTACGGCCAATTAAAATAAATTTATGTATCCGGTGCAGTATTATTTGTTCTGTCAATTTTATGTGATCAATTAGTCGATTTTATTCGCCCCGGAATGCCTACATATAAAGTTAATATCTGATGCAAGAGAATAATAAACTGTCGATAGCTAACTAATAAATCAGAGAAACGGTTTTGCTGCTGATAGCTCCGTCACGTCTTTTCTTATGAGAAAGTGGAACTTACTTGAATGTGGAACTTGGGGTTACAACAGAGCTATATTAGCATGTCTAAATCACTGCATGCAGAGTGAGTAATTATTAGTGTAATTAATTATTAATTATAATGCTTACAGAAGGCTAAGAAAAACCACTATGATTCACTTGCTAAAAATTGGAGAATATTAAAAAAAATGCTCGAACAGTATGAGTGTCTTAGTATAGTATGAGTGTGTTATAGCACGTGTCTTGTATTATTAAATGTCATTGAGTCAAATGACAAAAAACGAATAAATTAATACTATATTCTGCTGAAAATCCTCGTCGCATAATTTAGTAGAATTAATAATGATAAAATTATTACTATTGCATACGTTTCACATGCTCAGTCCACTATTAAAGTATTTTAATTGAATATCCAGTTAATATTGAAAGGCAAGATAGAGGGTCGCAGAGGGCCTGGTAGGAGACAAATGTCTTGGCTGCGAAATATACGAGAGTGGACCGGCATTAGAAGTGTGGAGGAGCTATTCCGGGCAGCGCAAGACAAAGAGACATTTTCCAGAGTGATCGTCAACGTTGGGGGGACCTGATACGGCACATAAAGAAGAATTGAATATGTACGAAGTAAGGACGAACTTGACAAGCTTCTAATAAAGTATTATTTTGCATGCACCTTAACAATCAACAGTGAGTGGAGTTGTATTTGTTTATCTTACAAAGGTGTGAGAGAAAATTCTGAAGTACCTATCTATTTCATATGGAAGGGGAGTATTATATTATTGTAGAATCATGTTGTGGGAGGTTTGTTTGTACAAAATAATATTCAGTATTGCTGAAAAATATGCTGGAAGCATGAGAAACAAACTATCATAGCCTGTATATAATATAAATAAATAAATGTATTTATTTATGTATGTGTGTTCGTAGGAACTCGCTCTATAGCCTGTTTATAATATAAATATTTGAATGTATGTATTTATGTATGTATGTTCATAATAAGTACCTTTAGACAGGCTCGGGGTTATCAGCACCCAATTTATGTGTAAACTGTCGGGAAATTATTTGAGAGTTGTTATTATAGCAGATGTTTGCTTTACAATATTTGGACTGAACTGAACTGGCATTTTAATTTTAATGTTTTCTTGTTTATTTTATGGGAACGTGTTATAAATTAGGGAAGCATCAACGGGTCTTTTGAAAAGCAATTTTTATCACTCGATGAGAGATAACCTTTTGAAATGTTAATGTTCACAACACTTTGTTTCATACATTGAACTGAAGGGTTATTAAGATGAATCAGTTCAGTTTGAGTAGCAAAACGATCGATCATATTGGAAAAGAATCTTAATCTATAATATGTATTTAGTCAATTCTTAATTTAATTATTAATGTAATTATCATTTATAGTGTTAAACCTACATTTCTCATTTATTGCAAAGAAAAATATATTACTGTATTTAACCATAATATACATATTGTGTACATGTACTTCCTACGTTCCTCCGTCTGTCTCGATAAAGGAATTTTCCAGTGAGATAGGCATTTAAATCAATTACACGTGTATAATAATAATATTTCATCAAGATAAATAAAAAAATAAATACTATGACCAGAGGTCAGTATTGCATAAATTTGCAAACTTTGATTTTAATTGCCACCATCGACCACGACTTTCTCATTAAGAGACTAGAAGTAACACTTGGCTTATTAATTTGTTTCTCTTTATAGTTCATCCGCAAATATGACCCATTTCACAGTCTGCACAGATCTGTAAATATGTACCCACCAGTTTTCGTTTGTTTATTGTGAATATCAATTTTTTATCAAAGTGAACTATAGTTAAGTGTCATATTCTAGCTTTACACAGCTTTCTTGAATCGAGCAGCTCCTCAAATGCCCCAACGATCCATCATCATTTTAATGGGGAGTTTGAAGACATCGCGAATACTGCCTGGTGCCTGTAGGCAAATGTTTATGGATTTCTTCTTCATTAACCCTTCATGGCTGTAATGGTTCAAGGGATATCCAGCACTTATGTCGGTACCTCGTACCCGCGCTGAGAAGGCCGACTCCGCTCATTCCCGGTAGAGCCGTTAAATATTTATGCACTTTTAATGGTGGCCATTAAAGCGAGTTGCATCACGCGATTTGGTGAGTGCCAATAAAACTGACGATCAGATTTAAACTCTAGGTGGCACACGTTATATTATTTATACGAACCATCTCAACACGTCTAGGAAAAGTGATGTCTTTCCTGGTGCGAGCTAATGCCTACGCGGTCAGAGTTAAGTGTCCAAGAGAATTAATTATTCTTGGACATTTGTTACTCTAAATATTGTACATCGGTTGCAAGCAACACAGTTATTAAATTATAAATTGGAAAATGCAGTCAAAATAAGATCTTGTAGAAGTAATATTTAATTAAATGCATTGAAGTTAAAGACAGACATTTAAACACAATTTTTAATCCACAATCAACCTGAATTCCTGCTAGAAAACATAGGAATATTGTTTTCTACGCAATTCAAAACAATAATGTGGTAAAAATTCACTAAATTTCAAGATGGTGTTCGATAATAAGATATCATCACCCATCGTCATATGACCTATTAAATTTTATAGGCAAGAACTTACAATGCCCACTAAAGATCATTAGTAGGCGGAATATTTTAGAGTTCATGGAAAAAACATAATAAAAACCATGAATGAATACTTTGAAGCAACATTTACCAAAAACAAACGAATATCGTGCAATTCTCTCATTTTCCGTGAAATGAGATTTGTCTTTTTCTTGTCGGCTTATTCTAATATGTTCCCGTGTAAGCAGTCACTGAGTGCTCCCATTCCCAAACATTTCCACGTCTAATTCTCTGTCAAACATTTGATCCGCCATCCAGACCCGAGTCGCAGCCAGACGGTCGCACAAGGCCCAGCCCAGCTACTGTTCAGTGTGTTGTGTGCTGTGTGCTGTGTACTCTGTACTCAGTGCACAATCCCCATTCCACATGTCGCGGCACTACATCAAAATACCCTCAAATGACACACCCGCCCCTCCCGGACAGAGCAACTGCGTCGTGCCGTTTTATTAACTGCCGACAAACTTCAAACGCGACTTCGGAATATATCCGGCTCTAATGAAGTACTTTGCACAAAACCAAGAACCGGATCCGCACACATCAGAGATTCGTTTAGTCCGGAACTAAGTAACGCGGTCTGTTCATTTCAACACGTTCAAGAAGCCTGACGGTATAAATTAACCGATTTTTTTATAAGGTGGTTTTGCGACTATGATGGTGCGGACGGGGTGTTATATAATTCAGGGGGCGGTATTGAATAAGTCATTTATGCCAGCAAGTGGGTAATTGCGAACTTTGCTGTGATCAAATTCGCACACAAATAAGTTATTCGGTAATAATGAGGTATAAATGCGTAGCTGTTGCCGCCTCTTATCTCGAGTTTCACTTGGCAATTTACAAGCAATTCGCCGGAGATATTTCAGGGCGTATTGTTAAAAATTCAACGTTAATGACACCGAGAGACAGAGATTTCATGTTGAACACGTACACCGTTGGAAACGGTAAACAAAAATAAGACATACTTACTGTTTACCTGCGATACGACTGACGGAAAACACTTATAAAAAAAGCACATTATATATGTACCTACGAGTATGATTATAAGATCCGAATAATGGATGGAATTGCTTTGAAGGAGAACAACTGCTTAGAGTCGTCTGTTTCTTTTTAACTTTTAAAATAATAGAGAGAAAGAAAGTTCGAATCAAAATGCAAAACACCTAATAATAATATATGAATGAGTTTACGTTAGGACTTTCTACGTAGAGTTGGCTGTGAGCAAGATTGTTTTAGGTTTGTGCGCCCGCGTTTCAAGGAGACGATGAAATCACGGGGATGTCAACTTGCTTGGAAGTTCGCCCCCTTTACAGCGTTGTTTGCGACGAGTGCTCAAAGTATTTAACTACATTGTCTTTATGCTCCCCGGGAACGCCAAACTTACCGAACAAAGTACAAGAGACTCGTTTTCTCCGAGGGTAAATAATTAAACGCACACACACACACTCGCAAACATCCCTTTCACATTACTCCCCCTGTTCTGTGACTTTTATTATCTCCCGTACTTTACTTTATTTTAATTGAAGTTTGGCACGGCGAAAGGCGGAATTCCACCCCTGTGGTTTGGCGTGACACGCTCAGGCGCGTTATTATAACATGATCTGCGGATCTATTCCCAGGAGATTATATTCAATCTCTACGTGGAAAATGTCAGCGGCAACCCCAGCCTCTACAGTTTTACAGTCTTACTCACATCACCAGCCAACTAACTAAACTATAGACATACTACTTGTTTTCTTTAATATTCATACATTTATATTGTTCTCCTTAAAATATTCTACATTACTGTCTTATTAATTAAGTTCACGATTCGTAAATTGAAAACTACAAATAACCTAGAAAGTTCGCTAACACAATATTATCATCAAACATACTAATTTCGGTTATTTGTGTGTAAAACTGCCCCCTTATCCCCGTGAAATATTCATGAGAGAAATATGAAATCTGGTTCAATGAACTCAAAATTTCTTTTGAATTTAAGTGTTATTTTCAAAATTGGAACGGCTTGTGTGCAGAATAGTTCAGACCAGCGATACAGTAGGTACCTACCTATAATATAAAATATTAAAAGAAAATACTTTTGTTATCTTTTTCAAAATTGGAATTATTCCCGTGATATTTCGCGCTAGTTATTTTTTTTTTAATATACATATATGGATGTCTCTGGGAAACCTTTTACTTCTGGAACAATGCCATATATTGGGATGCTGTAAAGGTCGTGGAGGAACTTGGTTCTTGACGTGATTTTATTAAAACAAATTTTAAACTTATTATACTTCTTTTCTTGACCCATAAATATACTCTTTATCAATGTTGAGCAATATTGACCCGCGTTAGGGGAGGAGGAATCACAGAAGCCAGCAAATCATTCCGGAACACAAGAAGAAGCGAAACTACCTGTTCTCATGTGGAGAATGCCATCCATGTACAAATAATGTCGTTACATCCGGCCATTTAAAATATCCGTAGTTGGTATTTTAATAATTCCCTCCCAGGCGAAGAATGCTATAAACGTACAAACGAGTTATTTCCAAAACCATAACATTTTCAGAACATATTTAAGTATTTATGCGCGTATTTAAACGCAACGTGCACAAGAATAGGAATACGTTATCCGAATCACCATCGTTATCCGAGTACCAGAGTATTTGTATGAGTATCAGTGAGACCGTAGATATTGTAAAATCCACGTAAATGGTGACCCTATAAATCATCACATCTTTAAAAAGTTATATAAAGTCATGGAAAGTGATGAAACAAAAACTTTATTAACTGGGTTAAGTAGGTTAGGTAAAAAAAAATTTCATCGTTTCTAATGACTTTATATCACTTTTTAAAAGTGTGTTGAATTGTCACTGTGTTGAGTTATCATGAAACCGACGTAAATACCTACGCATTCAGTAAGACAACGATAACTTGATGAAGTGTGTATTTTTTCTGAAATACTAAACCTACGTACGTTGGCGGTGTTTTTCACGACGATTATTCATTCACGTTACGTAAAATGGTTTTAGTCTTGACAGACAATGGACAAATAACGGACAAAGTGCTAATGATCAAATTTATAATCATATTTAAAATGTTGGCTCACGTTTTCGCTTTGTTGAAATTCGCAATCGTCAAGAAAATAGACATAGGCCGCGAGTAATATTGTTCTAAGTCTCAGCCTCCTACGCGACTAGAATTTCAGCTGTAGAGCTATTTAATTAAGTAAATAATAATATTATTTTCTACGTTATTTCATTTTGCTCCCGCATTTGAAAGTTTTTGTTTGCGAAATGTATACAATATATATACGAAATATATATAACGCATCCCATTGTTGGTTAAAATATTCTCGTGGAGGCGAATAATCGTCGTTACAGTACAACATGTGTTAGCAGAACAAATAAAACAAGTTCACGTTCTCATACAAAGTACAGTGTCTGGTTTCACAGGTTGGCAGAAAATAGGAAGAGATCGCGGTCACGATGCTGATGCTGTGGATAACCGCGGGGGAGATCGGTATGAATAGGAGGATTCGATAATATGGAGATGATTAACTGCGAGCTGATTAATTACGACTAACTACTTCCAATATTCATTCATGCGCAATTGAGCACACGTGTAAAACAATATTGAACAATCGATTGTGTAAAACTCGGGAAAATCGTTTTATGCTGTTGAAAACTTATCACCGTATAATTTATTTATTTATTTATTTATTTAACGCCCAGAGGGCTTTTACATGTGGGTGGTACAAATTAAATGACAGTTTTGAAACATAAGAAAGAAAAGAAAGAAATAATAAAAATAAAATTACATAAGTATATGCGAGAAACAAAATAAAAAATAACAAGAACATAAATTAAAAAATACAGCGATTTGTCTGGTTTACAAAAATATAACTTCCATTTAGGAATAGTATTGAAATAGGTCTTTTACGTAATCCACAAAATTCGCAAAGTTAATATTAAATATATCGACATCACCTAAGTATTGGTTTCCCATAGTGTGAAACCGTTGTATTGGGGAGTTCGCAATGTAATTGCGCTTATGTGTGTTGCAGTGGAATAGTGTATTTTGTCGTGTTGTTATTGTAGGTATTCGTATGTTTATGAGTTGCAGAAGTTCGCAACAGTCGAATTTAGAGTTTAGAATCTTGAATAAAAAAGTTAAGTCGTTTATTTTACGCCTGTCTTCCAATGTGTGTATTTTTAGAGTGTTTAATAAGAAATGATATTGTAAGTCTTCTAGTGGGATATTTAATTTAAAATTAATAAAACGCAGAATTTTTTTTTGTATTCGCTCAATGTTATTAATGTGAATTTTGTAAGAGGGAGACCAAACTACTGAGTTATATTCAATTATGCTTCTAACTAGAGATATGTATAACAGTTTAATGGCTTGTATGGAGTTAAAGTTAAATAAATTAATTATGGTTTTATGAAAGTATTATTCATTTATTCTTATTGTGGTTGGTAAGATTTCCATGACACGATAAAAACAATAAAATAAACAAATCAAGAGAATCATGAAATTAATCAAATAGTTAAATAAATATCAAAGCGTATTAGCTCACCTCATAGAGGAAAAGCCGTTGCGCCTCGAAAATAGTACCGTTGACCTAGAAATTCTACCCAAATGATCTGCGCCAATTTCATGATGCTAGCTCACATTTCGAGAATTCTACTGCTACAGTCAATCTATTTTTTACAGATCTGATTCGACGGTCCCGAAGAACAATGTCGGATGTGCAAATTTGTAGTTTTTCAGTAGAGCTATTAAAGATTCGTTTATGCATTTTTACTGTTTTTGAGATAAAGAAATATAATGTTGTTTGATATTTTGCATTAACCCTTTTTATGTAATTAAATAAATATAGTATTGAAAACAGGAAAAATGCAGAAACGTAACTTTAAACAGGTCTACTGCAAAATTAAAAATTTGCACTTCCAACCGTTGGATTGATTTATGTCAAAATAATTACTATGCCGTCTGCACGTAAAATCCATCCTAATCGCGACGAAAGCGCAATGCTAGCCCGTGGGCTTACCTTACCGACTTACCGACTCACCAACATGTAAGGATAACATGACCGTCGAAGGATGGGTTTAATTTGTTTAATGAGCGGCATGTGCGTGGTGGCCCTCGCGGGCCGGGTTCAACGCCTGGCGAGCGAAGTCCACCGGCACCGGCCGAAACTACCTACCAACTCAACTACCCATTTCCGTTCATACTCCATACATCCGCCGGTCCGCCGAACCGAGTACCAGCACTGCCAATAACTAAAATAACTAAGGTAACTAAAACTCAATACTAAAATTATCTTTTTTTTTAAATATTAATAAATATATTTTTTAATTGTAGTGATTATTGAAATTTAGTAATGAGCTAGAAGTGTGTTTTTAGAAAAAAAAACATTATTTCCAGGTAGCGAATAACCTGACATTATTTGAATTCCTACCTATATTTTTATTAAAATTTGTTTTACACTAACTCCACGACTTGAGGTAAGTAATTTCCCACAGAGCCTGTAATTTTTGTGGTATAACCAACTAACTAAAGCCCACGGTGGATCGGTATCCAAGCTTAGAAAGAATTAGAAGAGAGCAAAAAAAACATTAGAAAAGGTTTTTTTTCACATGTTTTATGACATTGTACGACCAATTTACACGCAAGTTCACTATTATTATCAGGTATTATAAATAGTACTTTAAAATATACCAAAGTTTGCTTCCATAAGACCAACCATTAATAATAACCAACGTTTCTAGTGATTTTTGTTTGTTGTCTTTATTCACTGATGTACCTCCCATACCTGTGGCAAATAGCATCTGCAAAGACATATATTATTAATAATTATTATAAACTGTCTTTTGATCACATTTGTTATTCATTATTATTATTTTTATGTACTATTGTTATGTCTATACCCTCATTTGTTTATTGAGGGAACATCGTTTGTACAGTAAGCAGTAATGTAATGTAAATTATAAATGGATAACTAAATACAGCGCCATTGTTTATGAAATATTGTCTCAAGAGACACAGCACGTTTGGGCGAAATTCCCTATTAAATAATAATATGGAATAATAAGGGTGGAGACACACGCTATATGCATTATGGGTTGGTATATTTCAGCATAATTGCTGAAATAGGCTAAGCCATGAGAATATAATATGTCACTGGCTTAATAGTTCTTTATTTCAAAAGACATGCATGGGCAGTGCAGTGCATTACATTCCGTAAGTAACAATACGTTTATAGTAAAAAAAGGAAGGACTTATTCAAGTTCCTGTTTATAATAGAAAGAAAAGGATCTTTTAAAACAGAGTATTTTATTTTCAGTAAGCATAATAAAGTAGGAAAACTTAAAGTAGTGCTGCACTAGGTACTTGCCAATTCAATAGCAAACAATAAAACGTGAGACTGGATGTTCCGCGCATTCCAGTCGTTTTAAATTGCACACTGCAATCGTCTCTTCAAAATAATTTGTCGCTACATTAATATTCCCAAAAGCTTTAGACATATTTATGCGTAATTACTCCAGAGGAAACAGTAGCCGACTTTATTTGCATAATCAACAAATTATTGTGGTTATGAGCGCCATTCTCCGCGTATCTCTCTCTGAAAATCAGGCTCACAGTATATTATTACCGGTTATGCGCTCATATTAAATAATGCGGGAAAATGAATATTCCAGAATGAAGCGTTCCATTATTTCATGAACTGATATATAAATGGTAAAAAATGGCAACTTCAAATGTAATAAGATGTTGTTTTCTTTTTAAACTTGGTCGCATAACATGAGAGCATCTATGTTAGAATGACGTTTATTATTGTATTTTTGATTAAAAAAATGTTTTTTGACCTTTTACGTTGTTGTCACACTACATGAAAGAATGTCTGCGGTTGTTATACTTGTTATTTTTGATTTGGTGTTATTATGGTCTTGATAAATTCACTGTGGTCCTTGTAATAATTTTAAAATAATGAGTCCAACTACCACGTTAGCGCCATTGTAATAATTAGAATCTTTACCAAGCAAAAGTTAAAGATAATTATCAAATAATGAGATGACAAACCCGCGATTGCGGCATCATTGTAACATATTAGGTTTACTATAAGAAAGGATTGCATTGTTAAAGAATAAAATAAAGATGAAGTTAACAATGTTTATTAAATTACATTTAGAAACATGAGACTCACAATTTAGCATGGATTACATTATCTCAAGGTGCGAGCAGCGAAACGAAGATCACTAGCACAGTTGGAATTTAATGGTAGCAATTTATAAGTTAATTATTGACATAGGATTAATAAGAATATTGTCTGACCTGTTTCTCAAAAGGGCGCCATGCAGCTCTTAGATTAGAGCTGCAATATTTATAAAGGATTACATGATGACCAGCGATTACAACAGCTAGCTAATCAGCCACCAAAATCTCCCGTAATGTCTGTCGTCTGGAGATGATTGGTAATTTTTTTAAATCCACGATGAAATATAATCATAATCATTGGATAACATCTATAGCGCTGTGTTTGTAAAAAAAATCACCTCAAGGGCGCTGTAATGTTTGTGTTTATCTGTTGGTTGTTTCAACGTGCAGTTGTAAAGTTTGGCAGCTTAGTTACGAACAATAATATAATTTGACGTGGTTTGATGCGGCAAATTGTGTAGAATACTTAAGATTCTTGCGGTGGGCGGAGGTCAACCGTTAGTTGTTAATACCGCAGGCAGAGACACCTCGGTTATCTGGCCTTATCGTGTTACTATTATGATTCTAGGAGAATGTAGCGATAAATTCCCCTACAAGCCGAGTGTAATCTAATTTATTATGTGCGGATTCCCAAGTCGACTCATTTAAGTCAAGTCGGGACAAGCCATTTCATAAATTGGCATTAGGAATAAATCAATTGTTGAAAGAGATATTTAAAAGGATTATTTTGATTTTATTGATCACTTACCGTGTCACGTGTGGCTCCAGCAGATAGCTTGTAACTTTAGTAGTTTTCGTTCTTTCTTAGCTTTCTTCGCAGATCACCGTTCGACTAATCTTGAAAACCCTCGAACACGTGCAGTTCATAAATGAATATGATCAGTAAGTACCTAAGGTACTCTCGTTTAGGGCGCAAACATGTACTGTCACAAAAAGCGTTGTGACAAAAATGGCCAACACAAAATTTTATACCCTGTTAAAGGACATTTTCGCTAAAGTTTGTATATTGCGCCTTTGTTATGTCCCACGATTTTGATTGTTTTTTTCATGGTTGTACAGAATATTGGAAAGTTATATGTATATATTTTTACATGTAAATTTGTTAATTTACTTGTCAGTTAAATACAACTGCAGAACAAATACATGTTAATTAATTATTTAGATCAAAAGCAAGAGTATTTTTACCATGTCCCATCTCTATACTCAATTAACAAAGTATGATTTCGTCATTATTTTAGGAGTGAAAGGTTAATTTTTTGTTGTATTTAATAAATAACATAATTTATTTTTGGAAATATACAGTTTTTATGTAAATTTGGACAACTATTGAAAAAAATACGTTTAACATTTCTGGTATAGAAAGGTTAGTTCCATTCCGTGACCATATTATTTATTGTTAATGCCCTTTTTGGGGGCTTTTACATAGGAATAGTTGATAAAATTATAAGCAATTATGTTACTATTACGCAGTTTATTTTTATTGAAGATTTTGACTGAACAATCCATGTTATTACCCTTCATTAAAATTTTGGGCAGTACACATTATGGTAGTTAGTCCCAGAATTATTGCACTCAAATAAAATTCCGAAGACTGATAATTTGGTATTGGTGAAAAATTACAAATAAAACGGAAAAGTAACGGAATGGAAAGCATAAAAATTATGGAAACGTGTACAAATTTTGACGAAAATGCCCTAATACTAGGTGGTCCTTATATTAATCATTCAAAGTTTTCATGATTACAGACCCACATACTTTATAATTATTATAAAGAAGAAGATAAATGATGCAACAATACTACTTCGTTACTTATTGATCTACAAGCCATCCAAGCTTCGAACATGTCAAGCACACGCTGTCGTGTGCGTCATATAAAGCAGAGATAAAGTAGTCAGTAGAGTCACAAGGAATAGAGAAAGAATAAAGCAACAAATAATTCTAAAGGTATGACGTCTAACTTAAATTGGTTTAATTAAATGAACGAGCGTCGACACGGTAAATAAATTGTTCAGTTCAAGAACGGCGCTGCTACGTGCCACGGTTATTCGTATCCGAGTACCCGCTGTGATCGCGTCCCTCTCACCCGCCAACAGCAGCCATCACTCCGTCTCTATTTGTCTGAACTGCCATAAATTTATCTTCACGAGGTGTGAACGAGAGACAGTTATCAGGGCCGCAGAAAGTTGGAGGAGAGGGTGAAATCATATTACGAGTCTGAAAGCCCGAAAGCAGTTACTAGGAAGGATGGTTCCCGGAATTGATTGAGGAAGATTGGAAACAAATACCCGACACCAAAGGGTGGAAATTTGAAACACATACCGAATACCGAAGGCCATCAATCTCGGAAACTCACAGACCTAATAAGATTATACAATGACAACCACTTACACGAATATATTTATCGGACTGTTGCGAGTCGATTAACAATTAAAGGTAATTCAAAAATATGAGACGACAAAGCCAAAGTTTGATAATGGTTTGTAAGTCGAAACAGCTGTCACGCAA
The DNA here is from genome assembly GCA_026573805.1 of Hesperophylax magnus. Lineage (NCBI taxonomy): Eukaryota > Metazoa > Arthropoda > Insecta > Trichoptera > Limnephilidae > Hesperophylax > Hesperophylax magnus. The sequence continues at coordinate 4,166,960 of JAIUSX010000061.1, read as the reverse complement.
TAAGTAATAATATGAGAAAAGCAGAGCTAATTAATACGATTTAATATTAAATTATGTAAAAATGTGTAGCTACAACCATTGGGTTATTAATCTTATGTTAGCTGACATCGTCGTATGTGCTAATAATTTAGCAACATATATTGTATAAAAAACAATAACATTATTTGGCAAACATAATATATCTTTAAATTTAAACATATTAAATCACAAACAAAAGCTTCAATCTTTGAGGTAGACATACTTTCTTAATTCCCTTTTAAAATGATTCGTATTTTCAAATTCAGTAATTTCATTTGGGATTTTGTTGGAATGTTGGACGGCCTCGTACATCAGAGAATTCTGGATGCTTGTTTTTTTTTCTTTAATGACTACAGAAAATAAAATACTATACGACATCCAAAGTAGTCAGTTTCATAAAAAAAATTTAAATCGTGTCCATTCTAAGTTCCAGGAAAGACCAATAAAAACGGGAAACATAAATTGTACGGGGAGAAGGGTGGTTGGTTGGTAGGTAGGGAGGTTCCGTCAACATTGTTCTCAATATCCATTGACAAAGAGAAGCAGGCGAACTATTTCCGAATAAGCAAATATATACAGGGCCTTTGTGACTGATATTTGAACATATCGAATTCCTTAAGTGGTCTGTTCAGAACTAAGTTCATGATATATTATATGTATGAGATCATTTATGTAAGAAGACTTTAATCAAAATAACAAGCAGAGGAATATCACGTTAAAAAATCACACCCTAAAAATTTCACGCTTATCAAAACAAATTTTAAGAACTGAATTTGAATAATTCGAAAATATAAAACCCAATGAATAATTACTTTAATACGTTTCATGCTATTTAAACGGGTCTAAGTAGATACCTCCCGGAAAATATAAAACACAACGTAAATAAAAAAATTCTAATTCGTTTGATTATGGAATGGACTCGGATAATATCTAGTAGACATTAGACATGCCATAGTAATATGAAAATGGAATCATAATAACATTTGAATAGGGAAGTACGTTTTGCTGATAAACGAATTTTCCACTTGTTCGCTAGTCATCAGTCTGAAAATCACGAGTAACATTACTCGTGTGACGGGCGGCCATGACGCATTGTGTATTCACAAAGGAAAGTATGGCGCGTATACATTCCTACATACTTATATACATAATACTTTATTGTGATTTTCAAGCACAAAAAACACGCGAGTGCTTTTGACTCGAGAAATGGCGAACAAAGAAAAATCGTCAACAGTATGAATGTGACGATTACACACGGACCGCGGAAGGGATATACGAATAATGTGCCTGTAAACATTAATAAACCTTTAATTTTATGTTCTGGAAATAATGAACATTTTGATGGAATATAATTAAAATAAATAATGAAACTCTGCCATCACGCCGTTTCTCCGCAGGGGTAGGCAGAGTGGACGGACTGCCAAACAACTCGATCTTGGCACACACTCCTCGCTTCATTCACATTCATACATCGTCTCATAACTACTCTTCTATTATTCTGACTCTCGACGTGGCCCAACTCAAGTATAAGATTCACTTGATCTTGAAATGTCTTCATCGGGCGTCCCGACTTCTTCTACCATTCATATTTGCGTCATACATTCTCCTTACGCGCCTTTCTTCGTTTATTCGCTCTACGTGCCCAAACCACCCGAATGTCCCTTTCTTTATCTTAGTAATTACGCTTACTTGCATTTTTTGCGGATCTCCACATTTATACATGGTTTTACCACATATAAGCCTCAGGGTCTCATTTCCATAGCATCCAGTGCCTTTAAAAATAATTGTAAAATACATACATTGTAAGTCAACCGGCTTCCGCGCAACAGTGGCTTCGACATATCATATGTGTTATGTTAAAGATTTTTATATTATATTCTACCCCGACGAAGGTGCGGCTGTACCTACAAGTGCTGTCGTATTTTTAATGATTAAATAAAGAAGGAACAGATTTTATTTTTAAGATTATTTGGTCAGGTTATATATAAATTAAAATTTAGAGGAAAATTAGTGGAAGGGAAAAGACGCGGAGGGGTAAAAATATTATGAAAAGAAGAAGCTGTTTTTAGTGATTTATTATGCTTGTTTACAGCACTGCATTGCTAATCTTTAGACCGGCAGGGATTTAGCCAAGTTAAATATACTCCTAGTTCTTCCCACGTTGCGTTATTCAAAATTATTAGACTTTATTAGACGAATTGTAATAAATTTCATCGGGAAGATTTAGCGCTTTAAGTGTATCGTTAAAATTAATAAGGACCTCAATGCCGACGAGACAAATAAATAGTAAGAATTTGTATAGATTCGTTAATTTTATAAGATTACAACAATGAAAATTAATTCTCAGATATAAGTTCGCGTTCTTATGTAGGTGTCTATATATTATTATAAAACAAGCAATTCGTGTTGAGTTAATTGGTAGTTAATTGGTTGATTTGAATATGAAAATACATGTGTATTCGAATCATGGTTTAATATGTCACGCTCGGTAGAATCTTAAAATCTATCGGAGTCATGGTCATGTCATGTTTTAACCAGAAGCTTTTAAAGTGTATTAAATGTGGACCATTCTTAAGAATTTAAATAACATTTTCTACTCGCTGCCTTCATTCCCTCGAAAGAATAAACTACTGGAGGAGCGGAAAACTGCTACGTGATGTTGACTTTTCTAAAACTCGGATATATCTTTACTCCCAACGCGAACCGAATCGTTTGGTAGACAAAACAATACATCCACATCGGAGGCCATAATATATTATATATTCCTCAATAAAGAATCGAGAATTAACAGTCGTATCCGATATCCCAAACCTTCCCATTCAAATCGCTAGTAAAGGGGAAATGATAATTTAAAACCTTCTCTTGAAGACAAAAAGAAAACGAAATGCAGGTACGGGTGTTTTGTAGTTATCGAAGCTGAAAGATCGCGTGTCAAAACCGTATCGTGTCCAGGTTAATCACGAAAGAGAATTCATTTATGCCGTGTGTCAGTACATTCTGTAAATGGAAGAAGATGTTAATCTACGTTATTGTCGAAACAATTGATTTATGACTTCATGTTAATTTTAGGTTTGTATTGATGTATCGAAATAGACAACGGAAACGTTCTTCAAACAATAGCTGTCTTATCGGGTATTTTCCGTATCGATGTGTGTATTTAAGGTCGTGAGTGTATAGCGATAACAAAAGATAGAATACTGACTTTATGAAAAGTTTTCAGTCGCTTCATCGAATTAAATATATTTTTACATCGTGATATTTCACTATGGATGACATAAATTAGGGGAAGGCGATATAATAACGTTACTAGTTAGATTATTTTTTTTGACTGAAATGAATTACTAGTAGGTAAGTACACCACAGTTTCTAAAAGCTATCATTAAATCTCTAAGTAACAATTTCGAGAACAGTCGCTATTAGCTATTAGTTACTATTTCTGTTATTTGCTTAGCTGTTCGAAGTAAAGAGGTTCATTAGCAGTATTTAGTGAATAGTTAAGTGGTCCTTAACATCAAAGTTTTGTTTGAATGTGTTTATCCGTTGCCCGCTGGGTGATGTAAATATTTTATAGATTTGGAGAGCGTACAATTCGTACGGCGGTTTTATATTACATTACCAGGAGAGCGGGAATTCCAGGCGTGATTTTATATTACGTGGGGAACGTGTGCCACCATGCTTAAGTGGTTTATAAGGTGATTTATGAGCTGGCCCGGCTCACGTTACGTTACGTAACGTACCCGGACAGAAGCGCGGATTAGGGTGCCATAAGAGAGAGGTCGGAACCGACGCCGGCGACCGAAATGGGGAAAATAAACCGCCCGGGAAAATCATTTTCCCTCTAGCGTGTCGCCGTTTCGGAGAATCGATCCTTTTTTTACGAACGGACGTCGGTGAACAATAAATTGAAAGATAGTTGAATGCGACATCTATTTGAGTAATTTTGTTATTATTAAGAAACCTACCATGCAATTTTACGAAAAAAATACTTTCATTACGGTCGCAATACAATTAAAAATGCTCTAAACATTTTTAATTGGATACAAATTCAAACCGAAAAGTCAAAAGAAATTGAACAAATAATACCAGTCGAGAGCTACAGTGAATGAAAAATAATATGCAAATTGCCGATGGAGCAAGAATCGGGCTAGCGAGTCGACAGCGCAGTGCAAAGTTTCACCCGAACAAATTTGATATTGCTGCAGTACTTCAGGCAGATGATTCTGCGATGCAGTTTTCAGCTGGCGTAATGTATAAAATGAGATTATCCATAATAAGATGCCCGAAATATTGACTCAAGAAAATTGACATAACACAACATCGTTTAACGTCACAACCAATGAACTGAAATAGGCATCATTCTTCCTGGATTTTTTACTGGTATCTTTTTTATCTCTTCCTTTAACATAATTTCTTCAGCGTTATTTAATGAACACAACTCGGCGGTAAATATAATAATAATTATTATTTCGTGCAAGTATTTTGTAAATTGAAGAATGATTCATAGCATGGTAACGATGTAGTGATCATCTGAAAAGGAGACAGAAAAGAATATATTTTATGGAAGAGATTTCCATCTCTCTACTCTAGTATTAATATACAATCGATATGAATATTACAATAATATGTTGTCTAGCTTGGTCGTTCAAGTTTCGTCGAATGGCTTACTCGCTAAGCTATTTTCCAGTGTGAGCGCGACCCGTGTTATCAGGCTCTCAGAAACTCAGGGCGGGTTTAAAACTATTACATTTGCGGCTTGAACATCCGAGTCGGCGAAACGACCGCATTTACTGAATAATAAGACAAGCACACTCCACAGTACCTATACTACACACCTCTCGTGCTCGACCGGCAAGCAATGTTTGAGAATGGACTGACTACTTTTATATTATCTAACCGAGCATGCATGTTGGGTATTTTATCTGTATTAAGTATTAACAAATATATATGAATAATGTATAAAAAATCACAAAAAGGCGTCATTCATATCTTTGAGCGAAACTTATGACGGTAATATTTGGTTTCGAATTCTCATCCCAGAGTCAACAGGTTAAAACAAAAAAGTTATTAAAATATTAAACTTATAGATCAATTCAGTAATATTTCACTTCGAGTGATATTCACTCAAATTGCTGTTCTTACTTAAAATAAACCCCAAGGAGGTGTTTACATAGTGTGAACTTCAAAGAACCTTACTTTCAGCTAAGCTATTAGGCATTATGAATTTTTAAATTATGTATGTAAAACCAATCGTTAAAATATGGATCACAAGCATCATATTTGACACATAAAACACATTGTTACTTTTGAATTGACAAAATGGTGTTGATAAGAGCATTTAAATGCATTACCTAATGGTGTATTTCTAGAGCAAGACGTATTGTATAGGGAAAAGAGCACATTGGTGGTGTATTAATTGAGTCGAGTTATTAGTCGGTATATTTAGCTCCATTATGATATGCGCAGCGGAGTAATTATGTTATATGGTTCGAGAGAGAAGTTGGAAGCTGTAGGAGTTGCAAAGTAGATGCACGATACATACATGTTCCTACATTCGCAACACAGAGACGATGAAGTATCCTCACGAGCTTCATAATATTAGAGGCAGACTTCCGCCAGCGCTGAGCGAAGTATTCTTACTTCCTTTGAAAGCCACGATTCTTATGTTATTTTCAAAAGGATTTATTATTTGCATGTTGAATCAAAGTTGCTTTCATGTCGACCGTTTCGACTTCTTAAGGGTTTATGCTTTTCACGAATATGCATATTTATAAATCGTATGCGGTAAAATGGTTCCATTTTACAATATATGACGCGCACGTGATTGGAAAATTGAAGTTGGGAAAGCTCTAGGAAGACAGGGCAAGATCAAATACCTGAATTAACATGACAACATGTATGAATGTTAACCCTTCAGGCTTATTCATATTTTCAACGCCGAACAAATCACATATCTCCGCACTGCATACTTCTTTAACGTATGGACGCCCGGTCAGATCTGTCCTTCAGAGACTAATGGAATAATATGATGTTTGTGGCTAGTTATGTCCTTCTGAGGCTTATTGGTTAATGAAGCCGTGTGTAGCGTGTGACGTTTCCTCTTCTCTTTGCGAAGACATAACGTAATGGTTAGTTTATAATTTTATATATCTTTATGATCCAATCCTCGACATTTATTTGGCCGTAAACCGAACGAAATACTGGCGTTGTATATCATGAGAAATACACAGAAAGATAAGTTTATATGGTACGAGTACGGTGTGTGTTGGCTTAAAGCCGCTAGCGCACTTTGTTTCAATATACAACCGCTCTGCAGATACTCTACATTACGTAAAACGTGCTCCAAGGCTCGCTTCGCTGTTCGCCGTTGGCTGTTTGTTGTGTGTTCGCTACACGTGGAACAGAGGAGCTGTGGAGTAGTGGTGCTGTAGAGCGGCGGTTTAACGCCGAGGAGCGTCACAAATGATGAAGAAACGGGGGAGGGTATTTAAGAAAATCGCATTCAGTGCCTACAACTGAAAGGTTCAAAGAAAATCTCAATTCCTATACAAGTATCTTCTAAACGTTTCCCGTACGAAGTTCAAGCTAGATGGCCGTCTCTCTCACTCGTGTACTAAGGTGATTTATCGAGGAGTACTTCCTTCTAAATGGAAGCGCAAAAAATAAGGGTGAATTGAAAAGCGCGAATTCCGAGAGAAACAAAGTGGTATCAGCAAAGCGGGAAAGTTGTAGTAGAGAAGGGTGGCGATGCCGGGGTGGCAGGAGGAAGAGGTGGTATTGGGCGGGAGCTGGGGGCGGGAGAGAGGAGGGCGGAGATCTATTATGGGCTGCGGTTAGCCTGTTTTCATGCGGGGCGGTGACATGGGTAAATACGTTTCGACTTCAGAGAGAAAATGCCAGTCTATTATGACAGAGTATCTTTATTCAATCATCCGCGATGTCGGATAATTCTTAACAAAAGAAATGTATATCGAGGGTTCCAATTGTAAATACGACAAGAAGAATGTAAAAAATTCGAAAATATAATATTCGATCAGAAGTCGTATATCTTTATCTGTCCTTACAGAATAATTTTAGGCTTGCTGAAATATTGATAACCATTATTTAGAAAATGATTACGGGTAATTAGATAAAATAAAAATTGTCTTTATTCTAGAAATTCTAAACGAGACATTTCCAACATTGACCCTTCTTCATAGCGAGTAAATTTATATCTACCTCCATAATTAGTATGATTATAAATGCCCGCTAATAACTTAATGCTACATTACAAATACTTCTAAATTGTTGCCTAATTATAACCTTCTAAACATGAACATTTTCCTTGAAACAGTCATCAATTAACAAGATTACACAAGACTTAGGAAGATAAGACCCGCCGAACCACGCAGTCACCAATCAACCAAGCAACGAATTAGTTAGGAACCAAATTTGTGGAACAAAATCTCAATAAACGATACATTCAAATAAAATAAATTGAGTACTGTTGATGTAAGTACGATAAGCATGCATGGAGACTATGGTATGTTCCTAAGCCTGGGGCTCTGTGAGTTAGAATAAATATAGTGTGTGCGGAGGAAATCTCGGTTCTTACGGTCGAGCCACCCGAGCTTCGCTCCACTGCCTCCCACAGGCGGCTGCTCGCCAGGTAAACATAAAATAAACCCGACATTATATTGTGAACCTTGACAAGCAACCACCCAACCAACCCAAACATTCTTATAAAATGTGTGATTCCTATTGTTTCTAATGCATTTAAACTTTTAAAGAAGTGCAAAGTAAACAATATTAAATCAATCCTACAAGATAAATAGATTACCTACTTGCCAGTTTTATATACCAACACTTTACATTGATAAGTATAAAATGATTACATTCATGTTTTAGATATAACATTTGATTTCCATTTTAATGCAGTGCAAAGTGTAAAGAATTAAATTGTAGCCCAACTTACAAGAACATAATGAAGTTGAATCGTTAAAACGATTTACGAATAAAGTACGCTATTAAGTCGTACCCTTAATCCTTAAAAAAGGAATAACAGCTTGTACTCTTTTTAATTAAAATTTCCCGGAGTAAAATCGGAAAATAAAAGTTCAACATCACGATGATACACTTAGGCAGAACGGAGGTTATTAAGGCCCGCGGAGACTAAATGAAAACAGAAAGGCGAACAAACGAGTGTCGGAACGAGACGAGAAACCAGCTCCAAAAGGGAGAATAAACGAAATGAAAAACAAATGTGAGCAATCAGCGGCCGCCGGGAAATGGGAGCACTAAAGCGTCTGCCACATCCGTCCACCGCCACAGGCACCGGCAACGGTACCGGTACCGGGCGCAGGCCGCTTAATGGGGAATCCACCTAGTGTACAGTGTAGTCGTGAATATAAACAAAACACAACAAACAAACACCGACACGTCATTCTGGAATCCTGCTATTCAAACATTCTAACAAAATATACACAACAAGCATAAGATGGCAAAATGTTATTTTAACAAAAAACACTTAGCAGCATCTTGCTTCATACAATAAAGACAAACAGAGAAAACCTACATCAAGTTATAATTAATATCTGAAAAAATAACAATACAACATCACGTATTGTCCTAGCAGGTAATCATGGAGTTGACTTCAAACTTCCCTGTCGTGCCACACACTACGTTACTCATTCATACTTAACACCCTACATGTAATCTATTATTGGACTCTTGACACGTCCCATCTATGTATTCAATAGACGTACCAGACACCTTCTCGATTCAACGATTAAATAGCAGCAAACTTTATTACAGGTTTCCACCTAACGAGTTCAATTAATTTATTATTTAAAACGTGATCTTATACAGCACTCCGATAAGTCGGAGGAAAACTTCGATCGATCGACAGATTTATTGTAACGAATGCATAATAAGAACGGCGTACGTTTCTATGACATTATAAAAGAAAAACTATTTTTTATAAGTAGCCCACGGATTAATCCAACAATGCCTAAACTATTCAAAGCACGCAACATCAATTTAATTCAAGTTTAATCCAACACATTGGGAACATATTTTGCTAAGCATTGTTTCTGAAATACATAGATACCAAATATATACTTTTAAAATAAATGTTAAACATAGATTATTTAACATTATCATGATACAGATGTGTTCATTGCAATCGGAAGATTAAATGGTTAAACATAACAGTAAAAAACAACAGCATCAAGCAATAGAGCAGCTTCCGAAGATGTTGGCTTTAATATATCTCGCAGCATAAAAGGGGGCGATAAATAAACCTCCTAGAACGACCTTCATCGGGACACAGAAATACCGAAGCTCGCCTTTATGACGTCATCGGACGCTGCTGAAGAAATTACACTAGGGAGAAACAACATCACTGTCTGTTCACAAATATGAATAAACTCACAGGCTTTGTAATCAGAACAAGGCAACACAGCGCGAGCACTAACAATCTCAATGCACTTTGGTTCTGTTTAATACCTCGTAATCGAGTGTGAGAGTGCAATGTATTGCATGTACGCGTATTCTATTGGCCGCTATCACCCAACAGCTGTCCACTTACCTTCTATTTGCGGATGCAATTTATTATAATTATACAAAACGCAAAGTGCGTGATAAACGTATTGATTTGATTGATGGCGTCATTTATCACTCGAACATTAAACACAATAATTAAAACACAGGCGATTGACTCAAAAGTAAATTGTGATTGCACTGTCGGGAATTATTTAATACTTGTTGAGATTCTGTAATTAATTACTTTAAGTTTAATTGGGAAAGATTTTTTGTGTTGCGAAAGGCTGTGTTAGTAATGAGATATGTTATTTCAACATACATTGTACAAAAGCGATAATATATTATTACTTCTGCGATTTAATCTCAATCATAATATAATATCTTCGTGTTCATAAATCGATATCACGCGCTAGTAATATAATAATATTTCCTTACAGATAGAAACTGATTAATATTGCTGTTGAGAAATCTACTTTACAAAGAATTGAATGCATTTAATTCTTGATTCGCATCGATAATAGGTATCAGAAGATTGTGGTCATCTGTAAAGAAAACAAAATCTAACAAGCGAACAGCGGGAGCTTTGCCAAAAGCTGCGAGAATCGTGCCAACTTCAATGTAAGTATGTACCTAAACACTACAACAAAGTGTTTATAAGTAGCAAATTGCAATTAAAATATTATGAAGTTAGATAAAGTTTAAAAAAAAAAACATCAAAACTACTTTTTACTTGGGCAAAATATGGGCACAATTAAATAAAAAAAGTTAAATCATTACAATAAAAAACAAATTCAATAATAACGAAAGACTTTGTCCTACAGAATGACAAACATTCTCAGGTTGCGAATAACCTGACAATATTTGGAAATTTTCTATTACCACCACAGTAAGCGGAAAATGATGCTTGTATTGTGATGGAGGACTTAGCCAGCCGAGGAAATGCATGTATGACGCTTGGGTCAAACCCAAATGCGGTGCCAACACAGCCACTGACCGGTAATAATGTTCAAATGAAATATGTAAATGAAAGATTCGATACATTTTCAAATTAATACAATGAATATCACGAACGAATTATTTAGCCTCTCTGCATAAATAACTCATAACATGTAACCAAAAAAAATTACAATAGTAGCAATAATTTAATTTAGGATTGAGAAACTGGTTAGTACGACAAATAAAAGATCCAATTTGTATCGTACACACAAAATATTTGTAACGATGGTTGACTTTTCAAAATGCAATCGAGTCGATTGATTGAACGTGTATCCATTTCAATTGGTTTTGTTAATGAATCTATCGGATGAAAATGATCTAATTGGTTACATTCATCAGGCGGATAGGAGATGGCCGGGTTGGGTGAAGGGATCTTCGTGCACTTTAATAGATGGAGTGTTCCACCACCGCCTCGGAGGAGAGGAGGCGTGTAGCACAAATGGTTTCCAATTAACCAGCTGCCATTCACCCGAGCTATCTCGTGGGCTCCTGGTAATCACGTTGGGAAGCTGTAATGGGTGTCACTTCATCCGAGAAGCTCGCTCAGCCGACAGGCCAAGATTGCAGCGCCATTACCATCAAACAAATACATAATTGATTGTATGTATGCAAATTTGATTACTAAATAATGAGTACAATGGCATTAATACATCCATCAAATAAGTCAGTTTTGGCCTGAATTGAAAACACATCATGAATACATGCAAGATTAAAATATAAAATCAAGTTTAATTAGGTCTAAAAACTATTTGTTATATTGCGAACGTTTTTATTTTTAAAGTTTCTGATATACGGAGTATGTAAAGGTTATATTATTATTATTATTATTGAGTTGGCAGTCTCGCATATGGAATTGTTGATGGTTTAAAGCCAAGTTTACCTTATTGCGTAATCTGAAACCTTAATAAGGTAATTCTTTAAAATGAGGTATTCGTCAGCTATTAACCGCGATATGATCAGTTCCTAAAGCGTAATTAATTCATTCATAGATTACATTTATGGATTGCGAAAATTCGAAGATTATTACATTTATCACTATAATCGATTGGGCATCAGGAACAATTTCGGTTATATCGATAAGAGGCGAACATTCGATAAGAGATCAAATCCAAATTCTTTTCTATGGGTACAATGAAAGTCGATATGTGGATTAAAAAAGATAAAAGATACTATCTCCGATTGGTAGCCAATAATTCGAGTGTACAATTTTATGAAATTGCATATATTTTCAATCAAGATTAAAAAAGCTATAATAATAATTGAGTAAATGAAAATAAAAGCGATATGAAAATCATACAATCATTACTTTAGCAACATTGTAATTTGTGCAAAATAACAACAATAAATGTCGGTAGCACAATTTACCAAGTCTTTTACTAATTCTATTTAGTAAAATTTACCTAAGTTATCGTGTTCAGGTTTCGTGTTGAAGATTTGACAAGTAAATTTATCAAGTCTATTATGAAGTTGAATTGTTCTAAGATTTGGGAGTACATAGTTATGTTTAATACTTGCACGCCAGATAAGGGTTGGAATTCTCCCGGAGACGAGAGTAATTAACGTTCACCCCGGGGCAGGAAGCGGGGAGCGAGGAGCAGGGGGCGGGGGGTCGCCCAAGCAGGCATGAGGGAAGGATTATAATGGTACATTCCCCTTTCATCCCCTAAAGTTTGACGGTGAGCGCCGCAAGTCGGGGGCTATCATGCCGTGTATTAGGGTGTCAGAATTGCGAGAGGATTTGCGGTTGTAAATCTCAACTGCAGCAATGCTCCGGAAATTAGTTAACAGATTAGGAAATTTACAATTGTCTATGCTATGGTATTCTTGCTCGCTGGATAGTTAATACCGTGGGAATACAAAAGAAAAACAAAACTCAATTTCACGACTCTATTTGATTTATACAAGACTATCGTCTAAATCATCTAAAAACAGCACTTCGATCAAATTAAATGCATTGAACTTGCGAAACATCTCTACGAACAAGAGTACTAGGTTATCTGCATATCTTTCAATATTTTCTGAAAGTAAATAACAAGAACAGAAAAACAGTAGTCAAATTTGAGAAATGCTTGTAAAATGTAATTGATTGATTTAATTATCCAATCTCGTTTGATATTTCCGAATAAACCGCGATACCTTAGCATTCATAACATGTAATTCTAATTATTTTTTTTACAAAAATTATGCCCGTTTGAAATGAGTCTGTAGCTATTAACAAATCGGCGTGTAGTAACTAAACTCGAGTGGTATTAAAACAAACAACTAATTAATTCCGTTTACTTTTTCTTTGTTCAGCAAATTAATGTTTTATTATACAATCAAAGGCAAATGATACGGCATGAATTCCCACTGTTCATAAGATCCGATTAGTAAAGATAATCAACAAAATTAAGCAATAAAAATTATTTAATTTTTATTTAACAATTACCTGATCTATGTATAACACATACCGCAATCATATTTCACAAGGTAAAACTAAAAATAACAATAAAAAACCTTCATTGTACTATTCTAAAATCTTAGATTTTTATCTTAAATCACATTTTTTTATTGATTTGACGAAAATAGTAAAAAAAAGTAGTATTAATAGATTAGGGATAGGTCCTCGGTAGCTACGTCTTGTACGAGCAATTCCGTTTGAAAGAAACAAGGGGGGCATTATTTTAAAATGATAAATCCGCTTTGCATAAATCTAGCGTGTTTTCCCATCTGCCCATTCGAGAAAAAAACAAAAAAGAAAGTGGACTATTCCAAATGATGAAAGGTCCGATGGTCTGGGCGGCTGATTTATGACTCTGGCAGGCTGTGGGCGGTGGGGTGGACCGCCCCTCCAAACAGACGATCTGACAAGATCAATTGAACTATTGAAAGACGAGGGCAATACATCACCTAGAATCTATGATTTTGGATTGGAGACATTGAATTCGTTCAAATGAGCCGCCCTATTGGAGGTGGTACCAAATTCGAAAAATCTTGATTAATTCCTATGTATCATTAATTGTTTGGTAGCCTCCGAGCGTACTCTCGACTACTTTATTATAGGATTACAATACAAAGTCAATCGTAAGTATATCTATTGATTTAATACCCTTACCAAAACCATCACATGTCACTTACTCTTTCGTTTTTATATATAATATATAGTAGGTTCTTATTAATCTTTATAATTAATAATGGCAAATGGGTCATATTTTAATTTTCTTCTAACAACCTTCTTGTAAATGACTGACATTTAAGATTTATCGCTAACTGAGCTTGTAATTAATTTCTTACTACGCTAAACTGTAGAAGTACATAGATATACATACTTTTGTGCTGCCAAATAATGGGCCTTGGGAAATAATCAATCAAATCGAAGAGATGTGAGAGTATTAGTTCCCACTTTTATTTTGTATTTTCAATTCAAATACCTAGATAGTTTGATACTGGCTTCAAAAATGCTTCTATTTAAGAAAATGCTCTCTCCCAACTGAAATACTGAATTTAACAAGAAGTAAAGGAAGCCAAGAATTTGAATAAAGAAACGAATTAATTAAGTTCTGTTACGTCTGTGGAGGGGAATATTTTTAACTCATTAAGTACTGAAGCATTACCTTTAAAAAATACCCCCTAGGGAATAATATTTCTGCCTTGAAAGAAAAATAATATTCTTGTTACTCGCTAATTATACTGGGGGAGCGGTGGGTTTCTACCTGTCAGCTGTTTGCACTCGCCATTAAAACTAGTAAAAAGGTCATTTACTCGTTTGATTAATGTGAAACGATGCCGTGTATATATACATATATATATGCAATTCAAAAGAAAAATATGAAAGTGAATGCTAGAAAACAGATGCGCATTTCGCAAAAGAGGTAAACAGGTGTGAAATTTTAATTAGCTATTGGAGCTTCATGAATAAGGAATAAAAGTTAAAATAAAAAGGTTTTTTACAATCATTATAAGAGTTCTCATAAAAATATTATGGGTACGGGAAAATGCGTTGAATGCCAACTAGAAATGAGATATTTAAAAACTCGTTCGCGTGAAAGAAATGTGGCATCTTTTATTCCACAAACATATTCCATTTTGAGCACGCGTATTTATTCTAAATCACAACATCGACAGAATTGTACATTATGCATGGAATGGCACAAAAATCCGTATCAAAACGAAGAGAAGAAAAGAGCGCGCATAGAATATGTATGTGTAAGGAAACGATATTCTTATATTCCGTTGACGTTTTCGCATCAGTTATTCTCGAATATAATGTTGTGTAGGTATGAGGCAGGAGGCACGATCACGAGTCGGCAAAGCAGACTGAGGGGGGAGATGGAATAAGGTTCTCTCTCCTTCTGCTCTCTCTCTCATTGCACCCGTGAAACACATACTCGATAAAAAGGGAATAAATAAATTAAGTCGAGACTCGGGCGGACAAAGTTTGCGCACTTGTATACGGAGATACATAAGCGTTCTCAGAGGAGATGCAGCCTGCTAGATGCTGGGGGTTGAGGCGGCCACGACCCCAACATCCCGCTATCCACCCCCTGCACTCGCGAGGAAGCAACGCTGCGCCAGCGTGGCTTAGTGAGAGGAAACGGTCGGGATTTATGCCGACGAAATTAGGGATGAAAAGGAATGGTTCGCTACACGCCGCGTCACATTTTATCACATTAAGTTTAGAAAGTCTCAAAACATTTGTATTTGTGCTATTTTCTTTTGTTACTTAAAATCCCCCATAACGCTTCCGGGGAAAGGTTGTATTGTGATGCTACCGGATGTGCTAACAAAGCTACTAATGCTCAGTGCACAAAGGTGAAGCGAGGATCTCTACACCGAAATGGGTTGGCAAATTGCTGAGACTTCCTTATTCAACGATTTCGGAAAGCATTCAGTTTTATAACCGAACAGTCTCTTGTTTTATTTAAAAACGTACATTTCTAAAGAAAAAATAATCATATTTGAAATACAGGGTGTTCCAATAAGAGGTGTTATTTTGAATAGCCCGCTATTTCGGTAGATGTTACTTTTGAAGCTGTCATTTTTTGACATTTGACAAGTAAAAACTACGCCATTAATAAAAATGGAACGATACACGCTTCAACAGCGCATTGAAATTATTAAAATTCACTTGAGTGAATCAAATGCAAATCATCTTGAGTGATGAGGCCCATTTCCACCTCGGTGGCTTCGTCAACAAGCAAAATTGTCGCATCTGGAGCTCGGAAAACCTAAGAGTTATTGTTGAAAAGCCTCTCTATCCTCAACGTGTGACTGTTTGGTGCGGTTTATGGTCCGGCGGAGTCAAGTCACCTTACATTTTCGAAAATGAGGCTGGAGCAACTGTTACGGTGAATGGATTGCGCTATCGAGAGATGATTAATGATTTTTTATGGCCGGAATTGGATGGTATTGATCTGGACAACGTTTACTTTCAACAAGACGGCGCTACGTGCCACACAAGCAACGAAACCATTGATCTTTTAGGATTGAATATCAAAATAACACCTCTTATTGGAAAACCCTGTACTTAAGTCTCCGAAACTGGAATATCGGACGCGTAAAAAAATATTCATTATCTTGAAAAAAAGATTGAAAGAGGGAGTGCTGGGGGATGCCGGGGTGGATCCATTACCAGGGAGGCAGCGGAGGGAGATAGAACACGACGGGGATGAAAGTTCACGCTCACTTCGGCCACAATGGAAGAGAGTTGATTGATTTTTAAACAACGCCTCTCTGTTGTAAGTTCCAGATGAAAGACGAGGATATTGTTTAAACGACTAATGTGTGTACTTAGTCACGACTGGAAAAACAAAGATTTAAGTTTATTTTGGAATTCGCAGTTTGAAGTTAGCAGTCCACAAAGGCGTGATGAGACACCTACTCTGATGTACGTCAGTGAGACTTGGAACTGGCAGAGGAAGGATGAAAGTAAGTCGTATGCTGTAGAAATGAGATCCATGAGGCTTATGTGTGGTAAATGTATAGTCTTGTCAGAAATGTGGAGATTGGCAAAGAATGCGAGGCTGATTTAAGCGTAATGAGCAAGATTAAGAAAGGAACGAAGGGATGGTTTGGGCATGTAGAGCGAATGAACAAAGAAAAGGGTGTAAGAATATATGACGCAAATGTGAATGGTAGAAGAAGTCGGGGACGTCTGAGGAAGACATAGCATTAATGTGAATCAGATACTTGAGTAGGGCCATGTCAAGAGTCAGAATAATAGAAGAGTATGTATTGTACGATGTATGAATGTGAATGAGGCAATTGGTGTATGCCAAGATCGCGTTGTTTGGCGGTCCGTCCTCTCTGCATATCCTTTCAGAAAACGGCGTGATGATTAGTTAGTTAATAATGAAGCTTAAGATTAAGTAAATTAAATTTTATCAAAGAAGCAGAAGGTGAAGGCGTGGGAAAAGAAAATAGTCATCGACGAAAAATGCATTCCAGGACAAAAAAATGTCTAAATTTTTTAATATTTATTTTATCGTTTTCATTTTACCGACGATAAAATATATTGCACGGTATTTAAAAAGATATCAGCCGAGGGATCAAACGAAGATAATAATTATTTGTCGCCTAACAGATTTTAATAAATCCTAACAAACATAAATATACCTCGGGGGGGGCGAGTATCCATTGAAGTGTAACGGAAAGCCGATAAGGGGTGGCTTTCAAGGGTTGGCATGGACTCAGATGCTTTGGCAGTACCGACCTCCCCACCCCCAGCCACCTCCTGGGCGACCGGGGGTGGGGACTGGGGAGTGTGGGAAGGACCGAAGCGGGAAAACTGGATAACGAGTACATAATACGTGGTTACATACAGCGCCCAAACATAGCGTTTGAGCAAAACCGGGATGATATTGCGGTATGCTATGGTTTATTGCCGCGAGCGGAAGGCGGAAATAAAAACTATTAAGTGGAATTATTGTGAGAATTAAAATTACCCCAGAAACAGTTGCGACAATCAGATTAATGTAGATAATTCGTATCATCGGTGATATATTGAGGAACAGTAGGTTTTTTTTAATAATTATTAACAGATGGTTACAAAATTATACAATACAACTAGTGATGTAGACCCGGGAATATTCCCGGGAATATTTCCCGACCTGAAATAAATTCCCGAAAACGGGGAATTTATTTTATTTTTAATAAAATGGTTTCTACACTTCTCTTGGATGCTTTATTGAGTGTTAGCAGTTATCTAAGACGACATCCCCCGATTTGTCACAGGTTGCCATAAGAATATTGACTGCTCCCATTACTTCAGCAGCCACTGAGAGATCTTTTAGCACGTTTAGTCGCATTCATACAACACGGAGGAATCGTCTAACAACTCAAAGAGCAGGGAAAATAACATTTGTGGCACACAATCGGAAACTTCTTTCCTCTGAAAGAGGATCTCAAGTTGCTCCCAAGAAAACCCTTTCTTCCACGGATGAGCAGATTGCTTCGCATCATAACGTTTCAAACCTATCTGGTACTCGCAAACGCAAACATCCAATTGACTGTGCTGAGGAAGAAGAAAACGTAGATAATCCTGAGTCGGCAACAACTTCGTCCGAAGAAGAAGAATATGAAGCTGAAAGTGGAAGCGAAGTTGATAGTGTCAGTGTCCAATCGGTATCATCAGATGAACAGTAACGATCTGTGAAGTTGTGTCATTTTTACAGTTTTACGATTGATTTTTTATATGTACCGTTTACTAGCATAAAGTGTATATAGGCTACTAATACTGTACAGTATACAATTATATAGAGATACTACTCAATTTAAAATAATTTTGATCGGTGTTTTTTGTTATTTTTCTCTTGGATCCTATTCCTATATATATGGGAATAGCTTGTATGGATCTATCCTGCTCTAAATGTACCATATGTGTGTATATTTTATTTTTTATTTAATAAATATTATTCTTTTTGAGGTATTACGTTGTTAAAATCAAAATTCCCCGTCCAGGGGAATATTTCCGGGAATATTCCCGGGAATATTCCCCAGAAATAAATTCCCGGGAATTTATACATCACTAAATACAACATAATAATATTATAGTATCAAACATTGGGAAAAACGGAAATAATTTTAGGAGAGATTCACACAGCGTGTAGGTACATAAATGCACAGATGCGATGAAAGATTGTATTAATGAGAAAGAAGGCATCATATTCACTTTGCGGCAGCTATCGATGTAATAATAATTGGATAACTTGTATAGAGCCGTTTTTGTGAAAAATCACCTCAGGGGAAAGGGTGCTGTAAGTCCAATAAATATAAATAAACAGGAAATCAATATTAGTGTTAAACAAAGATTTTTATATTTTTACCTACAAAGTTTTTAAAAACTTACTACCAACATACAACAGTTTATATTAGACCACATGAAATGGGTCTATTTTAAGTGTTACAAATAAAAATTTAAAAAAAAAGTCAAATGTCCCAATCAACTTCATATGAAATTATTGCGCAGTCACAAAAAAAGTAATCTGAGAAATTGACTGAGAATGGCGGAATTATCTTTGATTAAACGAGTTCTCAACTCGGAGCGGAAAAATTTCAATTTAATCTTTGAATACTATTCGCAGAACGTTCGATGAGAATGTTAGGATAACTCTTCCATTACACGGTGGGCACGGGCACCTGATTGGAGGAAACTTTTTCTGGTCTTTCTTAGTCCCCTCACTCTTTCCCCTTTAAAGTTTTATTAAAAGTGCCCCTACCCGGACCACCTTCTCCCACTCCCATTATCGATATCTCCATTCCATCCTATGTCATTATGTTGGCATTCTATACCTTTCTACTACTCCGTGCGATTCCCGTTTTGCTATATGCCATTTTATAATACTCTATGCCATTGGGTTGCCTGCTGTTTTCGAGCGGCGGAGGACGTTTAAATTTCCACGAGATTTGTAAGCAAACATTCGAGGTAACAAAAGTTAACTACCGGCGGATTGGCGGAGATTTACATTATTATATTTGAATAACTTTCAAGCTTTGGAAAATTTGAAAAATTATATACTTTAGACTACATACCTACTTTAGACTAAATACTATATACAAGGAATCAAACTACTCACCTACTCTTGTATCATAATTACAATATAGGAATAAGTTACTCGTGTATGGTAATTACAATAATTATATTAAATTATCTTTCAGAGTTTAGTATTAAAACACAATGAGCACTTACATTAAGTAACCTACAAATCTACTAAAAATATCTCATTTCCCTTTGTCTCGCGAAAATGAAAAACCTTATTAGTAAAGGTGTAGTAAATAAATAAAAAGAGTCCGGAATCTCAAACCTCTATGGCCATCTCTGAGATTTTTCTCAGTTCAAAAGAAATTCATGTCGATATAATTTATTCCACCATAGATATTCCGCCTATTGAAAGAGATGCCCCTTTTTCGTATTCTTTTCAAGCGTCCCTTTTAATCTAGATGTCCCCCCTCCCCCACCATTTCATCCCCCTCCGGACTCCACTCCGGGCTCCCCTCGCCCGGCTTCCGCCGTTAAATTTGTCCGCCAAAGTTTCCCTGGTACTTTAAACAATAACCCGCGAGTACTCGCAAACCCCGGAGCGGGCTGTGGGGCTCTGGGCTCTGGGCTGTATCGCAGACTGTGTAAGCGATGAACGCTCATTTAAATATGTGCTACTATTGATTGGAAATAAGATTAAAATCATAGATTCTAACACACTGTGTATTTAGAAAAAGGTATTCAATGTGTTATTGTTAGCACTCACATGATTGGGTAACAACTACTTAATAATTATAAACTTCTTCGAAAATAACTTCTCGATTATACCTAAACTAGGTAGGTATTATATAAAGCAGAAAATTTACTTGAACGTCCAACTAAAAACCTCTTCATTGTTTATTTATTTAATATTAACGGTGTGTGTAAATATACCAAAAACAGTAAATGCAAGCTATAAAATACAAAAAAAAAATATTTATTGAAAGATATGATACTATAGCCTCCTTGTACCTACATTTTGTGCAGTTTAATAGATCCGTCACTTCATGTAACCTAGGTAGATACAAGCGAGTGTTTAAAATTCTCATTTCTGGTATTGTTACATTTAAACAAGATTTTGGAAAGAGTAGGTATTTTAGGTATATGAAATTCAATAATAATAATTAAAAAAGAAATTCGTTAGTGAAAAAAGGTACTTAAATTCGGGTAAAGCCGGGTAGGAACTATTTCTACGTGAAATCTCTTATCCATGTCAATCAATGCAACTTCGTACCGGAGCATTCAAATCGTTAAAATGTCCTTTAAAAGTTTCCCTACCTTTTCGTTTTACGTCTTTTTAATCGTGTTCATCGTTAAGATAATATCTGGCGGATGATTTAAAATACGAAAGGGCGACCGAACGTCAGTTATAGCAAGATTCAATACAGCCCTTCTTGAACTTTTGAATATCTACCGAAAGAGATTGTGATCTTCAAATTGGCTGTAAACTTGCAAAGGAAATTAAATTAGCGGCGGTAAAGCGAGGACTGAATAAAAGAAGCTGTTCACACGGCTGAATTTTAAGTGAATTATTTTAATGTCTGTTCCTCTTGCGGATAAAAACACGTTTAACGAGCCTCATACGTAGTTAAATGTTAAATTAAACTACTTCGTTAACTGAACTACGTTATAACGTCGAAGTAACAAAGGAGGCATAAATCTCAATTCAAGTGAGGTAGGTGGAGAGGCCGGCAGTCTCGCAAGGTTAACTCGGCGAGGAGAAGTGAGAAGCGAGAAGATGTAAGAAGAGAGGAGAAGTAGGTAAGTAGGGAGTAGGGAGTAGGGAGTAGGGAGTAGGGAGGAGGGAGAAGAGACAAGGCAGCATCCACTATTCGACCGTGCGTGATATCTTGTTCATTCAATCGAGATTACATTAGGTAAGAATAAGTTTTGATAAATAAACCATTGAACATTTGAGGAAAATTTTCGTCAAGTATCCACTAATAAAGTTAAAATAGAAATTTACCCACGTAATTAGGTATATCTATGTCAATTATAAAGCCAAAAATAAACTATTTTCATTTTAATCATGAGCGTCGAAACTTCGTAAATGTTATTATTTTTGTGTTAGTATGCCGCGTTGGACTTCCTTCTTTAGCCAACGTTTCGGACGGCTTTACATAGTCAATCATCAGAAAAACTCCATTCATATTAGACGGGGCTAAGCTTAACAGTTCTTGGCATTCGGTACTTGACAGTTACACCAAAACTAAACGCCGAAAACCACATTAATTGTATAAATCATTATAGTGAACTACCGGCACTAAGAGGATTAGTGCGCGCAACACGGTACCATTTGTCTACATATGTAAACACAAACGTGACCACAATCTACGCCTGGCCTGGCGTAATAACCCCAAAAATGAATCATGATAATACTTATATAACTGTTTAGAAAAAGGCTAGACGTTTTGTTGTTTATGCCACATTTCCCTACAATTCAATAAGAAAAATAGTTTTTAAACACGGGTGAAGCCGGGTAGAAACTACTAGTTATAAAGGGAACAGCTTCAACATGGTCGCAAAGAATAGAAAGCCAAAGTAAATTCGTTCTCGATCAGAAGTCCAATCCCGGGATAACATAAAGTGGACAGAATTAGAGTAATTTTGTTGGGAACAAATTTATAGTCTCCCTTGCGGGAAAGGCGGAACCGCGCCCCCTGTCGGGTGAGATTTAGTGCAATTTGTTTGGTAGTTACATAGCTACATCCACATTCCCCGCGACGAGAACTATTTCATATCTCCGCCTCGCTTTGAGAGTCTTTTATGCTTTAGTTGAATACGTAATGACTACGGAAAATGTTGGAGTTTCTTTTTTATCGCGGTAAGTTGGTCGCCCGCAGAAGCACATTCACAAAATTGAGAAATAGTACGTCAAATTGAGTCGCTTCAAAGTATCACGTTGGAATATGAAACTGCGAATAGATGATAAATGAGTTCGTATTGTTCCCGTGAAAGGAAAACAGCGAAGACGAATACAACACAGATCGTTATTAAATAGAATCACGCATTGCATGAAACCGAAATAAGAACGTGACTGGAAACTGGAGATTAAATAATATTGAGACGATTTAAGATCGCACGCTAGTACATGTTAACCCCTCCAGCTTGTTAGGGTTATATTCCCGGGCGTCCATATTTTTTATCTTTTATGCGGAAATGCGCAAATTTTTTGACGTTAGAAAGAGAAATAATAATTATTTCCAGTTTGCCTCAAATATTTATATTGGACGCCATTAATGAAATCCTAAAACAAGCCAAAATGAATAATTCACATTTCGCGACGCTATCGTAACAATCGGCTTAACTTTAAAAAATATTTCTAATTTTTATTATATGAACGTGAAGTTACAGTTTTCTTACAAATACCCCAAGCAATGAAATATTGAGTTTTCTCAATTTTTCTACAGTTGGAATAAAAAATTAAGTAAAAATGTGGTTAGCGTTTTTGTTAATATTTTTCATGTTTGATATTAAATATATTTATTATTTAGAAATAGTAATGTTTATTTTAAACGAGTACACCGGAAAGATAATTTTAACTAGTTTCTAAAACAGTATTTGTTTTTACGGAAAATTAAAAAATAAAATGTATATAGCGTATTTGAAATACACAGAAAACATTGCAAACTGGACAAAAGTGTTGAAAGTAATGAAGGGTTAATGGAATTTGGGGGATTAGAGCTGTGTTGCGCTATCGTATCTTTCATCAGACAACCTTTCGGAGAGCCGTGCAGTATCCATTACCCGGACAGATTTTTAAATAAATGTAAGTTTAAATTTTCACACATGGCAATCATTTTGTGGATTTACATAATTATAATTAGAATAAAATAACTATATTTGAATTCCACTTGTTTTAGTATAAAATAAAAACCATTCGGTTTCCATTCGACCTCAACCTTCATCAAGGTTTTATAAAACATACTAAATTAATTAAAAAGTTACGGTATATAGGTAACATAGAAGAGGGAGAGAGAACATCAACTTTGGAGGGGAGGGGCGAGGTTGTTAAGAAGAGGGGTTAAAATGGGTGTAGGGAAGGGATATATGTTTAAATAGGGCTATTTTATAGATTTAATTGTTTATTTAATAAAATGGTTTAATTTATTTTTAAGGAATTATTATTTTTTTAGGTTATTCAAATGTAACCCTTTCCCATATTTACGTAGTACATCTCTACCCGAAGATTTATAGAAGAGTGAGAATCTTTCTCAATGAAGTGTGCGGCAAATTCTGAAAAACCTACACTGTTTAGGAATATTATGTGTTCAACCACCCTTGTTTAACCGTCAAACCAATGTATCAAATAAACAATTATATTTATCAAATAGGTCCATTTTAAACACGTTCCCCTTCCCTACATCCACTTTTAACCCCTCTTTCTGAACCACCTCCCCTCGCCACTCCACTAAAGTTGATGTTCTCTCTCCATCTTCTATGTTACCTGTACAGTGTACACTGTAACTCTGTAATTAATTTAGTATGTTTTATAAAAAAAAAAAATGATTTAGTTCCTTCCGTTCAGGTCGAATCGAAACCGGTTGGTTTATATATTATAGTCAGATAAATTGGAATTCAAACTAAGTTCTTTTATTCTAATTATAAATGTAAGTTTATTTGTGTAGACGGGACACCGAAACGTTTGCTTAAGAAAGGGATAAAGCGCAACACGGTTCAAACTTCCAGAAGTCAAAAAACATAAAGACATAAATGATCAAACGGTTTCGGGAGCATTCAAAGTTTACCCAGCACGCGTTTGGCATGCATTGGTTTCATACAATACCGTTTCTATGTTTACCAAGAATAGATTTACCAGGAATTTATAAAACACACTCTTATACGGTGAATTCCAAAGATATTAGAAGAACGAGATATGCTATGTTGGCCGCCGGACCGTAGCCGGAGTACTACCTAATTAGGGTACTTTGAACGGTATCGGGACGTGTACGCACAGAAATCTGTTCTATGTATTAGTGCGGATACCTTAGTGATGCCTTAGCGTAAGCGAAGGTGTGCAGTAGTATTGGTGAACAAAACCGGCGACACTCGGCAAAACAATTCCACTCAGTACGAACTGCGCATAGCACATCTCGTTCTTCTAATATCTTTGGTGAATTCGGTCTTTAATTTAATAGTTGCGAGTCTGCAATTCAATCTTAATGCGAAAAAGATACCATCAGCACGGACTGAGCTCTCCATAGCACATTGAGTCGCGTTTTTATAACAGTCCGACCGCATTAATCTCCCATCACTTAAAAGGAGTACCAGCTCGCGAGGACCGGTTTTCGTTTGACAGGCGGTCCATTAAAGAATAACTCGAGTACAACTCCATACGTACGGACAGATGAAGAGATTGTTACGCTGGTACCGACAGTATCGATGACAATTGTCATGAAGAAAAGAGATTGTATTGACTACTAAGAAATGCCGCATCCGTCATCGAGTACTGTGGTACAGTCGTACCGTGTCGTTAGAGAAATTCTTCACCGACGCGATGCTAGAGAACATCAGGTCAGTTTGCCGGAGGACAAAAACTCTATTGAGTCGCACATTTGTCATACATTCTATAATGGATAATTTAATTTCTTATTAGAACTCGATTAATCGAGCGAATTGTCGAATAAGGCAATATAATCACACCAAATGTGTTTCATGTTAATAAAGTCAGAAAACAGATTAGACCGATTTTACCATTCTGCAAATAAACACGTCGTGTAACATTTGGAATCGGGCCGCCAACAATAACACTCCTTATGTAGATGGCGATAAGGTTTAAATTCCTGCTAAACAACAACCGCCTGTTTTGATTTAGGCAAGCAAAATACGTCGCCAAAAAGTGTGTATTATTTTATTTTCAAAGTTCAGGCACAAATATTGGAATGTTTTAAGATCATTTTCTAAAAAACTTTATTAGCCACATTATAAAATATATCCATAACTGAAAAGGGGTTCGTAAGTAAAAATACTTTAAGGCAGTTTTTATATGCCTGACACTTTATTTTTTTCCGAGACTTCGATTATTTCAAAGGCCAAGATGTGTTCCACTTGCAGTATTTAATTAAATGATCTCTAATATTTTTAAGCGTCCAAAGTTTCAAACCAAAAACCCACGATCATGGGTGACTTCGTAGTGCTTCGCCTTATCAAAAAGAGATTAAATGAAGTCATAATAACATCTAGTTATATAACAAACATTCTATATTATAAATGTGTTTCAGATTTCATAAAAATCCTTGCTTTTATCGTGATTTATTTCTTAGTTATTCTGCCGTGTTGCGCTTCCTCTTTTAGCCATGTTTTCGGACAGCGCTACAGTGCCCATCAGCAGGGCATCATTAAAGAAGGAGGAAGCACAAAACGGCACAATAACCCACGATAATACTTTTAGCAGTGAAAATCTAAAATCATATGCATCTTGCTTCTGTTCAAAATATACCAGTGAGTTTTTAACCAATATTGTTTCAAATTAACAAATTTAAAAATATGCATATCAACATGCTAAAAAAACTACGGGCACTGAAGCGTATCCGATATGAATGGGAGCCGAGGCGATTGATATCGGCGTTTAATTAAATTGCTCATTTGAATAAATTACCAGTCTAATTGTATCAAGATACAACATGATGGGAAAGTTTCCAAAACGGTCGGTTATTCCGATGCCGGCTATTATCCGGCTATAGCGATTATCTATTACAGTGCGGGTAACTTCCCCGACATCCAACTACCAACATTACAGCATGTACGATCAGTTTACTGCGACGGATCATTTTACATTTGGTTCATTCAGGTTGTCGTCGCCTCTGGTGAACGCGTTTATAACATATTACGTTTAAAATCACGTTTAAATAATGATATATTGCATTACCCTTCAGTTTATAATATAGTTTTGCCTTCAAGTCCCAACGACACGGTGAAATTTCATTGAATTTCGGAATGCTCCCAAGGTACCTATCTAAAGTGTTGTACATATTTCTAATATTTTTAAAACATTGAAAAAAAAGAAGCAACATTTTAGAAATTAGATAAAATTATCTTTGAAACTTTTGTATTTGGAATACAAATTAATATTCCAAAAATGTTTTTATATAAAACGTGAAAACGTTAACAAAAAACTTACGGGGAAATTTTGTTTCGAGACGTCCATAATTTTGAAAGAATTCGATATTTAGAAAACACGTTCCTTTTGTATAGAAAATTAGTAAAAAAAACTTCCAGTTTCGTGTTGTTTATACAATAAAAAAATATTCATATTTTTTTTTACTTTCAACTAACTGTTAGTGAAAAAATCCAGCCAATTTGTAATCATACAATTTAACATTTTTTGAATTGTATCCATGTAATAGTGTACAAATATTTGAGACAGAGTAGAATAATTATTGATCTTTCCAACTACAAATAACGACTCCCCGGTCAGATCTGTCATTCAGAGCTTCTATTAGAATATTATGTTTGTGGCCAATAATGTCCTTCCGAGGCTTGATGGGTTAACAACACACTTCACAAGCTCCCTTAGAAAAAAAATAATAAATAACTATAATTTAAAATTCATTTAAAAATGTCACAAGAGGCAATAACAAATTTTTTACTTCATATGAAGAAAAATACGCGGCGGGGGTATTAAATTTATTTGAGAGAAATTCAAATGGAAATATAATCAAAAACTCTCTTACAGCTTCAATTCATTTATGTAAAGCTGGCGCAATGGGTCAGATGATATGTGACAACCGCCCACAATTTGATAAAAGCAACAATGCAATTTATTGAAGATATTAAATAAAGATAACAATGTTAACGTACAAGGTTCGTTGCATGAACCAATCTAATTTTGTGTACAAAAAAATTCTATAAACGATTTATATAAAAAAATATTAATATTTCTATGATATCATCAATCACTATAGAACTAAATACTTAATCCGTTCAGTCCCATTTTTTATCAACAAAAATATAATGTAATTCATACTGCCAATATTGCTGAAATCATGTACTGGAAATTACAATTTTAAGAATATTATTTCTTGAATATAATCTGTTCAACGCATGATGACTTCATTTTCTTTACCTGCACATAAATATGTACATATTTTTTGTATAACCTGTAATAATAAAGCAATAAGTCGTATATAATACATCACTCTAGGTAGTCTGCGTTTGTCAGAAGCCAGATCGAATAAAATTTTACTATATATATAAAGTAGGCGCACTATCACACTATTTAGTCAAAGGTTATCGAAAAACGTTGCATAAATTTCACTAGAAAATACATTTTGAACTTTGCACTTACGTAGATGATTAATAATGATTTTTATACTGACGAGTTTGCGATAAATTCCCAAGTACTTAGTAATGTAGTGGATTTATTGCTTACGAGTCATTCTTTTTAATAATGTGTTCCTCGTACTAAATCATTATTTATGTTATACAAACCAAATTAATTTACTAGGTCAACTACCGCATTTAAATCATAACAAATACATACGCTTATTCCATCGCGATGTGGAATAAATATGGTGTTATAATAGGTTTTTTTACGTCATTATTCATTGTACAGACACATAAATTTGAATTAGGTACCTAAGTTTGTGTACCTTAATACGTATTTGTAAATAATAGCTCTATGTTGTAAATGTAAATAAGTATGATAGTCGTAAATCTCTAGTCTTAAGCCATATTATGGCAGTATCGTGTAAGTACTCACTCGGTCATAATTACCTATTATTATCTAAATATGTATATAAATAAGTGATAGGTTAGGTATTAGGTATAGGTTAAATGTATAAATTAAGTTATAAAGCGCCCTTGAGGTGATTTTCTCACGAAAAAGGCATTAAAGAAATGATCTAAACATTATTATTATTAATATTTTATCAGTAGACCACAAGTCAATTGCTAATTACTGTATTATGTTATTTTATCTTATCGTCGTGTGATCGACTTATCTATCATTTGTGTAAACTTTGACTGTGTAATAAAATAATTAAAATTAAGATATTTCGTAATAAAATCAATCAATAATGGGTAAGTACAGAAAATTGTTGGTCGCTCTAACTAATTAATTATCACGCCAAATTGAGGCAAGTTGAGAGGATGAAACGCCACACACCTCCGTTCCAATGGTTCACACCCCTTGCATTATACACATCCATACATCTTCTCATAAATCTACTGTTATTACCTTGACAAGATAAGACTCAAAGATTCAATATTCTGTCTCCTTGTGACTTCCTCGTGTTCTTTCATATTCTAGGGCAGAGGTCGACAGACTTTCTAGTGAGAAGAGCCATACGACTACCTACTACTTCGACTACCATAATACGGGCATGTGTCTAGTGTGGTAGTCCAAAAGCACGTAAAAAACTGTATTCAAATATATTGTTATGAATAAAGACAACACGTAATATATTGTCATATGATATTTTGATACTTCTTGAAATTATTCACACTTGACCTTCAAAACAAGAGGTAGAACACTGTCCATCCCCTTTTTTCCACCACTTAAAGTAGAATATTGATACTTTCTGATGAAACATTGCACATTTGACGTTCAGAATAAGAGGAAAATTACTGTCTACATCTGATTTTAAAAAACTCTACGAAAAGCCCGGGCAATGCTGGGGACTTCAGCTTGTTATCAAATAAAACAAAACACATTCATTCACCGCGCTTCATACATAGAACACGACTTATTTAACACAGCACCTTACATTTTCAAACCTAAAATCAATACATATTACTCAACACAGACTAGATCCATTACTTCTCCCTCCCTCCCACCATCCTATCCCCATAGGATAATGTGACAATTTTACTATTTTATATTCAATAAAGTAAGATACATCAGTGGTATAATTTACAGTAAATAAAATATTATAACTGTTGGTTTTTTTCAAAATAAAATAAATTCAGCATCTAGGATCCAGATATTATTTCCAATGGCTAGTTGTATTTTGATACAATACTAGTCCGAGCACGCAAGTAGGGAATATAGATTTGGATCGTGTGCTCTTTTAATGAGGCTATAGAGTGGGTGTGAAGCTGGAGTTGAAAAGGGCCGCGGTCTGTCCCTGCATTAGGGCGTCAATTTAATCTCCTCACATTCAATCCTCCGTCCATCCTCTCTAATTATATATTACAAAAATCTTTTAAGCATCGATTTCTTCCTTGCATTCTCAGAATAACAGAATGTCCCCATTCGCATTTCGGTCACACATGGTTTCAGCACGCAAATGGGTTTTATGGTTTAAACAGAAGATTTTATAAAGTTAATCAAATTATGAGATAATCGTAATCATTTATCAATAAATTATCTTCGACTTGCTTTAAATTTGATTGCGTTGGAAGTTTTGATGACTTCATTTCGATGCATGATATAATCTCATAATTGATTCGTAGCTTAAATTACTCGCTTGTACTCCGCGCGCATTATCTCACACAACGATCTATCGACTGACGATACGGACATTGCTTTATTAAATGTCATAGAAATTGATACCAAAGCCACACATACAAGTGCAAGCGGCTGCGAGTTAAGTGAAACAAATTGATAAGCGCGAGAGCAATCACAGAGGTAGATTGGTAAAGCCTGTTTCTATAATTTAGTACGGTCTCTAATCCGACCGGTATCACTATCCATCCTTATCTTTCCGCCTCGAACAATGCTAAATAAGAAAGGGAGCGAGCAATTATATCGATTTCTTCTGACTACTGGTTGATGAAGGTTGTTAAGAACCATAGACATGGGCATTGGGAACTAATAATACAAGCGGGATTAATGGTGGCCAGTCATAACTGGCCAAGACATATCTTGTGACATGTTTCTAGGCAAGTATATTCAGCTCAGATTACATAAGTTAGTAGAACACGTGGCAAGTATGTACGAGTGTGTATATAAGTATAGTGATGATATTCCCCGACCTAGTATGAAATAATAAATAAATTGGATTGCTAAAATATGTCGTATTGAGCCTGTGATAGACCATCTGTGGTCTTATATCTTTGATATTTTCCAAAGTTCTGTCCTCAGCTTGCTCTAATAGTAATATGATACATTTCGTTGTAGGGTATGAGGAACTTTTTTTAGCCTCCCCCAATGCAACACTAATTCTAAGCAGAATTCTTTCATCTATCGTGCGTCCAACACTTTTAACACACACTATTCACAATTTGACATATTTAACTCTGCACCACACTCCTTAAAATCCCACAGACACTCTCTCGATACATTACAACAACAATAACTACAGATACCATCTAATACAACCACCACTTTATTAACTTCCTTTATACATACCTCAACCTAACCGATCCCTCCTCATCCTACCCCCTCCCTATTCCCCCCTAAATAACTTGTTTCTTGAAATGTAATTTTCATTAGTAAATATCTCGGAATCACACTCAGATACACTTGTATATAATACCTATGTGGAAACCTGTAAATGGTTTATTTACTGAAACTAAATTATTATTATGCTGTTATTGGTGTAAACTGTTGGTATCCCAAATAAAATAAAATAAAATAAAAATCTCTCACGGTATTTTATGTTAACAGTTAGATGAAAATTCTCGCAACATTCCCCGTTTCGGAAATATTCCCCAAAAGTATCACTATGCATGTGACTCACCTTGGAATCGGTCTTAAGCTTCTTCGCAGGCGGGGGCTCCACTGACACGGCAGCAGCCGCAGACGCAGCGGCAGATGCAGCAGCGGAAGCTGCCGCGACCGCCGCCACGACCGCAACCGGGACGGTGGGCGGTGGGACGGTCACGGGGGCTGCAGGCGGGGCCGCGGGACGCGCGGGGAGCACGACCGGCGCGGGAGAAGCCACGGGGGCCCCCGGCGGCTCGGGCGCGGGGGCCGCCGCCCCGTTGAGCTCCGCGGCGGGGTGCTTCTCGCGCGCCTTCTCCCGGCGGTGGGCGGCGGAGGCCCGGCGCGCGGGCGGCGCCCCCGGCACGGGCTCCTCGACGGGCGCGTCGGCCGCCCCGTTCAGTTCGTTGGACTTGACTATCTCGTGCTTGGCCTCGGAGGTCTTGGTCCCGGGCTTGGTGCGCTTGATCTTCATCTTGAGTCCCTTGTCGAGGGTGGCGGAGTGATCCGCAAGCTTGGCGGCCGCTGCCTTGGCGGGCCCGCCGGCCGTGCAGGCCATGGTGCCCGCCGCCGTGCCCTCGTCCGTTTTCTCTATATCGAGATCCAAGTCTATGATGAGGTCCCCGATGCCGATGTCCCACTCGTTGTCATCGTACTCGAAGTTGTTGGGCTGCTCGGTCCTGGGCGCGGGCCTGCCGTCTGCCGCCCTGGGTCGGTGGCCGTCGGGCGCCTGCGGGCCGTCTCTCATTGGGGCAGCCATCCGCGCTGCTCGCTGCCTGAGGGGAGCCCCGCCCGGCCCGGCCGCGCACAGCCCCAACTCACCATTGTATCCCTGCAACAACACAAACACACACTCAACTTACCAACAATACCAATACTAATGTCTTCGTCATCGACCAAATTAAAACACATTTCTAATGGCCCCCTTTCTGTATTGTGACTACTATTTTAGCATGTAATTCTGTTCAGTGATTTTAAAAAATATATATATCAAGCCCCCTTTTAACTAGGTTATATGATATTATTTTATTTATTTAGGGTAAATAGTTATCTATGTCCTAATACATTCCTCGTGAATGTATTCTTTGAAAAACATTTTTTAGAATACATGTCTAGAAACTGTATTAGTATGAAGTGTTTTCGTAAAATGTATTAGAAATATGTAATTGTATTGTGTAACAGTGTTAGAATTATAATATACCTAATATAGAAAAAAAATCAATAAATGACTATTGTGATAATAAATATTTTTATTACATTTAGGATATACATTTCATTGAACAATGGGTTCTGCCACTATGCACACACTGTAAAACGTGTTTGATAACCTTTATACAATTTAATATATTATGTATTCCCCTTTGAAAAGAAAATGCTGACTGTAAGTTTTTTTTACACGGGAACATCCCAATGTTCAAACATCACAAATCGAACTCACAAACCCTTTGAATGGAACCCATAAATCAACACGTCACTCGCACCGCTTTGCCCGGTTATGCGATGTAATTTGTAAAGAAAGAAAGCATGAACGGAGAATTCCGTATACGCGAGTGCCAGGAGAACACGCTTGTGGAGATAGACAGAATCCCGACAGGTAACCTCGCATTATTGAAATGATTTATGCGTATAGTCGTACGTTCGAGGCGACTCGCGATTCCTGTAACCAGAGATTTATTTGCGTTGCTCATTAAAGCGTGGATTTAAAGATTACACAATCCCATCGATCAGAGTTTATGTTTGCCGGGTAGTAAAACGTCCGACCGTTAAATGAACCATTGTTTCAAGTTGTTTACAATCGCTGCGGAGCTAAACGATTTCCTGGTAAAGCAACGGTGGATAATAATCGTGGAAGTACTGGCGAGCGACAGCCAGAGCCGCGGGCATACTTTACACTACCATTTGATTTCTACTCGCAGATATAATTAGGCAGCTGCTAATCAACATTTCTCCATTGTATGGATAGCCACTGTAGATGAATTGATTACGCGGAGAACAGAGTGCCTAGTAGGAATTCCGTAACCGTAAATACGGGAGGAAAATGGATACGTAATATAGCATTATAGCATCTTTAAAAGTTATCCATTAGTAATAGGAAGTGCATTCTCAAATATCCAATTAACACGAGCTATCGAAAACATAATTACCTAAAAACATTCTTTAGAATGAATAATGTTATCCACTGTTTCAACGAAGCCCTCTAAGTCCAATGTTTATTCCGCTTGAAACATAACCTAAATTACTTATTAAACATAAATCCAAGAAAAATATAAAAGGGGGATATCGGTAATTCAATACCAAGAACGTCAGAGGAAAAACTAATACATTTTATGGACTTACACAACGGCTGTAAGGTGTACGGCTTCCAGCATTCTATACCCTATGCTTTCTCAGCTTTTCACGGCGTTTTTACTTAAAACCAAACTTCCTAAATATATGCGTTTCACATTTTGTCTGATTACGTTACCTGAACTCTTTTTTCTGCTTCTATTTAACGAACGGTTTGTTGGCATTGTAGCCTGACGCCTTACATCGAGGATGCTCTTTTGAAATGGAGGTGAAAGTGCGAATGCTCTCCTAAAGATTCGAGGAACCCAGTTAAATGTATCTAATTGTGGGTCCCGCTATTAATTTGCCAGATTTCACTCTCACTCTCGGAAAGCGTTTACAACAAATTTGGAACTTACGGGTCTACTTTGTTGTAATGTGTATCGGATATGTTCAAAGCACAGGGCACATTGTTAAAGATTGTCCCCTCAGCCATTTCTCGGACTCTTTCTAGGACGCACGAGGCGACGCCGGATGCTATAGAATGTAAGTAGCCACAATTATCAACTGTCTAACCATACAAAGAAGAATGAAGTGTTTCCTATTAAGTTTAATTCCAAAATTAGTGATGGGGTCGGCTACCACTGTTCTGAAGGCTGGGTGACGATACGCTCAGATAAAAAAGGGTAGAAAGTTGCACAAAGTAAAGTAGACTGTGTGCGACGCTCAGAGCTCAGGAGCTCACAGCTCACACGGTGGCGGTTACAACAAAAGAACCGTAATGCGCGCACTGAGGTCGTAATCTATTTGAAACCACAAGAAAATACACAATGGATCTCTTTTACGGCATGAAAATTTAAATTCATAACCTTAAGATGAAATATCGCCGATGAAAACATTGCAAAAAGAAACATATTTAATAGAGCAATAATTAATCGTCTTAATGGCTATTAGTTAAATAATAGCTTACAATCTTGCAAATCATCAAACTCGAATAATGCCTAGCCTGTCTACGTCTAGTGCAATTAGCGATGAAGAATGATACACCTCCGTGGTGTTTTGTTGCTCCATGTCTTCATACAAGGTATGGAGATATGGAGACCGTATAGCTTCCGCTTGTATGATACTCTGGTATTAAGTTTCATCATTCCTAGAGCAATCGTGGAAAGAATGCAATGGCGGGTCAACGAACGACACGAGGCATTAATGTTCCTAGACTAGAGACATACGAGAAACTAAGTCCGTGTAATTAGTATGTTGGCAGTGGTTGCTCGGCGATAGTGTGGTATGGTATTATGGTAGAGGCCTGGTTGTGTAGGTGTATGTGTGTCGACCACAGGCAAGAGGCGAGACCCGTATTCCAACACTTTCGTCACGTGTATACATTACTAATAATCTGACCGTTCACTTCTGATATCCTGAGACTTATAGTAACGCCTAATACGTCAGCCTGACTTAACTGACTTGTCAATAAAGGCGGGGGACAAATGTTACCACTGAGAACAACATATATTACTAAGAGCAATATACTAATAAGCTACGCTAAAAGGCTCAGTTTTAAAAACAAAAGGACGCAACGACCTAAATAAAATTAATTCACTTAAATAAAGAAATAAATTAATTATGTTTAACTGTTTCTCGTGTAAATAATTCAGGTAACAAATAGCAACTTGTATTCCTAAAACAATTTCTAAAAAACGTACAATGCAATTTGAACCATTATTAAAGCGTGCCTGTTAAATTTGTTTTTATTCTGAAATGTTATCTTGATAACAGAGATTGAAAATATGTACTTGAATTTGAACGTGTACATAAACTTGAATTATTAACACGAATATATCAATCTTTTAAGTCCGTTGATCTGTAAAGTTTTCTCCTGGACACAAGTTTAACATGTTCCAGTAAATTGAATTATTTATCTACTTCAAAGGAGAGATGTATTATTTAGTACTTACCTACTTGGTGTAGGGACCAAACACGTATATCACATATGAATGTAACGCAATTGACGCTGGTGTTATGTTGCGTACAGACGTGAAAAAAACCGCGCGAGCCGAGCCACGATTTACGGGAAAAGAACGAAGCAACCGCAAGTGGCGTTTCGCGCCATTTGCGGTTGGTTCGTTTCTTTCAGCTCGGTAGTTCGGTTCGCGTGTTTATACGCACCCTAAAGCTTACCTTATTTACTTTCCATTCCGAAACCGCCAATTTTATTCAATATGTTTTGAATATAAATGAACGTAAAAAAAATCAAAGAATTCGGAATCGATTTGAGACATGACGCGGACAGGAATTAAAGAGAGATAATTAAAACGTCCCATTTGGCTACAGCTGAAATCAGTAGATTAAATTACAAGTTAATAGCGTCATTAGTGCGAATTTATATCGAAATGTTTTGTGCCTGCCGTACATCATCTGTTCGCCGTGGGATCATTAATTATTCAAAAACGGCTTCGGGATGTAGGTATAAAATGGTTGAGATCTTTATCTGCGCATATATTTCGGCATCAATAAATAATTGGACACATCAACACATCTCGCATCTATTATTTCACATAAAATGATCCCAACAAATTAAAAAAAACCTAATTCCGTGTATCCACAATACTAATACTCTTCCTAATGTTATTATTTGTTTAACGCCCGTAGGTCTTTTACAAACATAACGTAGGCGACACATTACGCTATAGGTACGCATCACGACTTAGCCTATTTCAGCATATCGCTCGCCATACCAATGGGAATGTATGGCGACCGATATGCTGAAATAGGCCAAGCCACGAAAATAAAGCGGGCTTAGCGTGGCCTGTCACAGCCTTTATACACGTCAAGCATGTATAAACATTACACTAAAAATACGTATCAGTACAATAAATACTTAGAGAATGTGTAGTAACCTCACCACATTCCGGAATAAAATACATAATAATTATTATCATGAAATGCTTTCCATATCAGTTAATCTCAGGTTATAATGTATTTTATTTCTACTCTGCGCGTATTTGTATCTACTTCCATTTTCATTGGTATAAATTTCTAGGTTTACATCATGAACCTAAAAAGCCTCCGACAGAGGAATGGTGCGATTTAGCATGAATGGCATTGAAGCCATATCTAGGGTGAGGAGAAATTGCCTGGCAGCCATCTTGTACGACAACCTTTGAAATAATTTGTATGCAAAGTGTTATAAAATGCAAGATTTTAATTATATTTTTGTATTGTTAGTATATAACGGCTTGCGATATTTTTGGGTATTTGATGAGACAGGGAATGGGATATGTCATTTAAAAAAGCAGATAAAGGCATTTTTCATACATCTTCCCCTTCTCCTATGTTGTCTTGTGTAGTGTTCATGTAATTGTGATGTTTTTAAAAAGATTGTGTTCGTACGTATAAATCCATTTTGGATATTTGTTATATTCGTGCAGTTTTCTGTAAGTTCGTTTTTTAGTATACTGTTTTGGTTACTTTGGTTTCGGTTACTCTTAAAAAGTTTTTTATTACTTTATTCAGTATTCTTTGTAAGTCATTTAAATATGTGATGAGTGTATTTCCCTACATTTCTTTCTAGAGAAGATAATTTAGATGGGACTGGATTAAACTAAAGTATAATCGCCTCTTTAAGATAAGCTATTTAATACACCAATTTGTAAGATAATTATTTATTTTAGTTTTTGTACGCGCTGCTTAAATGACTGATAGTAAAGTCTTGATATAACTAGGCAAAGTATTTGATTATCATTTTATTGATTATGACTCTTCGCCGGATTTGGAATTGTTTGTTTTCTATCGGTGACTCACGCATACCTGTGTGGGTTGGGGATTATGGTATTCTGTTTCTCTTAGACCCTACTTAAAATATTACTCACACTTACGGCCATTGTTCCCAACTTTTCGAAGATCAATCTCTAGCTCCGATCAGTCAAGTAATACGAGTATATTCAGTAATTTTCGATTTTATTTCCAAACATCTTTATCATTATCTTAAGTGGCCCCGCCTAATCTCATAGACAATAAAATGATATCAAAGTAAAAACTTTCAATGTTAAATTAATATTGGCGAAATAATTATTGTATTTATTATTAATAGATATATAGTCGAATAATAATTTTAATAAACGTATATAATATGTTAAAAATAAAGTGTTAGCTTGACTTTAATGCCACCGTGTTTTGGCTTCGCGAATATTTTTCACTCTGTCGCCACTTTTTATAACCAGACATTTACTGTGGCAAACTTAATCCAGTAACTTGGCTTCCTTAAATTGGTTAATCGCTCAGTCGTCACCTGTCCGTTGGAAAGATCGTAGTTGTGCGTTTGAGCAGTGTTGAGCCAAAATTTCGACTCAACATTTGATCAGTAGGATTGGGAACAACGACCGTTAGACACTTTAACGTATTGTTAATTATAATATCAAAAATAAGGGGTCATATACATTTACGATTGATGAGAAGCGGGGAATTAAGTAGTAAACGCTACCCGGTGTGACCGATATATAACCAAAACAAAAATGCTGCCATACACGTTTACACCATACACATGAAATTCTTTTTAGGGAAACGGTTGCGCGACCCTTTTCATGTCAAAACATAAATTTGGATTTAAGGCCAAAATACCCAACCAAACTGAATAATTAGTTTTTCAATCAAAAGGCAAATATCTAGTACGAATACGTGCAACTTTATTTATTTGTGTTTCAGATTATAAAATATGGACCAATAAAGAAATTCACTATTCATGGTTTTAGAGGCAAGTTTGGTAATTATTTGTAACGTAATGGAAATCACAAAAAAAAAATCTTACCCCTGCTACCATTCAAATAAAATGAAATATAAAGTTTAAAAAAATTAATTACTAAAAAAACAATTATGATGGGCTTAAATTTAATTTTCGCTTTAACTACCGATTTAAGTTCGAATACAAATATGCCGTATATAAATTTTAAATACCGACACAAAAAACGCCATTTTACGATGTTTAATTTTATAATTTATATTTACATAGTATTTTGCAAAAGATTATTTATTTAATAACTCACGAAAATTGTCAAAGTTGCCTCCAAAATCATATATATATATATTTTTTTAATTCCCTATTTTTTATAATTCAAAACACAAATAGATAAAGCAGTGCCTATCCATACTACATATTTGCTATACCTTTTGATTTAAAAAAGTGTTTTTCAATTTGGTCACGTATTTTAGCCTTAAATCCAATTTTGTATGAAGAAGGCCGTGCAGACGTTCCTCTTAGAAATTTCAGTAGATATCGAATAAAAATAACATAAAAAGGGGAAAAGCGAGTGGATTCTTTATAGTCCATATTACATGGACGTATTTCCCAAAAACAGCATTACAAAGAAACAAACTGAAACGGCAAACTTGCACGAAGATCAATCGCGGGTTGTCCTTTGCGTGACCTTATATCGTTTGGGATGGTCCCGAGTCACTATTACCAGAAGTTCCAGGAACTCAATTCAAGTATATCCTTCACGGACTAATGTAGCCTTTAAATTTTTTATTTATTATTTTTAAAGACCAGATTTTAAAATTCGTACCGCCCTATTTCCTTATATTTAACATAGAAACCATGTCAAGAGCTAAACTATCATAGATAGACCATGAGCGGAGAGACTTATAACTGTTAATACAAAGCTAATAGCCCCACAAGCAGTTAGGTTGTATTTCAGTTAAAATCCATTAAAATGTATGAAAGAAAACTAACCTATATAACTCGCGCCGCTGGGAGGCGCCGGTGTAGCATACTGCCATCACGAGGTATGGAAAATATCAGAAGTTGGAGGCATGGCTCTATTCTACGTTATTCGCACTGGCCGAGCCCTAAAGTTTGACGCGATAGTTGTTGATTAATAATCTATGAAGATGTTGAATAAGTATTACATGTAGGCGAAACCAACACATACTTAAATCGATGAATAAGTTTAATGGCTGATATTAATATTGTTTGTGGCGATACATACTTTTTTGGCTTCGGACACATGGCGGAGCGATTAATAATGTCCTTCCACTGTCATTATTGACTGTAGATTACCTGTAACAAGGAAAAGTAAAATAAATTAGAAATATGCCGAACGCAATCAATCATAACAAAGTTTACATATTTAGCATATTGTATTTTGATGTAATCAAAGAGCATACATTTCCATAAATCATGCCATTTGTAATTTATAAAAAAATAATTTCACAGTAACGGTAAACCAGATTGCATGACTTGTAAAAAAATACATAACACCTTTTCAACAATGCATAGCCAAATCAATTCCTGACAACCCACAACTCCTTAATTCAGCGTTGAAAAATAATAATACGAACGTTGAATTCATTCCACGCGATAAAACGTTGCAATTCAGTCGGCAAAGATAAAATTACATACAGCACCTAATAGCGCAAAGCAATCCAGTCGAGTACAAATTAGATGCTATTATCATATTTTATTAGCGTTAACAATGGCGTATGGGTGTCGGGGGTGTTAAAACGTGATCGCTCCTCAGTTGTTTGTAGAAACCTTTCTCGTATACTTAGGTGAAATATCTCTAATATTTCACATAGTTCATAATTTATTCTTATCACGATTCCATGTCTTTGTTCACGCGAATATAACGCAAATAAACCTAGCAACTATAGAATACAACTCACTTTATTACATGTGAGTTGTATTCTATATTTGTGTTTTTTAACACAAAATGAAGATAGAGGAAGGCAGGTGTAAATTTAGATCCTCAACAATGTGAATAAATATGGTCATATCGCTGGGAGCTTCGGTAGAACCCTTTTTCGGCTGCATACGTCATTTATGAGGAAGAGAGCTGTTAGCGGAATGTGTTTAGTTAAGGATTTAAGGGCCCGCTTTCCGCGTAAAGAATTTAGATTTGGGCAACACCCACAAAATTTAGTGTTAAAAGAATCCGACAGAGGTGTCTGAATTCGTATTAGGAATAATTTTGGGGATTATGAAATTAAATTACCGACATCTATTGCAATTTTAGAAAAACAGAACCATTTTTAGTTAGCACCGACCTTAGAGTAATAATGCACCGACCAAATGAGAAGGAAGTCGAAATGAAGATGGTTCTCAAAATATGGGTTTTATTACGGATTTAATTAATTATTTTTTTTTTTAATTTTACAAAAAACATTTACGAAAGTTATTTGTATAGGTATAAAAATTACTTTACTTTACTAAAATACTATTCTCACTTTTATAAAAGTAATTTATAACTTTTATAAAATCAATAAATATATTTTTACATCAATAAGGTTTTAAACTTTTTTACTCGAAAACTATCTTAAAACGTTGGAATTCCAAAAAAAGTTTTTTTTTCTTTTTTACTTGTACTATCAATTAGAATCACCTCCCGAAGTTTGTGCACTTTACCCCCGACATCTTGTATAATATGCGCAATATAATATTTATACACGTGTAATATCTACTTTTGTACATTTATATAAATTATATACACGTTTACATTTTTATGCTCATCAAATTTATTATATTATAAAGATAGATAGAAAGATCCTTAGTGCTTCCTGAGGACTTACAAATCAGAAGACTTTTTTGTAATTATTTATTTATTCATTTAAACAATTCAATAATTATAAAGAGTAATAAAACATGTAAGCAACATAAAATTACATTCTAAAATGTGAAAGGGGCTCTATTTATTTACATTTTTATGAAATTACTACTTTTAATAGTTTTAAGCTTTCAGTGAACTTTCAATTTTATTTTTAACTTCTCTAAATATTATTTGTTTAAATCGTCAAATATAATTTAACCACAAACACAAGATTCACTCAAAATGAAAGATTGGTGGTTCTGAAATGTTCCCATAAATACGGTGAAAGAACCCTAAAATATAAACTTATTACCCTAAACATGCTTCGAGCGAAATGCGGATCTGGAAACCTTATCGTCAATCTGAGCAAAACATACCATGAACGTCAATATAGCAACAGCCTTTGTTCTGCTGCAGTTTCATTAAATGCCGAGAGATCCGTTTACAGTCTCCAAAAAGCAATACTGGGGCACAACCCTAGAAGCAAAGCTAAATGATTGGAATACAGAAAGATAAAAACACACCATTGTCAAAAATATCTTGGCCGTAAATGATTAAATAAAATTAGATTTATTCAGGAAGGCAAGCTATCGATCAAATGATTTGCGAATTCGGAAAAACCGTTATTATTGAGGTTTTATTGATGTTTTGTTTCTCCCGATTTATTCGTATAACCCATTAGTCTACATAATTATCTAGCGGGTTTTCCATTACTTGTGCACTTATGTTAATGTATTTTATGACCGTCTTTGTGTTGCTTATATTTGTATCATGTTGTCTCCCTCTATATTTTGTTATATATATGCACACATTATGTACTTCTTGTTTAGTATTAATTTGTACCCTGATGATGCTTAAGTAAAGCGAAACCGGTCGGTTCTTAAATTAATAAATATCGTGGTTTTAAAACAAAAAAGTATTTTATTTTATTAAATTATATTCCCCACAGTTTCAGAACTTTCAATAGCTTCTTTCGCTCGCATGTTCATTATTATTCTGAATTCCACGTTCGAGTATTGTTATTTGAAACAGATGGCCCGTATATTATTATTACATATTATATTATATTTCGGACATCGTTGCATTGTGAATTAATAAGAACTTGCCCTGTAATTTCTAATGTTTTGGAATTAGTTTTATTTCCCAAAGTACGTATTCTGAAAAAAATAAAATAAAATTTTTTATAACTTTTTACTACACAATACATAAATAAAAATAATAATTAATTTTTATAATAAATTATCGTTTATCGTATTCTGAAAAAAATAAAATAATATTTTTTATAACTTTTTACTACACAATACATAAATAAAAATATGAATTATTAATTTTTATAGTAAATTATCGTTTATAATAAATATAAGCTTATAAATCAAAAATTGTATTTTTTTCTTCTCACCTATTAGATAGGATATAATTTTATGAGATATCATTTTTTCTTTGAAATACGGGATATCTTTCGTGTATTTCCCATCTTTGAAAAAACAATATTTATTAACTCATAAACTTTACACGCGTAAAAATTATCTTTATAGATTCAAATATTTGCACGTAATCGCACGTCTGTAGATCATAGAACGT
Organism: Hesperophylax magnus; assembly: GCA_026573805.1. Classification (NCBI taxonomy): domain Eukaryota; kingdom Metazoa; phylum Arthropoda; class Insecta; order Trichoptera; family Limnephilidae; genus Hesperophylax; species Hesperophylax magnus. Next base: position 4,124,422 of record JAIUSX010000061.1, on the reverse strand, counting down.
TGAACGACATGTCTGCCCCCAAAGCCCTCGAGTTGGCGAATGAACTTTTCAAAGAAGATAGGTTAATCTTCAAGTCGGAGCGAGCGCGCTATAATAAATATGATTTAAAAGCAATAGGCGTAAGCGACAGTTGTGAAAATGTTTAATAAATCACGGCGTATTTCAAAAATAGCAAAAATCACTTTTGGGGTCTATTGAGTAGCATTAAAAGAAGCATTGTGATTTTTTTCATACATATAACTTGTAAAATAACAGAAATAAACGTGTTAATAATATTTTTCGGAGCATACTTTGCGATTTATTTCTATCGAGGGAATTTCAAATAATTACCGTTTCGGCTTTTGGAACAAATAGATACTATCTTAAAGAATAACATATATTTTTTTAAGAGCTTAAAAACTTCAAAATTTTAAGGAAAGTATGTCGGAAATTGGATGAAATTCGAATAGTGGGCCCTTAAAAGGTCAATTCAAGGGATCACCCCACTATAGACAGCTGAAAAATTAGGTATTTTTGGGATTTTTTGTATGGTTCCTATAAAAGATATTGATGAAAATCTTTTTGGGCTTCATAAAATATCTCTTGAAATGTATAAAATTTTTATTTTATTTATTTTACATAATGTATCTATCCCTGCTAGCAGCATCCGCATAGCCCCTCGAAAAAAGCTATGTCAGCTTCGTTGATGTTATTGCGGAGTAGATTTATCTGAAACACAAAAACCAAAAAGAATTGAGGCTACTGTTCGAACTGGAATTATGATGTGATAAATGTAAAAATAACAAAATAGAGGCTGTTGAATAAAAAAGGCCCAAAAATAAGCCTTTTTTAGTGATATTTTGATTTTGAAAATTACCTATAATATAATATATTTTTAATAATTCTGGTTCCAGCAGTAGCCATACATGCGGCGAATGTGAAGTTTAAAAAAAAATCGCAATGATCGGTTCAGCAGTTCCAGAGAAAAAATCAACGTAAGTATAATTAAAGTTTTTTTACTGAAAAATCCATCAGCTAATCAGCGATGCCAGTACCATACAAGATGCCTTACGCTTGTTCAAACAATTCATTTTCTTCAACTCTGGCATCTCTTCGGCTTGTTCTGGCTGTTTGTGTACATAAAGCCGGGAGTCTTCAGAAAGGGCCGAGCAGATAGGCTAACGTATACCTGCTCGCTCAAGTAAAAGCACGCCGGAGAGCGCCATCACATAAACTAGAAAAAATAATACTTAGGAATCTTTGATCTTTATGAAATTTATACACAATATTTTTAAAGTGGTCTATTTTCGAAACCCTCAAAAAATGATATTCTTTGAAAGAGATAAAGTGGGTGATACCTTAAAATACCTTTAAAGTTATTTGCAAGCTTTGAATAGTTAATAGTTAATTCTCCATAAATAGTTAAGTAATAACATAGATCACTGTAGAAATGTATTATAAGTTTGTACAGCGCCCTTGAGGTGATTTTGCACAGAAACGGCGCTACACAAGTCATCCAATTATTATTATTATTATTATTAAAGACCCCGTGGTGACAATATTTTTACGATAACGTAACGTTTTGTCAGAAATACGGCATTTTAAAGACATCGGTCCGTGTTGTAACGTTCTCCTGTAGAATTTGGTTGAAATTTGATATAATTATTCACAAAAAGAACAAAGACAACTTACAAATCACATTTTACAACCAAAGCTAAAAACGCTTTTTTATTCTTATCTTAGTCAGAATATAAATGATTCTAAAGTGGTGTTCACAATAAACAAAGAGTTGTTAATTTAAGTAGGTACACGAGGCAACAGGCAACGGTCACGCACATAGCGAATTAGTCAAACAAGACACGCTATCTTGACAGGTATCAGGCGATCATAATCAATTAGGGGTACCCGGGGAGAACAACGATGAGCAACAATAACACATATAAGACAGAAATAGCTCGAAATCGGCAATCACAACTAACAAACCTATATATACTTGGCCTATAATGTTCCAAAGCCTGCTAATAATTATTTCGAAAATTCGCCAATTCAGAGGCTACATAGACTCGGTTATAATTATAGTTCAATCGATGTTTACCGCCACCACTCATACTAATAGAATGAAGTTTAGTGTCAAAACTTAGTTTGGACACTAAAATTCAATCTATTAGAATACATATTTGTAAAAAATTTACAATTTTTTTTTCATGCTTTCTTTATCTTTATACATATTGATTTTCATTGTTCTGTAAAACACCCAATCGGGCGTAATAAATGTTTGTTAAATACAAACGTGCTTTACAACAAACTGTTTATTTTTATAATTATGTTAAAAACTTACTGTCACTGTGTTATTATATTACTATAGTAAAATTATCAAACATTAGTTTTTCGCTACTTAATCTGGCGTAATAAAGGTTTGCTAAATACGAACATGCTTCACAACAAACATTTCACGTTTAATTTTACTAAAACAAAGTTACTACATAATACATATTGCTCTGTTACTACTTTCGTAGTACCTTAAGAGCTTATCTTTTACTCTTGGTAATAAATATAATTATTATTCAACAGAACTCTCTATGATAATTTGTATTGTACCTTCTTATATTGTTCATACTGGGCTTATTATGTTATGTAATGCTACGTATACATACGCGAGCCGAACTGCCGAACTGAATCTCAACCTATGGGAAAGGAACGAAGCAACTGCAAATGGCGCGAAACGCCTCTTGCAGTTGCTTCGTTCCTTTCCCGTAATTCGTGGCACGCGTTTCGGTTCGCAAATGTATACGTAACATTATATACACTTATTATTGTATTCCTGAACAATTTACCTTTAACAATGCGGGGGTTTAGGATCACAGGAGCCAATCTACAAAAACAAGTTTTGAGATAAACGCAAATAAAAATTGGAATGTTCATATTCCCCAACTGTATTCCAAACTGTACACCCATCTGATATGCCCAACTTTATCACTTACACGCATTGACTAAATTACATCAATGCTTACACGGCTTTTTGCACGAGATAGAGCTTCGTGTCACTAATAAATATAATTATGGCATTACCGAAACCAAGCTTAACTCAAAACTTTTTGTAGTTAGGCCCATGTGATCTTAAGCCCCTGAATGTATACATGTAAAAGGCGTGAATAAATAAATAAATAATATACAGATAAAGAGCAACGAAAGTTAATTAAAGATAGACGTTAATACTCTAATGCAGAGGTTCCCAAAATTTTTTGCCCCGTAGACCACTTGCCAATTTTTTTTTTTCCGTAGACCCCCTGCCTGCCGAATATTGAATTTTTCTTAAACTATTAACGTCCCATGTGATAATCATTTCACTTTTTCGTAAGAAGATTCCCTTTCGTTGCCTGTCCACCAACCGGGTGGCGGTATAGTTCCTCTGTCTTTGCATTGTGCAGACAGGGGCGCCCTTGTGAGGTATTACACCAAATGAAAATGAAGCAGGATAAGCAACGGGAATTTCTTTCTGTAGCTGGCCCTATAGAACTGCCCCTTAAGTTCTTTGTCAGTGCTTATTCCGGTCAGTTCTTCTTGTCACATGATATCCGATTCTTCAACGTTCCATTTCCATAGTCAAAATGTCCTCAAACTTAGTTTTGAAGTCTATGTGAAGTGCATTTAAATGTTGAACATCATTATTACCCTGGACGTTTTTCAAAAACAAGTCGGGGAACTAGGAAAATTCGCAGCTTCCAATGTGCAATGTTTTGAATGAATATATTAATTCTGAGGAGAAAAGGAACGTAGACTCTATTTATATACCCAATTAACAACTTTACGAAATATAAAAATACAAATATCAAATAAGTAATTTCTCAGTCTATTATATTTGTGTTAGGTCTATTGTGTCATTTACGGAACTCCTAAATGTTGACTTGAGGTAAATGGGGGTCCGCTCGTATGTACCCCCATTTGAATCTCGTGGACCCCAAATTTTTTTCTCGCGACATAGACCCCCAGCAAGCCGATATCGATCCCTGGGGGTCCATATAGACCACTTTGGGAACCTCTGCTCTAATGCTTACACAAGTCGTTATGCTTTATTATAAAAGTTTAGTCAAGCTAATTAGCTTGTCTAAAAACATAAATTTTTATGATTTGTTGATAAACACGTGGAATTGTAAAACAAGATCTCAATTAATGATTCCCCTTAATCGAGCATTCAGTGATTAGTACGTAATGTAGTTGAGATTAAATAACAATATTATGTCATCTGTGGTCGTGATATAATAATTGCTGTAATAAATTTAAAGCGGTGTGTTTTTGAACAACAATGTGTGTGTTTACAATACAAACACTCCATCAGGCCGCAGTCAATACGGCGTGTACCACACCTGTCAACCGCAGCAGCTGGTCATTCAGGAATTATTACCTAGAACCTACTCGGTGCCCAGTGCCCAGCACTCAAACAGCTCACCGTGTTACGGCCTTTCGAGAGACCTTACAATAATAATTATTATTGACAAAACTACATTACGTAAGGCAGTCTCGTGACTCTGCCATTTATCATAATAAATCTTTCTACCTTTTCTCTTCAACAAGTTGTATTATTCCGTCTTGTTTATAATCATTATTCTTCTCGTGTCAATATTTTAATTGGAAATAATAAGCTCGACGGTAGAAAAACATCGCGAGAAGAGAAATAAATAAAAAGATTAAAACAGTATCGGAGAGCGGCGATTACTGACGACATTTCTAACCTTTTGTTTTTTTTTCAGCATTCGATACTCCTACTTGTCAATTATTCACTCAGCAATTTACACTGTCAAGCAATGACTTAATTATTCATTCCCAGGATTGGGCACGTCAAACACAATAATTATTCGAATGATGCATTACAAATAATAAAAACACGAATAGGTATAATGTTAATTAATGCAAATGTGAATAGCGATAATGCGGGATAAATAAAAAATATATATTTTATGTACACTTCTTAAGTGAGTGATTTAAAAACAAAATTTCAAAATGAGCATAATTATTATTAAAATTGCAACGAGCGCAACGGTTCGTAAGGTATAGATTTTAATTGATTCCCGATGGCGGCCGTGTCGGTTATCAACGTGGCTGTGATTGATGAGCGATAAATATAAACTTAAATAAATGGCCAACAGGAATCATTTATAAAGTGGGCAATCGACCAACAGTAGAGGAGGGGGTGGTAGGGGAAGAAATGGGAATGATTAATGATACAACCAGGTCGGGAGGGTACATAACTAAACAAGGCGCAACTTCCCAAAAACCCTTCAAGTCATGGTTCCGAGTAAAGCCGCTACAGTTTGTATTATTAGTAGGTACGGTAACATGGACAAAGGAAGCTTACAATTTCCTTTCTACTTCGCCAGTTATTTTGGCGCTACGCGGAACACCTGGACTGGCGCATTCATTATCCCCAGTGAATACAAAGCTAGGGCAGATTCCCCGAAGGGATATATCGCCATAATTTTGAACACTTGGAGTCAACAAGAAGGGATTTCGCTGCACCGCGCGGTTCGTGCGGGAATTCACTAATTTGGCAAACTTGTTCGTTTGGGCATTTGTATTTACACGCGAGTCAAAGATTAATGTATATAAACTTATTCGAGGGAAAGATTTAATCGAGTGAGAGAAAATGGCAACCATTTCTGAAAAGCATATGTTGGAATTCATAACTGATACCGAGGGTTTAAAGATAATAAAAACCCACCAAGTAAAAAAAAAAACAGGTCACCATTTCTGCTGTGGAATCGTAAATTTCATGTAGCTGTTGTCATTGGCATCTGATGTTCCAGGCTGCTTTGAAGAGAAACTACGTATTACTACTAATAACTTTGAATTGTTATAATAATAGATATCTAATGCACACATAAATTTAATTCACCTTAAGCTGTAAATAATTGTCATAATATATGTCACCAAGATTTCACGTTGAAGACGCCAACATTCCCTAAAGTGTGTATCAAGATACCACAAAACAAAGAGCCGTGAGAAACATTATGACAGCTATAACGCAGCATCCCGACAGCGAATCAAAACTGGAAGCTTGAATACAAACAAGCCTGCAAGAGCAAGTACCTGCATCTATAATACATATAATTCAGCAGCACGGTTCCTTCACAGATAACTCGATCTCGGCCGAGACTTGGCCAACGTCCAAATCTGTTTAATGAACGGGATGCACAAGCAGAAGTGCAGAAGCTGCGGGGACCGGAGAGCAAGAGATCTAAATGCGACGGCCAATTTTGTCAGATTTCATTTGACAATAATTTATTCTCAAGTGTGATTGAACGGGCGCGGAGTGCTGCTCGAGCTCGACTTCTGACTCAGCCGTGGCTCGGATTAAAGCATCATTAGGAGAGATCACTCGGTCAATGGCCATTCAGTAGCTGACTGATTCTTTAAAATGGTCCTTGTCTGCGGTAAGGTCATTCTTGAGGATGAATATTGAACAATTTTAACTCAATTAACATCTATACACAGTTATTTGTCAAAATATATACCTACAATAGAATTAGTTACTGAAACCTTCCAAAAAAAACGAATAACACAGTGATAAAAAAAATATCACACAAAAAAATCTATTTATGATAACTCTTTTTACGGTTTCCACGAAGATAATATAAATCTAATTATACAAAGGAGAATGTCTGTGGCAGCCGAGTGGCGTACACCAGGCGGGCAGCGTTTGTATGATTTTTATACAAATCTATAGTTTTATTCCAAGATTGATGAAATTCGCATACTTGGCCTACAAAACAAGAGGAAGGTCACTCTCTACATATAATTTCTATAATCTGTGTAAAGCCCGGGCAACGCCAGAACTTCAGCTAATAAAGTTTGACTTTATTGTTTAACAATACAGTTGGAAAACTTATTTCAGAGTAAAGGTATTTTATTATTATTTAAAACTAAATTACAACACCTACATTATAAAGCAAGGTGTCCATACGCATTAAGAGCTATGGTGATTATGATTAAGGTACGCTTTAAGGTATTCAATCCTTGAAACAATATGAATAATATCCGCCTAGAGCTGAGCATACTAAACCATCCGAACAGTCGGGGAAGACAGCGCAGCGGAAAGATGAACACGATTTTCTAACACAGAAGATTATACATAATAATTTAAGCCGACTGCCTGAATACATCACTTGCAGGTACGTGTTCACTTCACTTCATGCATACATGAACATTATGTAATAATAGACAGAGATGTAGATGTAGGAGTTAGGCGCACAGATGATAACTATCTAGAGTCTTAACTGAATGTTGGAACTACGAGCTACGCCGCTTCCTTTGTCTCAGTCGAGAGTTATTACTGAATATAATATAAGTGGTCACTAATTATTATCATGTTCCCCCTATAACATGTAATACGTGTATTTATCCGCTCTAATGTGTGATATTCCACCTCAGATTTGCGTTCGTAACATTATAATTTATAATACTCGTTACTTCAGGTTTAATAACTAAACACCTAACATTATTGGATTGCCATATTAAATGTAAGTGATATTGACATTCAATCATAACAGAACTAAATTAAATTAATTAGATTATAACGGCCATATGTATGGTGTTTGAATTTTGGGTAGTGAATCTGATTGCACTTCCTACTCCTAGAGTTTCCGACAGCTTGCCGTCTTCGTCTTCAGTTGACATCGAGGGGGAAGCACAACACGGCTCAATACTGAATACTACTATCTCAAAAATCACGCAACTTCAATATGACTACTGTTTTTAAATGACTGAAACATTTGTATTGATTCAATCAACGAGTCAACAAACTTTCACATACATCTTATACGTGAAAATGATTTTTCAGGTGCTGAGCAGTTCATGTTGAGCTTCCTTATGATCGAAAACTTGGCATAATGAGAACAAAACCTAAATTATGAATTATGATCTATGAGAATTTTAAGTAATTAGAGTTATGTATTCATAACATTCAAGTTCGATTAAATTGCCACTTTATGGGCTTCATTATTTAATTCAGGTTAAGTAGCACAATTAAATTAATTTAATTGGTAGACCGATTCAAACCAAGCGTTTACCAGGGTCTCGTGTATTCAAAGGAGGAATCAAATGGCTCTTTGTATAGCGGTTAGGTGTGTGGGTGGGAAACGAGGTGGGGGAGGTAGACGGGGGGAAAACCTAACTATACCCGTTCCAGAGTATGCGCGCCTGATACGAGCCGGGAATGTTCTCTCGGGAATACAAGGGGAGCAACATGGAAAGGAGGTATTTATTAATTAGGGTTAACGGATAATACTACACAACTTTTAAAAGCACGGCTAATTCTGTTAGATTCGGATATCCCGAGCTGGGGGAAATTAGTTCGGTCAATTAGGGAAAGGGCAAACTATACCTAGGCATAATGCTCCTTTTACTTAATTACGTACCTACGGTAAGTAGGGGTATAACACTAGATCTAGATTATTCGAGTCTATCATGACATACATTTATTAATACACATACGTACATACTACACATTACACAAACTAGATCCATCCCATACCCCTCCCTTCCGCCATCCCATCCCTATAGGCTAATTGTAACTTTTTTTCTAACATAAATATTATATATGTTCACTAAATAATTAAAATACCTTTGTGAAAACCTATTATTGGTTAAATAATTTAACACTTACTACACCATACCTTGTAATAATTATAACTGTTGGTTTTCCAAATAAAATAAAATAAAATAAAATAAAGGCATGATGAATGTCAAACAAGATTAAACACAGTTTTTATTCATGTAAAAATCTTTAAAAAATTAAAACTTAAAAAATTGATACGGTAAAATTCTATTATATAACGCAATAACCTTTAAAGATAATATTAAATTAAGGGAAACTAGAAATCATGTTTACTAATAATAACGCTTATTCAAAATCAATTTCAAAACATTGTTTTATCTGTTGTAAAATTGTGATACAATTTGTTAAAATCTATTGAATCCGTCATTAGATCAAAAAGAGCAGGTACGTATGAAGACGGCCACTCGCGAATAGCAAATCAACCAACAAAGGGTAATGAATGAATGAATGATGTTTGGTTGACGTAATAACTCATCTCCGAGCACGTTCACATTGCATAGAACCAACTCGTATAAGTCTGTATAAAGTATTGCGGCTAGGCGGCACATTCATTATCCCATGTCCGTGCACTCTTAATAAGCAGGGCTCTAAATGCGGATGCCATTTTACACGATAATCACCGCCGTTAATCGTAGGAAGCAAAGAAAAAATCCCGAAATACCCAAATGAAACAGGATAAAGAGCCGTCAGTACATCATGAAGACTTAACAACGGGAGCGACATGCCGCCATTCGTCAAATAACCAAAAGCGCACCGGACTTTTATTCTGGGAGAAAAATACAGAGCACGCGAAAAGGCTCATAAAAAACTCGTAATAATCTCTAAAATGAATTCGAAACTGTGGACAAACATGATGACTTTACAGGAGTTTGATCAGGAATATATGGATCCTTAAAAGCCCCTACTCACCATCCGATTTGCAGGATAACTTGCAAGACAGCATACTGGGGTTCTACAAATTGGATGGTGCGTAGGCAAAACCGCCAGCCGAATTATTATTATTCACTTTGTCGGGCCGTCGGAATAATAATAATTTCGTTGGCGGTTCAGCATGCTGTCCTGCAAGTCGGATCGTGAGTAGGGCATTTTTATTTATATAGTTATTAATATTATAGAAAACAGATATGAGTCTATTTTTAATGGCGAAATAAAAAAAATTTCAAAACAAATAAATTGCCCGTATTAAAGGTTATAAATACAAGTATCTGCTAGCTATCATCACGACTGTGATAATTAAAACAAATTTCAAATGTAATTAATAGTGTGTACATAGGTCCATACTATTTATTGAAGAGAAAGTATTTCGTGAAGAAAATATGACCGATAAGTATTGCTAAACAATTATAACAGAATATAAAGACCCAGAAACAAATAAGGCCCTACCCATACAACAAGAATAAAAATATTATTATGAAACAATAATAATTGTTTGTTGATTACGTATCGTATTAACGACCGAATGTAGAAACACTGGATTTATAATTGAACGAAGTTGTGCAGAAAGCAGCCAGTCCGCAACTTTGACAAAAAATAATAAATTGTTGTCATTCGACGAAGTAGTCAATTCTATGTTCTACTAAAACCAGCCAGGCCGCTTTCATACAAAATTTTTAAGTAATTGCCTTCCGAAATATTTGTTGATCGCCAATAAATCATTTAAAAATGCATTTTATAATTACATATTTTTAGGGTTTTTGGTAGCTCTGGCTGTTTTCTGCAGAATGCATATTTCACATAGTAAGGTCAGACAGTTGATTGCAGAGCATACATTCACTAATATGTATTCTACAGAGAAAAAAAACACCAATATCTCTGAAAATCTACACTTAAATCCACTTTAAAGGTATAAGAAATTGTATAAAAAGAATAGAAAGAAGAAATAAAAAGAAATCCACTTTAAAGTATAGAAATTGGTAATAAGTAAAAGGAAATTTTGATGTTTGTGTAGTAGTTGATCGTTCAATCTTTAGAGAAAAGTGCTTTTATCTCAGTGAAGTTTTTTGTGGCTGGCTGCTTTCCGCGTCCAATTTTTATTGTTTCTCGACAATAACTTCACTCTGAAATGTCGATTTCGACGAAAAATCTTAAAGACATCATAAGTATGTAGGATACGCGAACGGCACTTTTTGTAGTTCATCATTAGATCATGACATTAGAAATAATGCGTCAGACTTCGCAGCCAGATTTAAAGAATACCAGCACCAGGAGAGCAGAATCTTGGTGGGAGTCTGCGGAGATCTAATAATACGCTGTTGTTGAGGTGGGTTAGTTGAACATTATATGTGAGCGATAAAAGCTACATTCATTTTTAAATTAATGTATACACGTCAGGGAGAACGTTTACCAGTGAAGAACAGACTATCTCTACAGATCTGGAAAATACATATTAAAAGATTAAATTTAATTGAATTAGACGGTAAAGTATTTGGAAGCCAGGCGATATATTTGTATAGCTCTGAATGAGTAAGTGTCCGTGGTTACAAACTCGACATTGAAAGCTTTCGTAATAGATTAAATGAAAGCTATTAAAAACACAACAAAAGATTTAATGATTTAATAATAATAATAATATTTTGATGATTTTTATAGCGCCGTTTTTGTGCAAATTCACCTCAAGGGAGCTGTACAAATATATAATGGAGATAATATACAGCACAATACTTAAAGCGTTTGATGCATGGGTTCGTTATTCTTTTATTATAATTTATTTATATTATTATATGTGTAATATTAGGTTCTTATGTAATTTTAATTCAATTAAATTGTTTTTTTTTTTAATCAAAAGCGTTTTGAATCGTTCAAGTGTTCGAGCTTGGAAAGATATTCCAGAACCATTCCATTTTCATCTACATCAGATGCTCATCTCCTTTGATCTTTAAAATTGGTTTCACGCACAGACATAGGAATTAATAGACGAGAAGATAAAGGCGAGGGGTAAAATCAACTGTTGAAGAACGAAGGGAGGGAAGCTGACTGTGATTCGTCAATAAATCAATCTGACAGTAAATAGGCATCTCGCATTATAATATCACCATTTACTTCTTAAAAGTAAAATCTGCTTTGAATGAATAGACATTTTTACATGGGAGCGCAAATTACTCGCCACGTTATGAACAAATTTGCGAAGTCCAAATTCGGCAAAGTAAGGCAGCTTCTATATTCAGAGTCGTAGTTAGTTTCAGAGTATTTAGTTAAGACACTTTTATAAATGTTCATAATTTACTTCCCAGCAACCAACCAGCTTTGTGTTTCGCGTCCAGACGTTTCTCGATGTGATAGTAACAACTGATTCATATTATACGATGTGAATATGCTTAAAATAAAATAAAATAATGCTTATATATGGAATGTAATACGACAATTGGGTTTATTCTCTTTTTTCGCATCTATTTTTACCAGTTTTCATAGTACAAGTAAACATTTTGCCGTGTTATTTCGTAAAATGAACCGATGATGCCTCGACCATAGTTCGCACAAGAATGATGACGTCACGTTTTCAAATTTTACTTGAGGCCGTACGCGAGCCCAGCCGGCTCAATGGAACCGGTATGGGGAGTGGGGATAATACGCTTTTAATCACTTAGGGCAGGTCTACTAATATTCATATGTCTATGGTTTCACGACTTTTTCACTGTGGTTCTGAATTTCTTCAGGCGTTAAATAGAAAAAAAGAGCAAGAATGATGGGAGCCAATCGTAAACAATGCAGGAGAATGAACCCATTAATAAACGTATCTTATTAATTCATAGCATACCTACATATATTTAAAGAAAAATTAAAACTAACTTATGAATCAGCACAATAGAATCATTTTTAGAATTGCGCACTTCCCATAAAATACAACTTCATCAAAATAACATCCACACTATAAAAGCAATATTGGTTAATATAAACAGCGCCGTTTATTAATAAATAATTGGTTAATTTCATAAAGAAGCCATTGCCAATATTTATCGGCATGTATTATTAGAAATATCTATCGGTTGCCCCGCGTAAATCGAATTAAATGGAAATGATGGTGGCTATTTTGACGTAATAATAGCATTTGATATTAAGCTAAAATAAACAAGTTCGCAGATGGGCGGCCAATCCCGCGCATTAGTTCGGTCTAATTATTTCAGTTAAACGTGACAGGGTATCAGATCGGGATCCTTCATCAGCCTGGGATTAGAGGCGGCCGATAGCCAAATTCGGCCGATATGGATCCTCGTCGGAAGTTGCGTTGTTGGGACAACAATATTTGATCATTGCGAGTTCCTAATTGTGTGATTCTGGGGTTTGTGTGCTTTATAAATTAGTTAACTATATAGAGGATGCGGCAAAACAGACAGTTCAGTTTTGAAGGGCTATTAAACAAAAAAAGGGTACAATAAAAACACATAAATTTGTTTTTCACCACTATAGTTTTATTTTCACTGTTTTAAATATTCTCCTGGCGAAGGAAGGGATCTTCCGAAACCGGTAGAGTGAAAATAAAACTATAGTGGTGAAAAACAAATTTATGTGTTTTTATTGTAAATTATGATGAGCCACAAAGTGAATGCTTTTTACAATTACGAAAAAAAGGGTAACTTGCAGACATGGGGTTTATTTTTATTTATTCGGTACATCTTGTCGTTTTATGCATCAAGTCATGAAGATGACATCAGAAAGTTGATACATCGATGAAGGCGATTTCTGAAGATTTCAGCCGCATTTTGGCACATCTCGACGGGTATAGCGGCGATTTCCCCCTGAATTCAATCCTTGAATTCTTTCAGGGTGTGAGGCCGATGTTTAAAAACATTTTCTTTCAGTTAGCCCCACAGGAAGAAGTCGCAAATTGCAGTCGGAATGCCAGCGGGGTGGCGATGAAAGAACGCCCATTTTCAAGAAACGTGCGGACTAGAAGCCCCGGTGTTGTCCGGACCAAACCATGGTAACGACTAAAAATGGCACGACCCTCCCGACACAATGAGACCCCTCCCAAGTTCCTACCCCCACCACACGGGATGTACCGGCCCTTCAAAACTGCACCGTCTGTTTTGCTGCACCCTGTACTCCTTTGGGAGCATAATCAAATTTATGATATAATCTTTGGTTATATAAATGATTAAAACGCTCACGTTTCAAGTTCATACGTGCGGTTTAAAAAATAAGGTGTTTAATGAAAGCCTTGTTTGGTCTCTGGTTGTAAATATCCTTAACCTCCTTAGTTAGTTATTCCTAAAAGAATAACTATATAATATTAGAAATAATACCTTTTGTTGTTACGCCAACGCGTGATTATACGACTAACGAGCTCAACCTTGGCTTCCACTTCATTTTTTCGACAAATTAAAAAAAAATATCTTGCTCTTTTTTAATTGTATATAAAGATATTATTCTTACAATAATGAGAAAAACCCTTAGCAATTTAACGGAACAAACATAAACTATGTTATATTTTTAATAAATTGTACAAGTCGGTTGCAACAGGAAATAATAACAGTCGGTTATAACAGGAGATGGCAGCACCTCCAAGTGAGTACATATTAAAGATACCAAGTATCTAGTAAATAACACATCGCTTAACATATTTTTAAATATATTTTATTATTTAACATTAAGTTGCGGTTTTACTATCGTTCGACGATAAAAAATAATATTATCTTCAATTGCGGTTGTTTAGTTTTAAGACTTGTCACTTTTATTACGACACTTTGGCATACTTGTCATAAAAATAAATGTACATTTTTAAGTACAGGTGGCACGAAGCATTAAGTCAGGAAAACATTTAATAAAATGCGGAGGAAACTAGAAACTTGCTGCGGTATACATAAATCTGAAAGTTATCGACACGAAGAATATTAAACCAATATGTATTGCAATGATAATTATTAGTAAGAAATGAAGGCTATGATTTTCTCTTACAAAAGGAATGCCACTTTTTATTCCAGGTATATCAATAACATGTACACAAATTAAGTTATGTATTTTTTTTTAAATTTATTTTAACACCACACAGGAGGTCCTGAAGAAAATGATTTTTTTTGGGAATGCTGTGTGGAGGGTGTTTTTGAGGAGAGAAGGGAGTGGGTCTCGTGGGAAGGAGGAAACACGTTCCACAGCCGAGCTGTTGAATGAACACAATAACGAGTCGTAGAAGCGACCCGTTCGCATGTTACATATGTTGAGCGATCAATGAATCGATCAAGGGATCAATGACGATACTTCCTCGGAGCCTCTTCCATTTAATATTTAATTATTTTTTTTACTTTGGGCTAACAATAAATTAAATGTTATGGCATTTGAAAACTTAATGAAATGTATAACGTATATTTTGATTCGAAACGAAATTTAATCAAAAGTTGTGTTGCTCACGTGATGGGAATTATTCGTTTGTTGAATTTTAAGCACTGCACAGTGAATAGTGTTGGTGAAATGTTTGTGAAATGTTCGTGATGTGAAAGTGCAAAAAATTGTTTAACACCCACAAGCGTTAGTTTGATTGGAGCCCACATAGTATAACGATCAAAGATAATGTGCTCGATGTGTTGATGTTTTATCTGTAATACACGTTTATATTATGCTACGTATGCATACGCAAGCCTAACTGCCAAGCTGAATCTCAACTTATGGGAAAGGAACGAAGAAACCGCAAATGGCGCGAAACGCCGCTTGCAATTGCTTCGTTCCTTTCCCGTAATTCGTGACTCGGTTCGCGTTTCGGCTCGCAAATGTATACGTGCCCGTGTAGCCAAGTTTAATAATATCACGAAGGAATCTGATAAAAAAAACGTGTTTGCCAAAATAACAAATTACAGAAATAACCGGTACTAATGCGAGAGATAAATATTTATAAAGTGATGTTAGATATGAATCAAGTAGGCAGGAAACTTGAATTTAATTTTAGATTTGTGTTTAGGACAAACCAACTCTTGGAGAGAAATAGTATTAAAAAAGATTTTTATTTATTTTAATGTTAATAAATAACATTTTTTAAGCTAATATTTAAAAATAAATATCAACAGGCTTACTAATGAACATATAATTTTAACTATATTTATTTTGTGTTTGTGAGAAAAGAATTTATTTTTATTAATAGGTGTATTTTAAAAAAACTTTTTTTTGTTTGAGAGGATTGAATCTTCCTCCCCAGGGACTGGAGTCAACCGCTCTAACAACTGAGCCAAATCCCGATTGGATACGGCCGACATATATACCATATATTAACTGCTGTAATGTCATCCAATTTCAGAGAAATGCGTTTATGTTCGTGTGTGTATGCGTAGTTAATGCGACCAAAATCGTTGTCATCGACAACTAGTCTTATATGCCGAGTATCAGCTCGATCGGATGTCTGGAACAAGATTAATTCCGACTTCCGAGATTAGCATTTATTCATTCACGAAAACAAAATTGAAATTCAAATAGATGTATTTAAAAAATGAATTAATTAAAGCATTAAAGTTATTAAGAGCGTATTTAGTAAATTGTTAATATTCTTATGATATACTAAAACGATACCAGGAATAAATACTAAGAATATTTACAGATTCTCAAATCGTCATAACAAAGCCACACCCCTTCACGCATTACTTATATTCAAAAGAGAGAATAAATTACAAAGTATGCGTGGCTAATGGATTCACTGCCAATGTTTAAAATTTAAATTCAAACCGTTTACCAACTACATATTAGAGAACGCAAGCAACCATAATCATTAGAATCACCTTGTCAAAAAACTACCGAATTGTAAAATTTATATTATTCCGTATAATAACTTACACTGTATAATTTCTTTACTTTTTTTAATATAATTTCTCTTGAATAATAAAATACAACTCATTCGACCGGTTCTAATATCAACACAAGAAACTTACAATGAAGTTGATTGAATAATTAAATAACATGAAAATAATTAATTCGTTATAATATGATTGTAATAATTTTACATATTTTTTCAAGTTGTCAATAATGTTTATGTGAAGATAATAATATAATCTATTGTAAGAAAATATATGTCGATATGATTCGGTTAAAGTTGTTCGATAGATCTTCGATTATCAGAAAAATGCTGCAGGTGTAATTTTACATATAAAAACATTGATATGTATAACGCATAACACTATTTTTTTATTTGGGATCGGAAATATGTACCGCCGTATTTATTGGAATACCAACACCTCTGCTGTATGTCACCCCAAGTGTTACGCTTGGTGACTCAGGGTGTCTGGGTCTTAATGGAGGGCCGGATCGAGAGACTGGTTGAGGGATACCTTTTTACCTCTCCAGCAGGATTCTCTCGACCCATCGAGATATATGCATGCGTCATTTCTGAACACATTAAATCTGATTCCTACCCACCCCTCATACCTCTTCCTTCCCAGAACTTCTTTTCGCTCCTTTCTTTAAAAATATTCTCCACACAGCATTCCCAAAGTTGACACAGGACTCGAGGAAAATTATTTTTCTTACGGCTTTTCCTCCTTGGAAAGAATGGGCATTAAAACATATATTCTATTTAACTTATCTACTAAAATTTAAGAAAAAAAGTCAGTTACTCTCTAAAGAGATACACATTCTGTGTGACAAGCATGGCTGCATTCAATTTTTAATCATAAATATATTAATAAGAGAATAAGAAATACAAAAAAAATATTTCAAACAACGTACATTAATCCACCACACAAAGCCAATGAAAAATGCTCAAGTACGATTACTGACACATGGCAGTAATTAATAATTGTTATTAATATTACAATACATACTGCCATAACCAACTTTTTCAAACCGACAGCAACTCACTGTAAATTTACTATCTTTACTGAAAACCACAACGAACTTGTAGACTTGTCAAAACATCTGTTCAAAAAATAAATACTGGGAACACCATAAGCAACGAACGGGATTATTTCTTCAAAGCCGCCTTACAAATTCTAGGGAGCGGATTTTCAAAGGCTTACCCCAAACAGGATTAGAAACCGTGAAGTAGGTACCTAGTACCCACCTACCGTAGCAAGGCTGAATACATTTGAACATTATTTAGCCATATAGCCGATTTAATTTAATGTAAATACACATTTGCAGATTGAAGGTTTAGTTATTCAAATATTCTTATTTCATTTTAAATTATTGATGCTGATAATTTATTTGTTTTATAGTGAATCAACGTTATAAGTAATTTGTGTAATATGAACACATTGATAGTTCAACAAGTCAGGTCATTTAGAATACTGTTCATTAAACTGAAATTCAGTGAATTGAGAACGCGAACAATAGTGGTTTCAGTTATGTTTAGAAGTATTAAACTTTCAGCGAACGAGTATTAGCTATTGATTGTAATGATGCGATGATTGTTTCTGATTGTCTCGTGACCCCATTGCACGCCTTAACCGACGTTTCATAAGCGTTCACTCTCAATAGAAATTATCTAAGAAACATTTAATGTGATAAAGATACGTTACCTGACATAGTGACAACATATAAGTCATTCAGTGTCTGATTGGTCCATTATTCATTATTGATTGAAAGACTTTAAATAACACTGTTTATCTGTAAACAACATCACAACACTTACAAGACAGGCGTAAAATAAACGACTTAACTTTTTTTATTCAAGATTCTAAAGTCTAAATTCGACTGTTGCGAACTTCTGCAACTCATAAACTTACGAATACCTACAATAACAACACGACAAAATACACTATTCCACTGCAACACACATAAGCGCAATTACATTGCGAACTCCCCAATACAACGGTTTCACACTATGGAAAACCAATACTTAGGTGATGTCGATATATTTAATATTAACTTTGCGAATTTTGTGGATTACGTAAAAGACTTATTTCAACACTATTTCTAAATGGAAGTTATATTTTTGTACACAAGTCAAATCGCTGTATTTTGTAATTTATGTTCTTGTTATTTTTAATTTTGTTTCTTGAATATATTATTTTTTTATTTTTATTATTTCTTTCTTATGTTTCAAAACTGTCATTAAAATTGTACCACCTACATGTAAAAGCCCTCTGGGCGTTAAATAAATAAATAAATAATAATAAGACTAACAACTCTGTGTGGAGAGAAGAACTGTGACAACCTTAATTATTAGGGAATTTTGTGAGGCGAACTAAAATGTTAACAGTTAACTTCGGGGAAAAGAGAGGGTTGGAAATTACCTGGCAATTTAGTTAGTAGCTAAACAAAGATGAAGCCTTTGAAACTATTTCAAGCAATATTTGGTTTCTGTAAAGTGGAAATTTACAAATGCGATACTAAAAATATCTTCCATTCTTGAACGAAGTTAATATATAATATTACGAGTATTTTAAATATTTATATTCAATTGAATAGGTAAAAAAGTATTGACATTTTTAAAACACTTTCTCTTGGCAATATTTCTTTGTGTTTGTTCATTGGTTCTATTCAGAGCCAAGGATTTTATGTATTAGTTAAGCAGAATATTTATAGAAGTTAGGGTACTTAGTTATAGTTGTTGTCGATACTGTTTTGTTCGCTAAGGACTCGTACATATATATTATAATCCCTACGGGTTGGATTCTGCGTTGAGTGGTTGAAATGTATGTATTATTTTGTGAGTGGCTTCGCATGCGGGTAACTGGGGATCTCGTATGTGAGAATCTTTGTTCATTTAAATTTGTGGAGGTTTGGAATTTGATAGTGCGCGAGTGTGTGTGTGTGTGTGAATCTTTCTCCTCCAGGCGTAACCATTTTCATTATCTGAGAGTATTAGGGGCGCATTAGCTGGAAGAGAATAAGCACCAGCAGGAATAAACACAGTCGTAAAGGCGAGCATTCCAAGCAACGGCCGTGACTCTACTTGGCTCCATTAGGACGAGAATCCACGATGTGGGGAAAAGTAATCGTGAACTGTAGATGTTATTATACTAATTGAGCGAAGAAGAAAGTATGAGACGTGATTATTATGGTTCAAACTATAGTAGTTAAGTAATACGATGATGACGTTTCATGTTTATATTGTAAAGGAGTCGTACACAAAGGATGGACGACCCTTAATTTGGTTGAAACAAAGGTACGAAGAGAACTTGTAATTTGAATACGAAGAAGAGGTTCGAAAACTGACGCAAAGTGCTAGGCTTCATTTGTATAAAATATATGTAATAAGAGATAGCATCTGACACAACTGAATTACATATTCACTAATAAGTACGGTCAGAACACGTCGTCGGAGGATTGAAGGCTGATTAAAGAATTTCATCATTGGCGACAAAGAAGGACCAGGAATTTTCAAGTCAGACCAAATCACACTGGATCGAAAAAAGTCAAGTGGAAGCAATTGGAAGCGCAAAGCATGGAACCGAACGAGAACAAAAACAGCTTAGAGGGACGGAGAGAATAATATCACAACACCAGAACAAATAAAGACTCAATCATGAACCGAAGCAGTAAATAATAACAATCATCACTTTGCGAGTAGGCACTCAGTAGTTTTCATTGCCAATGCCTACCTACTAACTGAACTGAAGGAATTCACGCATGCGAGTCGATGAGAATGATAACGATAACCATATACGCCGGTCTTCGTAATATATGATTTTTGGAACAGCTGGTTTCTTTGGCCATATAAGGGTGTTCGAACCAGCCGCACTGAGAGCCGAGATAAAATTATACATATAATTCACGCTTCAACTTCTATAATAATCGCCCGATTAGTTTATTCAACATTTCTGATGCGTGAACGTAATGGCATTCAACATACCGCATTACACATAATACTTATAATTTATAATAGTAAGAAAAACGAAAAAAGTTCTAGTTACTCCTTTGCTTTTTATTACTTCTCGCAAAAAACTATAAGCTATCTCTATATTAAGTAATGCATGTCATACACCATCACGAAATAAATTACATTTTTAATTGGAGATTTAATTCAATCATGCGTTCACCATAGCCGGTTACATAAGACTTCATCAATTTAACGCACACATAATCATTGATAATAGAAAGAAAAACGAATAAAGTTCTAGGTACTCCTTCGCTTTTTTTTACTTCTCGCAAAAACTATAAACTATCTCTGTATTAAGTAATGCATGTCATACACCATCATGAAATAAATTATATTTTTAAATGGAGGTTTAATTCAATCATGCATTTACCATAACCGGTTACGTAAGACTTCATCAATTTAACGGACACATAATCATTGATAATAGAAAGAAAAACGAATAAAGTTCTAGGTACTCCACTTCTGCACTTGCATAATGTTGATTGAATAGATGATCATTTGTGGAAAAGTGTGTGGAAGGGTTTAGTTTTTCCTATGGGGAAGATTAAACCCGGACATAAAATTGGAAAAGAAAATAAAAAAATAGCATTTCTTTTGAATGATGTAAACAACTTCAAGAGAATCGTCCACAACTAATTACCACAATATGAAATCAAATGTCATCACTGTAATTAATATCGTGTTGAAATTTAAACATTAAATACATTATTTCGAAAGAATGTCACTTACTCTGACTTAGCTGCAATGGATGGTGTTTTTTTTCTGACAAATTTCTTATTTGAATATTCTCACCTGAAAAGAAGAAAAAATATGTTACATTCTCGAATGTAACATATTTAATCTGTGATGATAAGCGAGAGAAGGAATTGAAAATTTCTAGCCATTTGAACTTTGATAATGATTTATTGGCATTGATCCCTACTATCATTAAACCAAGCATGTTATGTCATGGTACGAACGCATTAGACCCGTCCCTAGCGATTTAAATGCTTTCAACGCGTCCGACGTGAATCTTATTTATTAAATTGACAAATTAATTTCAAACGTTCGAATTTTTGATTTATTCAGAACTAAATTGAAATAAATAATCACTAAAGAAATCCGCTCAAAGCAATTACCAAAGCCATTTCTGAGTTTTATCAAAAGCAAACCATCAGAATTGCACTCCATTAATCAGGTAGGTACCTATTTTCATACTATAATCATGACTTGGCAGTCATGCGATCGGCAACCATTAATAATACCTTTTAGCCAGTAACACGTAACAATGTGGTATAAAACGAAATGTTAGAAGTTAGAAGCTATAATCAGTAATAAAAAAACTGCTGTAATGCATTTTAAGGACAAATATTGGAAACAGTGCTATCATTGTGTACACTGGACAAGCAAACAACTGGTCTTAGATAAACTTTGGGAATTAAGATCGTTTATGATGGACTTTGCAACAGTAAAATTCCTGCGTAACCAAATGAAGCCTCAGGGTTGATTTAACTATTTGAACAATTTCGGTTCGGGTTTTCAAGTCAAACTTCTCTATCAAGTGGCAAACTCCATCGCCAACGGGTTTTAAAATGTTTCTACTGAATACACAAATAACAATATCCCATAGTAAAAGTACGTAAGCAATAGTTTTAAAAATATATTATTACTTATACCTAAGCCCACCTTTCAATGGGCATACAGAGAACATAACAGGACAATTATGCACATTGGTCTGTCAAAATCATAAATTTATAAAAGTTGGTTGATTTGATCTTAAACTTTGGTGTTAATAACTGGTATAGGTAGTAAAATATTTCAATAAATTAATGGCGTTATTCAATATTTTATTTCACAATATTATCTTTTAACACGATGATTTAATGAGGTATCACAAACACATTGAAAACTGAATAAATTAATGTTAAGTTTAATGTGGCTATTCTTATAAGATAAATACGAAACTGGCAGGTCAACAACATGAAAATATGTACGAGTGAGATTAGTGTAGGAATTCAATACTGCTTATTAAACCTGTCTCATTTAATTGGAGATTACAAATCGTGTCCGCCCAGTACCCAGAGATATGATTCGTGATAATCGAGTCATAATCGTAAAGCACGGCCCACCCAATTACAGATTCCCACTAAGTGAATTTTATGTACGTAGTCCGTAAAATAGTCGTAAAACGACGACACACCAACATGGATACAACACGTTTAGCTTCAGACTTCAGACGTCTTTATGTCGCTTCAGTGATTGCCGCTGAAGTGAGTCCGGCTATACCAGGATCCGGGTAGGTACCATCTACCTCCCGGTATACCTGGATCCTGGGCTTGCAGCCGCTTGCGAACCATTCTGTGATTCTGTCGCATGTCGGCTGGAAACACATTTCTTGAATGTCGAAGTGTGGGTGTAAGGGCATCCTTTTGGTAATGACAAAATGGGTTGCCGCTCGAATGTGCGAGTAGTAGGTATATATGCTATATTGAGAGCTCCGTTGTAACCTCTCTTTTTATTGCTTGGATCGTTTATGAGAAAGGGTGAGACTTTTATTTGGATATACACAGTACATTTTCATATAAATGATAAGGTACCAAACATAAAATTATAGATAGTTTAAATACCGATTACGTATGTCCAATACAATGTCTGACTGATTTCGTTGAATGATGTAGGTATCAGTAATGGAAGAAAGTATGTGGAGAACAGACATAGGAATTAATAGACGAGAAGATAATGGCGAGGGGTAAAATCAACTGTTGAAGAACGAAGGGGGTGAAGCTGACTGTGATTCGTCAATAAATCAATCTGACAGTAAATATAGGCATCTCGCATTATAATATCACCATTTACTTCTTACAAGTAAAATCTGCTTTTGAATGAATAGACATTTTTACATGGGAGCGCAAATTACTCGCCACGTTATGAACAAATTTGCGAAGTCCAAATTCGGCAAAAAAATTCGATTCAATTTTCAGAGTCGAATATTTCGTTTAAGTATTTAGTTAAGACACTTTTATAAATGTGCATAATTTACTTCCCAGCAACCAACCAGCTTTGTGTTTCGCGTCCAGACATGTTTCTACAACTGATCCATATTATACGATGTGAATATGCTTAAAATAAAGTAAAATAATGCTTATATATGGAATGTAATACGACAATTGGGTTTATTCTCTTTTTCACATCTATTTTTACAAGTTTTCATAGCACAAGTCAACATTTTGCCGTGTTATTTCGTAAAATTAACCGATGATGCCTCGACCATAGTTCGCACAAGAATGATGACGTCACGTTTTCAAATTTCACTTGAGGCCATACGCGAGCACAGCCGGCTCCAATGGAACCGGTATGGGGAGTGGGGATAATACGCTTTTAATCACTTAGGGCAGGTCTACTAATATTCATATGTCTATGATGTGGAGAGAAAAAAAATTAAATCAAGAAGTAAATGTCGGAGGAATGTCTTCGGTCTGCTTTGGCCCTGTCCTTGTTCGTTCAAACGGCGATACAAGCCATACACGATACTCGTAGGTGCACAATAAATAAATTTGTACATTTAACATTTACAACGCGGCCTCGTGCTTATGTTTTAACTAACGAATAAATACATCGTTTGTGTGAAAGCACTATGAAACAATTATGAATTACGACCGCGAAGGAAACATAACGAGAAATACAACTCACAATAAATTATCCATATATTTCGTAATCCATGATTAATTAGGTGAATGTGAGTAATTATTTAATCTAACGTGTCTTCGACAAAAAACACTCAAACGGTGAGCTCGTCCAGCTTTTTCTTTGTGGTTTTTTTCTAGGTCTACTATTTTTAGCGGGCAACATCATTCCAATCACGAAGAAGAATGATTTGAAATATCCATTTAACTGAAAAAAATCCCCATTTTGTTTGCTCGATAATAAATCATCAAATGTTCAAATAAGAAAAAGGAGAGTTAAGCTTAGACTAAGACGATAAGTAAATATGTGGAGACAAAATAGACGAACTGTTGAGAGATTCGTTCTAATCTCCTCCTCTTTCTCATAAACGATGCATGTAACAGAAATATGTTATAAGGGAGCTCTTAGCTGCAGGACACAGAGGTAATATCTGATAGATTTGACGATTCAACGTGGCCTGGTGACTCTGGGTCTTCGATTAGCATCAAGTATTTACTATGAATATAAGTAACACAATCGCTCAGCGTTACTTTTAAACTAGCACTGAAATAAAGAAACAAGTCTAGAGTGCAACAGAGCAACAGAGAAAGATAGTGCAATCTGTAATCTACAATCTACCGAACATCCAAGACACCGGAAGATGTGCCGGGGTACGGGAGAGCGGCTGGGAGGATATTACAAGAGAAATCTTGTTTCCTCGCCCACTACGAGGAATGTAATTTGCATTCAACTCCGATTGATATTCGGATACAGAAGGATGGGTTTGTAAGTGATTCTTTTATTTGTGGAGACGTCGTATTTATTTGCCACACATAAACGTAAACTACAACACATAAAACAATTCCACTCACGACTCAACGAACTGACAACAGGTTTAATGAGGATAAACTAAACCTAGGTAAAACGTCGTACTTTACGATAATGATGCAAGAACTGGTATGGTATAATACAATATGTATTTAATTTCTTCAATGGGGTAACTCCAGTCAACTATTAATATATATATATTTTTTACAATAGCCATCTTCCAATATAAATGCTATTATTTGTTTGCGTCCTAAAAGGACAAAGTCAGGTGCTCTGGTTACCCCCGCGGAGAAATGGAGTGATAATATTAGATTATTTATTATTATTTCCACACAACTAGTCACGTGGCAATACTGGCAATGTAGGCGGTCGCAGACGGACAATTATTGCCAACGTAATTGCTAATTAAATTATAAGCAAAAAAATTAATACACCTCTATAATTATAAAATCTGTTAATCTCTGATACAAATCTGTATTCACGAATTCTACGTGTATTATTTCTCATCGCAAAGGTTTCAAATTGCTAAACGAACAATAACATTATTGTAGACACGAATATTATTTTGATGGGTTGCTTATTTTACATAAATAAAGGTTTAACATTTAAATAAGCGCTCGTTTAAATTGATTATCCTTTTAAGAGAGTATTCATTGTTTAGCACATCAGCCGTATAATGTTACAGAAAATTATACTTAGAGTCCCCACCAGAACTCCTAGGTTTTACAACGTTTCTACTATGTTTTTAATGCCTGAATTTAATGTATCTGAAACAATTATATTAAAAATATATTTTAATTTACGTATTCAAAACCAGGATAACTTTGTACATACAAACACGGGTCGATTCACAAGATTCTCATCGCAAATATATTCCACCAATATACAAATAAAACGACTTTTGGATAAATAAATTTGCAATATTTTTCTACAATTATATAATATATTTAATACCCTCCTCGTAATAAAAACCATTAAAAAATATCCGAATCCTAAAGATGTATTAAGATATGGATTATGGACACGTGAAGGAAGAATTAACGTTTATGTTATGTTTTTTTTTCTACGTACTGCTTTATAATTATCCTCTTGTAATATTTTAACATACAAAAATTTCCTTTAAAAATAAACATACTTACAAAAAAAACTTGACCTAATTTGTAATTCAAACAAAAAACCATGTACAATGTGACCTTAGAACGGGATACCCCAGTTAGGGCACAATCTTATCGACCTCTGTAAAACTTATAAAAAAAATAAAGTACAATCAATATGAAATATTAATAAATTGAGAAATATAAATGCATTATTTTGACTAACTAGTTACCGAGACAAAGTCTTTTATAAAACATCACACTTAAAAGGAATGGAGTCGGTTAGTTATACTACGTAGTAGATGCCTTAACTATACGGTAATCTCTGATTATATAATAACATGTGAGAGTTAATAGATAAACTACATAAACGTTAGGTAGGCGACACGTTACGAGACATTACGCTATACGCATCATGGCTTGGCCTATTTCAGCATATCGCTCGCTATACATTACAAATGAGAATGTATGGCGAGCGATATGCTGAAATAGGTTAAGCCACGAGAAAATAGCGCGCTTATAAGCTCTTCTAAAATAGATGGCATAATAAGATGGTGTTACGTTGAAGCTATACAATTCTATATTCATCACATCGATGATTAACTTTACGTTAATTAGTATGTTCAAACAGAGAACCAAAAAAGATGACATGAAGCGAATAATTGGCGCCCACGGTTATTATTTAATTAACATGGTGTTGAATAAACAGTAACCATAAAAAACGTATTAACTTTCATGTAACGTAGGTATAAGTATTAGAAATAAACCCTCTTATTATTGTAAAATCCAAGTAAACCGTCTACATAAGACCCAAGAAATCACATAAGATCCAGCGTCTCGAGTTCTAACATTATTTCGAGTAAATGCAATCAAAGCTGGAATATATTTCCTCCCACGAAACAACAGGTAGAGATTGAGATGATTACTAAGAAAATATAACAATGTGTTTGATAAAACTTTCTTATTAAACGTCTCCAATTTATTTACTTCTGCTATTTCATTCGCGGCGGAGCGCGTTCGCGAGAGTAAATTTAAAAAGCATCCCGGCACTGTATCAAAACGGTAATTCGAGAGTACGCCGCCGTTCGGAGGTTGTAAGTAATGCATGGACTTTTTGGCGTGTGTCTGGCTGTTTTCCTTGCAGCTGAGTGAGTATAGGGGAGAAGGGGAGGATATCTCCTCCGGAATAAGTTGATCCTTCATGAATATTTGATGAGCCCAGCAGGCGCGCGCGTATTGTTCGCGGGAAGTTTCTGAATTTGTTTGCTCTAACGCCGCATTGAATCATAAGCCAGCCAACCACCCTTCTCCCCCAGAATCCCGAACCCCGCGCATTTCCCAGCAAACCACACAAGTGGAAATGCTACACTAAAATCCTTTCATCTGAATCTTATTATGTGATTTAATCCAACTAGCTGGCGGTAGTCGTGAAACGGGGGACTCTTCAGCTCAACATACATATTATTATTTATATGATCCTGCAGCTGAGAGCTTCCTTGTAACCTATCTTTCTGTAACGTGAGTTGCTTGAGAGATATGGAGAGATAACAACGGAGCTATTTGTGGCAGGATTCTATTCTACCATTACTTGTTTATTTAGAATTCCCTATGAACTGAATGTTTGATACGCCAACAGTAAAAATAATTTATACTGAAAATACTAATACGGTACTGGGTAGATAAAATTTCCAACTGAATGCCAAGTGATTATTTTGGTCACTGTTATTAATATTATATAAAAGGCACAATAGATAACAGAGGGAATATTGAGTGATTTTATAACAAGACAGAAAAAATGGAATAAAGAGAGATAACACGAAAAGTTAAAAGGGCGTTATGTCGAAAGATATTTATTATTTATGATAAAATTTCACATTCTGTATTTAGTAGATAGGTATATAAAAATCAAACAACATTGATGATTTCAGTTTTCAAATGAAAAAATAAAAATAATAACATATTTCGAATTTATCTTAACTGTTGGCGGAATCCGATCGGAGTGGGATTTAAAATAATTAAATTCGATTGTTCGCAATATTTTCCTGGAATGTACATACCTAATATACTCGTTCATCAAAACAATTCGCTAATTCAAACGTTAAGTCAATTTTATTAATACTTTGACAAAACGTAAATCGCTGTGAAATCAAACAAAAAATAATAAAGCGTTTTAGATACGAATGTTTAAAATGAATGGAGTAATAGCGATTAAACCCGTCAAAGGCTCGTTTCAGAAAGAAATTCTCACAAAAACACGATTGTATAAATAAGTACCAAGAATCGATAGCCAGTAAATTATTCCATAGAACTTTAATTTATTTACGAAGCACACAGATCGAGCGCACAACCAAATCTTTGATGTCTATTCGAATTTTACTTTTTTAAATCTGTTTATTTATGTTTTCACAAGTTAAACGTTTGAAGAAGGAATCTGAATATTTGTATAATCATTTCGCAAAGATGTTAGTGCCCCACGTAGGTGTGATTAAATAATATCAGATATACCGAGGATTCATTGAATATTTACACAACTCAAGGTTGAAGGTTACTTCATAAGAATCATGAGCGTTGCTAGTATGTTTTAATCATAAAAATACAACAAAATGTTTTGAAATCAGTTACGATTAAACCATTACTTCCACCACAATAACAATTGTTAATATCGTAAAATTACAACAGATTTTTTTTATTTTTTATTTTTTTAAATTATATATCTCCTTCTAAGTGTCAATGTGCTGTTTATTACGTACGGCAACAACGAAAACTTTAAGAGAAAGTCTTGAAAATTCTCACTCTTCCAATAACTTATTCAAAACCAATATAATTCTGATTAACTAGATTTTCAGTTGTAGGATTTTAGTGCTAATTTAAAAAAAAAATGTACGTCAAGTTTGAATAACTTTATTCAAGTTATAGTAGAAATTTTACTAGTCATTTTTACACACTATAAAACATCATGTCAAATAAAGTATGTACGTATTACTGGTAAAAGTAGATTTTTCCAGTACCTACGACTAAGACTTAATACTACTAAAGTTCTTAAAACAGTGTTAATTCATTAAAAGAACCACTCCAAACATAACGCAACGACTGAAAGATGTACAAGATGCCAGCGCTAGTGATATTTATGAAGCCATTTCAGGTACATGAGAAATTCGTCAATTTGAAAACCGCAAGAATCTTTTCAGAATCAACGTCAAACGACAGATTACTTCATCGCACGATGTGCAACTATGCGGATAGTAGAAATGTATAATTTAAAACAATGTTAACCTGTACTTTTCTACCGTCAGTGATGGCGTGCCGGTGGTAGTAATGAAATATTATATGATGTCAGAAGACAATATCAAAATGCATAAACAGCAAGAAAGTTTTATCCCAAACACTGTGTTTTGTGGCAACTTCGTATGTTAGAACTTCCCGACAGTAGCGTGTAGCGACAAGGCAATAGCGGAAATAATACTTCATGACAATAATAATATTAGACGAACGGTAGACATGGGGGCCGTTTTTCCGTGCATCGTATTCGGGCAAATGTCATTTCGGAAAGATTATAAAAATAAGCAAAATGAAACTAATTTGTCCAAACAACCTTTTTAATTTTAACGAATTCTATGACAGATTTTAATTACTCTCCAGCTTCTTCAATAAATTCATAGCCACAAAAACACCTTTGGTATCGTAGGGCAGTGGTCCCCAACCCATGGTCCGCGGCCCTGTTTCGGGCCGTAGATCAAATGGTAAGGGCGGCGGCGCAAGAGCCTGCTTAAAAATAAAAATTAGGTAAAAAAAAAAAAAAATCGAACATGTCTTTTTTGTCAAATTGTTCGCTCCTTGAAACCAAAGGCGGTCTTGCCTTAACTTAGATAAGGCAAAAACTATTCAACAAAGGAATAAACTGAACATAAGCAACACACTTCGGGTGTCATTATCTCCCACTACATCCAGATGGAACCATCTCGTTGCAAAGAAACAAGCTCAGGGTTCTCATTGATTTAGCATTCTGGTAAGAGTTAAGATTTTAAATCTCTGTATACTACTTTTTTGGTGTAACTGTATTTTATTTTGAAGGCATGTTAAACACGATTTAATTGAATCAAAACAATCAACGTGTCTCCCCCCCCCCCACCCGGCCGGCTACGGTAAAATTATCATAAATAAATATGACCGGTCCACGGCGATAAAAAGGTTTGGGACCACTATCGTAGAGAATAGCAGCAAAAAACTTCATTTCATACAAAATAGAATTATAAATCGATAACAGCGATTAATACAAGACGTTTTAAACATCAACAAATAAACTGAAGGAACGTCAGATTGAAAAGCCAGGTGGTTAATTCAAAAACCTGGCAAGCATATTAATTGACAAAGCGTAGCGAATACCTGTTTAAAAAATTGTTTGTGCAGTCCGTTTCCGTTTTCGAAAATCTGCTTAAACACTTTATCTAGGCTAACTTTGAAAGTGATTCAGTATGGATTATTTTTGCAAATGTGAAATCCTCGTGTTTATTTAGACTTTCTTATTCGCATGTCTTCAATATTATGTTACCGACCTGTCTGAAGAAAGTTTGAAAAAAGAATTGTCATTGAGATATTAACGTTTCTTTGGACAAATTATACAATTCCTTATTTGAAATTTTAATTTTTTTTTACATAAAATATGTAGTATTTAATCTATCTACAAATCTTATGATTTCAGAGGAAATTTTGGATTTGATTTATTAAATAAGTGAATATTAGAAAAAAACTTTTTGGATACGAGGACTACTGTTCACAGGAACTACTAGTAATTATCGTAAAGAAAAGTAGCTACCGAATTCAGACCCCTTATTAGGTAGCCTCAGAGAATTCAAGTCGGCTGTTCAAACTACCTACAATAAACTCGTAAGTGGCATAATAGAGATAAAATACTTGAAAATTAACTGAAAAAAATTCTAGCAGATGATTTTAATAGATAGTCGATTCATAAATCGAATTAAACGAATGGAAATTCGAAACAGTTTGACGCTGAAAAAACGGTCACGACATCGAAATTTTGTGTATCGGAATCGAATGTTTAGATTATCGCTACACTTAACAGAATAACATTTTGTACTAGGTATTATATTTATTGAACGACTATTATCGCACCCATTATAAATTATTTGCGAGCAATTGAAAATTGAAAACTTGCTCAATGTTACCTTGTTTAATACTACGATGACATTACATTATTAGCACCACTTAAAATATCGCACCCATTATAAATTATTTGCGAGCAATTGAAAATTGAAAACTTGCTCAATGTTACCTTGTTTAATACTACGATGACATTACATTATTAGCACCACTTAAAATATCGCACCCATTATAAATTATTTGCGAGCAATTGAAATTTGAAAACTTGCTCAATGTTACCTTGTTTAATACTACGATGACATTACATTATTAGCACCACTTAAAATATCGCACCCATTATAAATTATTTGCGAGCAATTGAAATTTGAAAACTTGCTCAATGTTACCTTGTTTAATGCTACGATGACATTACATTATTAGCACCACTTAAAATATTATCATTTGTATGTTTCGGCAATTTTTGTAATATTAGCAAATTAAAGTAGTCCATTGCATTGACCCAAATTAAAATCAAATATTTGCGTGTATAAACTATTGAAACTCAATATTAAATAAACAACGTTTTACTAACTTATTTGGGCTTCCAGTAACCAGTAAAAGATAGTTACGCTGTCGTTATACCGAGACAAAGGTAACCACATTAAAATACAAGATCAAAAGCAAGCGAGTTCGAGGACAATACAAAAAGTAACCAAATCGAATAGAACACATTAAAGAAACCTAACTCGAATCCTATTTTATATAGAGACGTTTCGTAGCTGGACAAACACGAGCATCACTCAATTACACGGTCTCGGGATAGCCGGCTAGGCGAAGTAACATCGGCCGTTCTGCCCGGTCCCCCCGGCTGCGGCTGTTGGGTCAAATGAATGGAATGATAGAAATCATAATGAGCGTGTTCGGGCCACAAAACGGTCACGACATCCAATTTATAGCCCGGCTATCGGAGGACCCGGCCGCGGTGGGAAATTATATCGGCTTGTGGTGCCTAGTGCCTAGTACTACCTAGAGTGCCTAGTGCTCATTGCTCAGCGTCTCATAGACATGAACCCCGGCAGTATTCTGTGCTGCGATCTCTCGATGTATTCTGCGCCCCTGGTATCCGCTTAGATTAAATCATTTGTGAACGAGTTTTTTGATGCCAGTGTTGCTCATCATTCATTATTATTTATTCAAGACGGCTACGATTTAACATTAATATTTAAACAAAAAAATAATACTGCCACTCAGAACTCCGTTACCTATAACCTCTCATTCTGTTAAATGCACCGTTGTTGGAAAGGATGAGTTACAACTAGTAACTAGGATAAAGTAGTATTGTTGTGCCAAAATGTTGCATCCGAAACTGCTTACGTATTACAGCTTCAGATGAACATGAAAGTGGACTGTAAATAATTTACGAGATGAAATTAATGGTGTTTGTTGAAATAGGAATGAAACAAGGTGCGGAAGAAGGGAAAAAAGGAAGTAAATCATTTACCACTGTATCACTGCGAACACAATCACAATATAGTGAGTTCAAGCACAACAACACAATTAAAATATAATGAGTACCTCGCGATACCTTAATTATACCAATAATTATCGGCACAACAAGACGAATTAGTACTTAAACGATATAAAGCACTTCAAATATACTCAACTTCCTTCTTTTCATATTATATTAGGTTTGACCGGTCAGTGGTTGAGTGGGCATAGCGCTTGGGTCTCACCCGAGCGTCGCGTGTTCGATTCCTCGGCTGGCTAAGTCCTCCATCACAACACAAGCAACATTTTCGGCTTTCTGTGGTGGTAGTAGGAGATTTTCAAACATTGTTGGGTTATTCGTAACCCGGGAATGTTTGTCTTTCTTTTTAAAAAAAAAAAAAAAAAAATATATAATACCTACATATTTATTAAACACAATGGTTCTTCACACTTCATCGGTTTAGTTAAATAAAACACCAACCCCCCTTACTTATAAACGCAGTGTAAATAAAACGTGGCGCGTAAGGTCGGAACAGTGAAAATTTGTCTTTCCACGGCGTTTTTATGGTTTAAACGGCATTAAATCAGGCTTAAGGCCGGATTTACCAAACGAACTAATTGAATGATTCTAATTAGTAAGAGCGCAAGTTAGTAAGGCAGGTTATTTTTCCAAACACGATTTTGGTTTACCATTGAATAAAAATGCCAATCACGACACTCAAACCGGAACTAAACATGTCCAGTTTTTTAAAGAAAAACAACCACTCACGAATAATAACTTTAATTATTGTTTACACTAACGAGCGTTGGACAAATAAATAAAGTCGACGGGAGCATTCGTAATCCAGAATTATTACTCACAACCATTGGAAAAAATAATTAATTTTAATTAAGTCTTAATTAGCCAAGTTCAGTAGAGTCTTGACATGAGATCGTTAAGAGATATTTAGTGTGGTCACATGAGATCAACACTATCTCAACCAGACAATAAGGGGAGACTCGAGTAGACGATATTCGAAAAACTCTACTAATCTTAATAAAACAAACGACTAGTTAAGCGATAATTTTTAGGCCAGCTCATTAATAATTTGCATGACATTTTTCGGGAGAGTAATCCAGTCGATATAAATTTCAGGCGCAACATTAAACAGGCCGAATCTCGATATAGTAATTGACAATGGTAAATGCTGACAATTTTGCATCTGGCTGCCGGCCAACACTGTCAGCGAGAACATTATAATCATTAATAAGCTACGGGCCCTTGTGAAGTTGTGTGTCGTTTGTTTGGCGGCCATGTGTGATATTTTGTCACTGAAGCGAGGGTTGCGCGATGCGTCCTCTCCGCTGGTAAGCTGCCAACGGACGCGCCAGACGGAGATGGGGCTAAGCGACGTGTTTCGTCGATCAATGGACTCCTTTGTCCGCGAAATATTGCTGCCAGCCAATATTGATGCGAGATTAAACTTTTAATTAAATGAAACATTGAAACTTTTTATATCGCTTAAATTTGAAACAACACGCCAACCGGTTTCAACCATACAGTGAATTCGTCAGGACGGGTAAGTATAAACTAAAGCAAAGACAGAAAAGCTCTGAAAAAAAGTTTTTTGACTGAATTTCAGACCGTATAAAATAAAATGGAATCTAAATTAAAGAAACTGTGAGCTTTAGATGTCAAAATGATTAGATTTATATTATTATATATATAATGATAAACTATTATTAAAAACAGATTATCATCTATAACCATCTCAAAATTTATGAATGATGGCATTCGTGAAATGAAATTGAATAAAACATTTGTTCATGTTTAAATTATATTAGGCCATCGTGTGATTTATTTTATTTTATTCTGTTTAGGAATGAAACAATTATTTATAAGATAATTACATTGTAAGATCAGAAGATAAATTGTAAGATGATAAACCAATTAAATACAAAAACAAATAATTATATATAAGTACTCATCGATTTTTGGTCGGTGTACCTATATATTACAATGTAAATATAAAGAATAAGACAGTGAAAACACTAATAATAAGTGTCTAATTTTTTTGCATCAAGAGATTATAGATTCAGCCAGTTTTTTGGTGTTGAATATTTTGCAAGACATGTCGCATTAATAAATTTTGCAGTTAGACTTATGCCGAATAAATCATTAACAAATCATCACAAATCGTTCAGGGTTGAAACCGAGGAATTAAACACACAGCGCCCCTGAGGTGATATCTCACAAAAGCGGCGCTATACAAATCATCCAATAAATAAATAAATACGCCTGGGCGGGACCCAAACGCGATGACAACTCAACCACTGACCGGTGTTTCATTTAGTAATGTTCCATCTATTGGGTTTTAATTAGTTAATATTTGAAAATGAAGTAGAGACTATAAGGTCTCTAGACGAATAGGTCTCTAGAAGAATATGAAGTATAAGAGATTATTTTTTGATGAAGGGCATGTGGAAGTTTGGTAAAAAAAAAAATAACGAATAGAATGTTGGACTAACCAAACATATTTCCGCGTAGGGCATTGTTTGTAGTTACTCTACTAAACACATCGATTTATATAAAGCAATGTGATGAATATTCGCTAAAAAGTAATAAATTAATAATAAACTAATGTTTATAAGACAAGGTTTTTTATGCATAGCACAAAAAGATAACAAATTATAATAATAAGCAGTAATTGTTGATTGAAGTACTAGTACATATTGAATTATTTGACGTGTTGGAAATAAGCCGACGTAGCTCAGTGGTCTCAGAGAACCTGACCAGACATCAGAAGGTACGGGTTCAATTCCCGTCGGCGGCATTTATTTTTACTCGGGAGATATTTTCAATTTGTATGGATATTTCAAGCGACTAATTATTGCTTATAATAATTTGTTATATAAATTACAACTGCATAAGAACCTACAAGTGATTATTTAAAACAATAATTAATGATAATATAAAATCGAGTAAAGACATTGAAAGAAGTTTCTAGTGAATAAAGAAATAATGCTGAACTCTTATTAAAAATAGACAATTTTAAATCATTCATAATTAATTTTCGATAGAAAAGCGCATCGTTGCAATTGTGACTAAATATTTCGATTTTTGTAAAGCAGTGCTATGAATATTAATAAAAAAGAGTGAAACATTAAAATCTACACACGTACACGTCAATCATCGTGAAAATGAATTATTTTTCATGCGTGTTTTTACGAATTCATGAAAGTAGAAAAAGGCTGGCATAAATGCATAATGGATATCATGCAACGCCCGTATCCAATATACTTGTAACATTGTAACGAGCAAGACAGCCCATCAATTCCCAGCGCATGATTACCACCTTTAGTGGCAGAAAACCTGCAACAAGGCAAAAAAAAGCTCTCTGGGCTGTTTAAAAATTCACAAAGTCGAAGCCCACAATAGGTCGAGGCCTTTAGCGAGGAACGAAGAGCTAAGAATGCCGGCGCGCGGCGGGAGTAGGTGCCCGTCAAGTGGCGAGCAGTCGTGAGTGTAGTGAGTCGCGGCGGTCGGCATACGAGCATGGTGGAGAGTGGCAAGGACCTACGATAGTGTATCATCATACTGCGTGATGAAATCTAGCTATAAAACGGAAATTGAGAACACCCTTTAGATAATAAATGGTGGTCTCTCACAAGGGCGATACTGCGAAATCAAAATAATTAATTAATTTAATTTTTAAAAAGAAAAACAAACATTCCCGGGTTACGAATAACCTGACAATATTTGAAAATCTCCTACTACCACCACAGTAAGCTGAAAATGTTGCTTGTGTTGTGATGGAGGACTTAGCCAGCCGAGGAATTGAACACACTACGCCCAAAAACAAATACAATTTAAAATAACCAAATGGTACCTTTCCCCCAATTAAATAATATTTGATCACGCCAACTTGACATTCTGCCACGGAGGCAACTACTAACCTCATAAAATCCAACTTTATGAGTGGTCTAAACAAGCTCTTCGCGTTAGAAGTTAGAATAGAACATTGATAATCAATTTAATCAACTCAATCATTCAAAAAAATAACGAAATACCGTGCGGTTTGTACAATCTATTGATATTATAAATAATAACGTCTCAATAAAGTTCTGTTAACCTTCGGGATAAAATGGACAAAAATTTTAATTCATGTTGTGCGCTTCGAATGTATATTACAGAGGCGACAGGTAAAGATGACTACATTTATGGCCCGGCGATTAAGCATAGTATTAACATCGTAACGTGAGAAAAGGCGGACAGATTTACTATGCTAAAGAAAGATTTTATAGCGGACGAAACGCCGACACATCTTTCTCGGACAGACTGGTAATAATTGAGTCAATGATGTTCGGAGGACATTATCTCACCAAAAGGGAGTTGTACCAATGCTGTCCGGTGTTTTATTACGAGAATGCGGTCCCTGATTATTTCGGAAGTCCGAAGTCCGAAAGCTGAAAACATGTTGGCGTTTTAATTTTGAGAAAATCAATCAGTCGCAACGATCATCGAACTTAAGAAAGAATTTATAGGTGAAATGTGTAAATTGTTTATTTGGTTCGAGAGTCTTCTACAAATGATTTTCAACAATAGAAGTTTTGAAATTTGAATTTTTAGGCTTAGATAACAACGACTTATCGCAGTGGTTATCTTCAGGGAAAATTAAAAGGGACTTCTATTTTACTTCTTCTTGATTTAGAAAGTGTTGATTTTGAGCCGTGTTGCGCTTCCTCCAACGTTTGATCCAACCTTGATCCAACGTTTTGGACATCTAATGTGTGCCCAGGTGCCCATCATCAGTACTCAATATTTAATATCAACAAGAAGTAAAATGGAAGTCATTTTAATTGAGTTGAAAGCTGAACTGACTCAACCGCGTGATGTACTTCTCCACGGTTCACTATTCACTGATACACTGCGCTTTGTGGAATTAAATACAACGGAAAGTGGAGCACACTGCACGGAACGTGCATAATAAATGTGTCTTCTTATGCGCGGTATTCAATGCAGTTTCACAAGGAATGGCGTATTTACTGTGCTGCGTTTACAAAAGCTGCAGCTGTCACAGGGAAGAGAGAAGGCAAAACGAAATATACGATCTCTACCACATCACTACAGATGACTTTTGAATAATAATAATAATTGGATGACTTGTATAACGCCATTTTTGTGCAAAATCACCTCAAGGGCGCTGTACAAATTTAAATTTATATGATATAGAATATATTGTATTACCGCCAATAAATAAAATGATTCAGCGACGCAAATATAATCTACATGATCATAATTATTTATTACAACATGAAAACATAATATTATAACAAGAAAACGACATAAGAATGTAGGCGTCGCAAAATAACATATAAGTTACTCTTTTAGTTAAGTAGAAAAAAAACAGTAAGTACCTTAATATTACTTTGTGTTGGTTTTGTGCAAATATTTTTTCTTTGTAATGAATAGGATAATATTACTTTCTCAGAAAAATTGAAACGGCGTATTCTTTAAAAAAAAAGGTAGCTTCCAAGGAGACAGAAGAATGGAAGGGTTCCGTCGAGTGAGTGGGAGGGGAAGGAGAAGAAGAAAGGGAAGGACGTATGTCAGAAGAGGAGAGGATCCCATACAGCTGGTATTAGCGGGTTACCTTACAGATTTGCAGGGTAATAAATCTTCGGCTCGTAAATCAAGCAGCGAGGGAATGTTGGCGGATTCCGCCTCTTTGCGGTTCGATGTTCAATATTCTAGCAAAATAATATAACACAAACTCAGTTCTCCATTCCAAAGGAAATATGAAGATTTTTTACAAAAGAAATATACAAAATATTTATATTTCACTTTATTGAGAACGTTTTATTTTTAAATAATAATCAGTGTTTGGTAGCTAAAGTGTAGACGAAGAACAGTGCAGAACAAATTGTGGTAGACCAAAGAAGCGAAGGTCGTGAAGATACATTGACGATAATGTAAAAATCTTTATAGTTTATTCTACAAGGCGAAGAATCCGCAACTTTGTCAAAGCAATAACGTGCGCGCTGTACTCGTACTGTAAACATCCCATTAACCTTTGGTACATTGTCACCGTTTTGCTGCCAGGGTCGGCCGCATCCTATAGATTGCAAAGGCAACATATACTGAAGGTATGGCTGGCTGCTATAGTTCTGCAGGCGACAACCGACGTTAATTGCAAGTAAACTGAGAGAGGCTCTAATTACAAGCTAAGTGCATGCCGGGGTTAACCTCGCTCGCCCTGCACAAGTGTCAGACCCGGGCCAATAAGGAAACTTGCATCCGAGATAAGGTAAACGTAAACGTGTATCTCCGTTAATTTGCTGCGCTCCTGATAGCATCTTCCCGATAGGGTGATTCTAGCACGATCTGATATCTCAAGAACAACTGGCCGACACTCAATCACAGCCTTTTATTTATTGAGGTGTTTCGGTAATGGTTTAAATGAACTAAACATGGTCTGTTTACGGATAAAGCATTAAAATGATTTAGTGATAATTGAAGCAATAAAAACTCTCGAATGGGATTTGCGTCAACGAACGTACTGTGAAACTTTTGAATATCAACTTATGAAGACAAAGAGGCAAGACGCCACACTGTGTAGAAATAATACGTAAACATTTAGAAGCAAAAAAAAACAGTCTAGAAGAATGAAACCATTGTCAAGTTTGGTTTAATTGAACTTTATACAGATAGTGCGAAGGTGCTCTCCGGAGATAAATATAATAATTTACAACCTCAAAAGCCGGGTTAAGTTCACACACGAAAGTTTCAAATTGAAATACATACATATTTATTAAGTGAGGGGAATCATAAATTTATGGGATTTCGGAGTGGAGAAGCGGAGAGGGAGGGGTGAAATAAATCGTGTGTGTCCGTAATGGCGGTCTGGGTACCCACAGTACCTACCGCCCGGCCGGCTAACTACCAGGCGGAGCAATCAGGATAAGTGAAGCGCGAGGATCGCATAAGCGGCGAGGAGGTATCAAGAACCCGCGCCAGCCAACCAACCACTGCATGCAGAGATGGAATATTTTAACTTGTATCAGTTCGAAACCAGGATAATTATTCACAATCGCTGATTCAATTACATTCATAATTTCAAATACACGAGCATTCTTCAATATATCATAAGAACTTAACTAGTAGTTTCGTGAGCAGTAGTATACCTCACGTCCAAAAATATGTTTCTAATTTTTAAATAATAATAATATTTGGATGATTTGTATGGCGCCGTCTTTGTGTAAAATCACCTCAAGGGCGATTTTATCTTATTTAACAAATCAAAACCAAAAAGATTTGTATGTAGGTACTAAAATATATTTATTTAATGTATAAACATATATTTCAGATAAGGAATTATACAATTTGTCCAAAGAAACATCACATCTCAATGACAATTCTTTTTTCAAACATTCTTCAGGCAGGTAGATAACATATTTATTTATTAATTTTATTTTAGCCATTTGTACATCCAACTTTACAAATGTCTAATTTATTATTAATTACATAGATAATTTTTTAAAATTTTATTATTTATTTCCAATTTTATTTTGATTAATATGGCTCCTACAATTCAGCTTGAATCTGTCAATTGGTGCAGACGTTATGGGTTTCGACAGCGCATTATAATATTGCATACCTTTGTATAGTAAACTTTTTTGTGTATTGGATTTGTCCTTTTTTGGTAGCCTAATTTCACTACACGGTTCTTGTGGTATATATTTTTGTTTAAAGTGTTTTGGTAGTAGGTTGTTTATTATAGTATAAATATCACCGCATTCAAGATCACCATCTGTTTCACTGTTAGCCAATTTAGTTTCTTTAATATTTTAGTTACTTTTGAAAATCCATTTCGCTGTAATAATCTCACTGCTCAATTTTGAGAATTTGCAACTTATTTTGTTATTTGTCATTAGATAAGAAAAGAATCGTTGAACAGTAGTTAAAATGTGGAGTTGAGCAGTAGTTTAAATTTTTGTACATTTTAATTACTCAATAATGGAATTGTATATAGTGATTATATATTTTTTCTGGAAATTTTTGGACGAATTTTTCCCAAAAAAAATCTTCTTTCCAATTTTCTTTTGTGTATTCTCCGCATGCTTGTAAAAGGTGAGTTGGGAATCTAATATAGCTCTTTAATATTTCATCTCAGTAACATTTTTTAATAATTTCACCATCAACTTCAATGTTGCTTTCACTGCATGCTTATATGTCCAATTATCATACATTTATTTTTGTATTTAATTTAAGCTTATTTATGTTTAGGCATTTTATTACGTTATTCAGTTCATCGTTTAAAATATTTATTAATTCTTCATAGTTATCTCCAATTATGTATATTAGTGTGTCGTCGGCAAACAGTCGTAGGTACTTTGCATTTTGAAAATATTTTTACCATGTCATTAATATAGATTATGAACAGTAGAGGACAAAGGACTCATCCCTGCGGGACTCCTAATTTATTCTTCATTTGTTTTGAAAATTGGTTATTTAATTTTGTAACTTGTTTTCGGTTTGTCAAATAATCTTATATTCATTCAATTGATTCAATTGATACAATTGAGAAACCAATAATATACAATATTGAGTTTATCTAAGTACTGCAAAATTTTAATCTTTTATTATCACCTCAAGAATCTGTTCATATTTAGGTAAAAATTCTTCACGTTTTCTGGTATTTTTAACCATCGGAAGGGGTATAACCAAAGATATTAGAAGAACGAGATGTGCTATGCGCAGTTCGTACTGAGTGGAATTGTTTAGCTGAGTGTCGCCGGTTTTGTTCACCAATACTACTGTACACCTTCGCTTACGCTAAGGCGATCTAAGGTATCCGCACTAATACATAGAACAGATTTCTGTGCGTACACGTCCCGATACCGTTCAAAGTACCCTAATTAGGTAGTACTCTGGCTACGGTCCGGCGGCCAACATAGCATATCTCGTTCTTCTAATATCTTTGGGTATAACATTTGACGGCCGGCGTGGTCTAGTGGTATACGCTTTTGACTACAGATCCGAAGGTCGCGGGTTCGAACCCGGCGTGCGCAAATAAATTTTATTTGATTAATTTGTGTTATTTCACAATTAATTAATTTAAAATTTAAAATAATATATAGTATATTTGCGGCACGTTCCAGAGTGGAAGATACTCTCAGTATCGCCCTGGTGTAAGACCACCATTCAGAATTGAAACCTTGCTTGAAATGGCTTTAGCCGTGTTTGGTGACCAGATCTGAATAGCCAGGTACTTCCCCACCTTCCTCTTCCCCATCTCCCTCCCCTCCCCAATACCCTCAGCCTCACAACATACCCCAATTGAGGATGCCATAGTCTCACTGGCTCCAGACGGGAGCAGTTGGGACTCTTGTGCGGTATTACTGTAAAAAAAAAAAAAAAAAAGATAGTTTCCATGACTGGAAAATTTCCTTCGTCAATCGTCCCATTAATAATATTTAACAGTGTAGGTCCAATTAATGGAAAAGTATCTCTAATTATACTAATAGTTGATCCATCTGAACTGTTCTTTGATTTAATTTTTTTTTGAGATGTTAAATAAATATTCGACATTTATTTTTCCGAAGACCAATAATTCTTTTGTGTCATAATTATTATTTGTGGGATTAACAACAATGTTGGGTATTAATTTGTTAATTGATTCTTTCGATTTAACAAATCGTAGTAGGAACTACGCTCATACGAACTCTGGTGGGGTAAAAGATAATATCCAACACGACCACCGTCTCGAAATTTATGAACAAATTAAATGACAAACGGTCGAGTTAAAACAGGGCTTCGCTACGCTCAGTCATAAAGTAATTACTACCAGAAGCTATGCAAGATAGCGCTGAAGTCAAAATCCAACTTGAATCTCTCTCGTCACTGACGTAAATTGTATCAATATCAGAAGGAATTTTAGTGGCAACAATATATCCCCTCCGTAGAAAGGACTCGGGTACGTTGATACGGAAAGATACATTCTTTGCACATTGCTTACTCTAACCGGAACCAAAATGATCGGTGTTTAAACCATGAAATAATTGCCTACAGGTGGATTTTCTCGACTCAATGCTAAGTAAATTATAAACATTATCTGAGGCGGCAATAATAATTACTTGATCAGTACGTATTATTTATGTATCTTCCTAATCATATTGTATATCCAATATTTTGTGGCGTGCCACAAACGATTATAAAACAGAAAAATAAACACAAAAGCTGTTTCACTAACATTTAGTTAAACAGCATATTCTGAAAGCAGAAATACATACATTAACGACAAATACCTGCATTAACCTCTCTAAATAACATGTATGAATGCACAGCGCCGCGGGGCTTCTGAAGAGTTCCAAGTTAACCGATCAAATGCGGCGCTTACGGCGTTCTGGAAAACGCGCTTGCAGGGACAAAATAAAACGAAGCTATTTCCACGTCCGAAAGCAGGCGCTTGAAACGTTCTTTCCGCGGAGTCAAAAACCGCAGGAGACCTATAGAAGCGGAGAACGAGATAAAACCATCGCGGGTACACGGTTCTTGAGACCTTCTCAATTTGTATGTGCTCCTGGGAGAAGAGCTCGGCACAAACCAAAAACAACTAGAACTTTTCTATTCACCGGTTTATCTTATAACAAGATACATAGTTTTTGATTTTTTTGTATGGTTTAACCAATACAAAGTAGTGCATTCTAATAGTGACGACCGAAGTTTCGGTTCGACTCCGGCCAAAAATTGGCCGGATCCTGGGCTCAGTCGAAATACCTGCGTCCGTAATGTGTCGGAGTTTTACTTGGGCACCTGTGTATTCTGTGTACGACTCTAGAATAACTTATATAGTTTTAAAAGAAGCTGTTATGT
Source organism: Hesperophylax magnus (assembly GCA_026573805.1). NCBI lineage: Eukaryota > Metazoa > Arthropoda > Insecta > Trichoptera > Limnephilidae > Hesperophylax > Hesperophylax magnus. Next base: position 4,081,094 of record JAIUSX010000061.1, on the reverse strand, counting down.
AAACGTTAACATAAATTTCAATGAATAGAGTTTGTAATTTTAAAATATTATTTATTTTTATCGCTTTAACAATAATGAGGTATTGTATTCCTTCCGTCTAACAAAGACCGTTAGGGACTAGACTGATTTGTTAACTATAGTTTATAGTTCTTATATATATTGTAGTTTTGTAATTTCTTAAAAGTTAAAGTGCGCTAAAAGTAAATGAATTTACTCATAATATTTAGATGTATGAACTCGTATTTAACAAAAAATGCCTGATTTCCGGGTAAGTGTTTTTGTAACATATTTAAATAAGTTTCAGTCAGTTTGGAATCGACTGAAAATCTAGTTTCGGTCGGTCACTACATTCTAACGATCATATCGTTTTAATTCGTTTACAGTTTAACAACATAAGAACATTACATTGGAGTCATTTTTTCAGTATAACGAATATTATTAAAACGATGCTCAATTTTTACGATCTTAAATAATATCGTTGTAATTTTTTGACAGGAAACGCAGTGCAATATCTTCGCGCTTCTTATCGCCACCGTGCGCGCAGCTGTCCTTTACAAAATGGCTTCCCCGTTTCAATTATACGAGAGGTGTGGAGATAAATGACGCCAGACCCTACTTAAAATTCCACGGGTAATATAAATAAAATAAAAAAGAAGCGAGAAAAATTGCACCTCTAAAAGGTTCAAATAAAAGAAGTTGTCAAAAGGAAAATAACCCCGAATAATAATATAAAGGGAAATTAACAAACTACTGAGAAATAGCATTTACAACTCCGTGAAATATGCGAACAATTTGTGAAATTTACCGTACTTAGGTAGCGTAGGTATACAATATTATACTTACACATTGTTGAATAAAATCAACACAAAATGAAATCTATTCAATAGACATGTTTTCGTAGAATCATAAAACGCTAAACAACAATGTACTTACCTCTAAAGTTATAATTATGTTGTACATATTCGTTTGCGAAATGTGAATTCGGTAAATAAGCATGTAGATAGTTAGGTACCAAATTAAAAACGAAACCACGTCGGAGAAATGATATTATGGATGGATGTAAACTAACCGGCTAAGTATCGTTATATTTTTGTCATAAAAAACTGTAGCGCAAATAATAAGCCACCAACTAGCTACAGTAATAACAAGCCAAAAGAAAATATTTTACAATTAGTGACTCTATCACAGAGACGGGCAATTAATCATACTACGCCATTTTATAACAAAAATGTACAACAAATTTGTTATACAAACAAAGCACCGAGCAAATTTGAGCGCAAACAACTCGCGTGTTTAGCCCGAATTCTCACTAATGGTATTCACGAGATATTCAAAACAGAGAGGCTAGAACCAAAAAAACAATGAATATTTAATGTATTTATGTTTAGCTATCGTGATTTTTCGACATAAAGAAACTCTTTCGCAAAATATTGAAGTATTCAGTGTTCACGTACGGTACAGAATCGGGAAATCGACTTCCGGAAGATTTTGGATCAAGCATAATAGCCATGAGGATATAGATATTAGGTGCAATATATCATCGTCAAAAATACTAATATCGGTGTGCGTGTGTCCTGCGTAACTTTGGTTCGATGAACTATGGAACTCGAATTTGCTTTGAATTTAAATGTCATTTTTTTAAATTGTACCTGATTGTGCGAAAAACTCAGACAAGCGATAAAGTACCTACCTACAATATAATATTTTAACAGAACATTGTTTTAACCAGTGGTCTGCCGAAGGGTCTCCGGGGAACATGCGAGCATTTTCATATTGTCGTTGTTAGAATAATTTGTGAGGCGATGTTGACCTTAATGCTTCGAAAAATGTACGAAAAACAAAATCAGCGTAGTTTGGGTTGGTAAAACTTTAGGTTAAATATAAAATATTTTTATTCAAAACTTTTCAAAATTGCTTTGTCAAACTGATTTGTCAAAAGTTCAGACTATCCCGTGATTTTTCACGGGTATGCGCTAGTATTGTACTAAAATCAATATTGTATCAATCGAGCAATCACGTGACTATTAGTAATTCACCGGAGCGGATCTGTTTGCGTAAACCACACAATAATTATTATCGTTCCACATAAAACCACACACGCATTCCGAACCAAAACGAACTAAATTATACATATAATATACATAAATATCGGGTATTTTAGGTTCTAAGTATGATAGTGATCAAGATGAATTTTAAAATCTGGTCTTGTATCGAGCAATCACGTTACCATTAGTAATTCACATAGGTTTCGTGTTAATCGTACAATTTATTATCGTTCAACCCAAAAACGAAATTGTAATATGACATTTACATTATTTTTGGGATTTTCTCCGTTAAAGAAGCGGTTAAATAAACTATTAATAAAATTATTCACACTGCGTAGAGTGAAAACGGTTGTTGGTTGTTATGCATATTCGTGCATAAAAGGTTAAAGGGTTTGTTGTGTGTTTATATTTATTCGGGTTTAGCCATTTGTGTAATGTTCCGGGAACACGATAGAGCACGATGTGAAGCAATATATTCAAGAGAATGATCCGAGTTGGAGGCCGAAAGTATCACAACTACGAATACTTTTTATACCCTCGGCACTTGGCCAAAAAAGGTTTTTGAAAGGGGATGTCAAATTCAATGATATTATGCTTACCTGGGTTTGGGCCTCCTTTATCGACAGAGAGTGGGGTACCAATTACCAATTAACCGATTTACTTGATAAATCTGTTTTGACATAATAATAATAAAATATTGGTTGATAGATCAGAATAAACGTTCCTGAAAGAGGTTTGAAGAGAATATATTATGACGTGCAAGTGAGTGGAAGATGAATTTCGATTGATAGACTTGCCCTAACATGAAATCTGGGTATCATTTCTTCGAGCTATATGCAAACCACGCGACCATATTTTTGATACGAGGGTTCGAGAATTAACAGAGGCTTTGAATAAACTACATCAGTCGTACGTTGACCGCCGAAGAACGCACATTGAAATAACCAGACCCTGCGCAGAGAAGTACAGTTCGCTAAAGAAAGACAAAGATTTGCAGGGCCGTACAGTGTGGGTTTTTCAACACAAGATCTGAATGTTCATTTTTCAACGAACCGCCTGGCGAAGAGATGCTAAAAATGAGTGAGGTTGGTAAATGAATTGGTAACAAAATATTAAATTTTGGAAAAAAGTCTGAACTTCAGTTTATCCGGTTTAGGATTTGTAGCTAAGGTTTCACACAGCCAGCAATTTGCGCGCCATTGTAAAAATGATTAGTAATTCGTAAGCCGATTATATTTTCGAGAATTGAATAGTGGTATTATACAATGCGAGTTAGTCAGATTCATTCACTGACAAATCACAGAAAGGGAGACAGTCACGCCGCCTCCCGCGCTCCTCGCGAATCGGTTTGTTCTCCTTTTCCCGATAGACTGGTCTATCGATATGAATATCTATGGGAAAACTTCAGGAACATACAACACAATCCGAAGACCTAACACATCGACTAATGTCGCACATAGACACAAAAATAGATGAATTAAAAAAAGAACTCTTCAAAAAAATGAACCTTGAAGCAGCAGAAAGACAAAAAACCATAGACTTTCTTTGTAATAAATATGATGAATTAATAGGAAAAATAGACCAATCCATTCTCTCGGAAAAAACAATGATGACAAATATCGAAACTTTAAAAAAAACATTAAACGAAAAAAGTATTCTACTAAAGAATCTGGAATTACGGGCTGCCGAAAGCGACCATAGAATGCTGGCAGACTCGTTAGAAATATCCGGAGTACCTCTTAAAGCGGATGAATCTATATTTGAAATAGTGAGGTCAATAGCCGAAACAGCGGACATTCTGATCCTTCCGGAAGACATTCTACAGGCAGTCAGACTACATCCAACTACTGCCAAGGCTCAGCCAGGGGGACTGTCTGCAGCGTCAACGTCAACAAAACAAAGGGACCATCCAAAAATCAAAATTAGATTCAATAATCCTAAATTACGTGAGCTTCTGCTCTCTAAGAAAAGAGAAGTCAAATACAAAACATCCCCAGGGCTAAACTCAAAAATCTACATCAGTGAAATCCTGTCACCATATCTAAAGGAACTACTATGGAAAACAAAACAACAAGCCATCACAAAGGGATATGCATTTGTATGGACCAAAGATGGAAAGGTTATGGCGCGGAAAGCGGAAAAAGATAAAATAATTTATATTAAACACTCCGACGATATAATAAAGATGATCTGAATTACTATCCCAAAATCTTACACACCCATCCGATAATTTTAATCTTACCATGGCTAAACAATTAAAAATATTACACCAAAACATACGCAGTATCTCAAAAAATTTTGACAATTTCACTGTCGTACTTCAACAATTGGAGACAGAATTTGACGTGATAATCCTCACAGAATGTTGGCTAGATAAAATCTTCACACCAATACAATTACCTAATTATACGGTCACTCACTCAAAAAATATTAAAAATCAAAATGACGGTATTGTAATTTACTGCAAAAAACATCTACATTCAACTATAACGGAGCTAGATATCACAGACGCAAACGGCTTTGAAATAATCATAAATAATGACATATGTATTTTAGCTATGTATCGATCACCTTCTATAAAAAACATATTTCCCTTTCTGAGGTCCCTAGACAGTCAACTTATCAAAATGAAAAAACAAAAAAATATCTGCTTAATAGGAGATATGAATATAAACATTTTAGAAAATAAAAAACATCCACAAAGTGACGATTACTTAAACCTTTTGTTGTTCCATGGACTCTTTAGCACCATAAATGAACCCACAAGAGTCAACTTTAAACAAAATAACCTATTACCCACCCAAACTTGTATTGACCACATTATGTTAAAAACAAAAAGACCATACAAATCCACAATCCATCACTCGACAATTACAGACCACTATACACTTATCCTGAAAATAAACACTACAAACAATTCACAAGAAATACACTCCAAAACCACAAAAACCCACAATACAACTGATATTTTAAAACTAAATGACATACTACTTAATAAAAAATGGGAAGAACTCGTAGAAAATAATAAAATTAATGAAGCATTGTCACTTTTTATAGAATGTATTCAAGACGAATTTAAAAAAAATACCATCACGTCCGAAAAAAGTTCTCCAACTAAACATAAACTTCTAAAACCGTGGATATCAAAAGGACTCATAACAAGTTTCAGTAAAAGAGACAAACTCCACAAACAATGCAAATCTAACCCATATGATATCTATCTCATAAATTTCTATAAACGATATCGAAACTTATGCACACGACTTGCACGTATATCGAAAGAAATATATTATAAAAATAAATAAGATAAATGCAACAAGGACCCCAAAAAAATTTGGCAAATTCTAAAAGAAATATCCCACACATCTTCAAAGAAAGGCGATTCCATAACCGAGATCAAAATAGATAACGAGATTATTAAGACATCAGAACAACCACTAAAAGTATGTAATTTTGTGAATAACTATTTCGCTAACGTCGGCAAGGTATTAGCAAACAGAATCACTACAAATGACGATATCCCAGAATTCTCAACCCACTATACACACACTAGTGTTTCTTCCTTTAAAATTCCATACATTACCCAAATACAAACACTAAAACTTATAAACGAACTAAAAAATACAAACTCTCAGGGTAGCGACAAAATATCACCGATGACACTAAAAATAATAAAGTCAGCACTTCTTATCCCACTTACCATACTTATAAATCGGTCCATTAAAGAAGGAGTGTTCCCAACTATTTTGAAAACGGGCAAAGTAATTCCAATCCACAAAAAAGGAAACAAGGAAGAAATTAATAATTACAGACCAATTACAATTCTAAACACGCTTTCAAAAATTCTCGAGAAACATATCAAAAACCACCTTTTAATTTTTCTTAACAAAAACAATATACTATCACCAAATCAATTTGGATTCAGGGAAAATATGAGTACCTCACATGCCTTAGCCTCAGTAACAGACTTCCTCAAAACAAATATAGATCAGGGTAAAAAATGCCTTGGAATATTCCTAGACCTGGCAAAAGCGTTTGACACAATTCACCACCAAAACCTGTTCAATAAACTTAAATATTTCGGAATCACGGGAACAGAACTCAAATTAATTGAAAGCTACATGGAAAATCGCACCCAATATACCTCAATAGAAAACACATGTAGTGACAAGGAACAAATATCCTACGGAGTACCACAAGGCAGCGTACTTGGCCCAATCCTATTCCTTATTTATATTAACGATCTATGTCAGCTCCAAATAGACGGGGAAATTATAAGCTTTGCTGATGACACTGTGTTACTTTTTAAGGCCACTGACTGGAACACACTAATCACAAAAGCTGAAGTTGGCCTAAATATTACAAAAAAATGGCTTGACTCTAACTTATTAACTTTAAATATAGATAAGACTAAATTCATAACCTTTAGCATAAACTCGAGAGGCCAACCCTCCAAAAACATCTACCTTAAAATACATTCCTGTCACTCAGCGAGCACCCCATGCAATTGTCCTCCAATCACACAAACCGAAAATATCAAATATCTTGGTATATACTTCGACCGTTATTTAAAATGGGACAGACATATTGAGTCGGTTAAAGTAAAGATAAACAAGTTGATTTACTTTTTCAAAAACGTGAGAAATATACTAAACATATTTGATATTAAGAATATATACCTCGCAATAGCACAATCTATAATTGAATACGGCATTATTGCCTGGGGCTATGCCAGTAAAAAATACATAGACACACTGTACAAAGCTCAGAAAACCTTAATAAAAGTAATACTTAAAGTACCAATACTAACACCCACTTCAACCATATTTAAAAAATTCCCAGTGTTGAAGATTCAAAAATTATATTCTAAACAAATACTTACTTTCCTTTACAAGAACCTAAACACATTTAAAACTTCACAAACTTATCTCAATACTAGAACAAGACATGCACACCAACTACTAATACCAAAAACCAACACATCCTTTGGACAAAAACACTACAGATTCCAGGCTATAAAACTTTACAATTCACTTCCAACACAATATAAAACATCTAATTTTACAGAATACAAAAAACACATATGGAACTGGCTACAATCCTCTTAATATTTAATTTTTTATATTTCGCATTTGTTTTTGTTAAAACTATGTAAAAATCGATATTATATTTTAATTTCTATCGTTTCTCTGTGTAACTAATCGCCACTGTATTGTTTACTGTATTGTTTACTATTATGTATATAACTTTACAATTGAAAAAGTCCTCCACAACACAGGTGAACTCCTAGCGTGGAGGACAATGTACTTTACCTTTGTAAAACTAATTTATATAAGAATAAATAAAAAAAAAAAAAATAAAAAAAATCCAATATTGTGAAAAGGACGATATATGAATTTGAAAGAAGCAAGGATTGATTGTAAAAAGCGAGGTTATGGAATACTATCTGCCCCATCAGTTATTTATGCAATTGGAAAAATAAAATCACATTATTCTTGAATGGCCTAGCAACTGAACAAGTAAAAATAAATAATTATTTAATTTGCACATAATACGGCGTATAAATAAATTAAAATATTGCTTGCAAAAAATATTCATCACGAATCGGGCTAATTGAAAACAACCACAAGGCGGTAAACAATTATTATGAAAGGAATTACAATAGTAAATTTATTAAGTGCTGTACAGCGTACAATCTCCTTCAGTATTGTTTCAAGTAATGGAATATTCATTTCTACGAGTTGGAAATAAAGTGGAAATAGTATAATATACAAGCTTTACAATTTTGGCATCAATTTCAAATAATTAATAAATTGGCTTTGGTGAAGTGGAGAGAAGATACACCTTTAGCTTTTGAGATCACGGGCAAGCCACCCAGTGAGGCCTACATTACTGGAAAACATAAATTGTAAAAATAATGTACCAAATAAAAAAAAAAATAACCGCAAAGGATCAACAAAACTGAAGACATATTTATAATAGGTATGCCAAAACTGGACGCCAGAAGGCTAGCGAAGAAGAGGAAGAAGCCATCTACTAGGTGATAAAACACCTTGTGTTCAGAGTTATACAGTTGAATAATCGCGTGCGTTCAATTACTTGGAGTGAAATTTAGTCAATGGCACTTCACTACATCCGGGATGTGTGACATAAAAAGTGTTTCATTTGTAGAATTATTAATTTATGAATTTTATTGGTGAAATGCTTGATGAACTCCGATGTTACGGTACAGAGAGGCCATTGTCCTTTTCAGGTGAAACTTCACAACTGGGACATTAAATAATGCTCTGAATTTTTATAATAACGTTGACAATGGCGGTGTACCTACTGAGACGTTCAATGCTGCCTTTGCACAATGGACTAATAATGTTCAACACCAAAAACGAATCATCATTATTATTAATTTAGCAATTATCATTTAAAGAAAAAAAACATAAATGCAAGCGTTTTTGTCAGTGATGTTGGAATAAAAAATAATAATAAAAAACAGTTAAATTTACCTTTGCGTAGGTAATTATTACGTATTAAAATAGAGAAAAAAACTACAAGAGTTTTACAGTAGAAGATTTAAAAAATCCATTATGTCGATACAAAAAATTGAGATTTCAAAACGAAACTAATGAAATAAAAACTCATCTCGAGTACCTACCTAATTAATAAGAAGAAAAAACAGACACTTCAAAATTCAATTTCAAATTTCAAAACGGTATACCAAAAGGTTTGGGACTGGGGCATTGACAATATAATAATGTGATTAAATTTAAACGATTGCGATCGTCAGATACCTAGACATAGGGGCAAGTGCTTAGTTAATGTCTGTTAGAAGTTTGAATGGTGTGATAGTGTCGACAAAAACATTAAATAACAACCGAAACCGGTTGGTTTTATATATTAAAAACAAATTTATTTTCTTCTAATTATGTGTATCCACAAAGTGTTTGCTACAAGTGATTATTTTTTTCTTCATTAAATAACAATGCCTGGTGGAATGACTTTCGGTGGGTCATTGTGTTTTGCATGTGTGTCGAAGGGGTAGTAAGTTACCACACGTGTCTCTGGAGAGATAAATAATTGTTGCGATCAAGCATTATTTTGCTGGTCGGAGGGTAGTGGAAATCAACTACTATAGGCGAAGTGAGCTCTCAATTCCAGAAATGGGCAAAATGTGTAAGGTTGGTGAGAACTCAATTAAAGCACTCGTTCTTTAAAGTAGCGCTGGCCTTCTTAATTTGCACCTGCTAACATAAAAATGAAGGTAAAATATTATTTAAATGCAATTTGTCGGCTTGAATGTTGAGGTCCGCCCAGAAGATAAATTAACGTTGGAGGAATTACCATTTATTTACTGTCTTTATTGTGTGCATGCAGGTAGGATGACTACTTTTCCTGTACATTGTGAATGATCGCGTCTTATCTTCACGGCTACTTCTGAGGAATTTGATATGACAAGGCAGCAATTTAACCGTCATGACAATCTTGCAAGACATTATTCAAGGAAATGCAAAGTGAAGCGCCGAGGAATTACGGTGAAGGGAAAAACCATCAAAGCGAGATGGATTCGAACTTTGCCAGGCGAGTGTTCTCGATTGGGTAATAATTGTACTTGCATAGTTTGTCACTCCGAGAAAAAAGGAATATTCACAGACATATTTATATATATAGGAATCAACAGGTAGGAAACCATGCCAACCACTGTGATGCATGAAAAGAAAATAGTTTTGTTTTCACGTAAACTGAAATACTGAAGAAAATAATAACTTTTTAATCGATTGTTTTCAAAATGCACTACTAAATAGAGCTATGTCAAGTACCTCGCAACAAATGTATAGTGTTTAACAGCCAAGCAGGTCTATTTGTAAATCTCATGTCAATCCCTTAATCAAGCTGTGAAAAATCAGATATATTATATAAATAACAAAGGATCCAAGAGAAGTTGATTGACACATTTCAAATAAAAAACGGCAACACCGTAAAAGAAAAGTTGTATATTTTATTCGAGGGTTTAGTATAAAATCGGCACATTTACAGCTTTACAATTCATTATTACACAGTATCGCGGCCCCACAATCCTACAGCAAGTGATATTTGCATAATTCAGTAATAAATCATCGCCTTATGAGCGTTTTACACGATACTTTTCTCGTACAGATTTCATACAGGTCGCCTTTAAGGAGTCGGTATGGAATTTTTTTTTAATATTTTTGATAACGATTTTCGTCCAGTTTGGCGCTCAATATTTGACACCTGTCATTGTTTTACATTGTATATAGTTCCACGTATCTTTTTTGTTTTCATAAAAGACTTGTGAGAAGGAAGATTTTTGTCGATGACGAATGACGTATGACTCACTTTATTATTTTACGTATTACGTGGAAATGTTGCGCGTTTATATCGGAATATGTATATTTAAAATATTGTTTAAAACATTGCACACTGTGTTTATTACTGAACTGTGAATGCGTGTTTCTGATCGGTATCCACATTTTACGAGACCTCGCACATTTTTTTAAATTATTTTCGACAGATACTTCCTTATAATCTATGTTTGTTTACGTTATCATCTTATGATGATTAGGTACCGTCACAAAATATAATTTCTTATGTAATGGCAACTATAGGTATCTGCAAATCTGTATGAAAATAATGGTCATGTAAAGACAGGATTTTCCGGGTCCCGGGATGATTTCCTTATGGGGATAGGTATGGAAATAAGTATCGTGTAAATCTAGCTTGTTCTTGCGAAAAAGTTTTGGCTCTGCTTGGTTCGGCGTCAACTTTGCAAGAAATTATTAAGATAATTATAACTATTATATTATAATGAATTATTGATTGATCGAAAGAAAGTCACAAACATCAAGAGGAAAATGGGAAAATCCATTTTTTTTCGGAATGTCTATAATTTTATTTATTATTCATCATCCATCATAAAATGAATGTGCTTTGGCTTTAATGTATTCTGTTAATATAATTCATCGAGATTGAGGTTAGATATTTGATCATTGAAACCATTTATCAGGTCTACCAATATGCTAATTAATCACCACGGATTTAGGTTTCTTATTCAAAGTTCATAGTATTATTATGTTATTTTTTACTAATAGTAAAATATGCATGTTCATTGAAATTTATGATCACCTACGTAACGAGTGAGTTTTTCTAAATATGACGTCACAATCAAATAAAACAAGGTAAACTAGTCACAAAAAATGACACACATTAGTGAAGTAGAATCCTTCACTTTTTATAATAATTAATTGACTGTTGTAAAGCAATTATGGTGGCGTGCAAACACAAACAAGCTTTATAAAAACTTGTTCAAAATGTCTACCTCTTTTTCTCTGTTAGGTCTGCCTGTTCTTGGTGCCTAGTTCTTCCTCACCTGAAGTCGGTTATTTTGTAAGGCGCATCTCATTTGTAGGCGACCTCTGTTTCTCTTCCCCAACCAAGGACGTCATTGAATAATGCCTGAATTCCAACTGATATCCTCTAATCGTGCTACGTGCCCAGTATAGTTAATTTTGAGTGTAAATATTGTGAAAGAAAAAGTACCTATTCCAACAAATGGTGAATAAATATGAAAATTAAGTGTTATCAAATATATTTTTGTCGTAAATATTAGGTACTGGGTACTTGGACAAAGCATTTTATCCATATTTTCAATCACATCATCAAACACACTAATTTCGGATGTCTGTTATGATGTAAAATATTCCTGCGTAATGTAATGCGTTAAATTATTCACGTTCTATGAGATTTTAATTTACAAAATTGGAACTGATTGTAAGCGAACAAAATAAATTTTCTAATAATAATAATTCTAAGTTTGAAATATTTATTTTGTTTTTGACAGAAAATCTGAAACACTATTGACGGTGTTCATTCGAGAGGTAACTAATAATTAATTTTGTTGATAGACACTGATCCCGAGGCGAATATTTTATAAATACTTTCAGCTTCACAAATCCTATAATATACTCAATCAACATCATAAGTAAACGTTTCACATTGTGAGCCATTTACGTATAAAACGATTACGACATGGCAGCAACCTTCAATTGTTTAATTTCTAGAGCGATTCGCTAACAATACGTTGACAAAATGTTAAATTATAATATTATTCATGTTGTCTTTATTGTATGACATTGCTTGCCCACTCGTTTAGACTTCACTGGAGCCGAAAAGACATCAAGTGAATTATACCAGAATCTTCGGACGAATCAACGAGTTGGTAATCATTAATCAACTATTCAATCGAAACATAATGTTATACAAGGTGTCCGGGGGTAATACAATAAACTTTTCAACCAAAAAACTACTTTTAAAATTTAAAAAAAAGTTAATCATCTTTTTTACTTGTACTATCATGTAGATTTAATTACCTCCCGAAATTGGGGCAGTTTTGTTAATAATTTCGGGTGATCCATTTTGGTACATTGTTTTTAAAGAATATAATATTTTAATTAATGAAATTACAATTAATTGCTGTCTCTGTTCCCGTTCCCTACGTCCCTTGGGTCAAGCAAGAATAATATTGTGTTGAATGTGATGATTGTAATGCCTTCTCTACACACTCGGCGAGACAATCCGCATGTAGTACACGCGCTCGCCTCGCCTGCGCTAAATCACGCCAGTTTCGGAAGTTTCAAAGGACGTGAGTCGAACTATGTTCCCGTTCCCTAAGTCCCTTGGGTCAAGTAAGAATAATTTGTGTTGAATGTGATGATTGTAATGCCTTCTCTACACACTCGGCGAGACAATCCGCATGTAGTACACGCGCTCGCCTCGCATGCGCTAAATCACACCGGTTTCGGAAGTTTCAAATGACGTGAGCCGAACCGTTACAGATAGCAGATAGACAGATTAAGGTAGGAACATAACCAATAATAATTATTTAAAAATTGCACGATACGAGAATGAAGAGGTGGCACCCTCGCCTCCTCCTCAAGCGAGAGTGGCGAGACATATCACACTGGGTGTGGAGCAAGCACAAAACGCTAATAAACTCCAGATAATATTATTTCATTATAATTTTTTTGGTAAACTAATGTTTTTAAGACAAGATTTTTTATGCATAGCACAAAGGGTAACAATTATTTTACAAGCAATAATTGTTCGCCTGAAACACTCATCCACATTGAAAAATCTCCTGATAAAAGATACATGACGCCAACGGGACTCGAACCCGTGTCCCTTCGATTTCCGGTCGACAGCTCTGACCACTGAGCTATGGCGGCTTATCTCTTACCCGCGAAATTATTCAATATATACTAGTGTTTCATTCAACAATTACTGCTTGATTCATTTTTCACCTGAAAACAACCAACTTTATTTTATATGAGAAAGGCATTGTAAGTGCTAACTCTCTCACTAGATGGCGTCGAGACAAATTGTCTACATTTTTTAGGCGAAATACTTGAACTTGTCAAATATTAATTATAATTTTTTTGAGACAAGATTTTTTATGCATAGCACAAAGGGTAACAATTATTTTACAAGCAATAATTGTTCGCCTGAAACACTCATCCACATTGAAAAATCTCCTGATAAAAGATACATGACGCCAACGGGACTCGAACCCGTGTCCCTTCGATTTCCGGTCGACAGCTCTGACCACTGAGCTATGGCGGCTTATCTCTTACCCGCGAAATTATTCAATATATACTAGTGTTTCATTCAACAATTACTGCTTGATACATTTTTCACCTGAAAACAACCAACTTTATTTTATATGAGAAAGGCATTGTAAGTGCTAACTCTCTCACTAGATGGCGTCGAGACAAATTGTCTACATTTTTTAGGCGAAATACTTGAACTTGTCAAATATTAATTATAATTTTTTTGGTAAACTAATGTTTTTAAGACAAGATTTTTTATGCATAGCACAAAGGGTAACAATTATTTTACAAGCAATAATTGTTCGCCTGAAACACTCATCCACATTGAAAAATCTCCTGATAAAAGATACATGACGCCAACGGGACTCGAACCCGTGTCCCTTCGATTTCCGGTCGACAGCTCTGACCACTGAGCTATGGCGGCTTATCTCTTACCCGCGAAATTATTCAATATATACTAGTGTTTCATTCAACAATTACTGCTTGATACATTTTTCACCTGAAAACAACCAACTTTATTTTATATGAGAAAGGCATTGTAAGTGCTAACTCTCTCACTAGATGGCGTCGAGACAAATTGTCTACATTTTTTAGGCGAAATACTTGAACTTGTCAAATATTAATTATAATTTTTTTGGTAAACTAATGTTTTTAAGACAAGATTTTTTATGCATAGCACAAAGGGTAACAATTATTTTACAAGCAATAATTGTTCGCCTGAAACACTCATCCACATTGAAAAATCTCCTGATAAAAGATACATGACGCCAACGGGACTCGAACCCGTGTCCCTTCGATTTCCGGTCGACAGCTCTGACCACTGAGCTATGGCGGCTTATCTCTTACCCGCGAAATTATTCAATATATACTAGTGTTTCATTCAACAATTACTGCTTGATACATTTTTCACCTGAAAACAACCAACTTTATTTTATATGAGAAAGGCATTGTAAGTGCTAACTCTCTCACTAGATGGCGTCGAGACAAATTGTCTACATTTTTTAGGCGAAATACTTGAACTTGTCAAATATTAATTATAATTTTTTTGGTAAACTAATGTTTACCAAAAAAATTTTGTGCTATGCATAAAAAATCTTGTCTTAAAAACATTAGTTTACCAAAAAAATTATAATTAATATTTGACAAGTTCAAGTATTTCGCCTAAAAAATGTAGACAATTTGTCTCGACGCCATCTAGTGAGAGAGTTAGCACTTACAATGCCTTTCTCATATAAAATAAAGTTGGTTGTTTTCAGGTGAAAAATGTATCAAGCAGTAATTGTTGAATGAAACACTAGTATATATTGAATAATTTCGCGGGTAAGAGATAAGCCGCCATAGCTCAGTGGTCAGAGCTGTCGACCGGAAATCGAAGGGACACGGGTTCGAGTCCCGTTGGCGTCATGTATCTTTTATCAGGAGATTTTTCAATGTGGATGAGTGTTTCAGGCGAACAATTATTGCTTGTAAAATAATTGTTACCCTTTGTGCTATGCATAAAAAATCTTGTCTTAAAAACATTAGTTTACCAAAAAAATTATAATTAATATTTGACAAGTTCAAGTATTTCGCCTAAAAAATGTAGACAATTTGTCTCGACGCCATCTAGTGAGAGAGTTAGCACTTACAATGCCTTTCTCATATAAAATAAAGTTGGTTGTTTTCAGGTGAAAAATGTATCAAGCAGTAATTGTTGAATGAAACACTAGTATATATTGAATAATTTCGCGGGTAAGAGATAAGCCGCCATAGCTCAGTGGTCAGAGCTGTCGACCGGAAATCGAAGGGACACGGGTTCGAGTCCCGTTGGCGTCATGTATCTTTTATCAGGAGATTTTTCAATGTGGATGAGTGTTTCAGGCGAACAATTATTGCTTGTAAAATAATTGTTACCCTTTGTGCTATGCATAAAAAATCTTGTCTTAAAAACATTAGTTTACCAAAAAAATTATA
The DNA here is from genome assembly GCA_026573805.1 of Hesperophylax magnus. Classification (NCBI taxonomy): domain Eukaryota; kingdom Metazoa; phylum Arthropoda; class Insecta; order Trichoptera; family Limnephilidae; genus Hesperophylax; species Hesperophylax magnus. The sequence continues at coordinate 4,065,481 of JAIUSX010000061.1, read as the reverse complement.
ATTAATATTTGACAAGTTCAAGTATTTCGCCTAAAAAATGTAGACAATTTGTCTCGACGCCATCTAGTGAGAGAGTTAGCACTTACAATGCCTTTCTCATATAAAATAAAGTTGGTTGTTTTCAGGTGAAAAATGTATCAAGCAGTAATTGTTGAATGAAACACTAGTATATATTGAATAATTTCGCGGGTAAGAGATAAGCCGCCATAGCTCAGTGGTCAGAGCTGTCGACCGGAAATCGAAGGGACACGGGTTCGAGTCCCGTTGGCGTCATGTATCTTTTATCAGGAGATTTTTCAATGTGGATGAGTGTTTCAGGCGAACAATTATTGCTTGTAAAATAATTGTTACCCTTTGTGCTATGCATAAAAAATCTTGTCTTAAAAACATTAGTTTACCAAAAAAATTATAATTAATATTTGACAAGTTCAAGTATTTCGCCTAAAAAATGTAGACAATTTGTCTCGACGCCATCTAGTGAGAGAGTTAGCACTTACAATGCCTTTCTCATATAAAATAAAGTTGGTTGTTTTCAGGTGAAAAATGTATCAAGCAGTAATTGTTGAATGAAACACTAGTATATATTGAATAATTTCGCGGGTAAGAGATAAGCCGCCATAGCTCAGTGGTCAGAGCTGTCGACCGGAAATAGAAGGGACACGGGTTCGAGTCCCGTTGGCGTCATGTATCTTTTATCAGGAGATTTTTCAATGTGGATGAGTGTTTCAGGCGAACAATTATTGCTTGTAAAATAATTGTTACCCTTTGTGCTATGCATAAAAAATCTTGTCTTAAAAACATTAGTTTACCAAAAAAATTATAATTAATATTTGACAAGTTCAAGTATTTCGCCTAAAAAATGTAGACAATTTGTCTCGACGCCATCTAGTGAGAGAGTTAGCACTTACAATGCCTTTCTCATATAAAATAAAGTTGGTTGTTTTCAGGTGAAAAATGTATCAAGCAGTAATTGTTGAATGAAACACTAGTATATATTGAATAATTTCGCGGGTAAGAGATAAGCCGCCATAGCTCAGTGGTCAGAGCTGTCGACCGGAAATCGAAGGGACACGGGTTCGAGTCCCGTTGGCGTCATGTATCTTTTATCAGGAGATTTTTCAATGTGGATGAGTGTTTCAGGCGAACAATTATTGCTTGTAAAATAATTGTTACCCTTTGTGCTATGCATAAAAAATCTTGTCTTAAAAACATTAGTTTACCAAAAAAATTATAATTAATATTTGACAAGTTCAAGTATTTCGCCTAAAAAATGTAGACAATTTGTCTCGACGCCATCTAGTGAGAGAGTTAGCACTTACAATGCCTTTCTCATATAAAATAAAGTTGGTTGTTTTCAGGTGAAAAATGTATCAAGCAGTAATTGTTGAATGAAACACTAGTATATATTGAATAATTTCGCGGGTAAGAGATAAGCCGCCATAGCTCAGTGGTCAGAGCTGTCGACCGGAAATCGAAGGGACACGGGTTCGAGTCCCGTTGGCGTCATGTATCTTTTATCAGGAGATTTTTCAATGTGGATGAGTGTTTCAGGCGAACAATTATTGCTTGTAAAATAATATTATTTCATTTTGCAAAATTAATTATTACATACCAATGCACCCAACGCAAAGTAAACAATGTACAAATCTCTTACTTTCTGGAGTTAAAGGTAAACGTAATAATCTACGCGTTCATACATGGCGTTAATTTCATTGATCTATTAAAATACACTTTTTCAAAGCACAATTTGCAAAAAGAGTATGTTAATAAAATAATTAAATTAACGCTATCTATGAACGCGTAGATTAATATGTACGTTACGTTTAACCTTAATTGCAAAAACTGTTCTTTAGTAGTAAGAATCATAGAACTTGTTAAAATCGTCATCTGTCAATAAGAGTAAAACAATCTTTATTACGTATTTTAATTTATTCGCAGTTCTCAGAAAATTGGCAACAAAACAATAAAAGATGATTTCCAAAGCCAAAATAAGTGGTTATTAGACGAAAAGGTAAAAGATCAAAACATTTTTTATTGTAGTGTAAATATGAGTACATTTTACATAATATTACAATATTTAAGGGCAATTCTTGATCAAGACTCATGGACCTCATTAGAAAGAGGAGATCTTTTGTCTGATAAGGGAGCCACGATTCTTACATTCTTGATCATGACTCGTGGTCCTCATTAGAAAGAGAAGATCTTGTGTCTGATAAGGGAGCCACGATTCTTACATTCTTGATCATGACTAATGGACCTCATTAGAAAGAGGAGATCTTTTGTCTGATAAAGGAGCCACGATTCTTACATTCTTGATCATGACTCGTGGTCTTCATTAGAAAGAGGATATATTTTGTCTGATAAAGATTCTTGATCATGACTCGTGGTCCTCATTAGAAAGAGGAGATCTTTTGTCTGATAAAGATTCTTGATCATGACTCGTGGTCCTCATTAGAAAGAGGAGATCTTTTGTCTGATAAGGGAGCCACGATTCTTACATTCTTGATCATGACTAATGGACCTCATTAGAAAGAGGAGATCTTTTGTCTGATAAAGGAGCCACGATTCTTACATTCTTGATCATGACTCGTGGTCTTCATTAGAAAGAGGATATATTTTGTCTGATAAAGATTCTTGATCATGACTCGTGGTCCTCATTAGAAAGAGGAGATCTTTTGTCTGATAAAGATTCTTGATCATGACTCGTGGTCCTCATTAGAAAGAGGAGATCTTTTGTCTGATAAGGGAGCCACGATTCTTACATTCTTGATCATGACTCATGGACCTCATTAGAAAGAGGAGATCTTTTGTCTGATAAGGGAGCCACGATTCTTACATTCTTTATCATGACTCATGGACCTAATTAGAAAGAGGAGATCTTGTGTCTGATAAGGGAGCCACGATTCTTAGTTTATTGATTTAAGTAATTAGTTATGGTTATATTTTTAATATTTAATGATTTTAAAGATATACATATGTGTTGGTTTAAAAAAATTGTGAAGCAGTGTACGTTACGTAGAAATTTCACGAATGTCCAAAAGTTAAGACGCTAACAACGCAATTTGAAGTATATTGGGGATAAATAACATTTATTTTTATTACTAAAATACATGGTTAAATTGATCGTGCTTATTATTCAGAATTTGATTATTGTGGTTAAGTTGTTAAGTCAAAGTATATCTTGTGGCCATGATAATAAAGCTGGGGATAAAAATTTAACGCTCCTACCCGAACATTGGAGGCTTTAGTGCCAATAAAGAAATAAACAGTCAGTTAGCACGGACCTAAGAGGACATACGGCGCACACTATTTATATATACGGCTCATGAACATCGAACTAAATAAATTAAATACTATCAACAATAAGGGACAAAGAGCAGTCATTACTTTTGTTCGTTATTGTTGTTAACTTTCCATGAAACATTTTGCTAATATTTTTAACGGTAAGTGCAGCATTGATTATTGTTTCCCCATAGGAAAGAAAAATAAAAGTGAGTATAAATTTTAGCTTTTGAAGTAAGTAATCTTTTCCTTAAAATATATATTATTATAACAACCACAAAACCTCCATAATAATATGCCATCATTCCATCGGTTTGTAAGAATTAATAATAATAATAATAATTGTTTATTCCGGAATTAAAATTAAGAAATTAAGTATTGGTTTATAAGAATATATTTATACATATAATAATTATTCTTAAATATTCATGGCGTATGTTCACAGACCATCATAAAAAGTAGGAGAAACGTTCAGACAAATAAAATTATTCCCGTGTAGTGAAGATGTTTGGCAACGAGAAAGTAAATCAATGGTCACAAACAAAAAGGGGCTAAACATAAAATGTATATATTTTACTTGAAGTGCAATAAATGATGTACCTTTTTATTGTTTATGTGCCCCGGTGTTACGGGCATTCAGTCTTCATACTCTTTCGTCCGTTCTTCAAGTTACAGAAAATTCCTTTGACCCCCGAGCGAAGTCATAAAGCTTCGAACTAAACATAGCTTTTATGTCTGTCTCGTCTGCTCTCCTTCCCACCCGCGGTGCTGCGCCCTGAGGACCATCCCCGTCCCTCTCCCGCCCGGCTCAGGCAGTAAAGAGTCGAGGCACGTTTTATTGATATTAAGCAGAAAATATGGTGTTTCCTTGTGTTTCTCCGAATCCAGGAATCTTTCCATTTGAGATATTGAGAGGAAAATTAACGATTCTCTCAACTTAAATGAACCGTATACCCATTACATGTACATATATATGATACATAGAATACTGTAAGGAGATAATATTATTATTGTAACTAGAAACAAGCTGAGAAAATCGCATTTCAAACGAATTTTTTTTAACACAGTTTTGAAATTAAAAGTTTTTTTTAAACGTTTAAATGAGTCTTTTGGGCGTGCTTAGCGTAAGATTTTAAATCGATATTTTCAACGTAGTACTTACGAAGAGGACTCCCTCGTGGGCCGAAAAGTAATCGACGTAAACTGAGGGGAGTCAGACTCCGCGCAGAAAAGTAAGGTTAGCTAAAGTAAGGTAACCGATTCCAGCGCAGTTCCATTGTGGGTCTATTCCTTACCGACCCATGGGGACGAATGGCGTAGTAATAATTAATAATATATTTCTAAAAAAATTATTTTGTAACAATTAACGACAAGTTAATTTAATATTTCGTACGACCACAAATGTTAATTAAATTAATGCACAGTTATAGAAAAGGTACAACATGAGCATCTCCTGTCCCCATCCCATCTTCCTCTGCCTCTTGCCCTTTCCTATTCCTTCTTCCTTCTAATATATTTTATATGATTTTTTTTTCTTTTTTGTTAATTTCATTTTCAGTTAATGGTTATAACCAATTACAATTTTGTATTATATCATATTAACCAACATTAGCATAAAAAACTATTTTGGCTTACCTCATATTTAACCTCTTGTATAACTCATCCTGTATAAAATTGCTGTTTGTTTCTTACAGTAAATAAATAAAATAATTAATAATGAGTGTACATACTTATGTAACCCTTTAATTTGAAACCGTTATCTAAATGTTATAATTATTTAATTTTATTGGTCAAGTAGGGACAATTTATTGACTTCCGAATGTTTAATGTTTACCAAGAAATTTCATCCGAGTTTGCAGAAGCTGCGATTAAATTGATATCAGATTATCTATACTAGGTACGTAATAGTGTTTCACCAATTGCTTTCAAATCCAATCAAAGCATTTCAAAATATTAACGTATTAGTTAATTATAAACAGTACTATTTACTGCATCTTTAACGTAATCTGTAAGGAAATATTCTTATCTAGACTGAACTTGTCGTTAATTGTTACAAAATAATTTTTTTTAAATTAACTGTAATCGTGATCATTTTTTAATTGCCATATCGCGAAGTATTCTGGACAATAAAATAATGTCCGCTTATATAAAATGATACATTAAAAGCAGGATAATTTGCAGTCTAAAAAATGACAGCAAACTCAAGTCATATTCAATTTAACGCTTTTGGTTCAATGATCAGATAATTAATAGAAAGGCGAATAATTTTATTGAAGCAAGAAGTAGAAAAACTGGATTCCTCAACCGGTATTTTGATAATGAGATAAATAGCAGAATTATGTAAAATACGATTACTCTAGTCAGATTAAATTAAGAAAACAATAACACTCAAAAACGAGTTGGTGCTTCCATTACGAACTCATATTTTAAAGTTAATCTTCCCTCGTACAAACAATTATAATCAAATAAAGTGTAGATACAGTCAAGTTCTGATAATAAAATAATTTAATAGTGTTCATTATTCCAGCATAACGAAGACAGAATAATAATTTTACGACGAGGGGGAAATTTTTACAGCGAAATTAAAGTTACATTTATGTGGCCATTTTATTACGCGAAGAGCTCAAAATTATTGTACGCCGACATTGGTATAGGTATAAATAACATACCATACATCAATGTAAGCCGAACGCTCATTTACACTAAATAATAAAATGATATTCGAAGAGAGCGGGTTATTTGCACACAAAGCTGCGGCGGGCGATAATTTAACCTATAAATAGAAGTATTAATGATAGCCCAGTTGTAAGTCAAGGAGAAAGAAAGGCAGGACGATGAACATTATTAATATCCACATAATTATATTTACCACTATTCGAAGGCAACACAGCGGTCAAACAAACGCATGGCACATCTGCTTGCGTTTTGTTGCAGCACTACCATATAAAAACATCGGCAGGGAATTGAAAAATGTATGCGCGATGTTCCCCTAATTTGGTGAGTGCTCGGTTTCGCATTCGGGTTCAGCTGCGGCCCTCGTTTACCCGCTGCGCTCTGAGAATTATATTCGCGACTCGTAAAAAATATAATAACGAATTGAACACCACTGTCGCCAGAAAACATAAGTGTCGCTTCATAGAGTAAATACTGGGGGCTTAGCAAAGATTACCAAAGCCATAAAACTGTGAAATTTTGATTCAGTTACGTGTATACGAGAACGTTTCACCGCATTGATCAAATTTAATGTACGGACTCGCTGGTCAATAAATTTATACATCAAATTGGTTTGGAATTGATATTCCGGTGAAAACCGCTTTGTATTTTTATTAGATTTTCTAGTCAAGCAAAATGCGATTTATGAAAATGAAAATTTTATGGCCCGATGGCGCTTTGATGTATCGGACTTACGAAAGGAAATATTTTACGGACACGCTCAGAACGATACTCGTACGAAGTAAGGGAATAATAAAATAGGTAGATACCTACCCTATGAACATTATTATTTATTATAAACAGAACTGGACAGGCTGGCAACATTGCTGATAACCTGGTGTAGGTATAATGTGCGTTAATTAATCTATAAATCGCTGGGATCTAGTTAACGTTGATTTAACAAGTTTAACGCTAGGCGCGTTGCTCAGCTCAATATATAAGCCATTAACGCGGCCGTAGACATCAATAATTATAAATACTCCATAGGATGACAAGCCAAGTAAATAATGCGACAGGCACCGCTAACAGAATATAACGATATCCCGAGAGGGTATCAATTTATCAGGAGTTAATGGCCTAGGATCAGGTACTCCGGTATCACTTATTAGAACAGAAGGCAGAAGATGTAGGTATAAACAGGTGTGCATAGGTGCTAGTAGAATTATAATCGTACGCTCGAGGAGTCTTTTCAATGTGTGAGTGCGCTCGGTGCCGAGAGGCTTTAAAGTTAATTATTCATACACGTAGCGTGTTAATTCTGCCTTTGTGTGTTCATAAAAAAGGTTGTGTAATGTTCGGGTGAACTTGTATATTAAAATACCTCCTCAATAAACATGCGATCCCATTATGTTTGTTTCATTTCCATTTAGACGGCTGTTCGAGAGTGATAAAAAACATTATTTAGTAATTAGTATTTTGAGTTAACACAGCATTTCAACGGTGTATTAAGTATTATTCATCTTATAAACAAAAAAACAAAATAAATATATTACTTTGATTTTTGTTTGAAGGTTGAAAACAGAGATTAAAACTTATAACCATTAAAAAGGGTTGCATAGGTACTTTGTTGCCGCGTTTTGATAATAGCCCGATATAGGTGTTGAATCACTTCAGATAACGATAAAAACAGAATTCTGATAAATTGCGATACAAAATATATAATGGGTAACAACAATTTACATAGAAAAAGTGTGTAAAAAGATATTACATTACTTTATGAATAAATGTTGACTTATTTCGTGGGCCATAAGAGATGAAAGAAACAGAGAAATCCATCACATTTTCTTTATTACGTCAGTATTTAAATCGACGCATGAGTGAGCAAGAAATAATATTCCTCTTTACTTCATATTAGTTAGACGTCATAAAGTGATATCTGGGCATTGATTCTCGACGAAGTCATTCCACTCGAACAACGCGTGGGTCGAAGCACTCGTTGTTCGAGTGGAATGACTTTTGACCTTTGGCGTATGCAAGTATGTACCTTCGAAGAGAGTCAAGAATAAGAATGTCGACCGATCTATGTACTTTCGAACAACTTTTCGAATCGACCAATCAATGTTCTTCATTACTAAATAATGTTGTTATTACGGCGATTGGGAGCTGGATTGGAGAATCGATACCCAGAACTCTTGAATTGAATTCGGTTCATTTGAACACAGATTTTTTATTGTTCTATAAATTTTTATACCAAACTACAATTAAGCGGTTTGTCAACAAGATGTACACGTTCAATTACAATGTAAATATGTATACATAATATTATCACTTATTATTGTTGCTACTTATAAGATATTCAGATTATTATTATTGGCACAAATAGTCTAAAATAACACTAAGGACGGGTTGTTTCGGAGAATTTGAACAATTCATCAGAATTCAACCTTCATTTTCGGGTTCTGTGAAAGTTCTATTCAAGTTCTGTTATTATAGCATTATAGGTCAGTTGTTTGACAAAACTGAAATAATAACAGAACTTAAAAAAATATTTCACAGAACTTGAAAATTCTATTAAAATTTTGAATAATTGTTCAAATTCCCTGAAATAACCCGTCCTAAATCTACATGCTAATAAATAACAACTATTGGTTGATAGTGATGATTAGTATTTCTACTTAGGAGCCATGTTTTCAGCATATAGGTATCTGAATCTATTTGGGAATTTACAATTTTACACGTTGAACATTTTGGATACGTTAAATATACGCTTTGAATCTCTTATACAACGAGGAACAAAAATAATAATTATAGAAATTGTGGCGATAGTTATGAAATATCTGTAAGTTGAACTTTGGTTAATCGTCAACCTCCGAAATGTCGAATAAACACAAATAACCGAAGGAAGGCACCCAATTGACGTGGCTATACCAAACCAAATAATACTCGTATTTATTTATCGTAGATAAGAAAGTGTCCACGCGTCCATACAGCGATTGCTACTTTTACACGATGTATTACTGAAGTACAACGTACAAAAATATTTGGTTATGCGGCCTTTTCTATCTCATGTGTTATTTTTACATTAGAACAATTATGCTAACCCAATAAGATTGACAAAAAATATCAATCATGAAAACCTTTTCGAGCGTACGAAATCAACAATATAAATATGAGCGCCCGCATTTTTATAACTTCAAACCCCCTTTTGCACAATGAATGAAGGAGTTTCCAAGAAAGGAGCTAAACCTTACCTACCTAGCTACAAGATGTGGATAGAGCTTTAGAGCAAGGGTAGACGAGTATGTTTCGGTGTTGCCAGACCTCGGAGAAAATAATAATAATATAGACAGATCGCGGTCTTCTGAAACCACATCCAAAAGAAAATAACAGATGTGACACAGAAAAAATATATATCCTTCGTCATTTTCTGTGGTCGTTTTGTTGTAAATGGCAGCCGGATACAACTTGTTCAAAGTTAATAATAAATTCTTCAATAATTTTTGTTCTTTAGCATGTTATCGTTATATAACAATAGTTGAAAAACATGATTGCAACAGGATGTATGGTGTAGATGGATGAAGATAATTTCTGCCCCTTTCTTTTTATTATGATTCTTGTACATTGATAGTACACCAATTTGTTGTCCAAGACGCCAAATTGACGCAAACAACAATAGGCAGTTAAGTTGACTAGGGTATCTCAACAACTAAACTGACTTATTGGGTACTGAATGACAGTCACGGTAGTTGAAATGGTTGCTTCATACGACTGTACATCGATATGATAAATTTAGAAATTTATTATTGTCTTGTTGAGTCGGTGTTGTGAACGGTGTTGTCATGGGTCATAAAAGTCTATAGATATTGTAAACCTGTGAGGATGTAGTTTTATAGCTTGTTGAAATCGCAAGCAATGGTAATCTCATCATGATGGTGATTGACGAAAGACGTGTGAACTCGTACGACAACCGTGTCAACTCTGGCAATTAGTGTCACATTTATTGTACTAATAATTATCATCATTTTAAAAGATTGACAAGTAGATACGAAAACATTGGAGAGGATAATAAATATGTATGGTGACGAATGCAGGTAAGTGCAATAAGATTCTCAGTAAGTAAAACCAAAATGTAATTTTCATGCCAATATTTCGCTTTACAATGGATGGGTTTTGTAGCTCTATGGTAAAATGGAATAAAATATTGTCTATAAGAATGTCTATAATAAAATCTCTTGGGGGCGCCTGAATAAAGAATATAATATTTTACCGAAGTAGTTGTCTATACATGGCCCTGCCGGCGAGAACACAGTTGTACCATCTCTTTCTATTATATGCGTCGTTTGTGTGGAAGAGGGAGAGGTTACAACGGAACAATCAGCGGTAGACCTTTATCGAAATTTAAAAAAATGGACTGTCAATGTACGTGCCAAAATATGTATGAAATAGAAATAATAATATTGGATGATTTGTATAGCGCCGTTTTGTGCAAATATACTTATAATACATTTCTGCAATGATCTATGTTATTAACTAATCAAACTATTATCAATTTATGGCTAACAGATTGCATCCACCAGTTCGTCAATCACCAATACAAAGCTATATGTAAAATGCATTTGAATGATGAACGTGATACTAGAATGTACTATGTTAAATAAAAGTTATGTAGTATTATCCTTTGTTACTTGGTAAATATTTAATTAACCGCCGCACTTTTAATAGGCACAGATTATGGAAATTACTCTTCATTTCAACTTAATCAGTAGTACAGAAACAACTATTTTATGTAGGGGACAAGAGCAAAACAGGTTGTTAGGTTCTTAGTTACCATTCTTTCCAATGATTTTAGGATTGACAAAACTTTGTTTTTATCTTCCTTTTCTGTAATATTTGTAATGCCCACCTTTTATAAGTAGAAGTATCGGGGAATCAGCCGGGTGAAGAGTAACCGATTCCAGAGCACGTGCACTGAAATCCTTTGGGTGTAGTAGTGAGCTCTCCTTACACTAACACTGTCATGGCACCGTAGGGCGCCAACCAATCACAAACACACTTCTACTTCCAACACTTTGGAAATAACGAACACACAAGCAGAGAAGATCTTAATAAAAAACACACAATACACTATCAAATTAAACACATCACCACAACAACTCGATTGAATTAGTTATGCACCTAGTTATCATTATCAACCGCTTTGTGTACTTTATCACACTCCGAACTAATTAAATAATAGAGAATACACAAAGTATATTTTGATATAAACTGTAAACACCACTGAGATGAATAAATAGTAGTAGTACGCCTTCAGTATTCGACGTGTATTGGGATAACGTACATACACAAAGATATTTCTACGCACACGTATGAATCGTGATATTTGTACCGCACATGGCGTCACATCCGTGTATGATGTTATGCGCTCCTGATCCGGCGTGAGCTCGCGGACACACCGGCGTGCTGGGCGAGCGAGCAAGCGACACTGAGCCAGAACAAACAACGTATAGCCGCCGGTGTCGGTGTGTATAGCCGCTCGTCGCTATACCCGCCACGCGGAGCCGCCATCGCGATAGACGCGGCAACGGCGCCCGCGTGCACTAAACAGCGGAAGCGACCATAATACATCAAACCAAACTCGACCGCAACTCTTCAATTTATCCACCATTTCACTTCTAAATTGGTGTGTCATCAATATTTCATTTAATTCCGCTTGAAAACTAAACCAGAGGCGGCGTTATTTATTACAATCTATCCATTTGAATGTAAGTAGGTACCTACAAATCTTTCATGCTAGTGACAAAAAAAAATTATAAAGAGTTTTTAAAATGGTGTCAATAACACTATTCAGAGAAAAGGTTTAGATCAGCAAATTAGATAATAACTTTACCAATGTTACTGTTATTAACGATTTAATTCACTAATAATTTACGATAAATCGTGAAAGTAGTGTAAATTCGTAGAGATAGAAAATACATCAATGTGTAAATGTTAGCTTGACATTTTATCATGGAATTATTTTTCAATTTATGCTTTTTAATTTAATACTAAGACACGAGCGGATAAATTATTACTAATCATTCACGTCTATTCTGAATAAGTACCTTTTTATTTGAGGAAATAATATTATTAGTCTTCAAATATTCATTTTAAATGCAAATAAGAAGCGATGAATATTGTTGACCTGACGTATACAAATGATATAATTATGTGCATAGAAAATAGTCATTTTGAAAAAGCGTCTTCCATACACACTAACTAATTATTTACACCTTGTGGTTAAATTATTAAAACCGAACTTCAAAGATATGTATTTTAAGAGCCCGCTTTCCGTGTAAAGAATTTAGATTTGGGTAACACCTCAAAAAAAAACAATATTTAGTTTTAAAAGAATCCGACAGAGGTGTCACGGTCTGAATTCGTAATAGGAATGATTTTGGGGACTTAATAATTTAAATGACGGAATTAAATTACCGACATCTATTGCCATTTTAGAAAAACAAACCTATTTTTAGTTAGCACCGATCAAATTAGAACGAAAGTTGAAATGAAGATGGTTCTCAAAATATGGGTTTATTATTATTAATTACGGATTTAATTAATTAAATATTTTTTTAAATTTTACAAAAAAGTAATTTGTATAGGTATAAAAAATACTTTACTTTACTAAAATACTACATAAAATACTTTCAAAAAAGTTAATTATTAACTTTCATAAAATCAATTAATATTTATATATATTTTTTTTTATTTTTTTTTATTAGTAAAAAAAAGATACACGAATTACATATGCACTTTACCCCCAACATCTTGTATAATATGCGTAATATATTATTTATACACATGTAATATCTACTTTTGTACATTTATATAAATTATATACACGCTTACATTTTTATGCTCATCAAATTTATTATATTATAAAGATAGATAGAAAGACCCTTAGTGCCTCCTAAGGACTTACAAATCAGAAGACATTTTTGTAATTATTTATTGATTCATTTAAACAATTCAATAATTATAAAGAGTAATAAAACATGTATGCAACATAAAATTATATTCTAAAATGTGAAAGGGGCTTTATTTATTTACATTTTTATGAAATTACTACTTTTAATAGTTTAAGCTTTCAGTGAACTTTCAATTTTATTTTTAACTTCTCTAAATATTATATGTTTAAATTGTCAAATATAATTTAATCACAAAAACAAGATTCACTCAAAATGAAGGATTTGTGGTTCCGAAATGTTCCCATAAATACGATGAACGAACCCTAAACTATAAACTTATTACCCTAAACATGCTTTGATATGATCTGGAAACCTTATCGTCAATCTAAGCAAAGAGTTGGCCTAACGTCAAAAAAACTGTTGGAGTGTCACATGTGTCGCGTCAAATTTACAGTCATGGCAACTAACGCGCATTTCTCCCACTCCCTTGACACTAACACATTTTTCTTGTTGAACAATTTTTGGGACATCGGGGATATGTTAACAGCCGTCAAAAGCTCGGACAGTTCAGCAAGTCCAATTCCTGCAGGAGTCATCCCCGATACTGCTGCTACATTGACGTCCATGGTATGTTTAGGTTTTGGGTCGCATGTGTTGACTGTAAATTTGGCGCGACCCATGTTACATTCAAACAGTATTTTGAACATAAGGCCAAATCTTTTCTCAGATATGACAATAAGATTTCCAAATCCGCATCCAAAAGGAGGATGGTCCGATATGGATTTCAATTGTACATTCTTGTTTACGTACACACGTACATCAGATAAACTGTAAAAAAAAATAAAGTAATAAATAACAAAATAAATATTTCACAACACAATAATTTCATCGAAAATCTTAAATCCGTGTCACCTTTCTACATTTTCTATATTCTCTATATAATCTAAGAGATAATCCTTAGGTAATGCCTTTTCAGATTGTTCGTGGAAGCTAGAAAAAAATAAAATCATTGATTATAACTGCACTTCAAGTGACCTTTTAAATAACAGTAATGGGCTCAAATGATTTTATTATTTACCTCCGTGCTTTAACATCTTTACAAGACTCGGGCAAAACAGTCTGTAGCGGAGTATAGATTTCACATCTGAAAAATAATTAAAGAGTTTATTGAAAATAGAACACCTAGGTACGGTTAGTCAAAAAACGTACAATAAAGTCAATTCTGGGTAGAAATTGTACAGTTGACATTCAGGACAGGTTCACTCCCTCCTCCTCAAAAAATACCCTCTATACAGCATTCTCAAAGATGACACAGGCTCTGAGAGAAATTATTTTCTTCAGGGCCTCCTTCCGACATAAAAAAATAACATCACTGAACTAAATTAAATTCCCCACAGTTTCAGAACTTTCAATAGCTTCTTTCGCTCGCATGTTTATTATTTTTCTGGATTCCACGTTCGAGTATTGTTATTTGAAACAGATGGCCCATATATTATTATTACATATTATATTATATTTCGGACATCGTTGCAGTGTGAATCATTAGAGCAGATGTAAAGTGACGTGTGTATTTGTGTACGTAGAAAGTTAATTCACAAATAGGTAAATCACGATCGTATAGGTATTCCTCAACAAGAAAACTAAATTAATAAAAATTTACCCCGTAATTTCTAATGCATTGGAATTAGTTTTATTTCCCAAAGTACCTATTCTGAAAAAAAAAATAATAACTTTTTACTACACAATACATAAATAAAAATATGAATTATTAATTTTTATAGTAAATTATCGTTTATAATAAATATAAGCTTATAAATCAAAAATTGTATTTTTTTCTTCTCACCTATTAGATAGGATATAATTTTATGAGATATCATTTTTTCTTTGAAATACGGGATATCTTTCGTGTATTTCCCATCTTTGAAAAAACAATATTTATTAACTCATAAACTTTACACGCGTAAAAATTATCTTTATAGATTCAAATATTTGCACGTAATCGCACGTCTGTAGATCAGAGAACGTTGAACAACACGTCTGCCCCCAAAGCCCTCGAGTTGGCGAATGAACGTCGGCAGAAAGATAGGTTAATCTTCAAGTCGGAGCGAGCGCGCTATAATAAATATGATTTAAAAGCAATAGGCGTAAGCGACAGTTGTGAAAATGTTTAATAAATCACGGCGTATTTCAAAAATAGCAAAAATCACTTTTGGGGTCTATTGAGTAGCATTAAAAGAAGCATTGTGATTTTTTTCATACATATAACTTGTAAAATAACAGAAATAAACGTGTTAATAATATTTTTCGGAGCATACTTTGCGATTTATTTCTATCGAGGGAATTTCAAATAATTACCGTTTCGGCTTTTGGAACAAATAGATACTATCTTAAAGAATAACATATATTTTTTTAAGAGCTTAAAAACTTCAAAATTTTAAGGAAAGTATGTCGGAAATTGGATGAAATTCGAATAGTGGGCCCTTAATAACTTTTTTGTAAGAGATGACAAAATCTTGAAATTTTTCGTTTAGGGGAAGCATCCAGAGAGTAACCTAAAGTAAAGTAGAGCGCCCTTGAGATGATTTTCTCACGAAAACGGCGCTATACAAATAGTCCAAATATTATTATTATTATTAGTAAGATGTAAGTAAGTTACTAGCGGAAACTTTACTGGTTGATGCAACCAAGTACAATCAATATATTAACATGTGTATGCAACTGAAATAATATAATACCAAAAAATAATAATAGAAAAATCTCATTGTAGCCATTGATATACCTATATATGTACTTCAATGATTGAAGCAAAATTTATTCAAATTACGTTATATACCCAATTTCTACCGATTTATAACAAGTTTCTCGTTAACTCTTTAAGTTCCAAAAAAAAAGGTTTTTTTAAGATAATATCTATACGTTTGTTATGCCGAAAAGCTAATTATACGAAATTCCCTCGATATAAAAAATCATGTAAAATACGTATTGTTTTGTTATTTAATATGTTATAGGCATGAAAAAATCCACAGAGTATCTTTAAATGCAACTAAAGCATTTGTTAAGAGATTTTGGCTCTGTTTCAAACGAGTCGTGTGTTATTAAATACCTACATATTTTCACCATTTCGCTTAATTATTATCGGGCCTTAAGGCCTACCGAACGCGTTGGGTAGGTACTTACGTTACGGGTCTTATACTGTAGATAATGTAAACAATTAATAATTTATTGAAAACAATTGCCAAATTACGCGTCGTATTGTGGTTGAAAACAAATCAGACAGAGAGTTAACAGCGGAGCTCTCAGTCGTAGGATCATATCTTATTTATTTTCAGCTCCGTTATTTAAGGCTGTTTTTTTTCTCATAATAAGATATAGAAATATTGAAAACAAATGTGTTAAAAATAGTAACCAAAAATGTCTGTTGGTACACAGGAGATATTCGATATTAATTTACTCATTAATTCAATTTAACAATTCCCGCATATATTTCAATAACGGTATCAGGAAACGTCCTGTATTATACCATAAAAGGAAACGAGCCATGCCCGCTTATAGTAATTGACTCAAAATCTGTAGGGTTGAATTCAATATCAAACTCACTCTTCAGATCGGTGTACAGACAGTGTAAAAACCCGACGCTAGAGTGCTTATTGAAAAAAATGAGACTTTCTGTTGTGTCCTAATCACAAAATCAAAAGTATATAAATTTTGCCCAAAGTAAGAGAACATTCATAATTAATTGAATGGGTCTTTGAATTTGTGATTGGAAATGGTGTAGTAATTCGCCTGTGAGGCCCAACAAATAGTGGGGGAATTTTTACAAGCGTGAGATAAAAAATAATAATGGGCCATTTGAAAGAAGTGGCTCGTCTCGTTTGAATGAAGAGGCCTGTAGAAGACTCTGCTTCAAAATAATCATATCCTCGACATAAAAACTTAAACCCTCGGTAGGCCAATATAACCATACCCGTGACATAAAAACTTAAACCCTCGGTAGATATTTCTTATTGCTAAAACCCAATTCCTTCTCCCTCTTTAGTAGACCTACTACTCTATCTTTGGCTAAATGTTCAGTTCTTCATTCCCGCATACCCTAATTTTTGATAATGCCTGCTCTCGGCGCTCTCGCCTGACTCGCCGTTCCTCGCTTCGCCTCGTCCCGTGTAGGTTTTATATACCTAGCTATCTGACACGAGACATGAGACGTAGCGGACACGAAGCTTTATGGAAGGATTGATAGTGTAGATGGTGTACTACAGGTAAGGGTGAACATAGCCACAACACAGCCTTTGTAGACCAAGCAACAACTGCGCTATATAACTGGGACAATATGTAACTTTTGAATAAGAAACTAAATAAGCTTTTTCGGGTCTCCTGGGATTTAGGACAATGTAATAAAGTCAAATGCTCGCAATAAGTTGCAGAAACTTAGAATTCAGATTTCAGATTAGAAACACTATGAAAAAAAAAACAATTTCATCTGCCACTCCATTCATTTGCCTCTAACTCAGGTTCAATGAACTCTAGAACTCGGATTGTTTGGAGAATTCAGACAAGCGATAAAGTACCTACTTATAGTAATATTCTTAAAGGAAAATTATTATAACTGCCATTTCAAAAATTAAAACTGATTTGTAGAAAATTTGATGATGCATAAGATCGTACTCAGAAAAATACCATTTCATTGAAAAATATTAGAAGCTTTTGCTTTGTGGCTTTTATTTCAAGTCGCTTCTTTGCAAACGGAAATAAGGATATTGACTTTGTTACAAGGTAAAGAAGATGAGAACAGAAATCAAATAACGAAGAAAGCTCACAGAAAAACAGAATAATGTAAAAAGAAAAAAAACATATCCCTAAGAACTTAGAGAAGCCACTCGGAAATACGAATTTATAAATCGAATCGAAAAAATCCAGTGTAGGAGATTGTAATCAAAACGTACAAACGAAAAATCAAAGCAAGTAGAAGGTACCTAATACCTAGAGGCTCTTTTGGGTTCTAGAAATGAGTATTTCCCCCTTCCCGGCGTCGAAATATTATCACAGGGAAGAATAAAGAATAAGAGGGGTTGAACGTTGAGCAGGCGGGAAGGGAAGTACAAAAAAGGGGCCTGTTTTTTACCCAATTGATCCGAAAGGTAAGCTTGACTAGCAAAAAAGGACGCAGGCGTTACTTAGGCGACATGAGTGGATGGGATGAAACAACTAAACAACACTACCTAAAACGGTTGACAACGAAACGAGATATTCATTCATTAATCATGCTGTGCATAAACCAATTAATAAATAAAATGCCCATACAGAGTGGATGATTGAGATTGGGGATCTGATAATATTAATTGCATTTTGAACTTTCGAAAGTAGGCAGAAACCGGTTTTGATTATTCTGATTTTTTGGTTTGTTTTGGAATATGGATATTTATGTTGTTTTTGTATTTAACTGCAAAGTGTCAGAGTGAAAACTTATTTAATAAAATTTAAGAATAAATAATATAATACTAAAGACAGTTAAAAAATGTTGCTTTCCTGTGATAAAATTACAGTTGAAGTTTTAAAGTTTTGATTTGTTTAGTATCCGATTATCAGATTATAACTTAATTAAATTCAACCGCTTCTCAATCAACTTTCTCCTTTTCCAAAAATCATGAATTGTTCTCCATTCAAGCACGGTAGGTGTAGGTAAACCTTACAATAAAAGCCAAAAATGCCATGCGTTTTATAAACAAAAACTATTATGACATACTATCATTTGAATATGTACATATTCATTTATCGATATTCTATCGAATGCCAGACAATGCAAGCGAATGAACTGCAGAGCATTACAGAGTAGGTATTCGAGGAGGCTGCGGAATTCTCTATGAACGAGGCTATGACTCGTATTCCAATGATCAGGGGAGCATAATCTCATCCCATTATTTCCACCGCGCCGCCATTCTCGCCAATCTCACCACAAGCGCTGGGGGCTGCAATAAAATCGTGTAATAGAAAGGAACTTGATTCGAAAACAATTTAGCATTATTGATGGGTCAGAGAATTGTTAGGGGCAACATTCGAGTCGGATATTAATACGAAAGTACCCTCTTGCGGCTTGATGTCATTACTGCGGTGTGGTGTGATCAATGTTTACGAATTTCATCGGAACGAATGACTAACGACTTACCTACATTTTAAATATTAAAAGGTACTATTCGATTAGGTAGATACCGAGAAGGACCGATAATTACTAGTTACTACTTCTATATTCTATATACGAGTTTAAAATAGAAATCTGTGTGCAAAACTACTAACCTATTTTGGTAGTTGTTTAAAATCGCAAGCTAGTTGTTGATTAATGATTCGACCATCTAAAAAATGTTCATCAATCATGAAATGATTTACCTACCTCCTTGTCTTTAGCACGTAAACGGAGCTTATTTTAGGGAACTTTTATTTTATCCAATATGTCTAATACTTTACAAAAGAAATCATTGGTTTTAAATTAAAAACCGTTTTATTTGATAGTTACACTTGAGGTGTTCGTAAAAATAATAACATGTCTTTCTGAGGGTCTACTTACAATCAAATGACTTTTCTGGTTCCTTATTGTCACATCACTGTGTTAATGCCATCACTATTATTATTGTCAAGTGTCTATAGTGAATCTCTGTATGTGTATTGTCAACGAGCAAGCTTACATCTCTAAAATGTCTCCTGTATAAGAAGTCTAAATAAAGAAATAAAATAATGATTAAAAGTGTTTAATATAAAGACCAAAGATCACACGAAACACTTATTATTATGGAAAACTGGGGAGAAAGAAAATATACAAATAAAATCATTGTTGCACAGTGACAGCACGCGTTTTACAGAAAACAAAGGTTTGAAAATCCATTAATATTTAATAAGTAAAGAGGCCAAACGCTGGAATATTGTGTACCAATGGAGACACCTAACGCTAAAAATATAAAATGGTAGATAATAAATGAAAAATCAATATATCTTTAAAATTCTTAAATTGTATTCTTCTGTGTTGACACATTACAAAAAAAAAGTTTAACATTTCGATCAATCTAATACGTACAATTTGAATCAATGAAGACAAAATGCTAAGGTAGAACCGGCAGACAAGCAGCCTTTGCAGGACTACCTCTTTTTTTAACATAACCTGTACTATTAACCACCATGTATTATTATTATTGAATTAAAAAATTGCATAAAACCTGTCTCATGTCAAAAGACAATAATAGCTTAACCGGGTGACAAAATGAAAATAACATTTTTTAACAAGTTGTTAACTGTTTTAAGTGTTGATGATGCCTTCAGAATGCGAAAAAGGTGCGAAAGCGAAATAATGATTACAGAGCAGAAGTTGTTAATAAACAAACAGTTTTTATTTTTTATAAATTGAATAAATAATGACATTATCGAATAGGTACATGGAGAAAACCTTAAAATTAAAATGGAGTACTTCAAATTAAACTTGACCACAGTAAAAAAATTAACACTGCGTGTTTTTTTAAATGTTTAAAAATAAACCTACTGTTACAATCTTTTCACTTTAACGAAACATTTTCCATAATACGTAGCAACTTTTTAACATGCAGTAAAAACGTAATTTTTATCCGTAGGTAATTGCATTAACCGGCGACAAATAGGAAATAATAATAACAGATCTAGGAGAATAATAATAATACTGTACACCAGTTTTATTTTATCGGAGAGAAGGCTGCACGCTTTTTGATTGTTCAATCGGCCTTATCGAATCGGAATTGTTCAATAGACAACTAAACAATGAACAAAGTGTCCAATTCAACTCCAATTATTGTATGTGACATTATTCGTCCGGTTCGGCAATCAATGTTAATTCCGTTGTGTGGACATTAGTTGCGTTGTTCAATTTCGACCACAACTAGTATATACTGTTATTTGTACCTACTGGCATCGGTAGGTAACGTACTCCTCGTTCCATAACGACGCGACGTTTGTAAGTCAGGGATCGGCAGACCGTGGATCGCGAGCCGTATGAGGTTCTTTTCGAAGGCGTTTGCGGCTCTTCAGACATCAACTCCAATTTCACCTCCACCCAACCAGAGTAAGGTTTGCATTCCCGCAATCCAGCGTGATTTCAGCAATATTTGATACCGCGGATTCTCGGGATTTTCATGTGCGGTATTTGCGGGATTGAAAAGAAAAACTGATTTAACACAAAAACACGCTGTTTTGATTTTGCCCGAGCTGGCGTTTAGCCATATTAGTCTATATTTGACAGCTAAAGAGGAACTCATCTTAGTGCTAGGAAGAGAGCAAAACGACGCTTGTCAAGCTCGGAAACTTCAAGTCCTAGAATCTACTTTCAAGAAAGACATGTCCCTTTTTGAGGATGCATGTATCAGAGGGAGATAACTCGCAGCTTCTTGATGGAATCCCACCAAGTATTGTGGAAACGATTTCGGGCCCTGCATATTATCATTTTCAATGTTTTTAAAAATAATATTACAGGTACCAAAGATGATTAATACCAATAAAATATATTTATGAAGGCTTGGTTTTATTTTAATTAAACACCACTTAGTAAAAATCCCGCATCGAAATTTGACACGAACATCTGATAAATTTGTTGTCTTGTTTCCTTGACCACTTGGGCCTTCTCACATGAAAGTCTGCCGACCCCTGGATAAGTAATAAATGTATGATAGATCCGTCGTAATCCCTCTCTCTATCTCAAACGGCGTATATTTATGTAATCGTAATGGGATGAGAGAATAGAGAAGAGCTCTCAGTGGCAGGACCGTACATGTACATTGTTATTTATCTGACAAATCATTATTTTCGACAAAAGCTTTCATGTTTTATGGCAGGACATTCCGAGGAAAACTGACATGTTGTTTTCTTTGACAGACGCGTGGTTTGTACAAGGTCTTAACACACATCACGCAATATTTTAGCAGTGTCCTAAATTATTTATACCGTAGTTGTGAGGCACTTTGCATGTTGTTTCATAAATTGAAAATTGTATTTTTTTTTTTTGTGTTCTTAGTTGGTCGTAGTAAATTAATCCATTGTTTAAAGTAAAATCACTTCCTTTAAAATACAAATAAAAACATATTAAAAGAAAATAATTACTCTCATACTATTCCACAATATGTTATCAGTAATCAGTATTATTTAGGGCCGGTATTTCAGTTGCTTTTAAGTTCGGCTTAAGAGATATTTAAATTCGTTAAGCTGCTATCAGGTAGCGTTCCTGACAACACAATCCAACTCATAACATTCCCAAGTATGCTTAAAAACTGGCCCATGGACAAATTATTAGTTTGTAGGTATGTACGAGCACTTCAAATTGATATGAACTATTCGAGTTACACTTTACAGTATACTTTGAGATAAATACATAATTCAATTCAAATTATCTAAGTGTAAATATGCGAAGAGTTAATTTAATTTTAAATAATTTATTAAGGTAAATTTACACCTATTAGTGACGTCACAGTGAAAAAGCGTGAAAAGCCATTCGCGCCGGTCTTCTTTTTTCCAAGGTAAGACTTTTAGGATGGGTTGTTTCGCAGAATTTGAACAATTCATCAATATCAATTCAACAATTCATCAATCTATTTCAAAGTTGATTTTCGTGTTATGAAGGATCTATTGAAGTACTATTATTATATCATTATTGGCCAGGGGCTTCAAAAAACTGAAAAAAATATAGTTGCATAGGTCATGCTCTATGAACGCGGTGTCAGTTTAGCCCATTTACCCACCCACCGGCAAGTACGGACGAGCATCGTTGCCAACGATATTTTTTCCGGATCACGGACGCGTCGGAAGCGAAAGGGTGATATAACCTTCCGCCAACGAGTATCTTGCTTTTTAGTGTATGCAGAAGAATATTAAAACAACTTTGAAAAAACAACTGAAATATTCAAAAGAATTCCTTTTGTCATTAATTAATTCTGATTCTCTATTCTGACATGCCTCATGCACTTATTTATCCTTGGCCCTTCTTCCCTTCTTTATCTAGTGCCATCACCACAGACATAGGAATTAATAGACGAGAAGATAAGGGCGAGGGGTAAAATCAACTGTTGAAGAACGAGGGGAGTAAGGCTGACTGTGATTCGTCAATAAATCAATCTGACAGTAAATAGGCATCTCGCATTATAATATCACCATTTACTTCTTAAAAGTAAAATCTGCGTTTGAATGAATAGACATTTTTACATGGGAGCGCAAATTACTCGCCACGTTATGAACTAATTTGCGAAGTCCAAATTCGGCAAAGTAAGGCAGCTTCTATTTCAGAGTCGTAGTTAGTTTCAGAGTATTTAGTTAAGACACTTTTACAAATGTCTCATAATTTACTTACCCCAGTAAACAACGATGAGCACACTTGAGAATCGCTACATTGTGATGTGATAGTATATGTTTCTAAAACTGATCCATATAATACGGTGTGAATAAGCTTAAAATAAAGTAAAATAATGCTTACTTATGGAATGTAATACGACAATTGGGTTTATTCTCTTTTTCACATCTATTTTTACAAGTTTTCATATCAAAAGTCAACATTTTGCCGTGTTATTTCGTAAAATGAACCGATGATGCCTCGACCATAGTTCGCACAAGAATGATGACGTCACGTTTTCAAATTTCACTTGAAGACATATGCGAGCCCAGCCGGCTCAATGGAACCGGTATGGGGAGTGGGGATAATACGCTTTTAATCACTTAGCGCAGGTCTACTAATATTCATATGTCTATGGCCATCACTAATATTGCCAGTTCTGCATGATTAAAAGCCGTGGTACACGTATTCGATGATTTCGCGAAAGCACCTACTGACGGAATCACTGACATGTGTGAAGGACTGATATGGATCCCGGAACTGTACCATCACTGTCTCGTTACGGATAAGTGTAAATGGATCGTTACGCTTACAAAGTCCTCACATTATTTTCGGATCCAAAATCAATCTCCAGTTAACACATAACGGCAAACCCACGGGTGCATGGGTTCGCTGCTTTGATGCGCCACAGAATAGCCGGGACGAGTCAGCGCTACCAGAGATCGGACAACACTCTTGTCCAGGCCGTTGCCCAGTGGCAGGGAGCGCCTCTACACCAGAGATGGAGAATTTCACTCAAGCCACCATAAAGTCCTAATGTGTCCATCAATTTTTTTTTTTATTTATTTCTAAATTGATTTTTTATGTATTAATTTAAATGTAAACTTTTATGTCAGGCAGAACATTGCACACACCGCTCTATCCAGCTGAAATAAACATTTTTATTTACTCTTGTTCATAAATTGGATGGAAAAGTACAGTTATTTTAAATACTTTCAAAGTGTATGCAGGTGTAGGTACCTACCGTAGATGCGGTAACTTCGAAATTTAATGTAATTAAAACCATTAAAAAAAAATTAAATTCTGTTGTCAAAAAGTAACTATTGCATTAAAAGTAATGGGTTTAAATAAGCGAGGTCGTCACTATCGACCAATATACGTACACAATTACACAGTGTTCGTCACGATTCATTACATGATGTGCTATGGCATTAAGTTTCTAACACCAATTAATGAACTTGTTAACATTTAACCGCCGTAGTCCCTACTAACTTCTAGCCGTAGATTGAATTGATACGTTCGCGCATTGAACGTGCAGTTAATTTATAAAGTAAAAAATAATTAAAATTTTAATATTATTTATTAGTTTATAAATGACGGGAGCGGCTGAGAAGATGTATCAATTCGCAAGGTAAAAGATCTTTAAGCGATACGTAACATTGTAACTTAATTCTGCGTACACGTTTGCGAGCTGAAGAGCGATCCGAACAACGAATCATCGCAAGTGTAAACACAGCATAATACTTTGTACAAAGGAAAATGTTCCGCATGGCCAAATAAATACCTTATAGTAAAATAAACATCTTGGTATTTTACAGTTAGGTACCTTAAGAGTTATAATACTAGTTCTGTGATCAGTAGACCTCATGTCCAAAAAAGCGTGTTTCTAAATTTCACTAATTTAATAAATCATTACCAAAATTACCAATGAGTATTAATTAAATATCTACCTACTTAACTCTTTAATTCAGATGGGTAATTGTAATTACACAATTTGTCCAAAGAAACGTCACTATCTCAATGGCATTTCTTTTTAAAACTTTCTTTAGCTACCTACATACCCATAATATCGAATAATTTCCATAATATTAAAAAAAAAAGTCCAAATAAACACGGCGATGTCACCATACAAACAAACTTACTGAAAAACGAAATGCAAAACCATCGAGTTAAAATAGAACTTACTACTCTCAGTTCTCAGTCAATAACTTATGGTATTAAGCGAATGTAAATTAGAAATTATTCGATCAGGTGGAAAAAAAATGGGGTGGCAGGAAGGTATTTTAATAAATTGGGATTCACAGCTGAGATTTTTGATTTCGTAAAACTTTAAGCAGAATTTGGTCAAAACTAGTGAGGAGGACCGTTTAAAGAAGGCTTTCCTACAAGATTCCTTCATCCTTCTCTTGTGTTTAGTTCAGTGTAGTCATGCATTTCTGTAAAAAATACATTTTAAACTATAGGGTTTTCCAATAAGAGGTGTTATTTTGAATAGCCCGCTATTTCGGTAGATGTTACATTTAAAGCTGTCATTTTTAACATTTGACAAGTAAAAACTACGCCATTAATAAAAATGGAACGATACACGCTTCAACAACGCATTGAAATTATTAAAATTCACTTGAGTGAATCAAATGCAAATCATCTTGAGTGATGAGGCCCATTTCCACCTCGGTGGCTTCGTCAACAAGCAAAATTGTCGCATCTGGGGCTCGGAAAACCCAAGAGTTATTGTTGAAAAGCCTCTCTATCCT
Organism: Hesperophylax magnus; assembly: GCA_026573805.1. NCBI lineage: Eukaryota > Metazoa > Arthropoda > Insecta > Trichoptera > Limnephilidae > Hesperophylax > Hesperophylax magnus. The sequence goes on along the minus strand of JAIUSX010000061.1, from coordinate 4,039,745 downwards.
CAACGTGTGACTGTTTGGTGCGGTTTATGGTCCGACGGAGTCATTGGACCTTACTTTTTCGAAAATGAGGCTGGAGCAACAGTTACGGTGAATGGATTGCGCTATCGAGAGATGATTAATAATTTTTTATGGCTGGAATTGGATGATATTGATCTGGACAACGTTTACTTTCAACAAGACAGCGCTAAATGCCACACAAGCAACGAAACCATTGATCTTTGTTAAAACATACAATGTAATACATTATTTTCTATAATAATAATGTTAGTTTAAAAGTTGGCAACATCTTGTGTATGGCAACCCTTTTGGATTTCGTTTCTTTTATCTATGCTCTGTACACTGCTGTCATCCTTCTTGTAATACGTACATCGTCAATAAAACCAGTTATTAAAAAGTGTTATATGTTTTAATTTAATAAACACAAAAGATTACAACAGGTTATGGGCCCAGATCACCACAGGCCACATACCTATCAAAAATAAAAGTACAGTGAAGTGACTAGTTGAAAACAATTACCGGAGAAACGCAAATAAACCTCACACCGTGTTGGCGTTGGAGGTTAAGTTGCCGGGAAGGAGAAAAATACTTGCTACATTCGGCTGCAAGGAAGGAAATACTAGTAAGAAAGGAATCGAAAGACACGATGGACGGAAATAATACAGTTATCAAACTGGAAGGAATAAAAAACTGGAATGTTTGGAAGTTTCAAACAATGGTGTTGTTACGGGGTCAAAATTTAATTAATGTCGTTGAAGGCGTAAAAGGGCAAGGCTCCGAGGAACAGAAAGCATGGGAGACACAAGATGCTAAGGCTCAAACAATGTTAGTGACCAGGATGACCGAGGAAGTGATGTTACATATATTATCTTGCACTACTGCTGCAGAGATGTGGCGAAAGTTAACGAGCATTTTTGAACAAAAAAGTGAAACAAGTATTCACATAATCCAGCAAAGATTCTTCCAATATAAATATGAAGAAGGAATGGAGATGTCAGTCTTCCTGTCAAAAATACAGGAGTTACAAAATCAACTCAAACAAATGGGTGAAGAAATTTCGGAAAAATTCATAATTACGAAGGTATTGATGTCATTGCCAGATATTTACAAACACTTCATATCAGCATGGGAGTCTGCGCCAGATAACAAACAAACCTATGATAACCTTGTCGCTCGTTTGTTAGTGGAAGAGGAGAGAGTAAGGGAAAAGGCTGAACTCGCATCGCCGTCATCTGCGTTTATGGTAAAGAAAACTGCTCCAATTAAAAGAAATATAAAGTGTTTCAAATGTAATAAGATGGGACATTATCAATCTGAGTGTATGAGTCATGTGAATAATAACCATCGTAACTTTCCAAACAAAAGTGAAAAAAAGTGTTTTTATTGCAACAAAATTGGGCACATCAAGAGTGAGTGCTGGCATAAGAAAGGAAAGGAGAAAAATGCGTTTGTAGTACAACAAATACCTAAAGAACTGTATCAACAGTCTAAGTGGTTGGTGGACACAGGAGCCAGCGAACATATGTGTCAAGACAAAAATCTATTTTCGACATTTTCACCAGAAGTGTCACAAAAGTCTGTGATAATAGGTGATGGTACTCAAATAAGTGTTATTGGTTGCGGACAAGTGGAACTAGAAGTATTCAATGGACACCGGTGGGTCGAGACAACCATATATAATGTACTGTGTGTGCCAGACTTAAAAATAAACTTGTTCTCTGTAAATTGTGCGGCTGACAAAGGTTATGTCATGTTGACAGATCAAAACATTTGCAAATTTTCCAAGAATAATAAAGTATGTGCGGTAGCAAATCGTGTTGGAAATATGTATATTATGGATGTTCGTTATAAATATAAAAACTGCTTTGCAAATGTAACTACAGTTAAATCAAGTTTGAGTGAGTGGCATGAGAAACTTGTACACCAGAATATACAGCAGGTGAAAGACGTGTTAGAGAACAATAATATTAAAGTCTCAAGTAATTCTCTTCAGAAGTGTCAAGGCTGCTTACAGGGTAAATCACACCGGCTGCCCTTTATGAACTCTGAGACAAAAGCTGTCAAAACATGTGAACTGATACATGCCGATGTTTGCGGGCCGATGGAGGCAGTATCTGTCGGCGGGGCGAGGTACTTCTTGATTTTAAAAGATGATTACTCTTGCTATAGAACTGTATATTTTATTAAAAAGAAGGACGAAGTGATTAATTATATTAAAGATTTTGTAAACAAAGCTGAAAATGTTACGGGTAACAAAATAATCACTTTTAGAAGTGACAACGGCTTAGAATTCATTAATAAGGCTGTGTCAACTTTGTTCTCAAACCGGGGTATAGTACACCAAACTTCTGTACCATACACGCCACAACAGAATGGCAAGGCGGAACGGGAGATAAGAACCTTAACAGAAGCAGCAAGGTCAATGCTGTGTGCCAAGAACCTTCAAAAAAAATTATGGGCAGAAGCAGTCAACACTGCAGCCTATGTTCTCAACAGAACCAGTAGAAGTAATGAACCAGGAAAAACACCCTATGAATTATGGACAGACAAACATTTTGATCTCAGTAACCTACATATCTTTGGTACGCCCGTAGCTGTTCATATTCCAAAAGAAAAACGAAGAAAATGGGATTCTAAAGGAGAAAATGGAATCTTGGTAGGGTACGGAGAAAATGTGAAAGGGTATAGAATTTTTTATCCTGATAAAAATGATGTTCTAATAAAGAGGGATGTCATTTTTCTGGAACCTGTTATTGGGAAATGTAATAGCTTAAACCTAGAGTCTGTAACAGAAGAATACAACGATGAAACTGACAATAACCAGCAAGAGTTAGTAGAAGATGTTGTGAGTGATCCAAACATTACAAATCAGATGTCAGATGATGAGCAGCACAGCTTATATGAACCTGAAGAAACAAGTGATGAAGATAGTGAACGCGATAGTGATAGTAAATTACAGCCAGCTTCTCTTCGTCAAACCAAACGTGTCAGAAAGGCGCCACAATTCTATACTTGCCAAAATGTGTACACTGCAGAGACAGAACCAGGCACCTATAAGGAAGCTATGCAGAGGAGTGATGCCTGTCAGTGGGAAGAAGCTGTAAAACAAGAACTGGATACTCTCAAAGAAAATAATACTTGGACAGTTTGCGCTGTACCTGAAAAACAAAACATTATTAGTAGTAAGTGGGTATTCAAAATAAAGAAAGTTGATAATATTATTCAATATAAAGCAAGATTGGTTGCCAGAGGTTTTGAACAGAATGATACAAAAGATTTATATGAAATTTACTCACCTGTTGCCAAATTGTCAACATTTAGATTATTTGTTTCAGTTGCTACAAAATTAAAACTATCAATACATCAGATGGATGTCACTGGGGCTTTTTTTATATGGGGATATAAAGGAAACTGTGTTTATTAAATTACCGGAAGGGGCATATAATGGTTGTGATAATATTGTAAAACTAAATAAATCATTGTATGGGCTAAAAAAATCCCCTAAATATTGGAATGAAAAATTTAACCATGTAATAAGTAAAGCAGGCTATGTAAAGTCAAAGAATGATCCTTGTTTGTTTACTAAATGTAATGGAGAAAACCAAACTTATGTCTTACTTTACGTCGATGACCTCTTGATGTTTAGTAATAATGAACAGGAATTAAGTGATCTTAAATTAAAATTACACAATGCGTTTAAGATGAAAGATTTGGGACTAATTTAAAATTTTCTTGGTATCAGTGTTAAACAGAATTTGAAAGATGGTGTAACTGAATTATGTCAAAGATCTTATTTAGAAAATGTATTAAAAAGATTTAACATGGATAATTGCAAACCCATGTATACCCCTATTGATCAAAATTTTAATGTAAAAATCTTAGAATCCAAAGAATGTAAGTCTGACAAGGATATTGAAAATACTTGTAGGAAAATTATTGGAAGTTTAATGTATGCAGTCTCAGGCACTAGGCCAGACCTCTGTGTAGCTGTATCTATATTAAGTAGGTACCAAAATAATGCAAGTGATGTTTTGTTGACTCATTTAAAAAGAATTTTAAGATATATAAAATATACTCTAGATTATAAGCTGATTTTCAAATGTAATGATGATGGACTTGTTGGGCATTGTGATGCAGATTGGGGTGGTGACACACGAGATAGAAAGTCTACCACTGGCTACTGTTTCAAGTTCTCCAATTGTATTATATCGTGGTGTTCTAAGAAACAGTGTTCCGTAAGCTTATCATCAACCGAGGCAGAATATGTTGCAGTCAGTATGGCGGCTAGTGAATCTTGTTGGCTGTCAAGTTTATTGAAAGACTTTAATAACATAAATGTTTGTCCTGTACCTATATACTGTGATAACCAGTCTGCCATAATGGTTGCAAATACTGATAATATTAAAAGACTAAAACATATTGATATACGTTATCATTTTGTCAAAGATTTAATTAAGGAATGTAAGATATGTTTAGTGTATGTTAAGACTGAGGATCAAATAGCTGATATGTTTACTAAGTCATTAAACAAAAACCTATTGTTTAAATTTATTACTCAATGTGGCCTAATGTAAAATCTCTCAGTTATAACATAGGTGGTTAAAAGTTATAGATATAGATAATGTAAGAATGTGTTACATTGAGTGGGGGTGTTAAAACATACAATGTAATACATTATTTTCTATAATAATAATGTTAGTTTAAAAGTTGGCAACATCTTGTGTATGGCAACCCTTTTGGATTTCGTTTCTTTTATCTATGCTCTGTACACTGCTGTCATCCTTCTTGTAATACGTACATCGTCAATAAAACCAGTTATTAAAAAGTGTTATATGTTTTAATTTAATAAACACAAAAGATTACAACAATCTTTTACGATTGAATATCAAAATAACACCTCTTATTGGAAAACCCTGTACAACAACATTCAAATCTCATCTCTTTCTCCTCCCCACTACCTTCAACCTCAGTTACCACATTGAATATATCCCAATTGAAGTTGCTACACAGTGCCACTGGCTCCAGACAGATAAAGGCAGCTTTCTGGAAAGAAATATGTTAAACAAAGGGTTTCCAGAAACTCTGTATGTACTTTCATCGTTTTGCCATATTCTCCACATATATAGTAGAAACTCTATACTTTCATCGTTTTGCCATATTCTCCACATATATAGTAGAAACTCTATACTTTCATCGTTTTGCCATATCCTCCACATATATAGAAGAAACTCTATACTTTCATCGTTTTGCCATATTCTCCACATATATAGTAGAAACTCTATACTTTCATCGTTTTGCCACATTCTCCACATATATAGTAGAAAATCTATACTTTCATCGTTTTGCCATATCCTCCACATGAGTAGAAACGAAAGATCAATAATCTACTCCTTACTTTCACAAATTTAATTAGTTTCGAACTAAGATTGTGGAAATATTAACGAGTGAACACGCATATAAATTCCGTGAGAACCGACAGCGTCTTAAAACCTGTTCTTGCCCACCTTCGCTTTAATGCTTTATACCTACTTAATAAGGAGTCATAAGACTCTCAGTCATTATGTACTTAATACACAGTCATTAGATGTAAATCATTCAATTAACGTTAACGCGCTGCCAGATATTTTTATGTTTCCATAATTAATTAGACACAAACGCGGATAAATTTATAATTTTATTCAGATTTCAACACCGGACAATATTATCTCGCCGTGGGATTTGAAAAGCTAAGCTTGATCTTTTATAGTTTTATTTTGCGATTTTATAAAGAGTAAATATTTTATGTTGCTAAAAATTATTTTGATGTAATAATTTGTTATTATATAATATAATAATTACCACTCAAATAAACCTACCTACCCGTTTTATTCTTACATTTCTAAATTGATGTAATATGGCAATAGTCATTCATTTAATTAGAAAATATGTTTTGGTTTGTGATTTGTAAATAAAAATGACGATAAAAATTTTGCGTCTGTTTCCTGAATGGAAGTAAATCTCACTATTACATACTTGTTTTACTTAATTGACTTAATTGATTTATTCTTAATTGACTTAAGCGATGAAGTTAATAATTATAATTAACTAAAGTGTACGTACAGCGATACAGATAGGTAGGTACTCCCTATCTGTATCGCTGTTGGTGTACAAGTGAATACATTTCTAATGTAATACATTTAACAGTAATACGTTTTTAATTTTGAATACAATATTAATAAACAACTACATGTGCTTTAAACATTTTTAAACAAGTAAACAATAGAAAACTGTAAAGTCACGAATAAGTTATTTCCAGTACAGTGTGCTTCATATACATATTTTTATTAATTGTTGAGAATGTCTACCTGTGAAATTATTTAGGAATTTATCAACATTTTAGTCCGCGTTGTACCTACACGGCTAGTTCATTTATCCGACAAATTTCCGGTTGGCTGTTTTTTCTGCTATTGAGATCTCGTGTCTCGTCTTTAGTTTAGTCAGATAAAACATTATTGATTTGTTAAGTATGCTCTAAAAAAGTTACAAAACTAAATCCTATTCATGCATATACGAAATATCACTTTACCTGCCTCACAGGGATCCCATTTTGCCAAAAACCTAAATATCCAGGTATACGGGTCTTTCAATACTCCTGATCCCAAAGAACCTTAGTGAGCATTTCGGTGTAAACTATTTTAATCCCTAAGGGCATCAATGGTAAGGTAGGTTTTTTCGTGAAACTGTGTCGGAATTCTTTGGTTTTGAGTCCCGACAATCGATTTGTATTTTGTGTACCGTAGCTCTCCTTTTACGCCAACACTTAGTTTTCAGATTCATTTACATAATGTGTGTGTTGACTTCTAAATATCCTTACCACGGTGCAAGGCATTGACATTGTGGACAAAACTACATTGAAAAGTAATGTGACTAATAATATAATAAGTTATGTACAGTAGAACCATTTTAAAGAGATTCTTGCGTGTGTTTTTTTTTCGCTTTCAGCGCCAATAAATATATTCAGTGCGGCGTATTATCTTTTAGAGTTACAAAAAAAAACAATGAAGGTAAGATCCATAATTAATTTGCATTACCTACCTTGGCGTAACCTGTTCTGAATATAGGTGATAGAAAAGTAAAATAAAATAAAAATTTCAGGGCAAAGTTATTGACAGATTAGATGGTGCTATGTTTAAATATGAGTATAGTTGAGTAACGTACGCCTACTGCGGGTTAGAGGGGACTGCGGGCAGGTATTCCATACTATTTAGAACTTCTTTGTTCCACTTTCAGTAGGCACATACATATACGTTCAAACTTTCGCTATTTAAATGAGTACTTACGATGGTTATCTGTGCGATATTATTACCATAATATAAATTGTGAAAGTGATGTGTGATTTTTACACTATCACATCTGTGGATTGTTGAATTTTTAATGAATTTTAGATATACCAGAAGCATTTGAAGAATCGAAATTAAAATAGTATCAACGTGAATATAAGATCAAAAGCAAAAGTAATCGCAAATTTGTGTGTTGATTACCTAATAGTTAGAAAAAGAAAAACACAAAAACACAGGAACACTTTGATTCCGAATAAGTATAATAACTCCGTGATCGAGGAGCAAGTCTCTCGCCTAGCAACCGGAGGTAGCGAGATCAATTCCTGGCGTGCGCAAGTAAATTTTATTTGATTGATTTGCATTATTTCACAATTTAATAATTAAAAATAATACATAGTGTATTTGCGGCGCATTCCAGTGTGGAAGATACTTTCAGTATCGCATTGGAGTCAGACCACCATTCAGAATTGAAACGTTGCTTGAAATGGCATTGGCCGTGTTTGGTGACAAGATCTGAACAGCCAGCTACTTCTCACCTTCCTCCTCCCCATATCCTTCCCCTCCTTATCTCCTCCATCCTCACAACATAAGCCAATTGGGAATGCCATAGTCTCACTGGTCCAGACTGTTGGGAGCAGTCTCTTTTGCGGTATTCACATAAAAAATACACATATTTATAGATTCGTAATTTGTAAAATGAAACATATTGATTTCGGTTGGCGTGGGCAAGTAATGTGAAATATTCATGCATAATGCGTAACATCATTCATGTGGAATGAACTTATAATTTTAGAAATTGGAACTACTTTTCATATTCTTAACTCGTACCCAGATTATGTTACGTGTTAATAATTCTCTATTCGAAAAGTGCATTTAATTTGTTCGTATGTTTGACAGATGCTTAAATTAATTAATAGAGAACTAGTATGAATATAACGTGTCTTGTATTTTTATAAAGCGCCCTGGAAATGATATTAAATAAAAATTGTTAGTTGGTTCTTTCTTTGGCCGCCTGCAAAATTAAATTTGTCAATTGGTAGGTACATGAATTTAATACTTTTACTGTGTGATAAATAGTAATAGCGTATATATGTATGAATTAGTTCCAATAATGATTCATTTTGATTGATTTATATTTCAATAAATAGATACGGTACCACGATTCAGTAACGTAATCTAGTTCAGGCTCGAGGGCATTTCTTGTTCCAATCAATCTGGGTTAATGTCTTTTTACAATTTTAATACTTATCAGCTTACAGTTTGTGAAATAATATCCAAAGGCTGATGGATAGTTTTTATTCACCTAAACGAGTTAACACTCTCCGCCTGAAGTAGGTGCTAAGAGGCACTAACTGCTCGCATAATAATAATTCAGCTGCATCAATATTTGCCAATTATTATGGTATAGATAGCGTGTTTAAACGTTACAACATCACAGTGGGAATCAATTTTAATATTTTAAAATAAGTTATGCAGTTTTTGACCGATGGCCGAAAATCTTCCAACACGATTACACAGCATTCTCATTTTTTACATTGACTCCACTTAGGAAGGAGGCCCTGGCAAAAATAATTTCTTTCAGGGCCGTTGTTATCTTTAGGATACTGTGTGAAAAGTAGTTATGAGGAGAGGAAGGAGTGAACAATGGATACATGTTTTAGGAGGGAGGAAACACAGAAGACGGCAAATCGTTCCACAGCCGAGCTGTTGAACTCAAAAACGAGTCGTAGAAACAAATGTGACAAATGACAACACATAAATGTTGGGCTCGAGTTTGGCGTTTTTTCCCGTCTCAGCACCGTTGCCGATGGGATCAATGACGCGAGTTCCTCCGAGCACCTTCCATTGAAATAACGGTAGAACAAGGACAGCATACCCTCAGATTTTTTTGGAGTTCTCTAGGTGATTTAGATTCACCAGTGTATAATTTTTATTACATAAGTAGATATAAATTCTTCATTATTTAGGAAGATAATAATCGGATAAAACAGAACATGATAAAATAATAGTTTAGGTTAGGTTGGCAAGTGAGTTTTGTCATGGAACCGATTTTTCCATTTCTCCAGCCTTCCTTTCAGAACTTTGAAATGTATTATTAATATTATCATTTTCCGAATGAAACACAAATGATCCTTAATAAAATTATGATTGTTTGCATTATGAGAAAAGCCTAGTGATCGAACGCCTCTTAATGATCTCACAACCTCCACCTCTCAGACGGAAGTGATTTCTTGGTAGAAAATTCTGAGCATAATAATGTATAATGGGACAAAGGCGGTTTCTGGCAAAAGCGAGCGAGTGGGCCAGGACTTCCGGAACACAAAGTGGCCCACCGTACTACACTATCAGCCGGCGGTAATTTAGCTCCCCATTAGTGGTGGTGGAGGAAACCATCCCGCTACGTCTCCCGCCACCCCCAACTCCCTGCCCAACACCCCTCAAGCGGCGCGGCACCTACACAACTTCATAAGCTCCCGGGAATGGTGTTAATAAAGCCAAAAGCTTTCCGAAATTTCATGATATTTTTAACAGCAAAATGCTGAAAAGAGTTTCAGTATATTCATTAATCATAAATCTCCGACTAGAAAAGACGAAAACGTCGGTTTTGCGGCGAGAGAAAAGAATTTACTTACAGTAACAGTAGCGATTTTTCACATTGTAACTAGATTAAAATGGAAAGTAGCGATATGAAAACATCCCCGAGAATAATAATAATGTATTTAACAATATTAAAAATGACAAACATAATATTATTTGATCGATATTATATATCAAGACTGAAAAGATGATGAAGAAATATGATTGATGGCTATTATTTTCTGAAACTACGATAAGCATTAAAATTGTGTGGAATTGAATTGACTAGTTGAATCCTCCAAAAAAAATAATTAAAGAATATACATTCGCCAATATTGAAAATCGATGGATATTTTTATTATTCGATCGAAAAAGGTTTTAATTATAGGTACTCCCACAGTCATCGATTTCAGCTCTTACGTCCTGTGTTTCTTATTTTCTCTGAAATCCTTTGTCTTCCCTAATGAACGATTCTGAAAACAATAATTTAAAACTTTAAAGCTGATTAATAAAAATGCTAAGAATTTTTGTGTTCAATCCAAACCATACTACAAACATTATTTATGAGCGCGAATAGTTTAGATTTTTTTAAACGATGAACGAAACGTAAATGTGACAAAAGAGTGTAGGTTAAATTTTAAAAACGATTTAATATAGTCCATTGTGAAAAATTAATTGCATGCATAAAAATATAATACGTAGATAATCTGTTTTTATGCTAGCTAAAAACTGTAGAAAGGTGACTTCTTGCGTCATATAACTTGCGCAGCTCTATTTAGAATTATTTCTAGGACAACACAACTTAAAAAACATGTTGTAACCACTTACTAAAATACCTATTTTAAATGATAATATAAAATATAAAAATGAATGACTAGCATGTGGCTAGTACGTTAATAAGTTGTGTCTATTCATAGCTTCATTGTTTTAAGTCCGTGGTAAAAAGATAATGAATATGATAAATCCATAATGCATAATGCAAACATAATAAAATACTGCCTTCATAAATATGTTCTATTGATTAATGGCTTGACAGGTCAGCGGTGTCCTATTTGGATTTCCAAACGAAGCGAGTTGCTGCCGCAACAATTCAATGATATTAGTTGACCGTGAATGCATCCGCGATCGAGACAAAAGCTATGCAAACGGCAATCTCAAGGAAGAGAATAATTCAATAGAGAAGAGATTGCATGCGGTTGGGATAGATTAGAAATTGTGCTTACTACCTGCGGCTTCCGGCTTACAAGATCATTATAACTATTGTTTGGGCAACGTGATATTGTTAGGGGATTTTTAAGCTGCAAATGCAATTATTATTAAACTTTACTGTTTTTTTATTTATTTTATAAGTACAGTATAATCTTACTATTCATGCAATAAAAAAAACCTTTAGTGATCAGTATCACCGTCTGATGGCGTCGAAGGTGTCGAACAATTCGAATGCCGATTTATTGGAATGAATGTTATTATGTTTACTAGCGCAGACCCGAGATAAGTCACGGGATTTTGTAATTGTAGGATTTGTGAAGCTGAATTTTTTTTTACTAGGATTAAATATTAAAATTTTTTACACTACCTAATTTATATAGTTATTACTTACTTATATAATGAATACAATATAATTATAATTTATAGCTATTACAATATAATCTATTTACCACTACCATTACACAGGCCAGAGCCTAAGTGTGGTAGTCGATAGTAATTTAATAAATTGTGATATGTAGAAAAAGTTCAAAAAATAAATAGTTAAAAAATAAATTTTAGAGGTCTGATATTCTTTTAAAGGCTCCGTAGTAAACGTTCAAAAAGAAGAAGAAGATAAATACGAACGTTTTTGGAAGCGCGCTAAAAAAAACATAATAAGTAAGCGAAATTGTGAAAAAATATTTAATAAAACATGACTCGTTTAGAGCAAAAATCTGTCGACAAATGCCTAAAAGATTTTTTTTTTTGATTTTTTTTTTCATACCTACAACATGTTAAATAACTAAACAAAATGTGTTTTTAATCATTTGCGGGATATACTTTGCGATTGTTTTCTATCGAGGGAATTTCGTATAATTACCGTTTAGCTTTACAAATGTATAGATGTTATCTTCAAAAATAACATATATTTTTTTAAGAACTTAAAAATAAAATTTATTCGGCATGCGGGGGGATGTTATTTTTACTGTATAACAACCACATACTTAGTATATATTTATATACCAACTACCGCTGTCGTTGGAACATAAACAATTTATATCTTTTATATCATTGCTCGTTACTGAAAGTTTTGTTGAGCAATACAAATACATATTACCGTATCAATTCGAATTGATATTGATATCACTAAAATAAATACGAGTTTCAGCCATATAACTTAACGAAATAGGTAATACGTTGAAAAAATCTAACAGTGCATATAAATATGATAATGTATTAAAATCACTCCAGATATAGTATGGTTTATTTTAAAATGAGAAAGATTGTCTTTGTAAAACGATATTTCCTTAAGGTTTCTTCTACCGTTAACTTAACCGCTAAGTTCTCAACTCAAATATAACTACAGTCCTTTTACGAGACCACAGCAACGAACATGAATATCTTAGGAAGCCACACAAATTGAAGCTGTTCTTACTTGAAAAATAATTAAGAACCTGAAATATGACCATAATTGTATTATTTAGTACTTACAGCACTCGTGCATTTATGACTTACGACTTGTTTCGAACTTTTCTGTAAGAAACCAAAGTGATAAAAAGTAATTAAAACCTTTTTATTAATTTGTTTGACACGGGCGGTTAAAAACAAACAATTAACGCTGTCGACCTACCTATGCTTTATGTACACTCAAAGCCATAACATACATAATATCACAAGTTGACAGGCTTATAGCAAAACGTCCCTAGTGCGGCTACGACTTATTACATGGTTAACGTTTCATTACAAAATAATATGAATGTATTTTTAGTGTCTACTGACAACTAACATTATAACAACCTGGAAAACGTAGCTTCAGATAAACCGGAGACAGCTTTCTAGCCCTAATTAGTAAAACAACTTCTTATTTGAAAAAAAATTCAAATGATGTTCGGTAAATTAATTTTATGACACCAGTCCCACTAGGAGGTAACGAAAACAATTAAAAAGCATGGTAACATATAAATACAAGTTAGGTTTATGAAGACAAGTTAGGTGTTCCACAACAGAAGTTGATTTCTGTGTGATTAACACGGTAATCACACAGATGCGTAACTTACATTCAGCGTGTTTCTTTTAAATTAAAAAAAAATTACTTTGTTTTAAACCACTTAATGATAAGTCGAGCTGTTTTGGTTGAGTGAAGAAGGTTGAGTGCAACCGAAACCGGTCGAACTATAAAACTCAATAAAGTGATTTAAAACAGCGTATTTTTTTCATTTATTTAATGTCAAAACACAAAGTGTTTGCTTTCTTCGATAATTTAATAATTATTTAACACTTCAACGTTTGAAAAGCCAACTTATTATTGTTATTGGGCATGGGCATTGTTATTAACTCGCAATATTCCGCGTTTGAGGACACGTGTTGTTGGTTTCAACTTTCGTCGAGTTACCTATAACTCGATCTCTATTATTTACTGCTGACTTGCTCGAGTCTCAATACATTCTAAAAGGGCCAATGTCAGTTTTATTAAATTTCACCAGGACTATGTAGAATTGCCCTGTTTGGCAAGTTTGAATTTTAAGAAAAGCAATTTTCTAGTGTAACCACCGAAAATCGTAAAATCTTTTCTCGAAATCGAAAGGTTCTTTTAGAATTCGAAAGATAACCCGATTTTGATGTGAAATCCCAAAATATATGAAGTAAAGTACATTATCACAAATTTGAGTGGGTAACTTTCACACTTCCGAGTCCTAACTTCCATTGATTTGGGAAAGAAGACCAACTTTACTTTGAAGTCATTCTTCGATGAATATGATTTTGATGTTTGAAGGGATTTTATATTCTTTGCAACCTTCAATGTAGTGGGTTGATGGATAAGTTCGTAGGTACCTACCATTTTATTAAAAAAAACTTTAAAAATAGATACTCGTATTCTCCTGATCTTTTACAATTGACTTTCAAGGTTCTGCCAGTTTTAAAGAAGTAATGAGCGGAGATTGTTGGATAGAGAATGGATAAGATGAAAATTTGATTGACGAAGATAGCATTACAAGGAGGGATAATACACGTATGATTTTTTTTAAATTTTTGGATTTGACTGAGGATTGAACTTTCCTCCCCAGGAACCGACTAAAATGAGTGAATAATTTGTGCTATAATTTAAGCCAAATCCTTATTTGATGGTACCGAGATTTATTTCGTATGTTAACTGCATTCAGAGTGTTAACTCCATTTTCAGAGAAATGCGTGGGTGCCATCAACATTTGATAGAATGCATTGTCATCGAGAACGAGTTTATCTGCTAAGTTTCAGCTCGACCGGATGTTAAGAAGGGGTTGGTTTCCATTTCAAAGATTCCTTTTCAATAATTTATTTATTTATTCATTCACTTTAACATGGAATATACACTTTAGAATGTAATTAAAGTAATGCACCGTGCCTACCGTGTGTTGAAATAGCAACTAAAAACTTTAAAAATGGAATATACACTTTAGAATGTAATTAAAGTAATGCACCGTACCTACCGTGTGTTGAAATAACAACTAAAAACTTTAAAAATGGAATATACCCTTTAGAATGTACTTAAAGTGATGCACCGTACCTACCGTATGTAGAAATAGCATCTAGACTTTAAAAATTAGATCAGGGAACTTGAGCTGTGTTTACGGAATAAAAATTATTTATTTAATGGAGACAGGCCATAGCTTCAATAAAGAAAAAAACTCATATTTTGAATTGTCCGCTTTAAAAGCTTTATAAATTAATGAAAACATAAAATCAAAAATTAAAAAATGGCAACCTGTAAATCACAATTGCTAAACATGTTTTCTCATTTTGACTCCTCCCCCTCCCATCCAACTCTTCACCCCCACTACCTCCCACTACCCCCCCACCAAACAATATCGAACTATTTATGTAATTGTATAATAACGTTACTTTTAAAAACCCTAGTTTATGATAAGATGTGTTGAAAGCGGTAGCGAAATATTGAAAAAATAAGCAACACATGAAAAAAAAACCTTTAAAACAAAACGTCTAGAAATTGTTAGGTATGTAATGCCTAAGACTAAGGACAATTAGAATCACAATTATTGGAAGAATTCAATAAATTTTAATTTTCAAGTTCTGCGAAAGTCCTATTCACACGGAAAAAAATAATATTGCTGATTTATTAAAATCCTGTTAAAAACGTGATGACAGGCCATTTCCAACCTAACCTAACCTAACAAATATAATGACGAAAAGTGAAAATATTAGAAATTTTATGAACACGTGTTCCGACATCCCCACATTCTTGTTTTACCGACAGTTTGTTAGGCAACCTGTCAATTCATTCGTTAAAGGCCTGCAGTTCCGTTTTTAAAAGGAATTCGAATAATTTTATAAGATTTTTAATAAATTAGCAATGTTTTATATCAGTAAGTTTTCTCCGTGCTAGTTCTGTTAATATGTAAGTACCGTGAAATAACAACAGAACTTGATTTTTAACTTATAAATTTGATGAATTGTTAAAATAATGTGAAACAACCCTTCCTAACTAATTTAGAAATTCCGTCTTCCTATTCTGGTGTGGGATCCGGGTAGCATGAAACGCATGAGGTATGATGATTCGGTCGTGATCGCGGCTCACGGACCGATCCCAATTACCATTGTCGTGTGGAGAGGTAAACGGGTCCGGGCTGGACTCTGGCATTATTTACAAGCGACCATCGATAATGCCAATCATTGTTGGCAAATTTACATATTCACTTATTAACTGGCCGTATGCGGTAGACGGCACATACTCATAGCTGCGGTCACAACATTGATAATATATATATTATATTGGTCACAATGGGAAACTTTGATCTTTCACTACAATCACAATTATTTACTTCAATCATAATCTATATTACTAATAAATTGTAAATTTCAATATTTATATTAAGTGTTTGCTACCCTCAGTGATATGGCTAAAAATCAAACATCAAAGGAATGTACCTACTAAAAAAATGTTTTTATAACTCAATTGAAATTCTTTCGTCTTTTTTTACATTAACTCCACACAGGAGACCTTGAGGAAAATAATTTCACTTAGGGCTTATCTTTGGAAAAAGGTTTGAGGGGTGGGTAAGAATCTGCGGATCAGTGTGTCCAAGAATGACGGACGTTTGAATTCATCCCTCTTACAGCGTTGCAAGGCGATGGGTCGAGGTTAAAACTTTTAAAATATCTCCCTCATCGAGCCTCTCCAAATACAACCCGCCACACAGTAGATGGGTAAACCACATCCGCCGCCGAGACCTAGACAATTCTCACCACATGAACCCGGGCACCCTTGCTAAGTCACCAAACGTAGCGAAACACTCGGGGTGACCTATAGTATAGGTGTTGGTTATCCAATGAATGGTTCCCACTGCGGCGGTAACCATACCTGCCTCTCAAATTGGTCTGAAGTAGAAATAACCCTCGCACGTCAGGCAGTCAACATTTTTTTTTCAGTACTCACCTAGTACTTTTAATGAGAGTTATTAACATGTCAAACCAGTACTAAGTTATAGCTTTCAAGTGTAGGGCTCTTACGAAAAACAGCAAAAGGGTATTGGATATTACTTCATACAGAAAGAAATCTGAGCCGTAAAACAGAATATTGTCCAGGAGACACGGAGCAACTTAGCACAGAAATGGCCATGCACGGGAAATTCGTCTGACAGTTTGAAAGAGTTTTACGTATTTTTAACTAAGGTAATGGCGAACACAAAATGATCTGGAGAAACTATACATTCGTATAGGTGTATATTCGTTTACTGAAGGCATCCGCGACTATCCTAAGGGTTAACTGCGCCGATGATGATTATAATGATGATTAGTTGAAGTTTACAAACCATTAAAATAAAATAATACAATGCAGGTACTTGTTACCCCATCTATACACAATGAGCATACAATGGGTTCGATCATACCTCGTACCAGTAAATACCCGTTTGTGAAATGCGGTATCGTGCTTTGAATACATAAATAATATAAATATAATATTGTAATCTACAATCTACATAATATTATTTTACACACATTGAGAGTATTCTACTGCATTTAATCTACCTTCATATTAAATCCATTATTACAAGTTATTACCTATATTAAGGCTCCATAGTAGGCGTTCAAAAAGAAGAAGAAAATGGTTTAAAAGGGATATATGTAAATACGAATGTTAGAGGGAGCGAGCTAATATTAAAAAAACGATAATAATAATAACACGACTCATTTAAAATAGAGCAAAAATCCCTCGACAAATGCCTAAACTGCATTTAAAGTGATTTATTAGCCTATAACATGTAACATGTAATCTATAACATGTTAAATAAAAGAACAAAGTGTGTTTTTAATAATTTTCGGGCCTTCTTTACGATTTTATTCTAACGTGGGAATTTCATATTATTATAGCTTTCAAAAATGGATTATCGTCTCAGCTCCACAAATATATAGATATTATCTTCAAAAACAACATATATTTTGAGGAGCTTTAAAACTTAGTTTTCCAGAGAAATATGTTATAATTCGGAATGCCGGGGCTTAACGCAAGTTATATTGTAATTTGTGTTGTAATATATTGTATTCTCACTGTACGGGGTAGATATGTAGGTGCATATTTATTATAGAACCGTGTAGTGAATGATAAATTTCCTTCATTATTAGATTCGTGTTTGGCATCTTTTGATTAAGGTTTATGTAGCTGGTATTTTCTATGTACGAAGGAAATTATTTTTTAAATCACCTCGATGAAAATACTATGCATAAAATATTTTTTTGGATAATATCCAGCAATGGATGAAGAGAAATTAAAAATAAATTAAAGGCGGTACTACATTTTATCAGTGGCGGTTCGTGGTCTAAATCATTGGGAGTTCAACAAAGAAAGAATATGTGAATACATTTATTTTCACAGAATTTATTTTCATCCAGTCGACCCCGAGACCCCGAGGAAATAATTTCCCTCAGGGCCTATGTCCTCTTTGGGAATGCTGTGTGGAGGGTCGTTTTAAAGAAAGGAAGGAGATGATGTTCTGGGAAGGAAAAAAGTATGATGGGTAGGTAGGGATCTAGGGATCAGTGTGTCCAGGAGTGATGGACGTATGAATATATCCCTCCCGCTGCGGCGCAAGGCGATGGGTTGAGATGCCTGCAGGAGAGGTCAAAGGGTTTCCCAAACCAGCTTCTCGAGATCTGGCACGCCACGCAGCTGGTGGGCAGTCGCATTCTGAATACACCAATCGTGGCGAACCACTTAGGGTGACCTATGGCAGAGATGTTGGCTATTTAATAAATGGTTGCCGGGGCGGTGGTACCCAAACCCGCATCCCAAATTGGAAATTATAAGTGTATAAGTGGCATTGAATAAAGTCATTTAAAAAAGGAAAATAATCCTTAAAATAGGTGCACCACATAATTGTCGAAATGCAGAAACAAGTAAATAAAACGTGTAATCGTTGAAAAAATACGTAAAATTACTTACTGATATGAAATAATTTTAATTTATTTAAAAATCTGGTCAAATTATTCGTTTTCCTGTTAAAACGGGACTGTGTGCGTTTAATGAATGAATTGACAAAGTTCCTAACAAATTATCAGTGAAAAGCGAATGTTTTATGAGGAGGCTGAACACGTGTTCATACAAATATTGATATTGACATACTGATATGATCGAAGGCCGTCATGATATTTATTAGGAAAAGAACACGTGATTTCTATATATTCTGAATGACTAATATCGTTTCCCTCATTATTTTTTTGATTCTGAGACAAATATTATTCAGCTTCACAAATCCTACGATTTTAATATCTCATAATTTTACTGCGCTAGTATTCCAATAAAATTCCAACAAAAATCAGCTATAAAAAGAGATAGGCAGGCATACGAAAATTAGACATTCTCTCGAAATATAAGTATTTAGAACTCATTATGGTTTTGCAGTTTTGTTACGGTATTTATTACTGTGCGTCAGCTGTTTTGCCTAGCTGTCGAAATAAATAATAAAGTTTTTAATAAATCATGTTATGTGATACACAGTAAATAATGAAACCCTAGTAAAACTGTGAAAAATTGTTAAAGAAGCTCCCTTCGAAATACATTAATTACTAGTAGGTACCTACTCTCTAACTGTGTAACCGCCACATTGCTCTTCTTCAACGCGAATATTATATTATTAGATTACTTATAGAAAACTTCAGTTGCATTGATGCAAAATGGACATTCATTTTCAAAATCTAATAGAGATAAAGACGTTGTTGAAGATGAATATCCGAGCCCATAGCCCATAGACCCAGCGTTCCAGCCAATACACAGCTTGCATTTTAGTTATAGGTCGCATCAATAACAATGGCCTGCCTGCAGTCCAGACAATATACAATGCAATACTCACGTTTCTTCTCCGACGAGAGATATTAAAACTTCATTGTTCTCTTCAGTATCTACTACTCTAACAAAATGCAATAAAAAATCATTGTTGCCTTTTACTTTGATGATAAATCGCTGGATCCCACGATCAGGGGATCAACTCAGGTGTCTGTTTTCATTAGGTATAACGGTTATTCAATCTCCGATCTGTTCACGACTTGGATACGTAATCGGAAGAACCAACAAAACTTACGATTTAATGAAGTGAAAGCCGTTCGATAAGATGGCTTATCCGAAACGTGGCCAAATTATATAGGCATTTTTTTTGTAACAGATTAACTATAAACGAAATTGAATTCAATAATTTGCTAATATTTTTGCCGCTAATCGAGTTCGCCCAATGAGATTGAGGTAGGACTTATCACCAACTATTAATATATAGTATATTCTGTATTCAAACATAATTATTATCTATTACTATTATTATTTAAACTTTACATAAAAATGTTATATATATGGTAGATATAAAGAAATTTTAAGTGTCATAAATTTATCAATGTAATATACATTATGTTTAAAAAAAATGTTAACTTATGATAATTTTACTATGAAATAGTGTACATATATATAATTCTGTTATTTTTTGCTACATAAATACCTTAATAATAATTTCAATAAATCTTATAATTCAAACAGGTTTTTTCCTTGGAGATTAACTGATTTTGGTAAACCGTTTTTATACTGTTACCATTATAACTATAATTATGATCAGTGAATATTGGTAATGGTAAAAAGGAAGAGAAAGTAAGTACCTACCTATAATGAACATAACACGCAGGTGTAAGGGGTGCACATTAAACATTGTTCTGCTTTATTTTTTCCGGACTCATTCAAATTGATCGTAGGATAAATAGAAATATAGAGCTTGAGAAATTAGGAATTATTGAAATGAATGTCGACGTTGTTGACTCTCGAATTTTGGATGAGGAAACGAAGGTTCGAGCGTTGTGAAAAATAATGATAGTCTTATGATTGTCAGCTATTTCAATGTGAGTTTTATTGTTCGGGCAATATTGATTCTTGACATTAAAAAAATATATACAATCAGGATTCGGGAGATTTTTTAAGTTTGCGAATGAAATTACTAAAACCTTGATTTTATATATTTCACTCACTTTTTATTTACTTTGATGGAAGTATGGGGCACTATTCTCTTACCTGTTATAGCGCTGTCCATTTAATGTGTACTGTGTGTAAAGGGTTGTGATAATGTAAAGAATGTAGTTGAATAATTACGTTAATATTTATTGAAAGTACGGTACACTATTAGTTACAACACGAATTTTATCCGAAAGGTTTTTATGAAGAGCTAAGAACTGTCAACTGCCAAGGCGGGCGTGGGAAACAGGAATGCTTGCCGTCGGCTAGAGGTGCCGAGAGCGCCGTTTTCGGGTGGCGATCCATAAAAATAAGTTTCCATTATTAAAAATATAAATTAATATAAAAATTATCATTTAAAGTTATTTGCCAGTTCTTACCTCTACAGAAGGAATAAGTAATAAGGGCGTACAATAATATTATTATGACGTCAAAATATATATATCGGGATCATATTTTAGATGGTGCGATTTTCTCCGCTCACAATTCCGGAAATGTTATGTTTTCTATAAAAAAATCATTTCAAATTTCTATTTTGTGAAATTGCTTCCTTTTAAGTTTTCTGAAAATCCCCATTTAAGTGGATAGAATGGCCTAGATCTGTTGGTTTTATAGTATTTAATTAATTAAATTACAAAATATAATACTGCAATACTACGGTTTGTCAACAATTTAAATATTTGTGCTCACGACTGACTCACCATGCCTGGAACATTGAATTCTGATGTTGGGTTAAATTTTTCTTACATAAAAAATATTCTTTGCGATGATACTATTAAATTTGTTAAAAAAAATAAAGAATTTAATTTTTATTCTACATAAAGATAGTTGCCAATAAAAAATGTGCGGTGAAAAAATGAAGACAATGTAAGTAGTTCTTATTCGAAGTATGATACAGTTAAAAGTGACCGAGGGGAATAGGGTCCCATTAGCTCAGTTGGTAGAGCACTGTCCCGGAAAGACAATGGTCCTGGGTTCGAGTCCCAGATCTGACCGTTTCCTTTTCTGATTTTTCTGTTTCAGATTTTTCGTTTAGAAATCACTAATATTGTCTTCAATATTTAAAAGAATTTAATGTTTCTGATCTAGTCTATTGGATTGAATTGATACTATTGTGTAAAATATTAAAAAAAAAAACCATCAATAAAATAAACATCAACAAATACTATAAAAATTCTGTTCATCGATAAGCTTTCGTTTTGTATAAACTTCCAACGATTCAGCACCAGTGCCCAGGCCGTAAGCACACGAAATGTTGTTTTATGGGACGGTATGGGATACGGTAACCTTTATAATAGTACTCGGTGAATATTGGCCCGTAAAGCTGCCGAGGCCCATACGAGCGGATCGTTGGATTGAACCATAATCTTTACTGCCTTATCGCCGTCTGATGGCGGCTCGCCGGGATGAAGAAATTTGCCATCAAATTTTATATTATTCGTATAATTTATAATATTATCACCACTTGCGGACACGGTGAAGGAATTACCATGGTTTAGCTTCTAATGCGATCCGTGTTGCTTCGCGCACTCTAATAATATAACATTAACCCCACGGGCCTAGACAGTAGACAATATAAAATCATGTCATAAATATTACCGCTTGATATTCAATACAAATAGTTTCGCTGTTTTTCATCGTATCCCAATATGAACTACTGTTTTTTAAAGCAGATGAAAGACTCTTTTCGATTTTAATTTTACAATCGGACAAAGGCAATTAAAAATTAAAATTTATAGCTAAAGTTTTTAAATCGCTTACTGATGTGTTTTTGGATTTATTGTTTTACTGTATTTACCACTTTACGTGGAACTAAAAACTACATACGTAAAAAACAACCAATTAACATTGAATAATATGGTGCAATAGAAATTAAAAATCAAACACAATGTGAAACCTTCAAATATGAGAAATACGTTTTTGTGTTCAATAATAAATTAATTGAACACTCCATTTAATAATCATATTCAATTAAAGGTTTCCATAAAACATGATTAATTTTTCAGATTGTAGGGATATTGTGCAATACGAAAAATATTTACTTATACATAATTTATTTGATTTTGTAATTGAAATGGCTTACAAAATATAACTTGATGATTAATTGGCTGTCTCCGTAGAGTTAACTAAATAGTATGTATATATAGTTAAGTATATATACATATACTTAACTAGTTGGTGTTTCTAATTATAACCTGTCACTGTGTACAATTATTACAATTAATACATGTTACATAATTTATAACATTTCCTAACCCGTTTGGTCCCCGATTTTAATTACCAATTGGTGATCAAAGAATTTGGTGTCATTCGTTACATTATAATATCAAAGCTTCGTAGGTTAGAAAGGAAATAAATTTGGGAGCTGAAAATAGTTTCATTGCATCTCCAGTTCTTATTCAATTGTTATTTTTGTATTGGCCATACTGTTGACACTGGATTTTTTAAACACTGCGCTTGCCAAACCTGCGAACTAGGACAGAGCCTGGGAAGGTGAATCTGGGAAAGAGCTCATTTCCTTATACGGTGAGTGGTTTATTTATGCTTGTACGAAAGCCGAGAGATTGGTCCCCTCTGGATTGACGGACGACGAAGTCCTAATTCGCAAATAATGCCATCATTACCTGGATATTGGCGACTTGATTTATGGAGAATTTGTAATCGGAAAACATCTGTAAATCCTGCACACTCACAGGCTTTTTGGCATGGAGCCATGGTTAACTTGGCCGCTCTCACTCTGGAAGTCAATCTATTTTTTTGAAACTCAGCCGAATTTCATTGCTGCTTGCCATGCTGTTCATCAACCATGCTTCAGCCGGCAACACACCATATATTACCCTAAGCCAGCCCTTTTGGCCAGACAGTTTAATTTTAGGATGTTTTTGATTTATTTGAATACATATTTATCAAAAGGATTCTTCATTTCATTATATTTTATTTGTTGCCAAACTAATCCCTTGGTAACAACACAGCTCGTCAATCTAAAGCTCTTTGTGAGACGTACGAACAGATGATCTGCTTTAAAACACACAAATATGTAATTACTTAACTGTCAGCATTTCTTTATGCTATATTTCCATACGATTACTTATCATTGCGCTAAAGATTTAATAAAATTAACAGTGTTATTTATTGTTAAATAGACATTATTTTTAATATACATTGGTAGTTGGTCGGTATATATTAATTAATTCTACGCTACTTTATGAATAAATAATTAGCTTGGAACCTACGAGTAAGGACGCCCCTTAGGTGGTGCGACCGAATCGGAAACTATCCTAGAGGGGGAGCTAAAATCAAAAGATTTTTAACATCCCGCAAAGCAAATTTTTTCTCCGGTCCTATTATAATAGCTTAATATGCCACTGTCGCTAAATGTAATTATAGTTTCAGTAAACTGATACTATTAACGTTCCAGTGATGCAGGATATTTGAGTGAAAAGTGAGTCTATCGTAGGCAATCTAGAGATATGATATCACATGAAAAAATGCTAGGTTTGTTGCTGTCTTTATGCAGATGCTAATTGAGCAGGCCATAGCATGTACCTGTTGTGGTACGTTTCTGAGGTGTTGTATTTGTCCAGCCACCTATATGCTAACTACAGCAGTAGGCATTACTACTACGTGTCTTACAACTGTTTACACGCATAAGTGCACACAAATTAAATAAAAAATAAAACCATACATCTTTAGCGCGCCGGCCGTGCAGGAATCAAATCCGCAACCTTCCAAATCAAATTCAAATGAGTTAAAAACTTTTTTTTACATTTACCCCACACAGCCTCCTGTATGAAAATATTTTACTTCAGAGCTTATGTCATCTTTGGTGATGCTATGTGGAGGGTCTTTTAAAGGAGAGGAAGTTCTTGGAAGGAAAAAGGGTATGAGGGGTGGGTAGGAATCTAGGGATCAGTGTGTCCACTCTCCAGGAGTGACGTATAAATATATCCATACCGCTGCGGCGCAAGGCGATGGGTCGAAAGACCAGTTGGAGAGATCAAAGGGTCTCCCCAAACCAGCCATTCCCGATCTGGCATGCCACGCAGGCGGTGGGTAGGCGCAAAATACGCTACGCTATTGATACTCAATATTGAACAGGCAGTGGCACTAGCGAGCGGCTCAGTTCTTCTTCTCTTCTTTCGCATGGTAGTATTTCTCAGTCGTCGCCTTGTGGATCTCATTAATCCCGCCGGGAAATTAATGGAGCGGGCATTCGTTGATCATATGAACGGTGGTCTGTATCGTACCGCATCACACATAGCCGACACTTTAAGGCCCCAGCTATGCATGGTGTGGTCACAACGGCTATGGGAGCACCTTATCTTATCGATGGAGGACCAAAGTTTTCGAGACAATGAGAAACCAGACTAACTCAGTGGGGTCGTGTACGAGATGGGCATATCTAACGCCAGTCGACACCACTGAGCGCCTCAGCGCAGTGTATTTTAACACCGTTTGCACTACTTGCTGTCTGCTGTGCACTACCACTAGTACTAGTAGTACCCGTACCCCCACATGGAAAATAATAAAAATTTTATGGTTTTTATCATTTAAAAATGCGTCAAAATTCAAGCTGCTCTGGCGTCATTTGTCTCCGCCCGCCCCTGCTTAGCGGACCTACGAGTATCTCCTACCGCACGTTTCTCCAGGATCCAGCGCTCACATATATCATATGAACTTCTCATCGTTAGGCGTATACATTATACAGGTGAAATATAATATCGTGATAGGCCTGAGAGTTTGTTAGTCTCTGTAAAAACCAGTTCAGTGTAATGTATGCAAATGTGTGTATAGTTTACGGCTCCGTATCTCGCTGCTGCGGCCTGTCACAACTCGCCACTCGCGGACATAACACTACATGTTGACACCAGCCAAATTATTGCTAAATGCTCGCGATAATTATATTATTCATATTAGAAAATCTTTTACAGATTTATTAAATTATAAAACACGTTCAGCCACTCGGTCTGTTAGAAGTTTACATAACTGCTACAGACAGGTTGCATTTATGTTGTATTTTTTATAACTACTCTTTATGTATTTATTATAATGGAAAACAATAATGGTATGCTCGTAATAAATGTAAGTAATTGATAGATATTAGTTATGTGCAAATTGAGTGCGGTTGAAATAGCTTTTATATTAGTTTTCGAAGTCATGCAATTTTTTGCTGGTTTGTTTTTGTTTTTGAATCGCTATTTAATTTATTTTTTTTATACATGTAGTAGGAAAATTACATTAAAAACGAAACAAAAATTCAGTGATATAAAAGTAAGTAAAATATATATGTACAAATCATACATTTTTTCACGTGTACATGGCACATATCCTACGAAAATTGTCAAGAATTGTGGTGTTTGATAGGTGATTATAAAGTTTTTTTCCTTTATAAAATACACTGCTTTGTGTGCACTGAAGTTACATTTGGGAAGCCTAAAATCTCGGCAACTTCTCGTAGGATAATTGTGAACAATTTCATGGTACATAATATATCAACTATTCCAAAATGGTTTCAGAAACCTCTTTTAAATAAAATAATTCACTGTATTAAGCCAGTAATTTCACCTAAACAACATGGTTTCACTTCAGGAAAATCTACTTTGTCCAATTTTTGAATTTACCAAAACTATAAATTCGAATCCATGTCTAAGAAGTCTATACTGATTTCAGCAAAGCATTCGACAAAATTAATCATGATCTGTTGTTAAAAAAGCTTCATAAATTAGGAATAGCACGGTATTTATACATGTGTTTTAACAGTTAATGAAGTAGCAGGCAATTGGCCGCTAAAATTGATGGCTTTATTTCATACAAATTTATTGCGGTGTCCCCCAAGGATCACATTTGGGATCAATTATATTTTTGATATTTGTGAACGATGTGCACACTATCTTCAACGATGTCGTAGTTTCAATGTTTGCGGACGATATGAAAATATACAAAGCTATAAGAATATTAATGACTGTCAACATTGTCAAATAACTTGTTTGAACTTTTTGTTTGGTGCCAAGAGAACTATCTACAACTAAATATAAGCAAATGCCTAGTTATGAGATTACATAAAATAAAAAAATCTAATAATTTATGATTACTCCATCAATGATGTAGTTCTAACCGCTGTAACCGTGGTGAATGATTTAGGTGTAAATTTGAACAAAAACCGAATTTTATAAATCACATTGAAATTACATCAAATAGAGCTTTGAAAATGTTGAGTTTTGTAGTAAGAATTTGCAGCCAATTTAACAATATTCAAACCTATGAAAATTGGTATATGTCATTGGTTAGGAGTCAAATTGAGTACAACTCGACAGTGTGGGCACCTAGTTACGCTAGTCATCCACTCACGATAGAAATAATTCAAAATAAATTCTTAAGATTTATTAATTTCAGAATAGTTATTACAAAGGAATGTGTCAACTATGATTATCTACTATGTCAACTCAATTTATTAAAATTATCTGAACGTAGAATAGTCAATGCTAGTTAGAAACTGGTTCGAAAAACTTCGAATCGCCAGAATACCTGCATTTAAAGGTGACTTTTTTCCACTTTGACCATTTCCCTTGCACATTGTACGTTTGAATAAAAATTCTACACCAAGTATTTGATTTAAATCCATCGTTAAATTTTGAGCCCGTTGACAGATTGGCGAGATCCTTGGCTTTGGGCCCAAAATTTCTTTAATGGGTACTCATATGGTCTCACAGAAATCGTTGTGTTTCCCTTACTGTTGTGGTGAGAAATATGATCTGAACGGTGTTAGAAAGAGATAACGCCACGCTTTGTATTCAAATCTAGAAATTAACTACAGAAAAGTTAAAATGTGCACCTTTACGAAACCAAAGGTTCCAACCGCAATTTGAAAAAACTTATGAGAATTCGTGAATTTTTTATTCATTATTTTTACATGAAACGACCAAAAGGTAATAATTTATCTAATATAATGAGTGTGTTTCTATGTATTTTTTCGTTATCAGTATTTTTTATGTTTGCATTCAAATTTTAATATTAAAAAAATGTTAATATCCAATAATAAAATTTGAAAGCGTATTTCATCATCTTTTAAAGAGAGTTTTCAGTTTTCGGATCTGTTGAGAAATATTATATTTGTTCGGATTTTATCGTAAAGGGAAAATACTCCGAGCTTCTGACAGAATGCGTCTGAGCCTGAGGAATTAAAAATGTACTTAAGTATGTATTTGGCATTTTTCACTTCTTTCCAGAGCGGATCAGTGGAAGACTATCTCAGTTCAGTTGGAGATCACATACAATTGAAATGGTGCATTAAAAGGCCATTGTTAGGTTGAACAGTCAGATACCTACTTATCAAATTTTTTCATCCCAATCCTTCCCACTTTCTCATAACATTGACCAAATCAGGGAATCCATAGTCCAACTGTCTACTTGCAGTTTGGAGACTTGTAGGTACTGAAACAATTAAAAGATTAGATTCACCGAAACTAAGAGCAGATGTCAACACGAAATCTTAAAATCAACAGAAATTTTATAAAGAAGAATAACAAGATCGTTATGTAGTAGGTAGGTACACGTGTTGGGATTAAAATGATTGAAATACTTAGTAACTCATATTGATAGAAAAAGCGATAAGTGCCAATTTGCCGCTTAAGCAATCAAGTGATAAAAAAACACACATCGACTAATTAAAATACTAATGTACCAACTAATTGCTACTTTCTGGCTCCCGTTATGATTCCGCTCAAAACAAACTAAACTATTCAGCGCCGCATACATTAAACCGGTGGAGAATGGCGGAATTCATGTGACCAGATCATTGGATCGGTCTCGTTCGACCAGCGCTTTATGAAACGCAGAAATAGGCGGTCAGGCTGGTTTATGCAAGAATAACTGTCACATTTAATCCGAAGTTAGTCGATAATGAAGTGGTTTCCCAGAGTAGGCTATAGGCGGCGGTGGTGGGCGGCAGGGCGGGACAGGAGTCACGCGGCCTAGGAAGGTCGCTGGAGCGGCTGCACTACCAAGTAGTATCAAGCTGATTAAATCGCTTTTGTAAAATGGACACTGGACACTTACACAGTTGTGACATCACTGATAGAATACCGTTTTGAATAGCTTTCAAATCGTTAACATTTGCTCTAATAATTAATGGCTAATTTTAAGAGCGCCTGTTTTATGAAATATCGCGTCAAGGACGCATAACAAGTCAATTTAACCTGGTCATTGAGATTAAAAATTAAATAAGGCTTTATGATATAAACAAATAATTGTATTAAATTTGCATAAAATGCGGTTGTTAAGGGTTGAACACTGCAAAGAAGAAAATATAATTCACGTAATCAACTTTAATATTTAATGTATGTGTATGTCGTACCTATGTAATAACAGATTATCGTCGTCCCTGAAGATTAAGACAGATCCGCAAGAAATAAATCTCCGGTCCTGGGAATGTGGGAATTCACTATCATTGTTTTCTGTTTTCAAGATCGCTGTTGTCTTCTGCCAGCAGTGCGAATAATACGGTGGAAATATGGCCAAACAACTTGAATGGCTAAGTAAAATGGCATTTGTACAAGGATAATATTTTCCGTACAAGAACGGCTCGTTTTACAGCTCGGCTGTGGAATGACTTGCTGGCTCTCACGTTTCTTTCCCTTTTCACCTAACAATATGGAACTCTGGTTATCTCCTAATTTAAACCTTCGCACAATATCCTCAATGATGATTTATACTACGAGGGAAAGCTTGTGTAAATACTATTTTAAAAAATAATGTATATTGTAATATGTGTACAGATTGTATATTTAAAACACGTAGCGCTCAACTATGATGTCACATTTTGATTTTTTTAAGTACGATCGGATTGTAGTAAAAATTCTAGTCTTTTCAGAGTATTTTAATCACTCCCACTGTCTAGCTAGTTTAAATCGGAACCCGACTCTTTATATCATTCCGTTGCTAACCGGTCGATGATTTAATGATTATTATTGAGGTGATTTTTCACAAAAACGGCGCTCTAAAAATTATCCAATTATTATTATTATTATTATAACTTTTCAGTATTTCAACTAACAAGCATGCGAAGACCATATTTCGCTTATAAAACATATCATTTTTAATTATATCGTGATATTTAGGCTTACACCTGTTTTCCATTCTACAGCTATCAATTTCCAGGCGTTCATTGAGTGAAGTCAATGACTGCAACCGTAAAACAATTAGCAGGCCTTTTGTATTTAAACCTTCGTCATCGCTCAGCCATCAGTTATCTGTACATAATCTGGTCATGAACAATGGGTCGAGCTATCAACAGAAGGAATGTACGACTGTTTCATGCCACAGTGACTGCATAGAAATGTTAATAATTCAGAGATTATTTAAATGTAGTCGCAGAACAAAGTTGAAAATATTTATTATTATTTGTAAAATAAAGCATCATAAAATTTAAACTGTTCAACTTGGAAGATTTTCAAATTTAATAGGGTTATAATAAAAACCTTGTAACGAGCACAGAGGATATGGCTGAAGGAGAAGACTCAAGAACGTTGTCGGAAATATACTTCACTATATCAAGGTTTTGCATTCTGAATCAACTTTTAAACTGCAGCCATGGGAATTCGATACCCTGGATTAGTATGGAAAACACAAATTCAATTAGTAAAATAATAATTCTGGAAAAAGAAACCCCTGAGTCATCTAAATGAATCATTGGAAAACATCTTACTTATTGGGGAAAACATTAAAATACAATTATTTAACCATTAATAATTTCCGATATTTTACTTGGAAATCAATAATGACGTAGGCATTTTTTTCATTTTAAGTACCTAAATGGAAATAACATTAATATATCGACTGTACCCCTCACCACACCAAAATTTGATAATGCCTCCAGAAGTCTTGTTTATACATAAAACTTTCGTAAATGGAATACTAATATTATTGAATACTACCTGTACCCCGCTACGCGTTGTTGTGGCTCAGTCTATCTATGCTAGATAGAGAAACAATAGTGCGTGTTGCTTATTCGTCTAACAGATGGCGCTGTTTAAAAAAATATCAAACATCTATATAATATAGGCATATAAAACACACGCACATTCGAATGCAACGTTGTGTCAAAATTTTGACATTGCTTCGTCTATACCTAGTTCTTTCATCACTGACATGGATGTAAATAACCTGTTACAATGGTGGTCAGACACGATATGATGCCATTAGCTTTTGTTATTCGTTTGAAGTCTATTTGTCCCCAACTCAATAATAATTAGCTGACAGATAATGAAGACATGTTTTACTAGTCTTCAACGGAATGTCGTCTAAAACCCGTGACAAGAGGTGATTTAACTGGTGTGACTCATTTGTATTTACGATTTTCTGCAAGTTTTGGCATAATATTTTAATGAGCTAATTGGCATTGCATTTAATTCATTCAAGTTGGAATAATTCCAGAAAACTGTACGTTATTTTATTAGTTATTACGAAATATATGCTACATATTAAATTCCGTGCCAATGTTAGATACAAATAGGATTTACCAATGCCACCATTTAAATAAATAAATAAACACACAGAGTTGTGAGTTTGCAGTAAGCGTAGAATTGTTTTTAGGTAAATACCAACACAAAAATTCAGTTCAGAAAAAAGTTCTATGTCATCACTAAGGACAGTTTGTTTCACAGAATTTTAATGTCCACCAAATTTCAAAGTTAAAATTCAAGCTCTGTGAAAGTTCTATTAAAGTTCTCTCACATATTCACATCTTGATAGTGTGTCGCATTCTAGGTTGGGTTGGGACTAGAAGACAAAGTTTTAACTGGTTCCAGAGTTACTTAGAAAATAGAGAACAATATGTTAAACTAAATAATACATTGAGTGAACCTATATCTTCTGAGTATGGAATTCCACAAGGCACAGTAATCGGGCCTATACTTTTTCTTATATATGTCAATGATATGTTCAGTCTCCATATTAGTGGAAGTATCATCTCGTATGCGGATGACACAGTTATCACTGTCGAAGGAATAACATGGACAGATGTGACAGTAGCTGCGAATGATGATATTAACACTTTGAAGGAATGGTTTGATGATAATTTACTAAGTCTTAATGTAGAAAAAACATCATATATGCCTTTTCACCTTAATGACCCTGTCCCTACCTCCAACATTGGAGTGCTGGTTCATGTGTGGGGGATATATGTAACGATAGATGTAAATTATTGAAGAAAACCTCAGATGTCGAATACCTGGGGATCACCATGGGAAGTAACATGAAATTTAAGAAACATGTAGATAACTGTGTTAAAAGAATTAGAAAACTCACTTATATATTTTTACGATTAAGAAATATCCTAAAACTTTCAAATATTAAAATGGTTTACTTTGCTCTTGTACAATCAATGTTGCAGTATGGTGTAATTGCATGGGGCAGCATTTATAAGACTAACTTGTATCCGATAATAATAACACAAAAAATGATTATTAAAGTTATTCTTAAAAAATCAAGAGATTTTCCAACAAGTATTCACTTATTCGTATTCGATAAATTTAAGGTCCTACCGGTTTTAAAATTATTTGAAAGATGTGCTATTTTAAAAGTTTTTAAAGAATCTGAACTGTCCCCAACGAGAAGCTTAAGACCTAGAACATCTGGGAATATATATGTACCTAGATGCAACACGACAGCTGCACAACACCATTATCAATACTTAGGCCCTAAGCTAATCAAAGATTTACCCGATATAATAAAAAGTAAAAAAAACTATTTAAAATTTAAAATACAACTGACATTACTTTTTTTACAGAAAACTTTAAGAATAAATTTTTTACAGAAAAATGATCGATGATTTTCAGATATACACTGTTGCAATTTAATTATTACTGTTATTTTTTTTTTTACTTTTGTCTTTTTAATACTTAGATATTGTATTTTTGTTGTAATAACGATGTCTACTATTTATGAGCACCTTAACTATTTATAAATATTATGTATTTAATTAGTAAATAGACTAGCTCCCCAGTTAGACCCGAGATTTCTCTACTTACTGGGTAATTGAAATGTTCAATGAATTTCATGTATTTACTTTATATATATAAAAAAAAATATATAAAAAAAAAAAAAAAAAATTAAATAAAAAATATTTATTAGATTTATTGGATTTATTAAAACAAAAATTAGGCGTAAAAGCTAGTAGATTAAAAAGAAATAATTATAAGTATAATAATAAAAAAATAATAATAATAATAGATTATTCCAGAAAAATTAAAAAATATTTTATTCCAAACATGACGATAAACAAAATATTATTTCGAATAATAATATTCCGTTGCCATCTGAATCTGATATGCGCGATTTTTGGACTAAAATTTGGAGTAAAGATATAAAACATAACGAGTCAACTCCCTGGATAAAAAATGAAGAACTCAATTTTTCAGGTATTGAACAAATGAGTTTTTCTAATATATCGGTTGAATTGTTAACCAAAATTATTAAAAATACTCATAATTGGAAAGCCACGGGTTGCGATTGGATACATAATTTTTGGTACAAACGTCTGACTACTTTACATCCTCTTTTGGCAAAAAATATTTCAAAATTTGTCAGTCAACCTCAAAATTTTCCAAATTTTCTAACTAAGGGCATTACTTATATGTTACCCAAAAGCGAAAATATCAATAATCCTTCTCAGTACAGACCCATTACATGTTTACCGACAATATACAAAATTTTAACCTCTTGTTTAACAGATTTAATATATACTCATTTAGATGAAAAAAATATTTTATCTGAACAACAAAAAGGTTGTCGCAGAAAACATATGGGATGTAAAGAACAATTAGTTATCGATTCTGTAATTCTAAAACAGATTCAAACTCGAAAACGTAATTTACATACTTGCTATATAGACTACCAAAAGGCTTTCGATAGTGTCCCGCACTCGTGGCTGATCAAAGTATTAAATATATATAAAATTAACCCCATTATTATTAGCTTTTTGGAAAATATTATGTCCTTTTGGAATACCAATTTACTTATCAATTTAAAAGGTAAGAAAATAGTAATACCGGGCATTTCAATTAAAAGAGGGATTTTTCAAGGAGACTCATTGAGACTCTTTGGTTTTGCTTAGCATTGAATCCTCTATCTAAAATGTTAATTAAAAGCAAGTTTGGAATAAAAGTTAAGGGTAATACAAGGGAGAGTAGTACAATTTTGCATTTATTATTTATGGATGATATAAAATTATTTTCGAATTCTGAACAAAATTTAGAGAAAATGATCGAGGTAGTTAAAAACTTTTCAGATGATGTCAAAATGACTTTTGGTTTAGATAAATGTAGAACGATCCATATAGAGAAAGGCAAAATTGTAGATGGGGACGAGAGTATATTTAGAAATTTCCAAATTACTAGTATGAAAAGGGATGAGGTTTATAAGTATTTAGGATACCCACAATCAAATAGATTAGACCATACTAGTATTAAAAATGATATTAGGATTAAATTTAAAACTAGGATCAGGAAAATTTTAAAATGCAATCTATCTGCTAAAAATTTAGTAAAAGCAATAAATACTTGGGCAATACCTCTATTAACGTACTCATTTGGCATAATTAAATGGTCTAATACAGATTTAGATAACTTAGAAAGATTAATTAGAACTACGCTAACAAAGTTTAATTGCCATCATCCAAATTCAGCTATAGAACGAGTTAATTTACCTAGAAATTTAGGAGGTAGAGGTATAGTCAAAATAACTTCTTTGAAACATAATCAGGTAGAAATGCTAAGAACTTTTTTACATAGGAAAGCTCATAACTCAGAAATGCACAAAATAATTTGCAGGGCAGATATAAATATTACACCTTTAAATTTATACGATGAGAATGCCAACATTTTTATAAATCCCAACCAGGAATTATTAGATTCCTGGTCAAATAAAATTTTACACGCAAAACACTTCGATTATCTCAACCAAACGTATGTTGACAAATTTTCGTCAAACAAATGGTTGAGTATTAGAGAGTTGAGCGCAGAAATAGAAGGATTTATGCTTGCCATTCAGGATAGAGTCATTAATACTAAAAATTATAGAAAGCATATAATCAAAGATACAAATCAAATTGATGATTTGTGTAGAAAATGTTTGGCTTTTCCGGAAACTATAGAACATATTATATCGGGATGTTCTATATTAGCACCTTCCGAATATACATTTAGGCACAATCAAGTTTTAAAAATAATTCACCAAAATTTGGTAATTAAACATAACTTGATTTACTGCCGTAATATAATACCATATTATGAATACAAACCAAATTCATTTTTAGAAAACGAATTTTATAAAATATATTATGATAAAACTATACTAACAGACCGAACGATTAGTCATAATAGACCCGATATAGTTTTACATGACAAAATTAAAAAAATAACTTATATCATTGATGTCGCTATTCCAAATTCCTGTAACATTAAAAAATCTGTTAATGAAAAAATAAGAAAATACACAGATTTAGGAAACGAAATAAAAAGAATTTGGCATTCTCAGACTATAAAAATATTACCATTCGTTATTTCGGCTACTGGCATTATACCTAGCTCTCTCATTAAAAATTTAGGCGTATTAGATCGATCAAAAAATTTATATATAAAGATGCAAAAGTCGGTCATTTTGAATACATGTAGGATAACGAAAGATTTTTTAAATATTTATGTTGAGGGATCAGTAGGATTTATAGGCCCTGTTAGAAGTTCTACCGAGCCAAACCCTCTGATATGAAAATATCTGGAGTCGGTGAATTTTTTTTTCCCATTTGATCTCTGGTGAGTTGACGTTTTGTTGTTCTTGTATTGTTTTGTATTTATTTTACTTATATAATGCACTTGCATAGTGTTGATTGACTAGCTGATCATTTGTGGAAAAGTGAGTGGAAGGGTTTAGTTTTTCCTATGGGGAAGATTTAACCCGGACAACAAAAACGGAAGCAAAAAAAAATAAATTAGTACCGTGTGTGCTACTGAGTACTTCCAGATACATCCTGTATGGTATCTAATACTAATTATGTTGGTACACATCGTAAATAGTACAGAGTATTTGTGCATAACTGTCATAAGCGTCGGACACCATTTATGTAAACATACCTAGTTTTAATGGGGAAGATGGTATTGGTATTTATGGCGGACATTATTATTGAGTGGCCACCGTTCACGCGACAGCTGTTTAGATTAATTACAAAAACGAATATGAAAATCTGGAGCCTATATATTATTAGTACTTTCCCGCTTGTTTTAGGCTAATAACAGATTCACAAGGCAATGAACACAGAGTATTCTTAAATTATATTTAATGAACCAAGTTATTTTTTACAAGGAAATCCGTTATGACTTAAGTCAACCGAATATTCTGAAGTACCTACCCACAAATCTTCATTTTAACTTTAATCATCACAAGCAGTAAAAATACTCTACCGTTAACTTCTGGCATTATGAAATTTACACAAATGTTTTTGTATTTAATGTGCAGGAGGAGCTTTGGAACTTGGAACTATTCAAAAGTGATAACATATAAAAAAAACTGTTAAAATATTAGACAAGTTACCTACCATATTGTTTGTTGCAAAATTTTGAAACGTTCAAAATGAAAAAAAAAACAAATTTTCGAATAGATGGAGAGCACTGGGTTAAAAATCTACTGAGAGAAAACTAAGTTATTTGATATTTGTGGAGCGTTTTTTAATTTATATATATACCTAAATAAGATACGGCGTGCACAAGTAAATTTTATTTGTGTTGTATCACAATTTATTTATTAAAAACAATTTATCTACATACAATTTTGCAGCACGTTCCAGAGTAGTGCCACCATTTTGTGTTTGGCGACAGAACTAAATAGTCAGGTACTTCCCCACCATTCTCTTCTTCATCCCCTTCTCCTCTTCTACACCTCCAGCCTCATAACATAACCCAATTGACGATGACATAGTCTCACTGGATCCAGACGGTTGAGCGGACTCTCGTGCGGGGTGCTCCATAAACAAAAAATGGAATATGAAATTAATTTATACAAATGATAGGTGAAGCCGGCTTGTAAAGCTGTTATTAGTATAAATCAACAAAGATAAATGAAGGCTGTCATCTGATTCAATAATAGCTGTGTTCCGTGTGCCAGACTTACGTGCTGTGTTCTGAGTTCTGAGGAACGGGGAATATAAGTTATTGCTGGTTGTTTTGTTGTTTGGCTAGATGGGTTCCTCCAGTTCCTCGTTCCTCGCGTGGGATGAGACATGAGGTTGCGAGGCCCGCGGGTGACAAGGGTCACCTTCTTGTCATCGCTTTGTATGGACATTTATATGGTGGGCTCAGACTAACACGTTACGGTTCATCGATGATGTGCGGATGGGATGCCATCTTTAAACCTTGTTCATCATAGCAGTTCGATGGACCAATCGTGGCCACAGAAGAAACACCAGAAATACAAATATTTTTTAAAGACTCTTATAAAACTATAAAAA
Organism: Hesperophylax magnus; assembly: GCA_026573805.1. Lineage (NCBI taxonomy): Eukaryota > Metazoa > Arthropoda > Insecta > Trichoptera > Limnephilidae > Hesperophylax > Hesperophylax magnus. The sequence goes on along the minus strand of JAIUSX010000061.1, from coordinate 4,002,694 downwards.
AACAATATCTTAGTCATATTATGAGGAACGATAAATACCAAATAAATTCAAAACGTTAGCTATATAAATAAAAATGTGAATGTTCGTTATTTCAAAATCTTTAATATCCGAAAGTTCTTCACCGATTGCTTTGAAATTTTGACACAACGTTCCATTCGAATACGCGTGTGTTTTTATATAGATTTCTATATTACATATGTCACCTGTGACAGGTAAAAATATGTTTTTTAAAAAAACATCGCCATCTGTTGGACGTAAAAGCAACACGCGCTGTTTTTTCTCCATCTGCACAGACAGACTTAGTAACAGCATTGTGTGGCGGGGTACAGCCAGTTTTTAATAAAAATAAGAAAATTCTAATATCTATGAGATATTTAAGTCATATTATGAGGAATTATAAAAACAAAACGATCTTGTTATAAAAATAAGAATATTCCAACATCTTCATCATATTATGAGAAACGATAAATATAAGATTATCCATGGAAAATTGATCGAAGATCGAAGATGTGAGCAGCGAAAGGCGCTAACTGCTTTAAATATGAGTCGTAGTTGTCACAATTACTAGTTATAGATACCGCACCACAGAACAGATGTTCTAGCACAACACACAAGAGGATTGAGTGACATTTCTAAAACAGTAGATATGTTCAACTACTCTTCAAATAAACATTTTGTATACCTATCTTCCTAAATGTTAATAATATATCTTGAACAAAAAATACACCTCTCGACATATCCTCATATTTAGAATTGAGTCATCGTTAGTAAAATTAAAAAAAAAATAAAAGATTTTATCCGTCAGACGTACATACCCGAACAATTAATATGTGTGTACAGAATTAAATAATGTCAGCATTTGCAAGCTCGTCTCGTTAGTTTTTATTAGACATCTCGGCGATGTTAAACCATGATTAGCCAATATTAATTGTCAAACACGTATATTAAGATTTAAATAGATTTCACATGCTAAACGTATTATTTGTGTTCCAAGAAGATATGCTCCGTTTATATTAACCCCCCTACCGACCGCTTTTTTTACCAATTAAAAAATTCCAACTTCGGACTCGATTAGGTACTCGAAAACGAAGCTAAAGTCAATAGAGTTATACCACAAAATTAATAATAATAATATTGTTTGGATGATTTTTATAGCGCCATTTTTGTGCAAAATCACCTCAAGGGCGCTGTACAAATATATAATACATTTCTACATTTTTATAACTAACCACATATTGAGAAAATATAAAGGACCATACTTACCTGGTAGGTCACTAAAGATTAACACAATTAACATGAACTGATTGTTTATTAGCGAAATTTAGATAATCGAATTTAGGATATAATTGGAAAATTGGATTTATTTTTTCTTTCTCTCAGGAATGGTATATATGATTTAAGGGTGTGACAGCTTAATAAGGTAAGTTTTTAGTTTAGACCTGTATTGTGTTGGACTTGTGCGGTGTAGATTTTCCGGATACAGTATATATAATGATACGTATACATTTGCGAACCGAATCGCGAGCCGAGTCACGAATAACGGGAAAGGAAAGAAGCAACTACAAGCGGCGTTTCAACCATTTTCGGTTGCTTCGTTCCTTTCCCATAAGTTGAGGTTCGGCTCGGCAGTTCGGCTCTCGTATTAAATATTTATTTACTTACTTTTTATATTAAGTGTCACTTGAGTGAGTTTTAAATAAAACGTTATTTTTATAATTTTGTATTCTAGTTAGTTGTAAATATTATGTATTCTTTGTCCTAGTAGGTTTTTGTAATATTTTATACTTATCATGTGCAATACCCGAGTTTTAACAACTGGTTCGTTCTCAAGTAAGTAAGTCTGTGAGTACACACTATAAATAAAATCTGGTAAATATTACCTATAAATAGCAGAAATGACCTAAAATATATTGATTTCGAAATATTCAACCAATCCAAAATTTGAAAATTAATGCCTTGCCTTTATGAATTAAATAAAAAAAGTGATGTGATTAATTATATGTTTGAATAATTGAACTGACAACAAGGTCAATGACTAGTGATCAATTTAGTCATGTTTAATGTTTTCTGTAACTTTGTCTCTGAACGTGTTTGAATCGTATTAATTAATTTTAATTGATGTAGATATCCACTTGTAATAATTATTCCAGTTTTAAGTGCCAATAAACAAATTGCACATCGTGCTACTTAATATTATATAATAAGTTGTTTATTTATGTATATAATAACGGACTTTTGTGCAATTAGTAATCATTTGATATTATTTATCGTAATCCTAATGCTTGGCGAATACTGACTGCGAAGAGGTGACTTGTAGACTTGTGGTGATGTCGGTAGCGAAAAAAAAGTTTGGGTTATAGAAATAATTTATGAGTATTTCTTAAACTTTTAAACTTTATCCACGACAAAAGTCATACCAAAAACATAGTGGTCGAAACTGACAAAATAAACATGAAATTTTAAACAATCATTGAACAAAAAAAAACAGTACTTTCCATCTGCTTTGACTTAAATAGAATTGACTTTTTTTTTTTAATTCTTTATTTTGGCTTTCACCCATTAGGGGTGATCTTGGCCATACACAATTAACATAACGTAACATATATAAACCAAACATAACATAAACATAACATACTTAACATAAACGGTACAGAGCTTTTAACAGTAGGTTATCACAAAATTATAAAAATAGGAACCTGTGTACAATATAAGTGGGCGCTTTTCGTTATTTAACCAAAGATTTTTCTAAAATTAGTGGCTTTTTTTTTAAAATTTTTGTGATAAAAAATTAATTTGTTATTAACTATTTCTTGAATATATTTTTTTAATCGACCTTTGGTAATAAAGTTGATTCGAAGCGTTATTTCAAAAAATATTCGTACTGTATGATTTTTTGTTAAACCGTTAAACTATTTCTTGAATATTTTTTTTTAATCGACTTTTGGTAATAAAGTTGATTCGAAGCGTTATTTCAAAAAATATTCGTACTGTATGATTTTTTTAATGTTAAACCGTTAGACTATTTCTTGAATATATTTTTTTTAATCGACTTTTGGTAATAAAGTTGATTCGAAGCGTTATTTCAAAAAATATTCGTACTGTATGATTTTTTTAATGTTAAACCGTTAAACTATTTCTTGAATATATTTTTTTTAATCGACTTTTGCTAATAAAGTTGATTCGAAGCGTTATTTCAAAAAATATTCGTACTGTATGATTTTTTTAATGTTAAACCGCTCAAGAGTCCCAACTGCTCCCAACCGTTTGGAGTCAGTGAGACTATGGCATCCCCAATTGGGGTATATTGTGAGACTAGAGGTGGTCGGGAGGAAAAGGAGATGAGGGAGAGGAAGGTGGGGAATAATATTAACATAACATTTATATAGCGCAGATTTGTATTACTTCACTTCAAGTACTTGGCTATTCAGATCTGGTCACCAATCCCGGCCAAACATTTCAATTCTGAATGGTGGTGAATTCTGAAACGCGTCGCAAATAAACTATATATTATTTTGAATGAGTATTTTTTGAAATAACACAAATTAATCAAATACAATTTATTTGCGCATGACGGGATTTGAACGTGCGACCTCCAGTTTGCTAGTCGAGAGCCTTACCACTCGACCCAAAATAAAACCTCGAGGCCGAAAATATCTAAAAGTCCTTCGGGAAAAATATTTGCACCATTCAACCACAGTATGCACACACGCTAGTACACATAATAATAAAATAAAACTTCGTCGTTGTCCTCAAAGTTGAAATCGCTCCATCCATTTTCACTATAAAATTAGGCTGTGGAACATACCCCGCTGCCTTCGCAACTTCCGCTACGGCAGACCCGACTTGCCTATCGCCACCTTCCCTACTACACTGCTGCTACAATCTGTTATGTAACATCTACTTCATACTTCATACCGGAAGACGTTTCACCCTGCTGGCAATAAGTTACTTCCCCACCTCGCTGCCAATCCTCGCGACTAATCTACCTTAACACTATCTTCTCAATTACCATTCTGCCCCAGTGGAATAATTAGCCCATTAGTGACGAGAAGGAGTATACCTCCTACATATTTACATATTTGGTGACGGAGATTTGGCGACGAAAACTAATGTTTTTCTAGGAATTATAATATTCTTTTGTGATTTTATTTACGTGAGATATTTCGTTGCTATACTAGTATCAGCGAGAGCTCTTACGTACGTCATCGACGATTGTCCTTTTCCTTCTCACATGTCTTGTAAGAAAACGAAAAAGACAGAAGATACCAGAACGATGACGTCACGTACGACCTCTAGCCGAGATTAGTACATTAGCTTTTCCACATTTACACACTTTCAGCCTTACTAATAAAAAATCATTTCCCAACAGTCAAACGGTGTTTTGTCATACATTGTATAAAGACTGAACTAAAAATGTTTGTGGTAAGTTTTTTTCAACTTTTTTCATGTTTAAAATTAAAATATTGCAATTTTTAAATATTACAGTATATTTCAAATACAAAAATATAACAAGGAGATTTAATCGAGTTTTAAAATGGTATTCGTTTTTACGACATCTTCAAAATGAAGAAATATATAAAGCATTCAAAATACCTTCCGAAATCCGATGAGAAATTATTATTATTAACATTAGTTTATACAACAGATAAACAAGCCTATTTGGCTGGATAATCAATGTATATATCTGTCCATAAACCACTTTATGTCATACTAGCTGTACCCCGCCACGCGTTGCTGTGGCGCAGTCTGTCTGCAGATAGAGAAACAAGAAGTGTAATATGTACTTTTTCCCTTGGCTCTCACACTTTCTAAATAAAACTAGGTACTAACCTACAACACACATCTTTATTATGCAGCTTTAGATTTATGGACATTCGCAATTGCGTCGTGCAGGTCCAAAGAGGAGATGCATTCAGAGATATATAGCAGGCGGGAGACGCGGATAAGGGAAAATCCCAGATACAGACACAATACAGGCGTAAGTTGCACGTAGGGATTACAAATTCGGAGTGGTTTTAGAAAATCCAAATATCCCGATTAAATAATTCTAATTTTAAAATTTCAACGACCGATGATAATAAAATAAGATTTTTTTCTGAGAATGTATTAGAACCATAGACATATGAATATTAGTAGACCTGCCCTAAGTGATTAAAAGCGTATTATCCCCACTCCCCATACCGGTTCAATTGAGCCGGCTGGGCTCGCATATGGCCTCAAGTGAAATTTGAAAACGTGACGTCATCATTCTTGTGCGAACTATGGTCGAGGCATCATCGGTTCATTTTACGAAATAACACGGCAAAATGTTGACTTGTACTATGAAAACTTGTAAAAATAGATGTGAAAAGGAGAATAAACCCAATTGTCGTATTACATTCCATAAGTAAGCATTATTTTACTTTATTTTAAGCTTATTCACACCGTATTATATGGATCAGTTTTAGAAACATATACTATCACATCACAATGTAGCGATTCTCAAGTGTGCTCATCGTTGTTTACTGGGGTAAGTAAATTATGAGACATTTGTAAAAGTGTCTTAACTAAATACTCTGAAACTAACTACGACTCTGAAAATAGAAGCTGCCTTACTTTGCCGAATTTGGACTTCGCAAATTAGTTCATAACGTGGCGAGTAATTTGCGCTCCCATGTAGAAATGTCTATTCATTCAAAAGCAGATTTTACTTTTAAGAACTAAATGGTGATATTATAATGCGAGATGCCTATTTACTGTCAGATTGATTTATTGACGAATCACAGTCAGCCTTACTCCCTTCGTTCTTCAACAGTTGATTTTACCCCTCGCCATTATCTTCTCGTCTATTAATTCCTATGTCTGTGATTAGAACGTATAAAAGGATGGCGCATTGAAACAGTGAATATGAACATAAAAGTGATAATTATCAAACACTCTAATTAGGGAGCATTATCGTATTCGCATATGTAGGCCACAGTGTCGGGAGATTCGTGGTGCAAGCGGGAAACTTTTGAAACTACATCACAAAAATGTTCAGATCAGAAAAACATTTTTTTTTAGATCTGAGCATTTAATTTTTTTAAAGCTTGTTTTAATTTTTTCGGCAACTAAAGGGTTTAAAAAAAACTTTTGGGCACCGAGTTTTTTTAAATTGGATCTAAAAAATTCTAACTTTTGTCTAGACATTAAAAAAGAAGGTAAAATTTAAAAATAACTACAAATATGATGTAGATTAACTAGTCTCCCACTTGTCCTACAAGTTTCCGGACTCCGTGTATAGCATGATATGGCAAAACAATATTTTGTTCTATTCCAGTCTCACAAAAAAGCTACACTCCCTAACTCATAATGTAATGTGGGTTTGATCTATTTCACCATATGATATGTGATAAGATGAAATAAGCCAATACCACATATATTTTGAGTGTAGGTATAGCTCTCGCGTGAGAAATTGCTAGCATTATTCATATTATTTCTCCCTCTTACATTTAATATTATTTTTTCTTTTTGATGTGTAATATTTTCCCTAAATAATAAGCATTCTTTTTTCATTTTATTTGTACTAAATCTGATGTGAACATTTGGTTATTGGGTTAGAAACCTTATTGTTACAAATTAACTTATTCACACCGGAGACATTTCTACACATTGAGTATTGCATGACTATTAATTTATGGCCTGTTGGACGCGGATACGTTCACATGAAAATGCGTTGCAAATATTTAAATGCGGTTTTAAATTTTCAAATGCGGAAGTCATGTTTGAAAATCCGGAATCTGATTCGACTGCGAATCCGGATTTTTCAAATTTCGGAATATCCAGATTGCAATCTCTACGCGAGATTGGGCGAAAGACGGCAAAGGTTTGTCGGGTGAATTCATTATGCCGTGAGATTATCGCGGTACCAGTGTAAGCGGCGGATAGTTGTCGTTGACGAATATGGTCATATGTTAATGTTAGATTTTAGATATCGCCAAGTGAAAACGTTTTTCGAAGAGTTATGCAGGCTCGTAAATAAACTTGGTTCTCGTATATTTTGTGTTTCTCCGTAATTCATCAACAGTTTAGAGTCTCTATTAAATTACAGAGGAAGCAATTACAGCTTGATTATGTATTTTGAGCGATCAGTACTCGGCTGGCTAAGTCCTACATCACGACACAAGCATTTTTCGTTTACTGCGGTGGTAGTAGGGGATTTTTAAAATATTGTCAGGTTAATAGTTCCGAAATATATAAATACCTACGGAAATAGAACGTTGGAATACAATATACCTAAGATACAGGGCCGGCCCTATACGGGCGCAATCCGGGCGCCGAATTGCCAAGGCGCCAAAGCGCTGATAATACTCGTATCTAACTCCTAACAGTCCCAACACATCGCCCTTGATAGTATTTTTCATAAAAAACGACGCCGCGCAAAAAACAAATCATCCGGATATTACTGATTATAGTGATAGTGATTACCTTCCTAAGCGTCTACTGGTTTTGACAAGGGGCGCCAAAATTTTAGTCGCGCCAGGCGCCGTTTGGCTCAGAGCCGGCCCTGCTAAGATATTTAACTCACTGCCGAATAATGCAACAGAACGTGAATGGATAAGGTTATATATGTTGAAAAAATGGCTACTTGAAAGAAAGAAATTGATAATGTGAATGGTAATGGAAAATTGGATGATGATTGAATAGAAGGATCAAATTGAATGAATGCGTAATGATACTAATTGTTTACATATTAAGATGAATATTATAAAATATTAAACATAAATATATAATAAAAATATAGGCGCCTACCTGCTGACGAGTCATGTTTGGCTTAGCAGGACTATAAATTATCTGTATCTTTCTGAATAATAAAAAATAGAAGCACGTCTGGCTCACATATCTACACAATCAATTAATCGGAAAGAAATTTGTTTTGATAATATTTTTGAGTTAGAAATAAATCATTGTTTGTTTAAACGCTCTGCAAACTTTAAACCCTAAATTTCATAACGTATTTACTGACATAACGTTGTAAAATAAAGAATGTTCATAATAACACAGTGATCAATTATTTTTATTTATCGGAGAACCCGCTGTGCCAGATGACGTTAACTATTATGTAGATACCTACTTTGCATGTCTATTACTTTAAAAGTTTTTCTTTCCTTACACTTTACTGTTAATATAACCTAGATGTACTTTTACTGTAATTTTAAAAAGTAATTATAACTTTATTTATTTTTTAAGCGAGTTATTAAGTGAATGGATGTGATTATCTACGTTATTCGTTTGATTCAAAGAACATTGATTTTTTGCAATGGATTTCCGGTTTGCATTATTAAAGTAGACTGGAATAATGAAAGCTTTATCATCAGCAAGGGTTTGCTTTTAAAAACGCCGGCATTGCCGTAAGAGTGTGCGAGTAGGAAGGTACATTCACGCTTTCGGGAAATTTGTGATACCCTCAATCTGTCTTTTTATTTCCATCAACAGAACAGGAAGAGAGGAAATCGGAAAATTGTGATATAAAAGTTTTATGGAATGGAAAAATATCCGAACTACGAAAAACCTAGTTGAAAGAGATGTTTAAAATAGACGAGCGTATACATATTATAGATACCTACCCACAATAGATATGTCTTTTTTAATCACCATATTAAATCAAAAATTGATTAGCATCAAAAATTTTAATCAACTGTATTATAATTCAATAAAATTATTAATTGTTTTCTTAATACATTACCAGAAAGATTATGAAAATAATATAAAAAAATTACTTACGGGGGTACATTTCTTATAATACGATTATAACATTATTACTTATATACATTGTAAGATATTTTTATAAACGATGTAACATTACTTTTATACAAAATATATTGTTTGAATCATTTCTATATCGCCGTTTTCGTGAGAAAATCACCTCAAGGGCGTTTTACAACTTAATTTAAACATTTAACCTATACCCTATCACTTAAACTTATAACTCTGTTTTATTATTAGTGGCTTATAACTAAAATTAATAACTAGTGGCTTTCAGCTAAGACTTAATACTGTATGCATTTATATACATACAATCCTTTGTTGGATATTATCTTCCTGTTCACTATCAACAGTGTTCCATGTACAAATTGATTACGAGTAAAGCAACAAAGTTTTAGTTAAATTCCACGACACCAAAGCTACGATGTTGTGTTCATGTTGTACACGTTCGTTTTACGGCTTCCATGGCATGGTAGGAAGTCGGGAGATTATGCATTAAATCCAGCTTCCCGCTCTGTAGCCAAACATATCGCTAAATAATGTACCGACAGATGATACTAGGTCTGTTGGATGTGATGTTAATTGTTAACCTTGATTGACTTTACTGGGAGCATAAAATGATAAGCCATATAAACAACTTAATTTTAACATTCAACCACTACCCTATCACTTAGATTTATAACTTCGTTTTATTATTAGTGGCTTATAACTAAGATTAATAACTAGTGGCTTTCAGCTAAGACTTATAAGTAATGACTTGAAGCTGTACGCATTTATATACATTCAATCCTCTGTTGGATATTATCTTCCTGTTTACTATTAACATTGCTCCATGTACAAATTAATTATGAGCAAAGCAACAAAGCTTTAGTTAAATTCCACGACACCAAAGCTAGGATGTTGTGTTCGTGTTGTACACGTTCGTTTTACGGCTTCCATGGCGTGGTAGAAAGGCGGGAGATTATGCATTAAATCCAGCTTCCCGCGTTGTGGTCAAAAATATCGCTAAATAATGTACCGACAGATGATACTAGGTCTGTTGGATGTGATGTTAATTGTTAACTTTGATTGACTCTACTGGGAGCAGCAATATAAACAAGTGATAACATTGGTACCAGGCGAGGTGATCAGTGACGACACGTAAAATAATTTTGTTTGTGTTTAAAATAAAATAAAAGTCCAAAATGTCACCGGAAACCAAATTTTATTTAAATTTATTACTTTAAGTAATCTCAGGAAGTTAGGTTTTTCGTACACGTAAGACGTGGCATATTTATCCTATAATTATTAAATTCCTTGATACATTTTTTTTCAGATGCATCACTACTCGATGTCCTGTATTCCTACAATAAAATGGAAAGGGAAGCGGGAAGCGAAAACCCGGCTGGGAGCAGTTGGCACTTCTCGTACTTCTATCCGAAATCATACCACGTATCCGAGATTTACGGCCTCGCTGTGGAATGGTAAATTTAAAACGTAATCTAAACTCACGATGTGTAGTTTATAGTGAACTCACATCTCTACGTTTTGCCTTTGAAGAACTTGTTTAGTGCCAGCGGTAACCGAGTATTTTGTATCGACATTGGAAGCGGCGCGATGATCGATTTTCGATGATCCACGTCAGCACGTAGGAGTATATCTATCGGGTAGGTAACTGATTTTAGTAAAATTGCCATTGATCATCTATGCGAGGCGTATATAAAACGATGATTAAAATACCAAAGTAAATAAATAAGGTATCTACCTACTTAACACATACATTTTCTGCTTGTTTACAATAGTGTAAATATCATCGTTGTTGTTCCTAAATGCCTCTTATATGTAAGCACGGTAACAAACACTTAATAAGCTCTCAATACATTTAGTTGGGTAGATAGTGATAATAATGATAAAATATGTAAGTTTTAACGATTTATTGATTTATGTCATATTGCTGTGCCACGATAACCTTATAATGTAGTGCAATTTATAAATAAGCGGGGAAATCAGCTAAGACAAAATACAGGTTTCGTTTGCCTAGTCAAAAATTCTAAAAAAATTGGTTGACATAAAACTCCATAAGTCAAAGGCGCATCCACCCAGAAATATAACGAAGAAAATGATTGCCACGAATATCCGCAGCTCTGTGACATCATTAAATTTTTTTGAAAGTTTAGAGCGGCCCCCTTTACCTGGTCTTGGGCTGTTGCCCAGGCAACGCTGGTGATCGCCACGCTACTGCTATATTTATTGATTAAAATCGACTTACGATTTAATTTAACAAATATAAGTAATAAAAAATAGTTCAATATACTGAAATCAACAAAAATATTATATTATACATACATCTATTTAAGAAAACATTAATAAATAACACCCCCCCCCTTATACCAACAAGCATAACTTTTAATGAGGTACATCTTTAAATTAAAAATAGATAGGAACATAAATATTTTAATATTTATATAAAAATACACATTATAAAAATAAAATGTTAGATTATATTTATATACCATCACATAATTATAACTCTGTTATCAATTTTATTTAGGTATATTTTTAAATAAATAAATTTCTAGAATAAAAACGTGAGTTACATTTTTAATAATTTCAGGGCATTCTTGGTCCCAGAAAAGAGGAGCTCTTGTGTTCAAGAAGTATTTATAATTTTTTAATATAAAATATGTACATACACGAGCAAAATTTTTTAATGTTAATTTTTATTTATTATTCGGAATATACAACGCAATTCACTAGGGAAATTATTGTACTTCTTTTTTTTTGGTTTTGCATTTGGGTTGTTTTAAAACTAGGTTTACAAAAGTATTTTCAGAAAGTTAATAATTTATCAAACGTATTAATTTTAATAATCGCCAATAAATTTAGATTTAGCGCTGGAGAGCCTTGACTGCCAGTATAAAAACGTTAATTTAAGTAGCGTTTTACATTTAGATAATTAAGCAATTATATCTACCTCCTCTCTTAAGGTCATCGCAACTGTATAAATCGAATCGCAAGCATTAAAATGGTAATGATTGGATTCATTTGATTTTATAGACGTAGAAATCTTGCATAATAAGATAAATTATATCTTTTACCAGCAGCGCCGAATCTATAGTAGGTAATTATAATATGTTTAATAACCAATAGGTACAGATAGTACAAGAAAAAAGGATGACACATCAAAAAGGCGGTAGGAATTGTATCTTTATAAATATCATCAAACATACTAATTTCTTTTGTGTTTACAAGACAAGGTTTTATGCAAAGCACGAAGGATAATAAATTATTATAAGCATTAATTATTAGCCTGAATTTGGATCCGTGCACCTGACCGGTAATCGGAAGGAGCTGGTTCAATTCCCATCGGCGGAATTATATTTTTTTTCTGAAGATTTTTTCTATTTATATTTGTGTTTCAGGCTAATAGTTATTGCTTATAATATTTTTTTATACTAATTTCGGTTGTCTGTGCGTTAGTTTTGCGTGAAATCTGGTTTAATTAACTCAAATTTGCTTTGAATTTAAGTGTAAGTTTCAAAGTTTGTATTGTGTGAAGAATTAAGAGAAGCTTTAAACTATCTACCAACAATATGATATTTTTAAAATACATTTTTAACTTATTCGTCAAGATTTCAGACTATCCCGTGAATTTTCACGAGTCTGCGCTAGTATAGCAATGAATTTCCACGGGTCTGCGCTAGTACAACAATGATAAATTAAATTTATTTTAACTCAATTTAATGATAAATTTATCCTTCAAAATGAGAATAATTTAATATAGAGATAGTTAAAGAAATTGATAAATATACCAATAGCATAAATGGGGCGCATGGATCACCGAAATATGCAATGTAACCTGTTAACCTTAATAATACACATGTTCATAAAGACAATATTGGCAAATCACAGTTTTGTAATAGTCAAAACGTGAACCAATCGCGCCTACTTTTTTTAACTAGAGAAAGAAGAAATGCTAGAAGTCGGGTGGATCGATTTTGACACTTACAGCGGGTGACCGATTTATCGCATTTTCAACACAAATGAAAACATCCGCAACTGGACGCAAAATTATAAGCAGTCCCATTGGGTTGTAACTTTAGGTCCGGCCCTGCTCGTCATTTGCAAACTCAAATTAAATGTTTTTTACAAGTTAATATTCATTAAAAGAACTCTTATTTAGGTAAGCACAAAAAGTCTCCCTTTTCAATTACTTGGATCAATAATAATTAATGCACATAAAGTTTACTGTTCATGGCCAACCTCTGGCGCAACCATTTTTTCATAATAATTCAGAAACGTCGATTATAATATTACCGTATCTCTTATTACGCAATCGGAGTGGTGTAATCTGTAGATGCAATAAATGCACGTCTGGCCTAGAGATAGGTTGGGTACACTTCTCCTTGATTTAATCACTGACTATCTCATATTTATTCATACACCTAATGAAATCCATTCATTCTAGTTCACGTCTTGTATAATGTTTCTATTAATAAAGCAGTAATAAATTACTGCATATATATATATAAACGAGGAAAATGAAAAATACATTTTTAAACGGTGTCCGGAAACTCGTATTACATTCAAGCGGGGAAACTGGTGAATCTACGCCCGTATGTCGGTCCACTGGGTCAGTATCGGTACCTAATCGACAAAAATCGATTAAGTCCCACAATGGCTGCGTCGCAAATTGTAACAAACTTTACTATTTTTTTCGCAGGGTCCCCTGTTTCAGTCGAATCGGTACCGACACCAACCCAGTTGAACGACAGGCTACGTCACACGGAGAACCTAAAAACTTTAAAAAAATTTTTTACTTTTCCATTTTTTAGGCAATTAAAGGGTTTAACAAATCTTTAAGATCCAGGTCTACGCTTCGACGCATTTTATAAGCCATTAATAAATTTTCACCAGTCGATATTAATCCCCTAGCGACCGATGTTTTTCAAATATGACCTAAAAAGTTCCAACTTCAGATCCGATTTACTCGAATACGAAAGATCAAATTAAAAAAAAATGAAACAACAAAATAGACTCCAAATGCGATGTAGATTCACCAGTTTCGAGATTGTGCGACGAGTTTCCGAACACCGTTTTTATTGACAAGAATTCAATTATGTTGTAAAAGTATCAAGGCAAATCTAGTGAGTTATGGCGTCATGAAATTCGCACCGCCTTTTTCATCCGAAATACTCGTATGTATATCTGTCCATTTTCAGCTAACGGAAAATTTTTCATTATAACATTTAAATTTATTAAAATTTTGAATGCAAACATGGCAGAAGCTTTATAAAATCGCTTATTACAGAGGGCTTAAAAAACTGTATTTACCTCTATAACGAAACAAAAAAAAACGTTGCATTAGACAAACTTATTAGAACACTCATAATTTCACTTCACTTCGTATCACATTAACATCATTAAAAAAATGGCAAACCTTGATCGGAAGAAGTGATTGGCGGTTTTATGTTTTATAGATTATACGAAAGCGTCTTGTTTATGGTAAACTTTTAAAAGAGAAAGTTTGGTGTCCTCTCTTTCTACATCTTTTTTTACGTCTGACCATAATTAAGTTACTTATTATATTCTGAAAACACCCAATCTGGTGTAATAAAAGTTTGCTAAATACAAAGATGCTTCACAACAAAATGTTCATGTTTATTTTTATAAATATCAACAAAGTTACTACATATTGCTCTGCAACTACTTTCATAGTACCTTAAGTACTTATTTTGTACTCTTGTTATTATATACCTTGTTGAACTCCTTTGTACAACAGAACTCTCTATAACAACTTGTATTATACCTTCTTAAATCGTTCATACTTAGTTTATTATGTTTTGCACTATATACTTATTATTGTACTCCTGAAAAACTTATACATAAGAATGTAAACATGTAAAAGCCTCCAAGGCGTAAATAAATAAATAATAGCAGAGGATGTTTCTAGTTTTTTAAGGACGTGTCATTTGATGACAGGTATAGATAGCACTGCTTGGCCCGAGTGATAATATGAGCATTTTATCTAATGCAATTGAAATTTCTCATTAGCTTATGAAAAGAGCATACACATTATGCACTAATGAGAACATCCTCTTGTATTGCTGGTGTCTTTATACGTAAACCTTATCCGTTTATTTGAAAATTTTATACTGATTTTTTGTGCATTACGCAGATATATAATACGTTATATATATATATATATATATTTTTTTTTTTTTAAACTTTTTATTCCAGATTTCGGGGAGGGTTGTGCAATCCCAGGAGCTACATATTATACATATAATATATCAAGTAAATATAAAAATATTGTAAGATAATACATACACAGTAAACGAAAAAAAAAATAATAATACAAAAACATAATGAGAATAAAGTTTTATTTTATGTTATGTTATTTTTTTTAATCTATGACATCAGGAATTGCCAGAAGTCCCTGCCAGAAGTGCAGTGCTGCCATCACAAATCACAAGACCGTTTTCGCTCGTGGCTAGTCGCGTTCAAAAGCTGGTGATCCGTTTTTGCATTAGTGCTCGGAATCTGGGAATATTATCATATAGGATATAGTTGGAAATCTCGCAAAAAGTTAATTTGTGTGAAGCCGAAACTGATATGTATCTACACGGAAAAAAAATTGTATGGCTGATTTATTGAAATCCTGTAAGGCAATTCATTCCCTGATAAAATATCAGCCCATTCAGGATATATGATTTTTGTTTTACCATTTGTATAACGATATATGGACAACATTGTATAATTGTGTTTATATTTTATTTTATATGTTTTTTATATTTTCTTATTTATTACCACCATAATACGGGCATTTGCCTAGTTTGGGGTATTAATAAAAAAATAAATAATACATAAAATAAATATAGAAACACGTGTTCAAGCAGGTATGCATTTCCTGATAAATACAATGACGAAATATTGGATTTTTTACGAACACTTGTTCCGCCGTTCTCATAACAAATTCGCTTTTTACTTATAGTTTGCTAGGAAATCTGTCAATTCATCCGATAAATGCCTGCAGTCCCGTTTTCAGGAATACGAATAATATGACAGGTTCTTTAATAAATTAGCAATATTTTATATCAGTAAGTTTTCTCCGTGTAATTACTAATAACAATAAGTAATTAATTAGCCCTCTGAGTGGTCGACCACGGGTCGGTAAGCAATCGACATAAACCAAATGCTGAAAGACCCTGCGCAGAAAAGTTTCACCCTGAAATGCGCTGCAGACCCGTTACTTTACTATAATGAACTGAGCAGCAGTCGGTTTATGCCGATTGCTTACCGAGCCGTGGGACAACAGGCTTATACCTAATTCCACAAAACCACTTAACAGTAATTTCATAATAAATTCCCCCATCGAATTCCGAGTCTTCCGTTTGTTTCGTGCAGACCCAACAAAAGGTAAAAAGCAATGCTTCTTCTGATCTTTGGACCGCGAGATAATGCACTTTTTTGATAAATACTTTTTGTTTTCGGCGTTAATTTAAAGGTTCACACGTCCTAGTTAATAGTTGGTCGATGGTTTCCATTGGATATTATTCAATAGCAGCGATGGTTGTTCTCTCAGCTACCGGTTCCCAATAATAGTGGTTAGAACTTGTACTCTCTGCCGCCAGGAGTTGATGTAGGACTCCTTAGTATAATATGTCTATATAGTGCACACACCGATGTCACGTGTACTATGTTCGGGCTAAGTCTAAAGTTAAGTAGTTAACTCACGTTTGTGAATAATACATAATACAACGATCCAACTCAAGCTTAATACAGCAGTATATAGCAGTCAGTGGCGTACCTAGTAAGATTTTGTGGATATCAAAATAGAGTGGATTAAAACTTCGATTAAAAATCACTGGTCAACACATTTTTGTCCCTTTAACGAAAGTAGCCAAATCTGACAGGAAATTTCACGCTGATTTCAGATATGTGATTAGTTTTTTTCTATCACGTCAGGTTTTTATGGGTTTTAAGTTTTACTAAATTCATATTTATTCGTGAGTTATAATTGATATTTTTTATAATATGGCAACACTAGGCTCGAATGTCATTTGAATGTCACAAACATGAAAGAGAACTATGACAACATGAAGCTGCTGTTAACAAAAATTAAATATGTAAAATACGAATGGAAAAATGTGGTGATCTGAAAGTAATAGGCCTCCTACGAGGACTGCAAGCGGAATACACAAAGTATTGTTGTTTTCTGTGCGAGTGGGACAGCAGAGACAGGAAAGACCAAGGACTGGCCTACTAGAAAGCACCTTAAACCTGGCACGAAGAATGTTCAACATGCTCCCTTAGTAAAATCTAAAGATATCTTACTTCCACCCTTACACATTAATTTGGGTTTGATGAAAAAATTTTAAAAGGCTTGTATAAGGATGGAAATGGCATGATTTACTTAAAGCAAAAGTTTCCTAAGATCAGTGACGCAAAAATTAAAGAAGGAATATTCGTGGGACCACAAATAAGGGAAGTCTTAACTTATCCGAATTTTATAACAGTGTTGAGACCAGTCGAGCTAGCCGCTTGGTCAGCCTTCAAGAATGTTGTCGAGAACTTTCTTGGAAGTCATAAAAGTGAAGACTATATCAGCGTTGTGTCTGAAATGCTCATGGCCTATAAAAATATGGGATGTAACATGTATGAGACGATGAGTAGAGTATGCATGAGACGATGTATGAATGTGAATGAGGCAAGAAGTGTGTACCAAGACCGAGTTGTTTGGCGGTCCGTCCTCTCTGCCTACCCCTGCGGGGAAACGGCGTGATGGTTAGTTAGTTAGTTTTTATGTAACATGTCACTAAAAATACACTTCCTTCACTCTCATTTGAATGTTTTCCCCGAAAATATGGGAGATGTCAGTGACGAGCACGGCGAACGATTTCACCAGGACATTGCGGCTATGGAAAAGCGATACCAAGGAAAGTGGAGTCCATCTTTGCTAGCAGACTATTGCTGGACCCTGCAGAGAGACTCTCAAGATACTCACAAGCGCAAATCAGGAGTAAAAAAAATTAAATTGAATTAGTTTTGAAATTTTGTTAAGTAAGTACCCGTCATACTATGGAAGAATTATGTAAAAAAACATTGATAAATAATAAAAAAACCTGACCTATAAATTTTTTTTTTGTTTCATTTCGTGTTTATGGATACTAAATACATATACAAAAATTAGCTATGCTTAAGGAACTGCACTTAAAAAAATAAATGTCAACCAGTGAAATTGAAAAAAATTCGTTCGTCGTCTGCGGAGTTAGAAATGTTTATTAGTTCTGGAGTTGGGAATAGAACTAGCAGTTCTGCGAACAGCAGACAGTAGACCTCAAGTCCAAAAAAGTATATTTCTAATTTTCAAAATTTCCTCTGAAATCATAAGATTTGTAAGTAAGTACTTAAATACCTACCCACTTAATGATAAACCATATATTTTAAGTAAACAAAATATTTCATATTAGGAATTATACCATTTGTCCAAAGAAAAGTCATAATCTCATTGATAATTCTTTTATCAAACATTCTTCAGGCAGGTGGGTAGGTACCATAATAACTCGTAAAGATAGCCCACCTAGTCAAAGTTAGCCATTAGATTTTCGAAACCGGAAGTGAAACGTACAAACAAATTAACAGATAAAATGCCAAACGGTCGAGTTGAAGCAGGACTTCGCTACGTTCAGACGATAAAATAAAGTAACGTTGAAATTTGGAATTACAATTAATATTGTAATAGATATATTTGTTACGATTTCACGCCTGTACTGTTTCCGAACACAGCTGTAAATAAAATAGAACTTAAATTGTGAAGATTGAGAAATAATAATCGATTTTTTTTACTGGTACAGCGTTAGTAAATTGCAGATACAAAATATTGTCTAAATAATAATAATGATAAGCGGATGATGTGTGGAGGGACTTTTTAAGGAAAGGAAGAAAAAGATCTTGGAAGGAAAAAGGAATTTAGGGATCAGTGTGTCCAGGAGCAACGGACGAATGATCTGTCCCTTCCGCTGTGGCGCAGGGCGATGGAACAAGAGAGACCAGTTTGAGAGGTCAAATGGTCTCCCCAAACCAGCCTCTCCCGATGAACCCGGGCACCCCTGCTAAATCACCAAACGTAGTGAACCACTTGGGGTGACCTATGGCAGAGGTATTGGTTATCTAATACATGGTTCCCGTTTAAACAAAAATATATTTAATGAGCGTGTTTAGGAGTGGAAAAGCAAATTTTAAGTTGGGCAGGACAGCAAAACAATGATTTGATTAAAATTTATCTTTCTAAAGCAATCTGCCAATATAACCGGAGCATACCATGACCGTGCTATGACCGAGCAGCGAATTATGGGACAGGTACGACGCAACCGCAAGCGGCGCGAAACGCCGTTTGGGGTTTCTTTCCCGTAATTCCTGGCTCGATCATAGCACGGCCATGGTATGCTCCGGTTATGTGGGCAGACTCCTTAAGTGTGATTCGTCCCTCGGTATGAGACAGATTGAGGAGTAATTTTGAAACTAAAATAATCGAAGTATTGACGGTAAAAGACTTCTCAAACGACACGGGAAATTTTGAAAAAATGTTCTGGAAATTAAATTTTAAAAACTTTTCGTTATGATAATATTTTTTTAGAATTATAATTGGAATCATAATGTAGAATTGTAATAAGTTTGATAACAAAAGTCTTCCGATTTTTTAATATCATTACAATCTACAATCCTTAACTTGGCAAGAACAGAATATTCAAAAAAATATTTGTTATGTTATCTACGTTTGCCATTTTATTTTAGAAAATATCATTTTAAGTAGGTTTTCCAGATCGTATCTTTTTCTTTACATTGCCAAAAATTATTGCTAAATATTGTTTCCCGATAAATAAATGTCTGAGAGAATATTAATTCGACCTACGTTTTAAGTATGTTACATGTCAGAAACCCCAAAAATATCTGATTTGTGATTTTTAAAAGAGCGTCTGTAAAAAAACTTCTAGCACTGAAAAGAGTTAGACGATGATTAAAAGGACTTTGTTAACGAGCAATTTTAGTTAGTGTATCTTAAAAGAAACAAAATCAAGTTAAGAGTGAAAATTATACAGAAATAATAAACTTCTACTAGAATGTATAATATAATATCATAAAATATATATATCATTAAAGCATTTAATTCAACTTTGGAATTTCGTGTGAGTTACAGTAAATATTAAAAAAATAATCTTGCCCTACTGTGTTCAAAATAAAAATTAAAAAAGCAAAATTTTTTGGAAATTTTAATTAGCAATTTGAGTTCCATCGTAAATCAGTCGTTTGTAAAGAAATTTTTCACCCTTTAGAATGCTTTTTTTAAAAATAATTTTTATTTTTATTTCATCACTTTGGTAGAGTAAAATTATTTATTTAAATAATTATTAAAATAATAATTCATAAAAAATTCATGAAAAAAGTCATACTTTGATTGCCTATATTTTATAATTTCTAATACAAATATTTAAAGTAACACAGAACATCTGTACTAGATATTTTCTATACTTTTTGTTTAAAAAAGTATAAAAAATTATAAATATTATAAGTTTGGTTGGGTATTTTGGACTCAAATCCAAGAGAATTTGCAACATATGCGAATGCTTAATTAACATTGTAATCATAATCATCCATTATTTCACATCTTGTCTCATATATCGCCTCGTATCATTATTGTATGCTTCAGATAATGTTATCTAACTTCGTGCAACAGAATTATTACCTGTACGTAAACGTATTTATGTGATGTCCCCCCATTTAGTAGATACCGGTAGAAAGGGATAGAGATATATAAAATGGATATTACCCTCTCTACTGACTCAGTGAACTGAATTTACTGAATACGATCCAGCCACTCTCACCAAATGGCAATGCCTCGTAAAACTCATTCTATCTTCTTTTCTATCTTGGTCAGATATATAATATAAACAGATTTAGAAAATAGAACACTAAGCTTTGTCTTTGCATGAAAAAGTTTGGCATCGATGCTCCCGTATTATTTAAAAAAACCTAAGAACAGAAACCGCCAAACAGATCACCCGGTATGTGGTGTACGTGGTAGGTATGCCTATTTTTTATAATTATTTTAATACAAAGCGAAAAAAAGTAAAGTGATACGTTTGTCTAATTAAATGCATTGTATTAGTTTAATAGAAAGTGGTAAACACAGTTAAAAAACATCTGTAAGCGATTTAAAAAAAACTTACGCCAGGTTTGTGTTAAAAAATTTAATATTTTTACCACATAATTTGTAAAATTTCAGTTGTTTTCAAAATCATAATTTATTTTAAATAATGATTTTTATATGTATTAAACGAAAAAAAGGAAGTGAAAATAACCTTAGTAAGTTAAGTATCGAGTAAAGTGGTAAATACAGATTACAAAAAAAAACATCGATAAGCGATTTAAAAAACTTTAGCTGCAATTGTTTGTATTCAAAATATTAAAAATTTTAATATGTAAGATTTAAATTCTCTGCTTTCAAAAACAGTATTTAATTTTGAGATACGTTCAAAATCAGCGAATCTATTTGAAATTGAATATAAAGTGGGAATATATTTGGTGACATGCGACATAATATTTAAATAATTCGAGATATATAATATATGTTATATCTCACTAGATATTTATATTATATTTGACTAGCATGTGTGATAGTATTAATATTTAAAGAAGTTCGTATGAATGGCACATGAAAATCGAACCATTAAAAATCACAGCAGAATGTATAATAAAACCAGTTTTAGGGTAGATCGTGGTTTTATCGTTTAACTGAAATAGACTAGGTAACAGGCAACCCCTTTAATATGTCGAGTATCTCGTACCAATCAAACGTATAATTATTTTTAAAAAATAAGCCTGTTACGAGAACGCTAACGTAAGACAATAAAAGAACCCAGGTTTAAAGGTTTCCATTTAAAAACCTTTATGGCGACATCTGCATAGGCGACTTCATCCATAGAAGGGATAAAAATAAAGATAAATGTGGTAGACACGTTTTATTGTCAGTAGACATGGTGTGTCCAGTTTTATTGGGGAAATATGTAAAACGTAACCCTTGGGGAAGGGGTGAAATAAGGCGTGCGTGGCGCGAGGGTTTTAGGGCTGGGGGCAAATGATGACACATCATGAACGCAAGTAACTACCTACAGTACAAACAAAGGACGTTATGCTTTTGAGATCCAACAATACTACCAGCTTAGAATATATTTTTTTACATTTTTGAAATCCAAAATCTGATTATCAAAAAAAGATTCTCTCAGAATGCACAATAAGAAATAGTATTATTTTGACTAAGGGCCGGTATAACAGTTGCTCTCTACCCTAGCTTTGTTTTTATGATGAATTTAGCATATAATCGGTGTATTAGTTGTAAGCATTCTCAATATCACCAATATTACACGTTTTGTCCATGATTCTAATAGTGGAACAGGTTTCTTTGTAACACAAAAATGCGTGTTTAATTTACGAGTTGATTTGGGGATCACACCAATCAGCATGATGCCATAAGCGAGAACCAAATTTAAATAGTACTAGTAGTAGTTTTGTTAGAATTAATGCACCATTCATTAAACTACGATGAACTAACCGTTCAAAATAGTTCATTTATGGAACACACATTTGAACTTTTAAAATTCTTCTTATATTCCCCAGACTGTTTTAGATTGAATATCCTTTGACCGATTAACATATAACCGACATTCCTCTTCGCTCGATGAATCATCGAAGTGGATACTAGATGCAATATTTACGTAAATTTAAAATTTGACATGTGTCACTACTAGTAAAGCAGAATCTAAAAAGGGAACTAGTTCCAAGCTAATTTGAGCGAGGATTCACATACTTAGCGAACATAAGGAATAACTACCGGCCCTAAGAACGGGTTAAAAGTTTTTAATTTGTCATTTATTACTTTCATAATACATATTTTATTATTTGATAAATTTGAATTAATGCCGAATTTCATGGCTCGAATCTATGTGATTGGTGCATTTCCGTCGAGTTGTTCCGGGCTGCAGCCTACATGGAAAATATTGCCCCGATGAAAGCCAACCCTCTATAGGTGACTGCGCCGAAAGAAGGAGACTTTATAATAATAATAAATGTTTTATTATCTTAGTATTTTTGAAACAAATAAATATAATGATATCCTCACTGGGATCTCCCAGATTTTGGCGACTCTAGTAACGGGATCAAACAAAAAATGGTAGGCATCCAATAAGCTGATGGCGCAGAAAGTATGTTGTCATATATCGTATGCTTGTTTCTTGTTCTGATTATTCATATTTGGCGGTTTCGGAAAGCCTCCGATATGAATACAACTTACACAACCAATAGACATTCAAGCAACAACTGCGCAATACGAGAGTAGAGAGAGTAGGTAGGGCAAACTCCTTCCCTCTTCTTGGGTCGACTAGAACGAATATCTCGGAGTTGCGTTTTCACAAGCCGAATCTTTGTGTTATTATTTATGAAACCTAAAATTACGCAGTGCCAAGTTACTTCAAACGAAAAATCATCTCTTTAAAATCTGTGAGATCAATTTCAACCCCGAAGCTCGAAGACAATCTTTCTCGTACCTGTTTATTTAAATAATGATACAGATAAAACATAGAATGTGCTCTCGGATACACGATATGTTTTAAAAGTCCATAATCGGATAGTAACTCTATCTGGTGAATCGTTAAATTTACATATTCTCATTTGCAAGTGGATACCTTTGTCGTAATTCGTTGCGCCTTTGGCAAATATGCAAAATAAATATTTAAATAGTTGTAAAACTATTGGGAAATATGTAAATTGAATAGAATTATGCCTATTATCGGTGCATCCAGAGCCACCTGAGTGTACCCATAGATATATGGATTTTTTTCATGTTCAGAAATAAGATAATTACATTTTTATTTAATGGTTACCTAAAATACTATCGAAAGAGATTAGTTTCTTATATTATTTCTATAATAGAAACTAACCACTCTTTCGATATAAACCTCTGGAACTAAAATATTACATAAAAATGAAATTGGAATGTAAACGAATTTAAAAGTCCTCGAAAATAACAAAGTCGTCAATAAGAACTCCAATATAATTAATAATCAAATAAATTTAACTGAGCCGCATATATAATTGGATTCCATTCGGTTAACCTCTGTTAAACAATTTGTTTTCTCCTCACCTCACATACCCCTCCTATAATAATTTGTCTCCCTCTTTTCTATTTGTATCTCTTTCTATCACGAATAGCGTATCTTCTTTTCTATTTTTCTCTTTCTCTCATAATATTATTTTCTTATTTAAATATGTGTCTAAATGTAATTATGATTAATTACTATATTAGCCCCGACAATGCTTGGTATACGCTAAATCTGGTTGGCTGTAATTTATTAATTCAATAAAAGTGGTGTATTACAAAGTGTGTTTTTCTTTTTAAACTTATTTTTTTTAATATCGTCTAGAAGGCAAATATATAAATAGCCCCCCCCTGTCAAGTAAATTACTTATGTGCTTGTGACGTTTCAATGAATTCTGTGAGTTTATTATTTATTTTACCCCTTAACAATAATAAGCTTGTTTGAAATTAATAAATAAACAAACATTTACTATATATTAATGGTTGTATATCAGTTGTGTAATATATTATTTACAACACGATTATTAGTAAGGCCCGATAAGGATGAACTAAAATTGTTTTAGTATTTTCATGATGCGTGTAGCGTGTTTATTTTTTTTTAAATTTAGATTAACTATTTACTTATAAGGCAGAAATCTGTTAGTGTGATAAATTGATAAGTAAAAATTTACGTACAGTTGTGATGGATTAAAACAAATCTCTAAGTCCCTACAACCGCATGGAACCAGTGATACTATGGGATCCCCCATTTGGGTATGTTGTGAGGCTGAAAGTATTGGGGAGGGGAAGGAAATATAAGAGAGAGTTTGGGAAATTTCTGGGTATTTAGAATTGTACACCAAACACGTCTAAAGTCATTTCAAACAACGTTTCAACGGGCGATAGTTGTTATAGTCTGTAACGTTCTGCAAAAGGTACAAATATATATGAGGGTTAGAGTTAGTATATTACAGTTATAATTATAGCTAGGGCTTAATAGAGTTATTATTTTTACCAAAAGTTAAAAATCCCTCATCACATCATTAAAATTTTGAAATATTATTTTTAAAAAAATAAATAATACATTTAT
This sequence comes from Hesperophylax magnus, assembly GCA_026573805.1. Taxonomy (NCBI): domain Eukaryota; kingdom Metazoa; phylum Arthropoda; class Insecta; order Trichoptera; family Limnephilidae; genus Hesperophylax; species Hesperophylax magnus. The sequence continues at coordinate 3,977,768 of JAIUSX010000061.1, read as the reverse complement.
AAAATAATAAATAGGTTGCATTTCCCAAAGCTTTGCTTCGCGGAATTAATTTGTAATATTAATTATAATCAACCAAGGTTAATGAATAACGGCGGGTAACAAACCCAATTAAGCAGTCATCACGTGTTTCGATTGACGAATATACCACCAATATTGCAAATTGCAACCAACCAAGCAAATTATACTAAATTATTATTATATCCGTTAGATGAATTTGATTTTGAATTAACGTGAATTAATTTAACTCTATAAATAGTATTCCTTATACCCACTTACTTATTTTTCCAGTATTAATATATAAAGAATAGTACATTGGTAAAACAACAGTATTTTTAGTATCATTCACATGATATTATGGAAGAAAAAGTGTGTTTGTTACATATTTAATGGGTTTTGTTAAATGCAGAGACAAATACTCATATTTATTAGATGTAGATATTGAAAATATCTTCATTATGAATAGAAAACGTAGATCCTCACTTGATTTAAAATAATATTGAAATAGGAGCCTGAAACCTGAAAATTTAGAGCAAGTCTGAAATTATCCTGAATTATCTGTCGGGAGATTTAGAGGCGAAAGTAGAGTAGCCCGCTCCTGATTTATGGAGCGGAGGGTTAAGCCGATATACATTATGTATTCATGTTATCCTAATATGTACCTACCCCTCCACCCACTCCCACCCCACACCCCATACTCGCAGCCATATATAGGCTATAGGGGCGCGAGGTTTCTAGGGATGGCTGCACCATTAATTATTTAATTTGAATGCTATTGGAACGATTAAGTACATTCGTGATATTATTTGACATAAATTGAAACAATGCAAAATTTGCTTTGTACCAATTATGGCTCACTATCATACTAATAACAAACTAACCAATTGGAACATTTATTAAGCTTTTACATAATACACATGTTTGAAATTTTTTAATTTCATTTTAGTTAAATTATTTTTTTTTTGTTTCAATAATTGTGTTTTATGTGTAAAGGTCCATTATTGTTTTTTAATTCAAATTAGGTAGGTGCGATCAAACATCTCGCTGTCTCACGTGAACAAATGTTATTTTAACTTTTAAATCCTAATGAAAGAAGCTACACATAAAATAATTGAAATTCAAATTAGATATAGACGAGGATAAGAAGCATAGGGTTAGATAGTGGAATTGACATAAATTGGGGAAGCGAGCGAGGGTAGAAAAGTACCTAGACAAACAAATTAAATTGCTTTTTCGCGCAAGTTACGAACATGCATTAAGACAGTAATGCAAAGTTACTGTCATCCCGATTTACACCATCACCCATATCTATCTCTGCTATAGTAATTTATTGTTAACCCCTCTTAAAAATGTATTAATAGATTTCATTCGCCTGCTCAGGCAGCATTTTGGGAGAAGTAAGATATTAGGTATGCAGTTATTCCATCACGGCTAGTGTTCGTACTCAATTATTGTTATTAACGATTTATGAATATATATGTCAAATAATTATTATATACGACCAATATTTCTACACGAGCGAACATTTACATGGAAACGTTTTGTGTGGTGATTTTATGATTAACAAATAAACTTGAATTGACACATCTTGACGTGTTTAGAACGTAAAATATAGCGAATGTCTATTACACATTATAGACATTATATATTATTATATTATGTATTAATCATTGTGTCAAAACGAAACACCATTGAAATTCCATAGCTATATGTAACGCATGTTTCTCGTCCTTCTATGGACAAGCTATTCACGAAAGCCAAATCTCAGCTGCGTTAATTTCTCAAATTCATTGCATCTGAATGCATGAAGCTTGAAGTAGGTAAACCGGTATGAATCGTTCCCACTTTTTAAATATAATTAACTCTTCACAGGCCAAGATCCCAAATAAAACGTCTGTAACCAAGTGGGTCTTCCGACGACTCCATGATTTTTCTGTCTTATGGGCTTTTAAAGTATGGAAATTCCAATTATTCAGTCAATTATTAATGATAACTTATGTAATTGCGCAGGAATACGTAAAACACTAAAATAATATGTCAAGTATTTATGCTAATATAAGGAGAATAGCAATTTTAGGTACTACCTACTCCCTCACTTCACTGCGGGATAGTTAAGTAAATTGTTAATTATTGTTAGAGGAAGATGATCCCGATGGAAAATAGTGAAAAAACGTTATTGAAAACAGTGTATACGTGTTTCATTTTCTTTACGTTGTTTTCCCCAAAACAATAGAAGAACTAGTGGTTTCTTACCGTAATTCAATCTCGTTTCCACGAATAAAATGGTTACAAGGACACCAGTCCGAAAAAAGGAATTTTTATTCTAGAGTCTCAGATGCTTGGAGATTTTTCTTTCAGTTCTTACCCTAATAATTACTAAATACATTTAAGTTAATCCACCTAAGAAAACATTTTAATTCACATTAACTTACTAATTTGTATTTAAAGTGTTTAAGCTGAAAAATATATGCTAATTTTGAACGGTAGAACCTAGTTTTGAATTTGCTTACCATAAACTTACGATTAATAATTACAACGCCGTTTTAGCGAAGAATAATTTGAAGGCAAATACAGATATTATAAAATTGTGAACATCTAAGCCTCAGAAGGAGATGTTCAGTTATTTCCACGGATTAAATTGGCGCGGGGAAGAACATCAATAGTCGAAATCTGCCTGGGATTAATATGCCATTACCTAAATGTACCGTAAAGCTTAATTAGATTGCTCTTCGGTTGGTCTGGTTTGGAATATGGGATATGGCCGATATGGGGACCTAAACCAAAACCTCCTAGATCACAAGGCCGGGACTCATTCAAAGCAGCCTCCTAACTTGTATTCTGCAAACATTCTCCTTTTAATTTTTTTATTCAAATTGTTCTTATTTATCAAAACATTCTTAAATGTTTTGGTTAGTTAAAAAAAATAAATAAACATTATTTTTTTTGTAAAAATGTATATATATAAATATTTTGGAGGTTCCCATACAAGTTAAGAGGCTGATGTGGTTCAGTGTTACGGCCTTGTGATCTAAGAGGTTTTGCCTAAGCTCGCCATGGGTACATTTGTTATTTTATATTTGTTGCTAACGTGGAGCAGTGGTGGCTCGTGATTTTTAGTTACACAAAAGGCCATAATCATGACAATGAATCATATTCAACAATTTATAGAACTGAACCTTTTGTGCTAAGATTTTCAGGTAAAGCTAACACCAATGGCTCTATCATACGTTTAGCTGGCATGTGTAACAAGGGCGGAAAATTTTAAAGTTCGTATCTAAAAAATCAATATCAACTAACGGCCAAATGCACACAATAATATTATGAAATACAATATTATGTCATTTTAGAGCTGTTTGAACCTCAATTCAAATGTTAATAAATACAATATTGATCTAGTCAACTGGTTTTCTCCTTTTCCTATATAAAAAATAATTTCTTTGTTCCGTAACGCAGATTGCTTTGACAGGCTGTGTAATAACCAATCGTATCGTCAGAATTTAGACTGTATAGTTTAAGTTCGCACAAGTCAGCTAAAACGACGGAGAGCCGGGAGCCGAGCCAGTTGAAAAAAGACCGTTCGTCCCGTCAAATCTCGATCGCCGGTTGTCTAATCGGAATAATCCTAAGACGTATTTTTATCGCAATTTACTTTAAAACAACAAGTGCTAAAGAACCACAATTCCGTTCCAGTGCTGACAGATGAGGCTGATGCAGATTTCACCATCATTTCACCGGTAAGTTGCTTGTGAAGTAACGTTACGCATTGTGTTTCCGCATTCGCCTGTCAAAAACCATATAATTAATTTATTTGTTATCTGTGTGGAATAGCCCTTGAGTCGGCTATTCCAACCCCTGTTCGTTCTTCGAACATTTTTGGTGCCGAAACCAGGGAACTTTAAGATTATAATCTATCTATGCCAAAACGGATAGTGCTGTGGAATGTTTCTTAAATTTTGAATAATAATCAATTCGAACAGTAATTAGGTAGGTACCTAGCTCTTGAGTATTTACGACCTACCGCGCATATAATTATAATAGATTAAATTATTATCATTTATTTCGTTTCGTTTTTTGGTACGTTTCCAATCGCGTTTATTCAACATGGCCCCAGCCATTCAAACATTGCGCCGGAAACGGACATTAGCGAATAATAGGTTAGTCAAGACACATGAGATAGCAAAAAGCGCTTTGCACGATGCAACTAAGTGCAACTTACTGTTAGCGCATTATACGACTCTGGAAAAGATAGTTCTTGAATTTGAAACGTCTCACGCGGAAATATTAGCTTTAGATGACACAAACGAAATTGATGAGGATAAAATTCGCGAAACCTTTGACGAGATGTATTATCAAATTGTCGAAATTTACCAGGAGTTAACCAGTCAGCCTCTCGATTGTAAGACCGCGAATGCGTGCACAAACGTTAAATTACCAAAAATAAACATTCCAATATTTTCTGGAAATGTCAAGCAATGGCCCGAATTTTACGACATGTTTAACGCTCTGATTCATGAAAACAAATCTTTATCCAACATCGAACGCATGCAGTATTTGTTCTCATGTTTATCTGGAGAAGCTTTAGGGTTAATTCGGACATTTCCAGTACAGGGAGCTCACTACGTTGAAGCATATCAAAGATTAATCGCGCGCTATCGTAACGCGCGTGAACTCGCCTTTCCGTGTTGGCGGGAAATGCTAAATTTAAATTTTCCGCCCAACGATCCTTTTGAATTCCGTCGCGTGTTCGATATATTTAACGAGGATTTAACAATTTTAAAGGAATTGGATCTCCCAACGGACAATTGGGACTTCGTGCTTTGTTATTTAATTCTATCGAAATTAGATTCACCTACAAGATGCGCATTCGAACAACTGCAATCTCCTACCGAGCTGCCTTCATATTTGAAACTCAAAGAGTTTCTTTACAACAAATGCGAAGCTCTTGTACGAGACTTACATTTTTCGACTCGCGATAGCAGTACTATTGACAAACCTCTTGCACGGAACTTTAATCAGGCTGCCAAAAAACGCACTTCAGCGCTTCTTTGCGATCTTAAGAAAGGACAGTCTGAAACAAATAGGTCCTCGACCTCCACCACTTACCTGAAGTGCTCCTGTTGCGGGGAAGACCACTCCATTTCCAAGTGCAAGGTATTTGCACTCAAGTCAGTTCAGGATCGCCTACAGTTTGCTCAATCACACCGTTGGTGTTTCAATTGTCTTCATTCTTCTCATTATCTCAAAGATTGTAAATCTTTGTTTACATGTCAAAAATGTCAGCAAAAACACCATACTTTGCTCCATCGAGACGAAAATGCTTCTTTGGAAGATCAGCATCAACACCCCACGACGTCTACCGACCCGGAGACTTCTTCTTCCGACTCTAAAATTCAGGTCCTCACCAATTTAGGAGACAAGTCCATAGTACTATTGTCAACAGCCAATGTTGGCATTCGCGATTCATCCGGCCGTTTCCAAACCTTTCGCGCATTGATCGATTCGGGCAGTCAAGCTCACTTCATCACCGATCGCGCTGCGGAGCTCGTAGGCATCCCTCGTCAAGCCAGTTCTCAGAGAGTTAGCGGCTTAGGCCAATCTTCCGCAACCACGTCGGGAATCATTCAATTAGAGATCGGTGTTAAGGGGCGGGTTCTCTTCAACATCAAGGCACTTACGCTGCCTAGTATCTGCGGCAACATGCCAACTGTTCGTCTAGATAAGTCATCGTGGCATCAGTTGAGAAACTTGCCTCTTGCCGATCCTGACTGTCACAAACCGGGACCGATTGATCTTCTTCTGGGTGCTGAGGTTTTCTCTTCTCTTCTGAGACCTGGTAATGTGAATGGTGGTCCACGTCAGCCATCAGCTTTCAATTCTGCATTTGGTTGGCTTCTTCTAGGTTCAGTTGGTTCGGACACTGTTCACGAAACGAAATCTTTCATCGTTACTAACGAGGACCGGCTTCACGAAGAGGTCCAGCGACTGTGGGAGTTAGACACCATTCCCCAGTCTTCACACCTTACTCCTGAGGAACAACTTTGTGAACAAATGTACTGCACTGACCACTCACGGGACGGATCTTCGGGAAGATACATCGTATCCTTGCCTTTCCGAGAAAGGGGAAGGGATATCTCTTTCCCAGGGTCGCGTGAGATCGCTTTACGCAGATTCCATTCACTCGAGCGCAAACTCATAGCAAATCCAACCTTACGTGAACAATATTCTGCTTTCATGACTGATTATTTACACAGTGGTCACATGACTCGTGTTCCTGGAAAAGATTTGCACAAGGGAAAGTATCACATACCTCATCATTGCATTCTTCGTCCAGGCAGCGCTAGCACTAAGTTAAGAGTGGTTTTCGACGCCTCAGCGACAGATGTGAACGGATCCTCGTTAAATGATACCTTGCTTATCGGTCCAAAGCTTCAAAAGAACCTGCTGGAGCTTTTGCTGAAATTCCGTATACCATCGGTAGTGTTTACTGCTGATGTACGACAAATGTATCGCCAAATATTGGTTCAAGAACCAGATCGCGCTTTCCAAAGAATATTTTGGCGTTTTCATTCGTCGGAACCCATCCAAGAGTACCAACTAAACACTGTAACCTATGGTGTCTCCTCTGCCCCATTTTTGGCTTGTCGTACTGTCAGTTGACAAACAGTTGACCAAAGATGAAGGTTATGATTTACCGCTAGCGCGTCGTGTGCTAACTTCGGATATTTACATAGATGACATCGTCACCGGTTGTAACAGCTTAGAACAAGCTCAACAAACGAAAACCGAAGTTATCGAGCTGTTCAAACGAGGTCAATTCGAATTGCGGAAGTGGGCTAGTAACAAACCAGAATTACTCGCCGATCTGCCTCCGGAATACTGCCTCAATGACTTGGTGTCCATGGATGTTGATAACTCTCACATTCTCAAGGTATTGGGATTAAAGTGGGAGCCACGACATGATACATTTTCATTCGAAGTCCTGTGCCTCGATCGCGAGTGCACTAAACGCACTATCCTCAGTGAAGTAGCTCGGGTTTTTGACCCTCTCGGTTTTCTATGCCCTTTGACGTTTTTCGCCAAATCCCTAGTACAAAAGTTGTGGGTTCTAAAGGTTGGGTGGGATGACACCCCCCCTGTTGACATTGTTCGTCAATGGGATCGTTATACTAAACAATTACCGCTCTTGAAGTCGTTCAAAATCCCTCGATGGGTGTCATTCCCTCACATGGAGTCGTGTCAACTTCATGGCTTCTCAGATAGTTCAGAACTTGGATATGGCGCGGTAGTTTACTTGCGAATCACGGATGTTAACGATAGAGTCCAAATATATTTGGTTTGCGCCAAATCTCGAGTCGCCCCCACAAAAAAGATTTCGCTGCCTCGCCTTGAACTGTGTGCGGCTGTTCTTCTTGCAGATCTATTAAAATTCGTCAAAGATTTATATGTACCATTGCTTCCGATCTCCAATACCTTTGCGTGGTCGGATTCAACCATCGTGCTCGCTTGGTTACGTTCTCCTTCGTGTCGCTGGAAGACTTTCGTGGCTAACCGTGTCAGTCACATTCAAGATACCCTCGAAGGGACTTCTTGGCATCACGTGTCATCTGGAGATAATCCAGCGGATGTCGCTTCTCGTGGTCAATCTCCAGCCGATCTGATCGATAACACGTTATGGTGGGCGGGGCCTTCGTGGCTGATCCAGTCATCCGATTCTTGGCCGTCTTTCGATGGCAATTTCGACGAAATTGAACTTCACTCTGAGGAACGAGTTCGATCGTTATTTGTCCAACAGGACGAAAATCTGGTGGACCTATTACTAGTTAAATTTTCTTCGATTTGGAAGATCCAACGCATTCTCGGTTACTGTCTTAGATTCATCTACAACCTACAGAATAAAGAATCTCGTCGTTTGTATCTTCCATTAAACCGTGCCGAAATTCACACTTCACTTTTGACAGTAGTTAAACGCACTCAACATGTACATTTTAATGATGATATCACGCGCTTGAAAGAGGGCAACCTTATGTCGAAACAAATGCGGAAGCTTAATCCCTTCATTGACGACCACGGTGTGCTCAGGGTGGGTGGCAGGTTATCACGATCTGGGCTCGAATTCGAGCATAAACATCCTGCCCTACTTCCTCGCGAATCTAAGCTTACTTCTCTTGTGATAGACGCTGTACATCGAGAACATTGTCACCCAGGCATTAACACAATGCAATATTTCTTGACACAGCAGTTCTGGATTCTGTCCCTCAAGCGCGCCATCCGACATTGTCTGTCAAGGTGTATACAATGTTATCGCATAAATCCAGCACCTCTAGAACCTTTCATGAGTGACCTACCCGCCGCTCGCGTTAATCAGGTTAAACCATTCTCGATTGTGGGCATTGATTACGGTGGTCCGTTTCGTATAAAGGCCGGCAACCATCGCGGCGCTAAGATAAACAAGGCTTATCTTTGCTTATTCGTCTGTTTTACCACCAAGGCTCTACATCTTGAAGTCGCTTCTGACCTGTCTTCCGAAGCTTTTATTGCAGCGCTACGTCGATTTGTAGGTCGACGAGGTCGTGTAAACGTCATACACTCAGATTGCGGCACGAATTTCGTTGGAGCTAAGACTCAGCTCAATTCCTTTATGCAGACTGCTTCACAGTCAGAACAAATTGAGTTCCGTTTCAATCCACCATCGAGTCCCCATTTCGGTGGCGTATGGGAGATTCAGGTTAAATCGGTTAAAACTCATCTCTATCGCTTAATCGGTAACCAAACGTTAACTTTCGAGGAGCTGACGACACTATTCGTGCAGATTGAGGCCATGCTAAACTCTCGGCCTCTCTACCCGTTGAGTTCTGACCCAAACGATTTGCGCGTGTTGACTCCAGGTCATTTTTTGACTTTGGAACCCTTGACTTCCGTGCCGGACGAGGATAATATTAATCTAAAAATCAACCGTCTGAGTCGCTGGCAACTCATTCAACGTTTCCAACGGGATTTTTGGAAACGTTGGAAGTTTGAATATCTCCAATCGCTAACTCAGCGCGCCAAGTGGACCAAAAATTGCAACTCACTCTCTGTGAATGATGTAGTGATAATCCGAATCGAAAATACTGTCCCTTTGCACTGGCCTCTCGCGCGAGTCGACAAATTGCACCCAGGTCCCGACGGCGTTGTGCGTATCGCTACGGTTCGTACATCGAATGGTTCTCTTCTCACGAGACCATTAACCAAATTATGTCCATTGCCTAGTCAATGTGACTAATCATCTTCGCTTCCGCGGCGCATTCTCTCTTATCGATTTTCGTTAGTCTTATTTTCATTATTTTCTTTTCTTATCATTTTCATTATTATTATTAATATATATATATATATTTTTTTTTTCTTCTTTTTCTTCTCTCTTTTCACTGTTCTTCATTCACGCAACGTTCCACAGCATTGCCCGTTTTGGTTTCTAAATTTTCTTTAAAATACACGTTGTTGTATTTTGGTGGGCGGAATGTTCCGTAACGCCGATTGCTTTGACAGGCTGTGTAATAACCAATCGTATCGTCAGAATTTAGACTGTATAGTTTAAGTTCGCACAAGTCAGCTAAAACGACGGAGAGCCGGGAGCCGAGCCAGTTGAAAAAAGACCGTTCGTCCCGTCAAATCTCGATCGCCGGTTGTCTAATCGGAATAATCCTAAGACGTATTTTTATCGCAATTTACTTTAAAACAACAAGTGCTAAAGAACCACAATTCCGTTCCAGTGCTGACAGATGAGGCTGATGCAGATTTCACCATCATTTCACCGGTAAGTTGCTTGTGAAGTAACGTTACGCATTGTGTTTCCGCATTCGCCTGTCAAAAACCATATAATTAATTTATTTGTTATCTGTGTGGAATAGCCCTTGAGTCGGCTATTCCAACCCCTGTTCGTTCTTCGAACATTCTTAAAAAATTACGTGTCATAATTTTAATTTACATCAACACCACTATTTCATCAAAAACGATCGTCATGTTTCAAAAACAATAGGTTTCTTTGCCAGAATATAAAAACAAGTGTACACAAATAAGTACACACAGGCAAAATATTACAGAGAGTTGTTATTATTAAAAATAACCATCTCTTTAATTTATTTTCACATTTCAATGTTACAAAGATTATTGTATTGTATTGAAAATATTTTATTTATTTAGACATCTTAGTTAGTCTTCCTCGTGTTAATTTATAAAATCTTTTGTTGTATACATAAATACATGAATTACCTATTTTGTGAAAATTTTATTTATTTTGTTGTATAATAATAATAACTAATTTATCATCGCTTATTGTAGGTATTAATTTTCTCTAAAGGTTCTATTTATGTATACTTGTTTGTCTGTTCTTATATTTGAGATATTTTATTATACGTGTATCCTGAAGAAGAAAACATTCATTTTGAAACACGATGATCCTTTTTGATTAAATAATGGTATTTAAAAGTTGTTAATTTTATAAATTTAAAATAAATAATTATATTTAAAATTAATAAATATGTTTATAACGAGATAGCAAATGTCAATTATGATGATTTCTGTACATTTACAAAAAAAGTAATTTGAATGCAATGCTTGCATTTATATTCATACGAAATGTTAGAAATGGAAGACAAGCGTTCAAACACGATATTAAAACCATTTTACTAGTTAAAGGTTTTACTAGTTAAAAACAACATTCCTATCATAGACACATATGGTTTCTCATGTCTGTGATTCCTTTTAGACCACGTAAACAAATGACTAACACATTATGTTCTCAATACAGACCCACATTTTTTAAGTATTTACGTAATCTGATTAGGTAGTAGAGCCAAATGCTAATATCCCATCAATACGAGCCATTTGTAGTTTCTCCCCCGCTAACTTAGATATTGAATAGATAAGCCAAATAAAATAATAATGATGGGTTCCTGTAATATAATGGAGGCAATGGTAGGTTATAATAGCTTTAATAAATGAAAAGTTATATTAAATTGAACAAAATAACTTTGTCTAAACCACAATATATTTTTAAACGCCGACCGGTTTCGGAACAACCGTTCTGTAATCAGTGTAAAATAAATACTAACTTACCATGAATAATATAATAAAATTACGTGTAAATATATATTTATTTATTGCATCTCACCATACATAAAACACATTTTTTTTACATAAAAATCAACCTTACTAGGACTAAGCCTGTATCGAGGTTAACAATTTACATTTGAGTGAAGCAAACATAAGATTAATCACAAACATAAAGTAATTTTACATACAAACACAAAGTATTTCAAAATTAAATAAAAAATATGTATTAGATGTGTTACCAGATGAGTAATTTGACAGTATATTGTAACAATATTTGAACCATAACTAATTATTAATCATTATTCAAAAGAAGAAGCAAAGTAGATAATAAAGACAGATAGGGTGACATTCAGTTTTTAGCAAATGGGACTTATATAAAATCTTATTATTTAAGAAAGGACAAGGATGAAAAAATATTAAGACAATCGTCTGTCAATACAAAAATTGGTAGACTTAATATGATTTGAAAGAGTATGAAACATAAGTGGTGCCTGATATAAATAATTTCTTTGACCAAAAGAAGTTTTAGTATGTACCGCCACAAAGTTCAATGTAGAGCTAATTCTAGTTGTCCGCATTTGTTGTGTTTTTTCAGCAAATTTAATATTGATAAAAAATCGACAAAGTATTTGAGTGATATATAGCTGTTTTATACACATAACATTACATTCCTTATAAAGTAGGTTGGATGGATAACAGAATTTTTTTTTGTACATCAATTTAAGGATCAATTTTTGAGTTAAAGAATTTATTAGTGTTGAAGCGGGGTGGTGGCGTAACTAGTGAGACTACCCTTTCCTTTACTTACTTCAGTATACTATGCCATGGTACATTCACACCTTTCCTATCTCTGCTGCATCTGGGGTTCTGCCTCAAAGAAATTGATAGCTGACCTGCAGGTGGTTCAAAACCGAGCTCTCAGAAATGTGTTTGAACTTCCATGGGACACTCATGTTAGGGACATCTATTCAGTTTCTGGTATCCTTCCAATTACAATCCTTCCTAAATATGAAATCACAAGCACCATCCTACAAATTACCCAAAAATCAACTCACACCAACATCAAGCCACTTTACAATCAAGACATCCACAACCACAATACTCGAAATAACAATAAAATCCGCATTCCTCAAACACACACTACAAAATATGGGTTAAAATCACTGAACTATATTGCCTATACACTATATAATTCGCTTCCAGATATGTACAAACACATCCACCATAATAAAAAATTGCAAAGCAATGCTTTAAGAATATTTTTTAACTACATTTAAAAATAAATTTTTTTCTTTCTGTACTTGTTTTCCATTGTTGTTTGTTCTACTTAACGTGTCATTATTTTAATATTTAATTTTTATGCTGTATCGAATGTGAAACTTATATTTGATATCAAAATACCATTGTAAAATTGTACCTACTACCTCCTACATATGAATTGTAAGTTCCTCCTGTCCTAAAATGAGTTCCGTAACTCATCGGGATTGCTCTAGCAAGAAATAAACACAATAAAAAAAAAAAAATAAAAAAAAAGATTGGATGGAGGAGAAGAATTTTGCCTCAAGATCGTTGCCTTTACAAAGAAGAAATTTAACTATCAAATATTAGTAAACTTGAAAAGTTACGAAATCTATCCAATAAAGTTATAAAAATATAAGGACGGGTTGTTTCGGAGAATTTGAACATTTCATAAAATTTCAACGTTCATTTTCTGGTTCTGTGAAAGTCCTATTCAAGTTCTGTTATTATATCATTGTAGGCTAGTTGCTTGAAAAAACTGAAATAAAAACAGAAATTGAAAAAATCTTTCACAGAACTTGAAAATGAACGTTGAAATTTGATGAATTGTTCAAATTCTCCGAAACAACCCGTCCTAAGACTAGTTATATTCATACTAATCGAACAAAAAATGTAACAACGCTTATGAAAATAATAGCCATTCCAAGAGTATGTTCAGTGGACCTAGTTCAGTGAAACATCGCGCGTTGTCTCAGTAACGTATCTTCACTTCTTCTATCGATTCATCTAAGCATCTGTCAAACATGTAAACAAAACGAATACGCAATTCGAATACAGAATTATCAATAGACCAAACAAGTTTATTACCTACTTTATCGCTTTTCTGATATAATAAGTAGTTCCAATTATTAAAAATAAAAGATCATTGAACTTGAATAATGTAACGCATTACGAAGGAATATTTCACATTACTTACCAACTTACCCACGCTTCAATATCCGAAATGAGCATGTTTAATAACAGAATTAATATTTTCATTCAACATTTAAAAGCGCATCAAACAATTTTAACGACGTTCGGATGGTTTTATCATGTTAAATTATTATTATAATTTATACGTTCGATGAAGAGGCTATTTTATTATATCCATAAAATGATAATTGACCTCACTAAAAATTGAATTTATAACAATAAAATTAAATTGATTTTCAATAAGACAGAGAACCGACTCAAATTGATCATTCTTGAAAATTATTCACTGCAGGAATTGTTGCGAATCGATAAATAATTAGATTTAACATAGAAACGAATGCAGTGTGAATGTACCTATGGCACTGGTTTTGCAGTCAATTGAATAATTCTTGATAATAATGTAGACCTGTTTTAACTCGATCGTTTTGCATTTCGTCTGTATGTAAATTTGTTTGTATGTTCCGTTTACTCGTCAAGATGGCGGCCGTTTAAATCCTTTAGAAAGGATTTTTTTTTTAAATATCTATTTGAACTCTTGATAATAATGTAGACCTGTTTTAACTCGATCGTTTTGCATTTCGTCTGTCTGTAAATTTGTTTGTATGTTCCGTTTCCGTTTCAAGATGGCGGCCGTTTTAATCTTTCAGAAAATATTCTTTTAAAAACATATATTTGAATTTCACTTATGTTTCCGTGAAAGAACGAAAATCTTGGAAGTAAATTAACCCACTTTCGGACATCCAATCGAGTTAGTGGCAATCACGTACACACATGCAAACATATACGTATTATCCAATCGGGTTTTGGCTCAGTTGGTGGAGTCGTTGACTCTAGTTCCTGAGTAGGATAAAATAATTAATAAAAGTAGATGTGTGTACGTGTTATGTATTTTTACTTTTTTTTCAACCGCCTGATGAATGTTAGAAAAAAGAATTATCATTGAGATAGTGACGTTTCTTTTAAAAAAATATGTAACAACTTATTAGCACCTACTTATAAATCTTTTATATCAGAGGAAAGATGGTTTGGGTATCTATCGGATATTAAATAAGAGAAAATGAGAAACATAGTTTTTTGCACGCGAGGTCTACAGTCACAGATCTACTAGTCTATTACCATACTATAAAATATTATATTAAGAAAAATAATACAATACACAAAGAGACATAATACCTAAAAATAAACAAGTGAAAAAGGCCGCTGAATCGTTTCTCGTGACTTTAATTCGTGTTTCCAACGATTTCCATGTTTTGATTTCTATTGATTATTCGCTTAAAACTTTTTAGGTAACTTGTTTAAGGTATCTAATAAAATTTATAACGAATATGGTTTTAACTATCATTATTCAACACCAAAACAAGACCATCTTCGTGTCTATCGAATATTTTGCTTGTAAACTTTTTGCATTGAAGCGAAGTGTCAAATTATTTATATAATTTAAATTGAATATGTAACCTTTTGGAATCAAGGAAAAATATATTATTATTATAATGCCTGTTAGTAATATCACTTATGGATATATTTTTATATTTTCGACTTTATGTCTGGGTTAAATCTTCCCCATAGGAAAAACTAAACCCTTCCACACACTTTTCCACAAATGATCATTTAGTCAATCCACATTATGCAAGTGCATTATACAAGCAAAATAAATACAAAACAATACAAGAACAACACGTCAACTCATCAAAGATCAAATGGGAAAATAATAATTCACCGACTCCAGATATTTTCATATCAGAGGGTTCGGCTCGGTAGAACTCCCAACAGGGCCTATAAATCTTACTGATCCCTCAACATGAATATTTAAAAAAATCTTTCGTAATCCTACATGTATTTAAAATGACTGATTTTTGCATTTTTATATACAATTTTTTTGATAGATCTAATACGCCTAAATTTTTAATCAGAGAGCTAGGTATAATGCCAGTAGCCGAAATAACAAATGGAAAAAATGAAATTAAAATTATTATTATTAAAAAAATTGACGGTGACAGAATTATTAACTTAAACCCGTCGATAACAACAATGTTAATAGAGTAGGCGATAGTAATTTTGTGATCTGAGCAACCGTACCTAATAAGATACGAAGAAAATAAATTTTATTCCTTATCCTTATCAACTAGTTGACAGTAAGTCATCTGCAAACGAATGTCATTATTTTTTTAGTGGATGCAGGAATCAAGCCCATCAAGTTAATTTATTTGACTGTAAATAGATTCACTGTTCTCAAATTGATATAACTATTTTGAAACCGGTATGAATGTATTTGTAATTTCAATGTTTTGTGTATACCGATTCGGTTGACCATCGTAGAAGATGGTGTACTATTTTCATGACGAAGACATTATGAAAATACGCAGGGCCTTACTAATAAACGTGTTTTAAATCTTACACAACTGATAAACCACCATTAATTAAAGTGGTGTTTATCAATTTTAACTTTATTTGTTGAAAGAATTGAAATATAGATTAGAAAAAAAAAATTAAATTAGAATTTAAAAAATTACTAATAAAGCAAATATTGTACGGATGAATCTTTATTTAGTTTACATGGATCCATATTTATATGGACGATTGATAGATTATGTATATATAATTTGCAATAAATTAGGTGAATGACTTAAATAAATTAAAAAGTAAGAGATTGACTAACACGTGTAACAAAACGAATCATTACTATTGATTAAAACTCTATAATAAATAATTACTACTAACATAACTAACCCATTCATAAAATCAGTTTCGTTGATTAGGTTTCATACCTCATACACAACTTAAAATTTATTTCTTACAACTTATGTACTGGCTTATGTAGGCATAACCTTTAAACAAGTACCTCAACTCTTACAATGTATGCCTTAAAACTTATGTCGGCAGTCATTCAATAGGTAAACATAGAAAACTCTCCACACTGTACCGGATTCTCCGAGGTGTGCTGGTTGTACGCAATTAGACCAACGATATTTCACATTTCATCTTCCATTCCTAGAACTTATTACTAGTAATATTCAAGTTTTAGAATGTAATAGCATGTAATGTGCATTTAACTTGAAGAACGTCGTATAATACGTATCGAGAATTATTTAATATCTATCACGAATGATGAGAAAACTTTTTCCTTTTCCGCCATAGAATCAGAACATAAATTATAAAGGTGAGTTAAGATAATATCTCACTTATGTCAGCAACTATAGTACCTGCTTACAATGCCTACCCATCACAAGTATAATAAAACTATTATATTTATAATGTTCCGTGTGTGAATGAAGTAAAATACGAACAAGATTTATGTGTTTTGTTATTTCAAAGATGGATAAATCCTAATATATGAGATTTATCTACGATTTTTATTTATTGCTGGATGGGCATGGCGGAACAGAGCTGACATAAGTTAAAAGTCAATAGATAATATTTTGTAATGTTCAGAAATATATAATCGAACGTTCATACATTTCTGATTTCAGCTTAAAGATTCCTCTGGAGCAAACCGGAACACTGTTCCGGTTCTTGAAATCCGTTAGTCTTAACTTTCCTAATAACGGCAAATATTTTTAACGAATACTTTCATCTTTACAAATACAACAATTATAATATCCCGCGATTTTAAACGGATCTGCGCTAGTATATTATATTTTATAAACATGTACCAAAATAATTTAAGGTCGGATAAAAAGCTCACACTAATATTATACCAATTTATTTTTGGGGTATAATGCCGTGCTACCTTCTTCCTTTATCAACGTTTCGCACAGCATTACAGTGTTCATAATCAGGGCAGATGTGTTCAGATATGTCAGGACACATCGGCCCTGATGATGGACGCTGTAATGCTGTCCGAAACATTGGCTAGATAAGTAGGTAGCGCAACACGGCATACTACCCCAAAAATAAATTACTATAATATTTTTGGCCGTGAAAATCTCAAATTATATCCAACTTACACTAAGTTTAAAACAACTTATTTTAGAGGTAACATAAGTTACAGATAGCATAATATAATTTTATTTTTGGCCAAGTGTGAAAATCTGGATAATTTCCCTCCTTATTATTACTAGTCTAGTCTAATTAATTTATCCCTCAAACATACTACTCTTTGACAGCGTTATCCATTTTCGTTAATTTCATAAAACTTATTTAATTTAACATAAATTGAGGTGATGGTGCTATAGAAAATGATAATTAATATTAAATGATTTTTGATTGAGATGATGAAGTCATTATTTGCCTATTTGGTGCCACATCTCTCAGTAAAATCTAATGAAGTTCCGGTTGGTAAAATCAATGAAATCGAGAACTGTCTATCTTGAGATCATAATTTTTAGAAATTCAAATACTGATCTATTCGAACTTTTATTGGTTTGCTTGTTTGTTTCGTTTCAAGTAATGTTGACTGAATGTAAGAAGAAGAAGAAGTGAATGTATGAAGCAGTGAATATTGTGCCATATGTAATCAACGTAATTACGGCGGCCTCCGTGGTCGAGGGGTAGTGTTCTCGAATAGAATTCCGGAGGTCAAATCCCGGCGTGCGCTAGTAGGTTTTATTTGATTGATTTGTGTTATTTCACAACGTAATATATTTATACAATATAAGATATATTTGTTGCACGTTCCCGAGTGGGAAATATTCTCAGTGTCCTCCTGGTGTGAGACCACCATTCAGAATTGAAACGTTGCTTGAAATGGCTTTAGCCGTGTTTGGTGATAAGATCTGAATAGCCAGGTACCTCCCCACAATCCTCTTCACTACCTTCTCTACCTTCAGCCTCACAACGTACCCCATATTGGGAATGCCATAGTCTCACTGGCTTCAGAAGGTTGGGAGCAGTTGGGACTCTTGTGCGGTATTCACATAATAAAAAAAAATGTTTGGTTTGAGGCGAATGTGAATAAAGAATAATATTTAAATGGAACTAAGTAGAACGATGCCCATATTACAATAGTTGTGTGGGTGCTTACAACTACGAGGTATGCAGATCATCTCTAAACACAGGGTTTTCCAATAAGAGGTGTTATTTTGAATAGCCCTCTATTTCGGTAGATGTTACTTTTGAAGCTGTCATTTTTTGACATTTGACAAGTAGAAACTACGTTATTAATAAAAATGGAACGATACACGCTTCAAAAACACATTGATTATTATTAAAATTCACTTGAGTGAATCAAATGCAAATCATCTTGAGTGATGAGGCCCATTTCCACCCCGGTGGCTTCGTCAACAAGCGAAATTGTCGCATCTGGGGCTCGGAAAACCCAAGAGTTATTGTCTAAGAGTTATAAAAGTTTCTCTATCCTCAACGTGTGACTGTTTGGTGCGGTTTATGGTCCGGCGGAGTCATTGGACCTTACTTTTTCGAAAATGAGGCTGGAGCAACAGTTACGGGGAATGGATTGCGCTATCGAGAGATGATTAATGATTTTTTATGGCTGGAATTGGATGGTATTGATCTGGACAACGTTTGCTTTCAACAAGACGGCGCTAAGTGCCACACAAGCAACGAAACCATTGTTTTTTTACAATTGAATATCAAAATAACACCTCTTATTGGAAAACCCTGTAGTATAAAACAAAGTCGCAATCCGCGTCCGTCTGTTTGAGCGCTTAGTTTTTCTTAAGGCGAAGCTTAGTGCCAAATCACTATTTTGATTAATCTTTATAACGAATTGGTGTACATTATGAATACCAAAAAATATGCTTTAGATAAATTGAAGGTTTTCCTATCGTTTCGCTTGAGTAGAATACAAATAAGAATATAAATTAATCAATAAAAAATATAAATGCAAACTACTAAAAAATACATTTTTTCAATAGAAATGTATGAACGCATAAAGGAAACAACTTTTTAAAAAATACAGTATTATTGCAAAGATTATCTGTGACAGTTTCACTTGATTAACTTTTTTGCTTTCTTATAAAATTATTTACAAAATAAATAAAAAACCAGTTTTGTGCTTGAAATCGAACGTTTGTCAAGCGATTTTAATGCCTATTACCTACGATATAAGGTATACCAAGAATATACACATTTTTGGCTTGTAGCTTCCTCTTAACAATGCAATGGATTTTGATAGGGTTGTTACTATCATTAGAGAGTTTCTTCCAGAAGGTTTATATATATGTATATTTTTTAATTTTTTTTTTATTTGTTTGATATTTGTGTTTCTTACAATAAATATACATTGTTTACAAGTCATACTGTTTTAATTTATACTACACTTCCATTTAAAGCATTTGCTTGTGGATGGAAAAGGATATTATATTTATAGTCGATGTTGTGTAATCAAATCGAAAAAAAAATATTTTCGGGCGCTTACATTGCTAACGCTGGCTAAACCTTATGGGTACCTACATCAAAATAATGTATTACGGAATTGTATATCATAAAAAGTCCTACAGAAAAGTCCGAGATCTCCTAAGGATAACCATCAGTAACGTCGGGTACACGTCAGCTAGCCTACATATAAATAATAATTGATCTTTGTCGTCAAGCATTCGAGAGGTGCTACTTGTCCAAGAACCAAATTGAACGTAGTGAAGGAAGTTTTACATCTCTGCCTGTTACTACTAGAAAAATCCCCAATAAATGCTAATACCTACATTCTACTGATATAGATCTATTACTGGCATGAATTTATATTTATAGTATATACAAAAAATAATACAAGAAGCAATTTGTTTTACGACTGAAATAAATATTTGTAAATTGCCTCCAAATCCTCCAGACAATAAAAGCTTTAATAAATTGGAAATGATATTTTAATACAAATGTACTGTGTATACCAATCACCCCTCATAAGACATTCCGTGCCACTGAAACTATAATGTATTGAGCCGGACGAGGCCGCTTGCGACTGCGCGTGTTATTTGAAATAATATAAACAGTAAATTTAATAAATTTCGTATTTATTCAATCTGATGAGGCACAACGCACAGCGGGAGAGTTAAACAAACAATTAACGAAACCTTAATTTCTTGTCGGAGAAGAGGGATTGTAGCATTATCTGTACCTTTGTACATGTTACAATACAAGGTTTCAAGAGTACTTAATTTTATTGATGGCTATTTGTATCAAAACTGAAGATAGCATCTTACGTGGAGAGTATTTTAAAGAAATGAAGTCTGCAAGAGAACCGCGTTTACGAAGAAGAAAACACGAAAAGCCGGAAAAAATACAAAGCTGGACTTTCAACGAACTTCAACGAGTTGTACAAACGACCTGTTCTCATTCGGCAAAGGTTAACCGTATGGAAATGTTGGGGTCGCGTTTGTCGTGTCCCCTGCGTGCGAACGTCTGGCCTGAACAATATCCATTGAAATACCAGTAAACCCAGCATTAACCTATGTTTTAAAGTTTTCTATCCGTCGGATATGTAAATCTATCAATCGTATTACCCGTTGTTGCACAGCTAGTGCGTAGAAAACGGAAAAGTGATGTTAATTTTTTTACATTAGCTCCACACAGGAGGTCCCGATGAAAATAATTTCCCCAGGGCATCTGTCATCCTTGGGAATGCTGTGTGGAGGGTATTTTTAAGGAAAGGAAGAAGAAGGAGTTCTGGGAAGGAAAGGGGTATGAGGGGAGGATAGGAATTTGGGTGTCAGTGGGTTCTCTAGTGACAGACTGTCAAATAGTCTCCCTCGACCAGTATCTCCCGATCCGGCCCGCCAAGTAGCAACATCAACCACGGACGAAAAAAAATCAACATGTTTTGAAAATGATTAAAGTTTAAATCTTACTTATTTAATGCCGAAATCATAAAACCTTTACCATTGTATTAAAACCCCGACCCTAATTAAAAACAGAAATATTTGCTCCCATTACAGAAACAATGGCGATTTCTGCAAAAACCGTGTCAAAACTTAATAATTCGTTAACTCCCAAAACAAAACACATCATCATACAAAACACAAAACACGGCCAACCGCATATCTTTGCGTGGGTCGGGTTCATAATAATAGTATGGTTTTATAGGAGTTTACATTAACATAATATAAAATATCAAGCTCGAATCCAGCCAAAAGGAATAAGAAGAGAACAGAAAGAGGATTATTTTATCTCTGGAATTACAGAATATTTTTGGGAGAGAGAGATTCGAGAATCATCAACTCTGGGCGGGTCGACAGTTTCAGGAATTCAACTATGAAAATATTTTCGATTCAATCTGAGGTTCTGTCGAATTGAAATGTGGATGGGCGTATAAATTAGCGGCCATTGATTAGATATCAAAAGATTTCAATTGATGACTGGAAAAACCCGCTTCAAGGTGATTGATACCATGCTCACTTATACTCGTACATATTATGTTACACCTACATGTGAGATGCAGAAAATTTAAATACATAAATCATTATTGATTCATTTAAATTTCATTGAGAACCTATCATTAACTAATCACAAAAGAGGCAGATACACACGCCAATATACCTATATTATTCCTCTTTACAATTACATCGATGTTAGATAGTGGATAAAATAAAAATAAAAAGTTGATATATATATAAAACGTATTACTTTATACATAATATTGAAATTCTAAGAACATATATATATATATATATTTATTTATTACTTTATTAAAGCCCTTTTTATAGGCTTTTACATATGAATAGTAATACTTATATATTAATACAGGACATATTAAACTATCTAAACCTTTAGTAACAATCTTTTGTATTTGTTAAGTAATGAATTTTCCTTCATAAGTATTCTGGGCAATGAGGAACATAAATGGTACCAGAATTTCTGCACAGAAATAATTTACGACTTCTAGTATTAAATATGAAATGTTTAATATTTTCTTACTCCTCCTCACTTTATATATAATTTAAATTAGAATTGCACCCGACGACGTATTTCCTTTTCCGTGTTCAATAGGAGGCAGTACTAGAGTTTAGAAAGAGATTTAGCGTAACAAACCCGTGCGTGTTTCAAGGCAGTACCCTCCTATTACACACGGAAAAGGAAATACGCTACCCGACGTGTCGCCACGTTCCCAATTAACTTTTCTATACTTTTATTAATTATACGTCTATAGTTACTAAAGGTAACCGAGAAAATCCAGTTTTTACTTAAATTTTTATCTATTAATTAAACTCACCTTTCCTTCACAACCACAAGCTCATCAGGTTAAAATTTTCACATTTTTTTGATAAATCACGGTAAAAGCGGATTTTTTTTTTGACTTGACAAATGCGTGGTAGACAGTCAACTTATTATCAAGTACTAATCAATAGAGGTAGGTACCAACAGATGTCACTGATTGCTATTGAATTTGATCTAAAAGGCTCTGTCCGGACACTAACCAAAACACAAACGAGTCCATAGTAAGGCGGTCGGTGGGGTGCTCGGGGCGTTGCAATTCGTGACTGAAACTTCGCGCGTATTCGTATTGTCGTATAATATAATATGTACTGAAAATTTGTCTTAGATCAGTGAAGATAATCATCTTTGGACATAAATTATTACACATTGTAGATGCAACGCTTAAAAAACATATATAAATTACATCTAATATTGTAAATTTTACTTTTAATACTGTAAATCCTTATATATTATACGTTACCAGGTTAATTCAGTAAATTCCGAATATAATACATGCTACCAGGTTACTTTTTCTACATTGTCACAAATACAAACAAACAAAAAATATCTCCATTTCTACTTTTCATTACTACTAAATACCTAACTTATCTCTTATACTGTAAATCCGAATGCAATATATGTTACTATATGTTAATCTATATAAAGCCACTATTACTGTAAAAAAAATATAAATTCGAGTATATATATATACATCTTTCTTCATTACACAACTTAGTTGCAGAGAAAAATGATTTGAAAAGGGAATAATATGAATTGACCCCTGTCAATTTGTCCTGGAACGGGAAACTTTCCTAGTTGGACAGGCAAAGCTTCCTAATATGTAATTTGTACTTTCTTTTGTATCATAATAAATAAAACAAATTTTCGAAAGTAGGCATAATTTAATTTTTTTGCAGATATTTCAAGTTTTATATTATAGAAATTAAATTCGTGTTTCCCATTTCATGTACCTACTATGTTAGAATTGAAGAAAACAAAATAAATAAACATTGCTTAAATTATTTAGTTGTTCGAAATATCTAGTTCATCGAAATATTTGTTGCATGACAAAAAATAACAAGTGGTGTTTTATATTAAAAAGTCATATCCAATAGTAAATAAACATAGTTTTGAAAGTCAGTTATTATTATTGTGGCATCGAAAAACTAAAGTTTTAAGTTATTTTTGAGCTTCGTAAAGCCCCTCTAGGGTAGTATTTCATAACAATGGTGATAAGCATTCAGTCAAGAACTTTAAAAGTAAAGTCAAGTCAATTTGTTATTTTATTATTAATGGTAAACGAAGTTTAATCGCTGTGCGCATGTCGCCGCAGTTCATTGCAGGAACTATAACTGGAGCTACAAAGCGCTAGCGATACGTTGAGAACAGGAAACTCTAATTAATAAGTCTTAACAAGTTGGAATTACTGAGAGTTCCATGAAATATGCAGCAGACTTCCTTGGCACGAAGCGAGTGCTGCATTCTGCACTTCTCGCCATAAACATGGCACCTACTTACTACTTAGCACTCTTAGCAGCGAAGGAAAGAAGTTACGCAAGAAGGCTTGCCTATGAAAACATTTGTTATTTTTATGAAATTATGACTGTACCTACCTATGTAGGTACTCACTTCCGCGTTTGTACGTTAACTTGCACGACATCAGGAAATATAGCTCAGTAATTTTATTATCAGTTCATTATAAAATAGCGTAAATTATGAATGAGTCAATTAGGTGTCAGTAACACAACGATATACAAGTAGTGTTGATCAATCATACGCGGAGAAAAGTTACTGATATAATATATTGCTAATTTATTAAGAATCTAGTTTAAAACGGGATAGTAGGCCCTTAACGAATGGGTTGACAGGTTTTTTAATAAACTTCCAGTAAAACACGAATGTGTTATAAAAATTCAAATATTTTCGCATTTCGTCATTCTATATTGTCAGGAAAAACGCAGGTGCATGAACACGTGTTCCGATACATTATGAATATACTAAAAGCTTATTAGGAAACGGCCTAAAATTCCGTTTTTAACAGAATTTTATTAATTAGCAAAACTCGTTTTTCTCCGGGTACAATGTCCCAACTTCTTTGTATTTTAATATTTTGTCATGTATGTGACATTTTATGCCACCCCTCACCACCATTATTCTTAGGGAAAATATACTTTGGCCGTGACAAGATTTTAGCTCCTATTTGGCTCTTTCACACCTAATACTTCACCTCATTTGAGGTCGGACACCTCAACACCTCATTTCAGTATTTGAGTACCTCATAAAAACTTATTATGAAATCGGGTCCTACCCAACACTGCATGAAGAGGGTCCCTTCCAATATTATATACAGATTGTAAGACAAATACACGTAAACGTATAAACAATATGATAAAGTAGTCTTGGTATATTCAGAGCAGGCATGGGCACCCTTTCCTAGGTCTGGGCCAAATTATCATTCTGTCTCCGAGTCAAGGCCCGGATAAAATTATTAATCATAATAAAGTAATACTAAATTAAATCAAACACGTTGCTACGTCATATATATGCACATTGTTTATATAATTAACGACATAATATTAATATTATATACTGATTATAAAATGTAGTATGAAGATTGGCCTTGTACTTGAATTACGAGACTATTAACATTGGTGTTGGTATTGCTTAGGGATAATCACATAGAATTTTCAAGATTTTCATCTGTTATCCTCGTTCGAATTGATTTAGTGTGATTCGTCATCGAAAAAAACTCTTCACACGTATTTGTGCTGCAAAAAGACAAATGGTTTTTATTGCAAATGCGCGTAAATTTGTATATTTTTCTTCCACCAAATATAATTTATAAAAATCATATTTGATGTCAAAGCAATTTGTTAAATAGTGATTTTAGTACTAAATCCCCCTGAAGATCATTAAGTTCCATCTGTAAATTTACTGGAACATTATTTACATCAGCATCCATCGGACGAGCGAGTATATCACTGGGAGGGAAATCACGCGCCGACAGCCGCTCGTAACATACTGTAGGTGTCGTCCAAGCGGTGGTGATCATGAACTCGTAAAGTGGAGCCACTGCCAGCGCCTGTGTCATATCCATTATTTAATCTCTCCCTGGAACTATTAATTTCTTTCTCTATACTTCGCCGAGATGAATCAGGACCGGACAAAATAGCTCGGCGGGCCGGCGGTTGCCCATAAATGATTTAGGGCAACAATCGATAGTCTTGGTAATAAGCTTGGAATGTTTGTATTGAATGGGTAAAATTAAATATTTATTGACTAAACGTACCGAAGTTCTGTTTTAACCTAAGAGCTTTTTTAGTCTGTCTGTAAATTGGTTTGCATGTTCCGTGTCCGGTCAATCCTGTCAAAACGGTAGCCGTGTTGGATACTACCTTTTTACTCCACCAGAGTTCGCATGCGCGTTTGAGCTGTCACTCCGGAATAATCAATATTCCGCAAGTAATAGTTAAAATATTTTATATATATTTGTTCACAAAAAATAATGTTACATACTTTACAGAAAATATAGTAATTATTTCACCTAATTTTATACATAATATGTATACTACCATGATAAAGTTGGGCTTTTGTGTATGGAGGATTTGTGTCATTTTGTTGTTATTTTTTATGTATGTTTTTTTAAATTGTTATGTTCTTTCGTTATCTCGATAAACATCCCATATTAGGTTATTATATAAAGTTATTTATTTATTTACGTCATTTAAGCTATTTTTAATTAAATATGCTAATTGTGGTTGTATGGATGTCTATATTCCTGCGTAATAATTAACTCTAATTTACTATGAAATTAACAAAATTGGAAATGATGATTGTGTGAAGACAAGCGATAAAGTAGGTACTTACCTATAATCGGTATCATTTTATTTTTACTTAATAATTCTATATTTGGAATGTCTATTTATTTTGTTTTTAATTTTCGACAAATGATTTTTCAAGTTTATTAACGGTGTTTATTAGAAACGTAAATTTTTGACGTCTCTCTAATTTATACGACAAAAAATTTAATTAGATTATAAAAAATGGCGGTAATTATTCGGAATTGCTGGACAAGGATTATATGAAATATTTTTAAATAAAACCTTCTGATTTACCTTAATTACTATAAAAGGAATCTGACTGCATTTGGGATAATTTTAATTATAGCATTTTAATTTTTAATTGAGTAAATCGAAAATTCACTTTCGTTGTATGGGATGACAGCTGGAATGATTTCTGTTGATAAAATTTTCTTTTGTTGATTTGCTGATACGAGTGGCTATATTTTTTACCATGTGCAAATACTAGGTAGGTACTATTTAAGCCAAACTCGAAAAATAAAATAAAGATATTTAGGTATGTTTTATAAAATAGAAAAATTAAAAAAAGGTGAGGTTATTATAAGTTAGGTTGGTTTATTATTAGGATTTAGGGTATATGCTGACTACGAGTGCCCAGTAAAATTTAACACTTTCCCGACATAATTACTAATTCCTGATGATCTCAAACTGTGCCCGTGGTATTGTTCTCAGGTGCAAAGCTTTCACTTAGAACAAATTTCACTTCGTTTCATTTTTACACTCAAAATAAATATGACATATTTATCAAAATATCCCACTGCGCGGCCATTTTACATCGTACTTTTTGCCGGGAACTTGATGGGAGTCGCTATATGCACAGCGACTAATCGACAGGGGGCGTGGCCAACATATCCGAGCATACCCGAAGTGAAGTATAGGTATAAAAGGGACATTTTCTTTTGAATCACAAACCATGTTACACAAACCTAGCGTAGCCGCTAAACTAATTGAAAACTGGGATGTTTTTCTTGCCTGGACGCGAGCAGGCGGTATTAAGGGGACACTTTCTTTTGAATCACAAACCATGTTACACAAACCTAGCGTAGCCGCTAAACTAATTGAAAACTGGGATGTTTTTCTTGCCTTGACGCGAGCAGGCGGTATTAAGGGGACACTTTCTTTTGAATCACAAACCATGTTACACAAACCTAGCGTAGCCGCTAAACTAATTGAAAACTGGGATGTTTTTCTTGCCTTGACGCGAGCAGGCGGTATTAAGGGGACACTTTCTTTTGAATCACAAACCATGTTACACAAACCTAGCGTAGCCGCTAAACTACTTGAAAACTGGGATGTTTTTCTTGCCTGGACGCGAGCAGGCGGTATTAAGGGGACACTTTCTTTTGAATCACAAACCATGTTACACAAACCTAGCGTAGCCGCTAAACTAATTGAAAACTGGGATGTTTTTCTTGCCTTGACGCGAGCAGGCGGTATTAAGGGGACACTTTCTTTTGAATCACAAACCATGTTACACAAACCTAGCGTAGCCGCTAAACTAATTGAAAACTGGGATGTTTTTCTTGCCTTGACGCGAGCAGGCGGTATTAAGGGGACACTTTCTTTTGAATCACAAACCATGTTACACAAACCTAGCGTAGCCGCTAAACTACTTGAAAACTGGGATGTTTTTCTTGCCTTGACGCGAGCAGGCGCTATAAAGGGGGCACTTTCTTTTGTATCACAAACCATGTTACACAAACCTAGCGTAGTTCTAAAAAGGTTTGTTTACATTATATTATTACAACGCCATTTCTGACGTTTCGTTTCACCGCCCACCGCGTTTCACTGATTTTGCAACACGGAACACCTCGGGTATGCTCGGATATGTTGGCCACGCCCCCTGTCGACTAGTCGCTGTAGATATAGCGAAATCAACATGGCCGCTTATAATTTGTTAATAAATGTCGATCTCAAACTATTTTCTGTTTTTTTTCCATGTTTTTCCTTTATTATTTCAACTAAAATGAAGCATAATACGTTTGCCCCAAGGTAAGTTCATAATTACTTCTCATACCGTCGAGATTTGGCTTAATTTGACAATTTTAGCGCAAAAACAGTGAGGGCACTGATAGACAGCAAGTTCCGGATTTAGGTTAGGTTAGGATAGATTGGATATTATAGGTTAGGTTGAATTATTATAGGTTAGGTTCGATTATTATAGGTTAGGTAGGATTATTATTAGGATATAGGTTAGGTTAGGTTAGGTTGGATTATTATAGGTTAGGTTAGGTTGGATTATTGTAGGTTAGGTTCGATTATTATAGGTTGGGTTGGATTATTATTAGGATATAGGTTAGGTTAGGTTGGATTATTATTAGGATATAGGTTAGGTTAGGTTAGGTTGGATTATTATTAGGATATAGGTTAGGTTGGATTATTATAGGTTAGGTTAGGTTAGGTTGGATTATTATAGGTTAGGTAGGATTGTTATTAGGATATAGGTTAGGTTAGGTAAGGTTGGATTATTGTAGGTTAGGTTCGATTATTATAGGTTAGGTTCGATTATTATTAGGATATAGGTTAGGTTAGGTAAGGTTGGATTATTATAGGTTAGGTTAGGTTGGATTATTATCGGTTAAGTTAGGTGTGTTGGGTAAGGTTTGGATATAGGTTAGGTTAGGATTTAGGTTAGGTTAGTTTAGGTTTGGTTATTATAGGTTAGGTTACTATAGTTTAGGTTAAATAAAACAATAATTATAATAATACCTAAATATAAATAATTTAAGTTTTTTAAGTAACATAGAAATATTTTATTTTTTGAGTTTGGCCAAAACAGTACCTAACTAGAATTTACATTCTGAAATGATTCAAATTCTAGCTACTCGTATGTATTCTAGCTACTACTACCAGAGAAAATGTCATCAACAGAAATCATTCCAGCTGTCATCCCATACAACGAAAGTGAATTTTCGATTTACGTAATTAAAAATTAAAATGCTAAAATTGAAAATATCCCAAATGCAGTCAGATTCCTTTTATAGTAATTAAGGTAAATCAGAAGGTTTTATTTAAAAATATTTTATATAATCCTTGTCCAGCGATTCCGAATATTTACCAAAATGGCAATATTTGTTTTTGAAGGCAAGATGATCGCGAATCAAATAGTTTTAGAGTTACAAATCGTACAATTATGGATTATATCCCGTGATTTTTCACAGGTCTGCGCTAGTTGCTAATATTGTGTGTTGGTAGAACTATGCAGTGAAATGACGCATTTTTTCGTGGTTAGAAAAAAACTTCCCTTTTGAAATTAAATCTCATTTGGAAATATGTACCAGAAAACTAATATAAACACAAACAAAATGAAAAACCATTTAAAGTAATCTTAACGGATCTCGCCATTCCCATTCCCCAACTAGTGGAATGATCGCAAGTCGCGAGTTGTAACGGCACACGAACGACAATAATTTACAACGATAAATCGCATTGGATTATTACGACAAGTCATAACATTGAAATACCGAAATGATGGCGAACATTTCTGCATATTAGCTGTGCTGCCAACTTGAACACCGGGGCGGTATCGAGTGTTCGCACGCAGAGCCGGTGAAATGTTCATTATTAATTAATGTAAATGCATGTACCTAATGACAGTTCTTGGTTGAGCATGTAAGTCAGAGGTCGTCAACCAGGTTACAGGCCCACAGACTATGGTCGATATTTATCACAAGTTAAACAATCGAACATGGCCGATATCGAACACAGGTTAAACAACCGAACATGGTCGATATCGAACATAGGCTAAACAATCGAACACAGGTTAAACAATCGAACATAGTTATGATCCAGTTAAAAAACGGGATAGCAGGCCCTTAACGAATGAATTGACAGGTTTCCTAATAAACTTTCAGTAAGATACGAATGTGTTATCACGATGTCAAAACCTGTGTTCATAAAAATTCTATATTTTCGCATTTCGTCGTTGTATATTATCAAGGCAAATGCAGGTGCATGAACACGTGTTCCAATATATTACGAATTTACTAACAGTTTTCAGGAAACGGCCGGCAATCCTGTTTTTAACCGGATTACCGATAAGATATTTTTAATAAATTAGCAATACTCATTTTTCTCCGTGCGGTCGATGTAGAACACAGGTTAAACAATCGAACACAGGTTAAACGATCGAACATGGTCGATATCAAACACATGTTAAACAATCCAACATGGTCTATATCGAACGCAGGTTATACAATCGAGTATGGTCGATATCGAACGCAGGTCATACAATCGAATATGGTCGATATCGAAAGCAGGTTAAACAATCGAACATGATCGATATCGAACACAGGTTAAAAAATTCAACATTGTCGATATCGACTCTTGAGATAATTTTTTTCATGAAAACGGAGCTATACAAATCATCTAGTTAATAATAATAAGTATTATAGGTACCTACAATTAATACAGTTTTTCAGTACTTTGGGAAATTGAATGTGGGGAATAAATCTGGTTAATAAAAAATACTCTTGATTTACAGTACGAGCTTGCGGTTGAGGTTAAGGCGAAGCTTAATGCTAAATTACTAATTTGATTAATCTTTATAACGAATTGGTGTACATTATGAATACCAAAAAATATGCTTTAGATAAATTGAAGGTTTTCCTATCGCTTCGCTTAAGTAGAATACAAATGAAAATATAAGTTACTCAATAAAAAATATAAATGCAAACTGCTAAAAAAAATTTTTTTTCAATAGAAATGTATGAACGCATAAAGGAAACAATTTTTAAAAAATACAGTATTATAGGTAAGATTATCTGTGACAGTTTCACTTGATTAACTTTTTTGCTTTCTTATAAAATAATTTACAAAATAAATAAAAAACAGTTTTTTGCTTGAAATCGAACGTTTCTAGACTCCGCTTGTCAAGCGATTTAAACGCCTATTACCTACGATATAAGCTATACCAAGAATATACACATTTTTGGCTTGTAGCTTCCTCTTAAAGGTTTAAAAATCGATTTTCGTTGATAATTTGGAAACCTTTACAGTTACTCAATTCTCTTGACAAAATGAGTCTAAATGTTTGATTCCAATTTTGTGTATCGCCCTCCGAAATGCCTCCAAATCATCTTGATAATCCCGAATGAAAGTTATCATTGACGATTCTGCTTCAAAAAACTTAGAAAAGCCAATTTAACTTAATAATATTGGTAAATATGTGCATTTTAAATCTACTTGCTTGTTGTTATTATCCTTGTTTTTCAACGTGTTTGGCATTGGCAAACTAATAAGAAGCACCCATTGGCAAACTACGAAAAAGTAGTTTAATGGGTCGCTAAAGTATGTCCACTGGACCTAATTCAGTGAAACCACTCGCGTTGTCTCACTTACGTATCTTCACTTTATTAATTAACCCCTGGTGTACATAAATTAAAAAAATATTGCGCTATCTCTACTCTATTTTTGTCATAAATTAATTATGTTTATGCTAAATTATGTTTTTGTACATTTTACCGTCTTACCATATTTAATAAAGGCAGTACATAATGTAGCATAATTTTCCCTAGAATTTATTGATAAAATTATTTTATTACCAACTTTATCGCTAACCTGAGACGATAAGTTATTTCCAATAAATAGTTACAATTTTGAATTTAAAGTTCAATCAACTTAAA
Organism: Hesperophylax magnus; assembly: GCA_026573805.1. NCBI lineage: Eukaryota > Metazoa > Arthropoda > Insecta > Trichoptera > Limnephilidae > Hesperophylax > Hesperophylax magnus. The sequence continues at coordinate 3,945,901 of JAIUSX010000061.1, read as the reverse complement.
TTGTGTTATGTTTTTCGTGTGTATGTTTTTCCACTATATATTTTTCTTGTATAATGTTATGTTATTCTTCTATTATTTCGCTTTATAATTTACCTCTTTTTACATTTTGACACGCTTACAAAAACTAACTTTAAAAATAATAACAATATATTAAAAAAAACAATATCTGACCAAATTGATAATTCACACAAATAACAGAAAGACAGCCGAAAGAAGTATATTTAATATTGATCTCAGTACTCCAACGTCAAAGAGGCATTCCCCATTTAAAATTAAAATTACATTATGCATGAAAGGCTGCATATACATTTGCGAAACTAGACGCGAGTTGAACAAAAAACAATTATTGAAAAAAAAAAACGAAGGTATTACGAAAAGTATTTGATTCGCGCATATTTGGTGTGTGCTACAGTGTACCTACATTAATTAAATAATAATGCTAGTTAAATTTAATAATTTACTCGAAGAAAATGTATAAACACTCAAAAACCCTCCTAGCAACTAGTAAATAATTTAACTGAGAGACATAAGGTTAAATTGTCGTCCAATACAATGTATTTTGTATGAAAACGTTAGCAGTAAATAAATATTTATTATAACTTTGTTGTAAACGACAAGTTCTGGCAGCTAACGTCCTTGCTTGTCAAGCAACTAGTAAATCACATTTAAAGTCACTTAACAGCTTTAGTACGTGTAATTAGTTATTGTTAATGGTTCCCAATGATTTATACTGTATGGTAATAATAACAATTATTAATATTATCTGCCGACCGATCATACATAATCTAAGCGCAAAATTATATGTACATTATGAAGGTCTTTAGATTCACTTGTAACATTCTCGGATTGGCTTATCCAATATTTATTTCCACTTTTACCAATTGAAACTTAGCGAATGCAAAGTTGAGCGAAAATTTACCCTTACCGAAGACTTTTAATTTAGGTATTTATTATAAAAGCAATTTTACATATTGTGATGAAAAAAATCTGCATTTTACGAGCTAAAATGAGGAAACTAGTAATATTTACTATTTTAACACACATTCGTAAAGAAACTTATTATTTTGGTTTAATAAAGCGACTATATATAATACAGAAATTTATTATAAAAACCATTACATTATATTAAAGTCCCCAAAAGAACTTCACCAACAGAAATCTTTAAATAGTTCGATGTTCCAAGTATACAAAAATACCTTCACTGTGTTTATCATGTCGAAAAAGACAAAAAGCAAAAAAAACTAATTATTAGAAATTTACTCTTTCTTTTGAATATTTTTGCATTTGTGTGTAGTATTACTTTGATTGTGAAATTGTTAACCTCGAAACAGGATTAGTCCTAGTGAGGTTGATTTTTATGAGAAAAAAACATGATTTATGTATGGTGAGATGCAATAAATAAATAATACAACATTATTATATTACGTTTAAAAAATTGAAAAAATCACCATATTTGTTGTACTATGTTTTCAAAGTCGGTGACCACCGTAATTCAAAAACAACTGGACGGAATTGAATGAATTTATACAGTTTATTGAAAGCATAGAAATCTAGTGCGTGATCGAAAGATTTTCTCATTTTTATTATTAAAACTTCTATTTTTTATAAACAATAAACTAGCGCTTTTTCCTTGAAAATTATGCGAGGCCGCCATTTTATTTTTGTTCAACCAAAAAAAGCTTTGTTCAGGCACTAGATTAACTATTAATATAACGATTTTTTATTTGATTGATTTTAGACGACCAGTAAAATGTTATGATGGGCACCGCATAAATGCAACTTGTGAGATGCAGTCGAACAAATATGGCGTTAAGTTGGTTTAAAATATATATATATATTTTTTTTAAACATTTTTGTCAAATAAAGTTAAAACATAATAAAATAACTTGGTATTATTTGTTTTTTAAAACAAATTAAACTACTTTAAAAAAACTACCCTAACCCGTTAAGGAATTATCAGAAAAAGAACCGACTAGTATTTTGAAAACTTCGCCATAGAAGTTACTGAAAAAACCCTACCCAAACCATGAACTTGAACCATACAAGTCACTTAAAACCCTTCTATCTAAAACCCAGTTCGCTCCAGCAACAGAATCTCCTCACTAGGAATACTAAGAAAAGATTCTATATCTCTTTTTTTATATTTATGTGTCACATATCTTCTTAAAATGTAAAAGTTATTGGGTAATTAGATAATAATAATAAAAATACTTAGTACAATTATTATTATTTAAATTATTACAACCAATTATTGCACTCTTTTAATTAATCACCAATTATTTTAATTAATCAACGTCACACATTCTTACAATAACCTAAGATGAATTCAAGAAGTGCTTGCAAACATTATAATATAAATATGAATATTTCCCCCTTCCACTAGCACACAAGATAGTAAGAATTATGACAATAAGTCGTAAATATGTATTGGTTTTAAGTCACTAGCTTTTATAAGTTTTAAACGTAAATCACAAGTAAGTTATAAGTTTCAATATTTATTGCTAGATATTCTTAGTTGTAAGTTACTAGTTATATTATGGTTCTTAGTTGTTAAGTCGCTAGTAGTCTAAGTTACAATTTTAAGTTAAATAAATAAAAATTCAATTTTATTAGCTATAACTTATTGAATCGTATAATTCTCATTGTAATATTTAATAATTTGAATGAAAAAGTCCGAGCTGCGACCGTTAACTTTTTTTTATTTTCTGTCTGTCTGTTTCATATTTTAATTAAGAGTTGTTGATATAATCTTCGTCAATGATTAAATAAATTAAGCTGTAAATCGCCCTTGAGGTGATTTTCTCACAAAAAAGGGCGTTATAGAAACCATCCAATTATTATTGTATTAAAGGAGTACATAAACAGTATGAAATGATTTTAGATTTTCACGGCCAAAAGTATTATCTTGATTAATGTTTGCTTTATTATGTTTTGCACTTCCCACTTTGATTATGGACACTCTAATGCTGTCGAAACGTTAGCTAAAGATGGAGGAAACGCAACACGCCATATTTTTTCATGTGACACACTTCAAAAGAGCGCCCCTGTCTATACAGGGTGTATCGGCACGTACACGACAAACTTTAACCAGCTATTCCTTAGCACATTTGGAGTAAAAAATGTTATGGGCACTTTGCTGTACGGTAACATTTTTTTTTTAATAAAAAAATTATTATTCATATTTCCAATGTTTTATCCTTTGTCAAAGTTTGAAAACCCGTCTGGCAATATTTTGTTCGAGTTTCGTTGAATATTGTAAGTACGTACCTACGTTGGCGCGCTTTTACAATCACAAAGAAATGGCATGGCACCATTCGTCTCATTTTTAACTGTTATTATTTAGTGTGTACGAAAGAGCGAGGACACTTTTTGACACACTTGCTAATAACAGCTGTTGAACACGAGGAACAATTCCAATGACAGTGACGGAGTGTGGATTTTTTTATTTATTTTTTGTTTTTAATTGAAAAAAAATGTTACCGGACAGCAAAGTGCCCGTAACATTTTTTACTCCAAATGTGCTAAGGAATAGCTGGTTAACGTTTGTCGGGTACGTGCCGATACACCCTGTATAGTTTGAAGGCAGTGGAGCTATGTCGTCACCCGTTTGCGTTATGAGGTGGGTTATTGTAGGGGCTGTAGGGAAGTATTTATTAATGCGGGTTTGAAGAGGCCCGAATTATATGAAGGAAGAAAAACAAAATTTGATAAATAATATTAATATATGATCAAACTCTACATATTATCTTCCTAGACTAAAGCCGAGAATACTGAAGAGGTGTGCAATATATTACTCATACCACCTCGCACTGTACCTGTAAATATGAACTGAAGCATTATGAGCTTTACAGCCGAAGCGTAATGTATTTAATGCGCCTGTAATGTGGCTTCGGACTATGGGCGAAGTTACGGCCTGCGGGAGACTGAATCTTGAATCTACCGTACTATACTCGCACAGAGACGGTATTTTCTTATATCCATAATAACTGCGCCAGCATTATGCGGAATTATGTGCTACTGCATGGCATTATGAGTTCGTGATGTGCGGCTTCAAATCTGCTGGTCTAAGCGCGTCCTGAACGCCTCAGAAAATGGACTTATTATTATTCAAAGTCTGTGCAAACTTTACCACTTATTCAGCAATATATTATTTATGATATTGAATACTGAAACAATGTAATTAACTAATTATCTATCATAATAATATGTTTAAAAATCCACTACAAATATTTTTGGCGCTACCCGAACTTTAACTAAGGTCATAACGCATTACATGCTTCCGCTGCAAAATGAGAGCTACCGCGTCACCCCCTACAGACTAGTAGGATAATAGTATAGAATCGCTGCTGTTATTATTAAATATGTTCGTTCTTGTTGTCAAATGCAAAAGGGTATTTTCACAAACTATGAATTCCGATAAAAATGCGTGCAAGATTTAAAGTTGATTTTTCTGATTATGATTTTCGCACTAAAAATATGTAATTTTTTTATTTTTATTCATAATTATTGTTGACTTTAAAACCGCACATTCCGAGACGGTTCCAATTGGCTACTACGTCATTATGACATAGAAACCGCCAATGTCTGGTAAGATGGATGTCCCAACGTTGGCCGGCGTGACGTCAACGCCACCCCCGCCGAATTCACTAATAAAAACGAACATGTGGCACAAAATGGCACATTTAAAATCGTTATAGAAAATATATCCGTTCACATAAAAATACCTTCATTATCGTAGGTTTTTTCTTCATTTTCATAAAAAAAAACACCTTTACCCTACTGAGGAAGTGTAATCTAATGGTTCTTACTTTCGTGCAGCAGATATGATTTTTATTATTTTTCACTCATTTTCTAACATCAAAATTCTTTCATGAACATATAGTAAATTTCATTGGCCTGTCTATAAGTCGAAAGCTTTTGCCCTGATGTAAATTGGCGAAATCAATTTTCTTTCAAATCTTCTAGGGATTATAAGTTCAGTGAATCATGTTATAAAGCCAAATCGAATAATCACTTCATATCTATAGCACCACCAGCACAATGCACATTAAAAAGGAAAACTAACCCTCTAACGATGGCTGCAAAACTTTTCATTATAATAAATAAAACGTTTCATCTTTACTACAAGTCTTTGAAAAGTATCCACGGCATATCAAAGTATCTTGGGGTTTGAGCTCCCTTAGAAATTCTTTAATTCGCTGAGTTCGGGCAGTAAATCTAATTAAAGATATTTCTCAAATGTAATGTAATGGTATTCAAAATCCTTTTTTTATTAAGTTAACAAGTTAGTTATTAATAAGTTCTGCAAGTATTTTAGTTTTTTATTATTTTTACAGCTTAGGGCCTTTTCAGGGCCTTAACCTAACCGTGGTTAGGTCTCAACGCAGCGTAGCGATCGTAAATGATTCTTTTTCAGTTGTGTAAAATTTGAAACACGTTTACTGGTTACAAGGACCAAAATTTTTTAACATCACGAACATGAACTGTATATACGGTTTCCACGAACACATTCCGGTTTGATCCCAGTGAATTTATATGAAAATGAAATACTTTGTGTACACCACTTTTAATCAATAATACATAATCAAATAACCTTTGAATTAATTCCAGAATTAGCAAATGTATATATTTTTTTTTCAATACGAAAAATTAGGTTACCGGACAACATTTTAGTAATGGATTCAGTTAAAACTTCAATGAGTCAAAATAATTTATTACTACCGTTAAATACATCCTCTTATACTTTGGCAATTTATTTGTTATTTTGTTCGTCGAAACCGTGTAAAAAATATTCAAACTTTGACACAACAAGACAATAATCCTTCTTAACAAAACATAATAATAATTTATGACGCGGTACAAACTGTACACACTGCACAGTACATTGCACACAGGAGACTAGCAAATAAAGAAGATTTGTATTTGGAAGACTCGACAATGTAAACAAAGTTGTATGTATTTACTGTAGACAAGTCACAACCTGACTACATGGTACTTGTTACTTATTACCTATACATAATCAGATAAACAACGAGAGGGACGTATCTACTACATGGAGTTAGTTAGATAAAGCTCAAACCCTTATTCCGTAGACGTCACAATTTCAGAAGCTAATAATGCATTATTTCGGAAGAAAACCATTGAAAGGTAGATATTAAAAAAATATCAATAAAATGAAAAGACAAAAGTGTGTTGTGTATTTGTACATATCAAAAGGAATTGTAATGTGCAGCAGATAACCTCAAACTTTGTAGTACCTACCGCCACCCACCGACATTTCGGTCTCGGCCAGTTTCGTCCAATAAACGAGTTTCGGCCACGGTTTCGGATTGAATTTATCAGGGCCAATTTATTCATTTTCAATTAGTTCACGGGCCGCAGGGGGTAGGGTACGTACATCTTGACATGGTTAACTTTGCAGTCAGTGGTGTCGCCAACCAATTTATATTTTCTAAAACGGGTTTAATAAACAAAGTCATAGAACGTAAACGCCGGCTGCCGGCCTATACGTTCATTCTTACAACAAGGGTCTCTTCAAGACAAGAGAAGTCTTCAGTAGTCAAATTTAATATCGTTTTTTTCTTTCACAGTTATTACGAAACCTTTAATTTTATCTTCAACAAATTCAACGAATTCAACGATATTAGTACTCTACTCCCTGTTGAAATTGAACAACGTCTAATTATAAAAATAATTATAGAAAAAACCAAGAGATTATCCAACACACCTAATTTTTAAAGAATTTAAAGTATTAAAATTTAATGATCTTGTCCAAAAAAAACATAATAACTCAAATAATAAAAGAAAAACAAAATCACAGCTTTTTAACTGAAAGTCGTACTCGTCAAAAACGTATATTTCCAACACAAAAATGTAACACCACTTTTGCTCAACATCATTACATATATCTAGGGAAAAAATACTACAACAGCCTACCCGAAAATATCAGAACAATAGAAAACGATAAACACCTACTAAAAGCAATTAAAGAGAAGTTCAATGTAAAAATACCAAAATAATGAAACTATCATTTTAATTAATTATAAATTTTAATTTTCATAATTACAAACACCAAATATTCTTAATCTTGATGCTCACCACTCTTCTAGACACAAGCGCCAGCTTCTGTAGAAGAGGAACATTAAAAAATCAAAAGCAGTGAAAGCTAATTGAATGAATTATTTTAGTTGACATTATTGATTATACTCTGTAATACTATTATATTACTCTGTAATACTATTATAATTATTTAATAAATAAATACATCGATCAAAAAAAAAATATATATATATAGTTTTTAACGTTAAACGTTATGCAAACTAATTCAATAAGCGAATCCAGTTCCTTAATTCCTAAATAATATATTCGTCAAATTAATAGTCTTTTCGTATTCGACAAATTCGGATGCAAAAAAAGCGTTTAAAAAAATCAGTTCAGTCATTCATCAATAGACACAAAACTAATAAAACTATTAAAAGTCAATCGTACAATATAATTCTTTTCTCTTTTTTAGAAATGAATCGCAGAAAGATTAAAAGAAACCCATTTAAAAGTAAATCGCGTAAAGCAGAAGTAGGGGGTTACTTTGGTACTAAAGAGTTCGTGATTTGTCAACTGGTGTAACTAATAGATTCTGGTCAGGCAAAAAAAAAACCTCGCCGTTGGAAACATCCGTTCAATGAGGTAAAGCTGCGAGAATATGAATTTATAGATTGACTGATTATGAAGTCTATTTTTAATTTGGTAGGCGGGAATGGGTACCGCCGCCCTGGGAACCATTTATTGGATGACCAACACCTCTGCCACAGGTCACCCCAAGTGGTTCGCTACGTTTGGTGACTTAGCAGGGGTGCCCGGGTTCATGGGTTAAGGTTTGCCCAGGTCTTGGTGGCGGGTGCGTCAGCCGACCTTCTGCGTGGCGGGCCGGTTGGGAGATGCTGGTTGAGGGAGACCCTTTACAACCGGTTACCGCTGTCCGGGCAGCTCGATAATAATAATAATAATAATACTTGGATGACTTGTATAGCGCCGTTTTTGTGCAAAAACACCTCGTACAGGTACTCAACACTCGATAGTACAGGGGCCCGACCCTCAGGCTCACGACTAAGGGTGGGCTGCCCCATCAGCGAGTGAAAAAACCCCGCCACTGCTGTTGTGCCGGTTCGTGACCGGAGGGGACCTAGCAGCAGCGTTTGGGGCGCATTGGATGCCCTCTCCAGCCGGACTCTCCCAGCCTATCGCCTAGCACCGCAGTGGGTGAGCTGGAACCAAACGCTCATCACTCTTGGACAGCCTGAACCCCAGATTCCTACCCACCCCTCATACCTTTCCTTTCCAGACCTTCCTTTCACCTCATACACTTACAAAAAAAAAAAAAAAAAACTTAAAATCATGAACCCACAACAAAACAAACTTGACATCGTTACAGCGGCGAGTAGCAGGCGTCCCCGGTGCGGGCCAAAACTGTTGGTAAATTTTGCCAACATTCGCGGCCTGCACACAAATCTAAATTCCGTTCATCACCATCTTTTATCCCAACGTCCCAACCTTCTCTTCCTATCCGAAACTCAGATAGCCGAGCCGCCAGACTCCTCCTATCTGGACTGCCCGGGCTTTACCCTTGCAAGCAAGTTCAGACCCAAAGGAGGAGTCTGCCTCTATAGTCGAGCTGACGTCAACTGTGTGCGACTATTGAGTCTGGAAAACTCCAGATTCGACGTAATGTGGGTGCGCGTCAATCTTGCCAGTACGGCAAGATTCTACGCATGTCTATACCGCTCACCGAACCATAACGAATCAGACACTTCCGAACTCTTCAAACATTTGAGCGATACTATTGATGATCTCTTGCCCCGCTACCTTTCGGCCGAGTTTATTGTTCTGGGGGACTTCAATGTTCATAACGAACCATGGTTGAAGTTCTCAGGCCCAACGGACTCGGCTGGCCGACAGGCGGAATCCTTTGCCATTTGCTACGGATTAGAGCAACTAGTTCAGGAGCCTACAAGGGTTCCTGATGTCCAGACTCACCGCTCCAATCTGTTAGACCTATTCTTAACTACTGTGCCACACGGTTATAAGATTGACGTCACAGCGCCTCTGGGATCATCTGACCACTGCCTGGTGACGACATCAATCCCCGTTAACCTCAGACCAACCAATGAGAGGCTGAGGAGAAAAGTGTGGCACTATAGGTCAGCAGATTGGTTCGGCATGCGGGCCCATTTTAACGCTTTTCCGTGGTCAGCTGTTTGTTTTCGGACTTCGGACCCTTCAAGATGTGCCCAGGAGATTGGTGAAGTCATCAAATCGGCGATGGATGGCTTCATACAATCGACTACTAAAGAAACTGGTGTGGGCTCAAAGCCGTGGTTCAGTCGACAATGCTCCGAAGCAGTTCGACGAAAAAACGCGGCTTACCGAGCCTACAACACATCTCGAACGTCCGAAAGCAGATCAGCATACAACAAATCGACAAAGGAATGCAAGAGAATCATTAAAAGGTCAAAATTGGAACACGACCTGCAGATCAGCAAAAAGCTGGCTGCCTGCCCGCATGGCAGCAGAGCATTCTGGTCGCTTGCGGGCTCAATAGGTCGGAATTTTTGCAAACCCAGTTTGCCACCTCTTACCAGACCTGACGGCTCACTAGCAAACACCGCCACCGAAAAGGCTAACTTATTAGGGAAAATGTTTGCGGAAAACTCGACCCTCGATGACGGAGGTGCTGTTCCGCCGTCGGTTCCTCACTGCGGCTTCTTTATGAAAAAGCTGAGGATCCGGCATCGGGATGTACTCCACGTTATACGGGGGCTCGATGTTAACAAAGCTAGTGGACCTGATGGAATACCTGCCCTGGTATTGCAGAGGTGTGCTGCGGAAATAGTTCCAGTTTTGACAAAGCTCTTCAAAATGTCCCTGAAGTGTGGCACTGTGCCCTCTGGTTGGAAAAAAGCGGTCATTCACCCTATTCCCAAGAAAGGTGACCGCTCCAACCCGGCCAACTACCGCCCCATAGCGATCACATCAGTTCTGTCCAAAGTGATGGAACGTGTGATCAACGACAAACTGCTCACATACCTCGAGAAGAACAAAATTATCAACGACCGTCAATACGGATTCCGGCGGAACCGCTCGTGCGGTGATCTTCTCGCGTATGTGACGCATGTTTGGGGGCGGTGCCTGGAACGTCACGGTGAGACCCAAACGGTCGCACTAGACATATCCAAGGCCTTTGACCGGGTCTGGCACCGAGGACTTGTCAACAAATTGCCTTCTTACGGACTTCCCGCATCCCTGTGTACGTGGATTGCTGACTTTTTAAGGGATAGGTCGATTCAGGCGGTTGCTGACGGTTTCACCTCTTCCTTACACTCCATAAATGCTGGCGTCCCACAGGGATCGGTTCTGTCTCCGACTTTGTTTTTGTTGCACATCAATGACCTTTTGACATGTGCACCAATTCATTGTTACGCGGATGACAGTACAGTTCATGATAGCTTTTTGTTTGACAAGCCCCCAAAGGGCACACAAACTCCAACGGCTCGGAGGGCTTTGAAGCAGAGAATGGACGGTTATCTCGAGAGTATTTCCTCCTAGGGTAAAAATAATCTCGTCGAATTTAATGTTTCAAAGACCCAATCCTGTCTGATTACGTCTAAAAGGGATCCAAATGACAATCTAGTCTCCTTCAACGGAAGCAATCTTCCGAACAGGCCTTCCATTGATATGCTTGGTGTAACTATAAGTGACCAGCTCAGGTACGGGGGCTCCATTGAAGCCAGAGTAAAGTTGGCCTCTCAGAAGCTGGGCGTACTGTACAGGGCCCGCAGATACTTTAATAGTACACAACTGCTGACCCTGTATAAATCGCAAGTGCGCCCTACTCTCGAATTTGGTAGCCATCTCTGGTCCGGAGCCCCTAAATACCTGAAAAAAACCCTTGACTCTGTGCAAAAACGGGCGGTCCGTTTGATAGATTCCCCAATCTTAACAAGCGGACTGCAATCTTTAGAGCACAGGCGTCAGGTAGGTATGCTGTCCTTGTTCTATCGGTATTACAATGGAAGATGCTCTGAGGATCTAGCGTCATTGATCCCTTCGGCATCGGTGCATAGTCGGGATACACGCCAAACGCGCGCCCAACATTTGTACACGGTTGACATTTGTCACATGAGAACGGGTCGCTTCTACGATTCGTTCTTAAGTTCAACAGCTCGGCTGTGGAACGAACTGCCGGCCTCTGTGTTTCCTCCCTCCTACAACATGGGAATCTTCAAGACCCATGTTCACTCCTTCCTCTCCACAAAAAGACCCTCCACACAGCATCCCCAAAGATGACATAGGCCCTGAGGGAAATTATTTTCTTCAGGGCCTCCTGTGTGGAGTTAATATAAAAAAAAAATGGCTAAATAATAATTATTGTACTTGTTAGCGATCTGTGACCGGTATTGCCCATGATTCAGATTTTTTGTTACAATTTTTAAGTAGATATGAAGGTCTGATTGTGAGTTGAAGATTGCGGGTTAGATTCCTCCGCGCAGCAGTGCAAAAACATGTTGCCAGTATCTATTTTTTTATAATACTTTTTCCAATTTGAACGTTGATATTTGACATTTTCATCAGTCAGTCTTCGGTCCATAAGACCTTAAGTAAGAGTAAACTTACTCATAGATTATTTTCCTGGAAAATGCTAATAATATTATTTGCAACTATTCCTTCTAGCAACGTGATGTAAATAATAAGTTACATTGAGTAAAGCTCCCAAAAAACTTTAAATAAAGATAATCGCTGTTTGAATCATTTCTGTGGCGCCGTTTTCCTGAAATATTGTTGTCTAAAGTATTGTTTTGGTAATTGTGCATACTAAGAGTGCAATAGTAAGTGATTTTAATGTAAATATTTGTCAATCAAATAAATTAAAGCACTTTGTTTTTACCATGATAATCTTTATTTTTTTTAAATCGACATGTTTCGAGAACGATGTTCTCTTCATCAGGACATAAATTGTACTAAAACTAATTGTCAAGTATAGAAAAAGGCGTGGGTAGAAATGAAAGTAAGTGGTGGGGGGGAAGAGGTGGAAAGGGGAGGAGCTTAGAAGATCAAAGACAAAAAAATTACAATGGAAATATGTTTAGGATAGGGTTATTCACAAAATTAATTTGATAATTAATAATATTTAAAAAATTTCTATTGACATTTTTCCTAATTTCTAATATTTCTAAAAGACCTAAGTGAAAACCACTAACGTTAGTGTGTAAAATTTTTAAACATGTATTTATATCAAATAAATGGTTAAATTCAATTAGATGGTTAGCAAATTCCGAATAATTATTGCTATTTAGACATCTCAAATGTTCCTTAAGTCTCGTTTCAAAATTTCTGCAAGTTTTACCTATGTAAAAATGGTCACAATCATTACAATTCAATTGGTAAACTCCGGATTTTTTCGTTTTTTGGTGTTTGTCCTTGTTATTTAAAATATTATTTTCCAATATATTATTTGTATAAAAAGCTGGCTGTATTGTATTGGGGATTTTTTTCGTTATTAAATTGGAGGTTTGATGATTTACAAACAATATTTTTCTCCATTGTTTTTTTAATATTATCACTAAGCAATGGGTAAATGTAAGACAAATGAAATTTTTTAATAATTTTTTTGTTTAATATGTCGTCTATTAATTTGGAGTTATAACCATTATTATATGCAATTATTTTAATGGTGGTAAGTTGTTACGTAATACAGTCTCCCTATTAAATTAAATGAAGCATAGTTACCCCAACTTCCCCTCGCAGCTAGTCGCGGCGTGTTCAACACACGCGTCCAGATGGTCAAAACACGTGATAGACCACACGCAGCGCCGCGGCCACAAGCCCATCGCCTAGCCGCGCTTCCGTCAGTCTAGAACCGACCTTCGGGACATCGACAGCGTCCCTTGCAGAGCGAACCGAAACCGCTCGCAATTAATATCACGCGCAGATTACGTAATATTAGGAACAGACGTGATCTTGTTCCGGTTAATAATTAATATCACGCGCAGCCAAGTCACAAACATGTGCCGACATCACCACTCTAGCTTCACCGTCGGAGCCTTTCTTCCGGTAAATTCCAAATGTGACGCAATAACGATTGACCGTTGCGTACCCCGGAGACGCAGAACATCTACAGCTCGACACGTCACGCCGCTACCCATCATCAGAACCTGGAAACCCGTAAGCTTCCAGTACACCTCTTTCTTGTGTTCAAATCATTAATACTGTAAAATCCTCGTTTCATCCGGTCGTCACAGAGAGTGAAGAGAGTAGAGATCCAATTTATACCTGTGTTTCTTTAGAAGATGATTAATATACCTTGTGCCTTTTACTCATGTGTTATTATTGTGATGGCCTTTCCAACCTCCTGACCGATGGACGAGTTGATGATCAAAGGAGCTGCCCACCCCTGATCGTACACGAATCTCATCTGCTTTACCTTTCTACTGAGCTTAGCCAATTTATAACCAGGTTCGAGTCCTGGTATCCATAAGTTGCACTGGCGCAAACGTGTTTTTTCTCTGGTTATTAATCGTCCATCGGGAGGTCAAATTGGAAATAATCTTGTACCCTTTCACTGTGTTTCATGCCTTGTTTTGTATTAACCATTGAATAATTATGTTTTTCTTCCAATAAATCATAGCTGTTCTACAAACCATCGCGTCAAATCTAAAACAACCGTGTCACATTAAAACTATTCTGTGTTAAATTACAAGTTTTACGAATCGTCACTCGACAAAATTTAATTACCGGTATTCTATCAAAAGGTGCGCAACCAACATTCACTTCTTTTCGGACACCTCAAACATCACATAGTGATCCTTAACCATGAAGGTTTACTTTCCGAGTACAACTATTAGAGGAAACGAGCTACATTAAACTACAATTCAACAATTTCAAATCTTGTACATGATACAAAATAAATTTCTTGTTTGTGGATGTGATATAAGACTTACCTTGCTTAAGCATACCTTGCCTAATCATGAACACAACCAAGGAAAATTAAAGCCTCTCAGCCATTTGACAATTTCGCTTTATATGTAATAAAAGTGGGTAGTGTATCCTTTTTGTAAAAAAAAGTCTTGAAAGCCGACCTACTCCTTACATATAATTGAGATTCGCGATTGACGTGAAATTCCCCATCTGTCACACATTGCTAATTGGCGCAACTTTGACGGGATGTAAGGAAGCTTGCGTGTAAATAACCAAAAGCTGGTTCTGCCTAAATTCAGACAATTGGTCACGAATCACAAACAACCCTCCATTAATTGTTGAAAGAACAAACAATACTTCCTCGAAATCTGTATTCGGAAATTTTTCGGAATTTTGATTTTTCGGAAATTTTTAATTTTTCGGAAATTTTATTTTTCGGAAATTTTCTCACTTTGAAGTTTTTTCGGAAAATTTTTTCAAAACGCACATCTCAGGGACTTTTCCATCAAAATCCCAGGACAACCCCTGGCCGTTTTTTTCACAAATCAAGGACTTTAAAATTTTTTCGAGAAATTTAATTTTTCGGAAGTTTGAGTTTTTCAAAATTTTTTCAAAAACGCACATCTCAGGAACTTTTCCATCAAAAACACAAGGAAACCGCTGGCCATTTTTTTCCATATTGGGACTTCAAAAAAATTTTTCACAAAATTCTTCACCCATCATCGCAAGCTCATTTTTTTTTTTTTTGAAAAAACTCAGCCACAACACTCTGACAATTCTTTTTTCTTCTCACAATGTCTAACTCAACTAGCCACAAAATGAATCCTCAAAACAACACCTTAGGCATAATAGCCAACATCTGCTCTCGAAGTACTCAAAGCTTAGAAAAGGAATTAAAAGACAGGAATATTTCTCCTTTCAACAAAACCAAAAATGTCCTGATTAAGTACGCAACATATTACAACAGGACATATATTAGGAGACTGCAATTTCAACCCGGCAGTATAACAATCTCTGACACAAGCATACCTACTTGCTCAGAAATTAAACCACCAATTACACCCGTCAAGGAAACCACAAAACCCTTCGACCTAACTGGATGGAAAATTAAGTACAACGGCAATACTAACGTAGAAGATTTCATCAACCGAATTGAAGAAACAGCCGCGATACGCAACATTCCTACTGAGATACTACACCGTAACTTCATAGATCTCATCTCGCACGAGCTACTCTCCTGGCATAGAATCCACAAGAAAAAAGTAAACTCCTGGCCCGAACTCAAAGCTGCACTCCTGAAAAGTTTCGCACCAAAAGAAACACAGCATAGGATTAAGTCTACTCTGTTTTCCATCAAACAATTCTCCAACGAAACTGTAGCACAATACGCCCAGAGAGCAGATCTTCTAAACATCAAACTGACAACTCCAGTCCCTGAAACAGAGCTAGTCCCTATCTTGACTGATGGCCTCCTAGCAAGATATGAGAACATAATAACCTCTCAAAAAATATCCTCAGTAGAACAACTCAAAGATGTCTGTCTCCTATTGGAAAACTATCAAGATAAAAGAAGAAACACCAAGACTTCTAACGAGCCCCTTCTACCAAGCCTCGCCTCTCGGTCATCCAATCAAATTAAACCAGAGTTTAACGAGAAGAAGTTTTGCACCTTTTGCAAAAGAACCGGACACTCACAATCATCTTGCTAAAGCAAAACTTTCGTATACTCAAGATAACAGAGGTCACCAAAAGCGCCCCCGTGACCATTCTCCTCAACATAACAACTTGAGAGAAATCTTCAAGAGATCAAGAAATAATCTTGAAAGAATACATCCTTCTAACAACTTAATTGCAAGACCACCTACAGATTTCTCTAAACCTCCGCCAAATTGGTCCAAGAGAACTCCAAAAAACTAAGATTCAACCCCTCGGAAGTTCATTCAATATCTAGGCCTACTGAATGGACCGAGTGGTTGAAACACATTGCATATTTTAAAGAGGCCTTACAACTTTCTACAGTGAGCTGCACTCAAGCTAAAGATGGTCGCCCATACGCGCAATTTTCTGTTAATGACGTCGTCTTCTCTGGACTACTGGATAGTGGAGCTTCAGTTAGCTGCCTCGGCGGTAACGCCCACATCCCCTTTGTCAACAATGGATTCACAATCAACAAACACCCCGCTTTCGTCACCACTGCAGACAACAACACTCAAAAAGTCACAGGAGCAATTGTCCTACCTGTCAAGTGTGGAAGTAAATCAATTCCAATAAATTTTCTAATTGTACCAACCATCACCCAGAAATTTATTCTTGGAGTTGATTTTTGGAAAGCATTCAACATTGCACCCCAGGTTTTCAACCCATGCAACAACACCACACCCACCACCTCAATCAACGAAATCCGTACAATAATTCCGTACGAGAACCTTCACCCACCACAGGCCGAACAACTGGAAGGCATGATCAAGAAATTTGAATCAATCTCGTTCGAAAAGTGTGGACTTGGTTTGACAAATTTAGTCAAACATCACATCAAGACAAATGGACCACCTATCAAACAAAGATACTACAATTTGGCTCCCCAGAAACTAAAACTGTTGGAGAAGGAACTCGATGATATGTTAAATATGGGCATCGTGGTTCCCAGCAGAAGCCCCTGGACCAACCCCACACTCTTGGTATCCAAAAAAGACGGTTCCGCCCGATTCTGCCTCGACAGTAGAAGACTTAATGCCTGCACTGAGGCTGACGCGTACCCACTTCCGCTTGTACACGCAATCCTGGATAAACTACGCAACGCAAAATTCATCTCTTCAATATATCTGTCCAAAGCATTCTGGCAGATACCTTTGGATGAAGTTTCATGTGAAAAAACAGCATTTGTAGTGCCCGGCAGAGGAATGTTCCACTTTAAGAGACTCCCTTTCGGTTTAAAAAACAGCCCTGCTGAGCTACAAAGACTGATGGACAGACTGTTCGGCCCCGAATCCGACAATAATTTGTTCTGCTACCTGGACGACCTAATAATCATCAGCGACACGTTTGAAAAACACATCGCCACCCTAGAAAGAGTATTCCAACAACTCAAGTTTGCCGGATTAACAATCAACCTAAAGAAATCCGAATTTTGCAAATCACGCCTACGCTACCTCGGCTTTGTAATAGACGAAAAAGGTCTAAGGACCGACCCTGCCAAAGTCGAAGCTATGACAAACTTTCCCAGGCCAAAGAATGCTAAAGAAGTTAAAGGTTTCCTTGGTCTCGCCGGATACTACAGAAGATTCATAAGGGATTTCTCCACAATAGCGGCCCCCCTTAATAAAATTACCGGTACCCGTAAAGGTGTCAGTAACTTCGCTTGGTCTGCCGAAACTGAAAAGGCTTTCACCTCTCTAAAAACAGCACTGCAATCTGCACCGGTACTAAACTGTCCAGATTTCAATCTGCCTTTCACCCTGCATACAGACGCCTCCAATGTTGGAATCGGCGGAGTCCTAACACAAGAATTCCCCGACGGCGAACACCCAGTGGCATACTTCTCTCGTAGTCTAAACAAACACGAAAAAAACTATGGGATAACTGAAAAGGAACTACTCGCAGTCATGGATTCTATCCACCATTTCCGCGGCTATATCGAAGGCAGTAAGTTCTCAGTCATCACCGATCACAGTAGCCTAAAATGGTTGGTATCATTAAGCAACCCATCTGGCAGATTGGCCCGCTGGTCGTCTCGCCTATAACAATACACCTTTGATGTCATCCATCGTAAAGGCGCAGACAATATTGTCCCAGACGCCCTCTCAAGAATAGAACTCGCCACTCTGACCTCCGAAGAAGCAACACCAACTCCTACCACCAAAGACACTTGGTATTTAAAAACCTACGAGGAATGCAGGAACAACCCGCAAAAATTTCCCAACTTTATTATAAAAGAAGGTCGGTTATATCGTAACTGCAAACCACCACTGTCTATACTCGAGGACTATGCTTGGAAGTTAGTCATTCCCTCAGAGGACACACAAAAAATAATCATCGACAATCACAGCGGCCCCGGATCCATACACCCAGGAACTTTCAAAACCTATAAGAAGATAGCCTTAAGGTATTACTGGCCAGGCCTGTTTAAACAAGTTCGCAACTACATCTCTAAGTGCGACATTTGCAAAGCATACAAACATAGTACTGCACCCCCATCTGGTCTCATGAATAACCCCAAACGAGCAGACAGGCCATTACAATCATTCTCTATGGATCTCATCGGCCCTTTTCCCAGAAGCTACGCCGGAAACATGCATATACTTAGCATAGTGGATGTATTCACCAAGTTCTGTTGGATCTTCCCATTAAAAAGAGCCACAGCCTCTGCAATCATAAACTTGTTAGAAAAAAACATTTTTATCCCCTACGGCACTCCTCGCACCATCATTTGCGACAATGGAAAACAATTCATAGCCCTGGAATTCAAGGAATTTCTGGCCAAATATGGCATAAAAGATATTTTCTATAATACCCTGTACACGCCTCAAAATAATACGGTAGAGCGTTACAACCAGACCATCAACACAGCTCTGGCAATCCTGGTTGACAAAGATCAACGAACATGGTGCAAAAATCTAGAAAAAATTCAAGCTGCACTAAACAATACAGTGAACCTCACTACTGGGTACACCCCTTTCTTCCTCAAACATGGTATGGAACAAATTGTCCATGGCTCCTTGCATTGGGACGCTAGCCTCCCATCATCTTTTCCTCCTTCTACTGATAACCCATCAGAGAACTATGCTCACCGTCTTGAAGAACTGTCCGCTATCTATAGCGAAGTCACAGATGCGTTGATACTTGCTCACAAAAAGAGTGCAAACAGATACAATTTACGCAGGAAACATGTTACCTTTAAGGAAAACGACATAGTTTGGAGACGCAACAACACACTCTCACAAGGTGCTCTGTATTTCTCTGCAAAACTAGCTCCTCGCTTTATTAAAGCAAAAGTCCTGAGAAAAATCTCCGATGTAGTATATACCCTATCGGATGCCTCTGGTAAACACATCGGCAACTATCACGTAAAAGATATTGTCAAACTAGGAAGTGTGGACACAACAGACACCACCTTCACTAGGTCACACTCACATAGCTAACAAACTTTTGGCTCTACCTTTGTCCCACGAGACTTGGCCTTCGTGCAGACAAACAGCATGTCTTAACGCGTTAGTTTCATATAAAAACTCGCATTTTTCGACCTCTGCAAGGTAACCTTTTTTTCTAAAAACACAGAAGTGTCAACTGTGGTTTTAAATCATTTCTCACCCATACTTGTACTATTTTGCTCTTTTGTATAAACCCTTTGTTATTTTTGTTTCTTTGTCACACCTCACCGTGTAATGTATATAATTGTACTCATATTTTGTACGTATCTTCTCTGGAACTGATATCATTCCAGTCAAGAGACTTTTCTGCTTCCCAAACAATTGATGCTCCCGGAGTCGCGTCCCTGGACATTAATTTGTTAGTCATTACCATTCTGACACTTACGACACTAAATACATAACTATTTTTTGTCGTAAATACCACAAAAGTCACGTACAACATTGTTTTGTAAATATTTTTTTTTCTCTCTTGTTCTTCACATTTGTTCTTTCACATTGTTCTTTCACACTTGTTCTTCACATTGTTCTTTCACATTTGTTCTTCACATTTGTTCCAATGGGTTCCATCGTACATAAAACAATGACCCTTTTGCAACATACACCCAATTGAGGTGAATATTCTACCCCTGTAACTTGTAATCATAATGCGTGTGTAAATTCCAGTTTGGTATCGTCATTTGATTCAAGTTTACATAGGTGTAACAAATAAAAAGTTACAATTACTTTGTTTTAAAGTTTTTTTCAGTTTTTTCTAAAAAAATTGAATGGCGCTCAACATTCCCATTTGCTCTAATTTGTTGTTTTTTCAGAATTTGATATTGACACGTCAATTCTGAAAAAGGTTGTTGTAAAGGAGAACAAACGCCGATTTGTCCTCCTCATCAATAACATTGTATCATACTTAACACCTTTCGGTCACATTGAGTATGTAAAATCTTAAGATCTCAACTTCCTGACCCCAATTTGTTATATTATGTACTATATTTTGACTTAAATAAGCATTAATTTGCCTTGTCAAATACACCGAGCCAGGTCACTTATATTAAGTCATCCTGTGTCTCTAGGTGCCTTCTGTATCAAATTTGTATCATAAAGTTCACAACATTCATGTTTGTGGCAATTTTGGCAACACCAAGTGTGTTTCCTGTTTTTGTTTGGTCATTTTAAGTAAGTAAAACCCTAAAAGGTCTTAAATAAACCACTACAAACCTTTTTTGTAAGCAAAGAGTAAGTAAAACCGATTAGGTCTCTTTTGCTATATGTGTGTCTTGTTTAAGACATCCTTGTAGGCATATGTTTTGTATTATTGCCAACTTAAAGCATAAACCCAACCAAAGGTTATGCCATCACAACATTTTGTAAGCAAAGAGTTAGTAAAACCAAATAGGTCTCTTTTGCTATATTTGTGTCTTGTTTAAGACATCCTTGTTGGCATATGTCTTGTATTATTGCCAACTTAACGCATAAACCCAACCAAAGGTTATGCCATCGTCTTTTTGATAATACCAATAGCCACTACTTGATTGTTTTTGACATTGTGTATGTATCTTTTTTCCGGTATTGAAATGGTACTTTTTTTATTATTGAACGTTGATATGTTATTTTCATGATACATGAGAATGTTACAATATCCACCATGATACGAGAAGTTCGTTATAATTACTTTTTAGTGGCTTACATACACTGTGGCCAAAGAGATAATTTGTCCCATTAAATGGTTATAAATATCTATGTTGTACCTTTCCTTTCAATACTAGGGTTCTTTCGTAATTTGTTCAATTTCTACATGAGACGTGAAGACGTTATAATACTTACCATGATTCGTGCGAACGATACAATATCTTGTTGTTGTTTTCTTTAAATAAGTTGACACTATGTACTTGTTCTACCGGACGTAGATCATTTTACCCTGACTTGTCACCCTTAATTGGGGCCCTTTTTTGTATAACTCATGACACTGAGGGAAATGTCCTTCACTGTAGTGGGAATTTTTTTGTTCCTTTCAAACAAACATGAAGCTGTGCATTCAGCAATTTTTTACGCTAACTGATACCTGTGGACTTCTTGTCAGCGGACCCAAGAACCATCCACTATCCATTGACCATGGACTAGCCATCAGCTTCACTGTTGGTTATGAGGTATCGTGTCGTGGGAGTTAATTGAGACAGTGACACAAAACCACCTAACTCGTTGTCTGGGAGACGAATAAGAAAAACTCCCAGGTTTGTGAAACTTGAGCAAGGGTCTGTCTTGTTCTCACAAACTGTAGAAGATTAAATACGACCCCTAATCTTTCACCAAATACACGTGAAAGATTAGATTGTTATTACTGTGTATTCTCCTTCACCTTTTCATCAAATTCATGTATATTTGTGTAAAGAGTTAGGAAATTTGCTGGTTGATATATTTCGTCCTCACATAGAGATCGAATTGGGAATTAGCTCAGTCACTATCAATTTTCGCTACTCAATCCTCCATCCTTCTCCCCTCCATCAAACTCTTGTACATTTGTAAAAGTTAGGAAATTTGCTGGTTGACCACATTTCGTTCTCTGAAAGAGATCGAACGGAGAATCAGCTCCATCACCAGCAGACCTTCTCGCTCAACGCCATTTATTTTTTTTTCCCCTCATTATCCTTGAGGTTAATTTCATGAATCTGGAAGGTGTACCCTACGCACATAGCGTATCGTCTGTCTATAAGACAATCTTTATCCATGAAATTTGCTTCAAATCTCTCCTTTTCACCCCATTCCTAGGTAATCAACACATTTCTTGTAATTTTGAAAGTTGTAAGTTGTTATCGCTCAAGCGCTAACACCGGCCATGGAAGGCCAACTTCTTTCAGAAACTCACTGTACAACCACCTACCTATACCTTGTATATCAAATAGGTAACCTCACGCCAGTCGTGATAGTTTTTTGTCTCCCCAATCTCGGGATACTCATGGTATAGTCAGCATATTGGATCTCTCTCTACTCTCTCTCACTCCTCTCTAACCAACGACGTTTTTTTGTCTTTTTGTCTTTTCTCTTGAACACAATTTGTTTCTCTCCAAACGTTTTGCATCATTGGTCTACTAGGCAGGTAAACTTCAAGAATTTTGGCTCTAATAATAACCTGTCCCTGGATTAAAAAGAAGACCAGCAGCCCTCCTCATCACCTGCAAGCTGAGCTTCTCTTCTTTGCCGCCTTCACTTCCATCACTCACATCTCTCCAATCTCTGCGTACCAAAAACACCCGACCGCACCCAAATTAGGTGTGAGTCGTGCGTGCAGTTGCAAATCAAGTTGTCTCATCATTCAAACATTCAA
Organism: Hesperophylax magnus; assembly: GCA_026573805.1. Taxonomy (NCBI): domain Eukaryota; kingdom Metazoa; phylum Arthropoda; class Insecta; order Trichoptera; family Limnephilidae; genus Hesperophylax; species Hesperophylax magnus. Next base: position 3,923,473 of record JAIUSX010000061.1, on the reverse strand, counting down.
ATAGGACCAACCTCAGAGCATGCCAGCTCAAGGTTAATTATGTTCCTGCAATCAACCACCTGCCGTTTGTGCAATCAACCACTTGCCGTTGTGCAAATCAACCACCTGCCGTTTGTGCAATCAACCACTTGCCGTTGTGCAATCAACCACTTGCCGTTTGTGCAAATCAACCACCTGCCGTTTGTGCAATCAACCACTTGCCGTTTGTGCAAATCAACCACTTGCCGTTGTGCAATCAACCACTTGCCGTTTGTGCAAATCAACCACTTGCCGTTGTGCAATCAACCACTTGCCGTTTGTGCAAATCAACTACTGGCCGTCGTACAAATCAACCACTTGCCATTTGTACAAACCAACCACTTGCCGAGGCGCAAACTCAACATAATAACCATTACACGCAACAACCATCAATCAACTTACTGGTATTACTCCATGTTATTACCAACTCCATTTCACCTTGACAACCACTGCGCCACCGCATCAGCATAATGGAATTCACGCTGGTACAACAACAAAACCCGGATACTTCTGGCCCTCCGCATCACCATCTCTCAACCACAACCAAGAAGCACAGTTCAATTTCTATGGCCCTAGTAATACTTGAGTGCAATCTCAAATGGTTGAGTTAACAGTGAAAATGTAACTTTTATAACTTCAGTGAAATTACGTCTACTTGGTACTCTACGAAAACACTACGGTCTTCAAACTTAGCTTACAGACCAATGAAATTTTAGAGTCCTTTTTGTTCTTTTTCATCACTGCATAAACTTGTATGTTTGTCTTTTTATCACTGCATAAACTTGTATGTTATCTTTTCATCACTGCATAACCTTGTATGTTGTTCTTTCATCACTGCATAACCTTGTATGTTGTTCTTGTCATCACTGCATAACCTTGTATGTTGTCTTTTCATCATTGCATAACCATGTATTTTTTCTTTGTTTTTCTCGTAAATCAACACTGTTTTTCTTCTCTCTCTACTTCCCTCACGACAAGGTGAAGAGGATTTTTAGCGCCTAAAGCTTCATTACCACGTCGCCTTTTACTGGCGGAGGGGGAATGTGTTACGTAATACAGTCTCCCTATTAAATTAAATGAAGCATAGTTACCCCAACTTCCCCTCGCAGCTAGTCGCGGCGTGTTCAACACACGCGTCCAGATGGTCAAAACACGTGATAGACCACACGCAGCGCCGCGGCCACAAGCCCATCGCCTAGCCGCGCTTCCGTCAGTCTAGAACCGACCTTCGGGACATCGACAGCGTCCCTTGCAGAGCGAACCGAAACCGCTCGCAATTAATATCACGCGCAGATTACGTAATATTAGGAACAGACGTGATCTTGTTCCGGTTAATAATTAATATCACGCGCAGCCAAGTCACAAACATGTGCCGACATCACCACTCTAGCTTCACCGTCGGAGCCTTTCTTCCGGTAAATTCCAAATGTGACGCAATAACGATTGACCGTTGCGTACCCCGGAGACGCAGAACATCTACAGCTCGACACGTCACGCCGCTACCCATCATCAGAACCTGGAAACCCGTAAGCTTCCAGTACACCTCTTTCTTGTGTTCAAATCATTAATACTGTAAAATCCTCGTTTCATCCGGTCGTCACAGAGAGTGAAGAGAGTAGAGATCCAATTTATACCTGTGTTTCTTTAGAAGATGATTAATATACCTTGTGCCTTTTACTCATGTGTTATTATTGTGATGGCCTTTCCAACCTCCTGACCGATGGACGAGTTGATGATCAAAGGAGCTGCCCACCCCTGATCGTACACGAATCTCATCTGCTTTACCTTTCTACTGAGCTTAGCCAATTTATAACCAGGTTCGAGTCCTGGTATCCATATGTTAGCAAAGTTCAGCTTTGAAATTATTTGGGGATAAAAGGATATTAATTAATCTATTGATCAAATAATGGAAAGTTAAGAGTTCTTATGAAAAAGGATTGTTAGATGAGTTGTGTATAAATTACATCAGCGTATGTTTCTTTTCGAAAAATATTAAATTCAATCTTATTATTAATTATAGTTAGGTTTAAATCCAATAAATTTATGCTACAATTAATTCCTATTTCTAATGTAAATTTAATGTTTTTTATGAATTTTGTTAAATATTTATCTTAAAAAATATTTGCCCTCACCTCAGACCCCAGCCTGGAAACCCCCCCTTGTGAGTGCTATAGCTACGCCCTTACATAACAGGCAACTACTGCAACTAAAATGGTTTGAAGTTGAAACTGCCTTCGCTTTATTACAAAAGAAAAAGAGCTAGAATGTTATTCACGAACATTTAGCTCTAGCATGACAGATTGTGTTTGAAATTAACAAGTTATAAATCACTGAAATTAATGTAATTGCCAACAATAATATGTCAGTAAGTTGGTTCATTATTTAAAAAAGGTGTGTTTAAACTTGAGTAAAGCCGGGCAGCAACTTATTCTTTGTTCCAACTGAAATTGTAGCATTTTCCATTGAATAAAATCGAACAAATTCAATGAGTGCAGCACCAGTAATAATAAATAATAATGATAATCAGTAATATTCAATTTGTCAGTGTAGCCGGCAATCACGCTCAATACCGCAATAAAGAAAATACTGTATGGCAAGAAAAACAATGGCAAACTATTATCCATTAGCAGTAAAGATAGTATAATAATGACAGCGTAAACCTGATAGCACCAGAAATGCACAATGTAAACGATGCACAATAAGTGCTTTTAAATGGATCATAGATGATGGATTGTAGTTGCGTCTATCGTGTGCTTACGGCGGGGTTTTTCCACGGACCTAACTCCTATTGTACTTCGATGACATAACGGCACTTAAAGGCAAACCATTTGAGCTAACAAACGGCCGTAAAAAATAAACTAATGTTGCGTTAACAGAATAGGGAAGCCAAAAACTCCCGACTCACCTCGAGTCAAGTGTAAATACATACAGCCATCGTGAGGCATTAGTTTTGTATTGATTTATCTATACGGTATCGTATTACATACCTGAGTATGCAGTGGTGTCATACAATTTCCGTCGCAACGGGATTCTAGTAAAAAGCTACTTAGTTAGCGAAATTCTGAAGAAAAGGAAAAGGTTTGGTTTTAAAATTCGCCCTTAAAAACTAAAGATAAATAAACTTACGATAAATTATATTTTATGATTTATCTTAAGTTTGAAGATTTTAATAGAAACTCTTATATAGGTTTAGAATATAAGTTGCAAGTCACCAGCTATAAGTATTTGTAAGGACATTTTTCACAAAAACGGGGCCATACAAATCCCCAAAATATTTTTCTTAGCTCAAACATGATATATTAATCTATAATTTAGCTGCTCGGGTGTAGAAATAAGTTTTTTGATACAGCATTTTGAATGTTTGGATGCATAAAAATAACGTAATTCGTAAAAAATTAAGAGTCGTTATTATTTTTTATCAAAATTTTTCTATATAACAATACAAAGTTATGTTCATTGCATTTATGATTAAAAACAAAATAATTAAACTTGAAAAACGTAAAAAATATGTTGGTTACATGAACACACGAACAAATTTATGGTATATAACATATTTATATTTTCAAAATCTAATAAGTCCAGACAAGTAAAAAATTACCAGTGAAAAATTTACGGTAAGTATATTGTAAGTTCAAAAACGATATAATTTTTCTTCTACGATTAATCTTCTCGATCCTTGTGAATCACAAAAGATGTAATCGATGTATAACATGACATGCCACGAAAGAACAATATTTTCAGGTAAACAATGGCATTTGCATGTAGATATTAAAAAGACTTTTAAATCAATCAGAATGGTAGCGTGTAAAACGTGTGAATTGAAAACGCAGCACCAAAATCTTATCGTGGTCAATCTTCCTTACTTGAAGAGTTCGGGTTATTGTTTTAGTCAGAAAACGTGGTATCTGCTAAACTAAAAGAATCCACAGGATTTACAATGTTTGCAATAACTTCATCCATTCATTGTTATGACACAGAATATGGTAAGTGTCGACTATCCGCCATCTTGCATCACTTACCATTCTTCACTTGAAACAGTATGTTGAATACCATTGATTACATATCTCAAAGCTTCAGTTAAAACAGTGCTACCATTACGAGAGTGATCTTCAGCGAAAGAAGACATCGGAAATCACCATTTGCACGAAAAAAAACGATTGTTGAAAAAATGTCAGTTAACATGGCTTACACCCGAGCTGCTCAGTTATATATTTTTTAAGGTTTTATATTTTAAAGCAATATTATTTTTCATTATACGTTACATACTATTTCTCCCTTTTGACGGCTTCCATAGAAATGTTGCTTGTAAATTAATTATGATGCGCGTAATTTCATCGGCCACTTGAGGGGGTAGTTCCACGCGGCCCGGTGTACGCTTGAGGGTGCATAGGGCAGAAGCATTATTACCGGGAATGCATTCAGTGCATCATAAATCAATCATACAATCACGGCCTCTTGCCCTCCGCACAAAAGGGAATGAGTGGGAACGTTTTGAATGTTCAGAATATATGATTTAATGGATTTTAAAATTATATTTATATTAATCATGAGAGGGCATTTTCATAAGGGTCCAGATATAGTTGTTAAATGCATATATGGATTCTAACAAATCAAATTTCATGAAATAAAATTACTGAAAACTAACTAACCATCACACCGCTTCCCTAAAATACCCATGTTCTTGCTTCATTAAAATTTACCCATCGTCTCATACATGATCTTTTGTTATTCTGACACGTTACACGATCCGACTAAAGTATTTAATTAATTTGTTCATGCCTTGTGGTCCTCGTACGTCCGCGACTACTTCTGTCTACCATTCATTGTCGCGTCATGTATTCTGCTGGCGAGGAAGTGAAGAATTCCACTCTAATAAAGAATGTTGATAAAATATTGTAGATGTTAAAAGAATATTAATTATTATGTAAAATAGAACATAACATAAAAATTAGAATTATTTAAGCCGATGCCATACGTATTAATGCAAAATCATGTGATTTTGGTTTGAAAATTTGGTCGCCTAGAAATGTTTCAGATGCTTTAATTAAATACTGCGAGTAGAATGCCTTTGAAATAATCGAGTATTTTTTATATAAGTCTTTTTATAAGCAAAGAAAAAAATAATGTATAAGGCCTATGAAAACTGCTTTAAAGTTCAAAATCACTTACTTACGAACCCATTTTCGGTTGTGATTTTATTGTATAATGTGGCTAATAAAGTTATTTATAAAATGATCGGAAAAAAAATTAATATTTATGCCTGAACATCCACAAAATAAAATAAAAGGCACTTTTTGGCCATGTTTTTTTCTTGCATAAATCAAAACAGGCGGATGGTGTTAAGCGGGAATTTAAACCATATCGCTATCTACGTAAGGGTTGTTATTGATAGCGGCTCAATTTAAAATATTACACGACGTAGTGCATCGCCTTAACAAAGAATCATGGAATAAAGAAGAATAAGATGCACGCCATCTGGGCAGGTTTTGATCGAAGAGTTTGATCATTCTTTTCTTAAATTTCAAATTCAGAAATTCGGTCTCAGTACAAATTCAAAATCAAATGGAATGAGAATACGACGTCAAACAGTGTAAGAGAGACAGAGTATGAAATATAGATAATAATAAGGTACTATGTCAGTGGATACATTGTTTTAAATTCAAATCTAGATGGAAGGCAATTCTGTTTGGAGTTGTTAATAATATTATTAATAACGTTTCGATATTTGATACAATTTGAGCAGGCGAAGGAAAATTTATTCCGGGCAGTGAAATGATCACGTGTGCCCCTGATGATAGTCAACTTCAAATAGGCTAGGGCCAGAAGAAGAGAATACACATTAAGTATAAAACACACTGCAAGCACAAGATAATGTTAGGCCTGAAGGGAAACGTTACCCGGAATCAAATCCGCGATCGGGCAGTTCTCTTCCAGCACCCAGTAGCCATACCCACCCCAACCCTTGCGGCGCTAACACCATTAGGGATGTAGTCACTATAAACCGCATTCAATTAATTAGGGGTGAACGGCGCTAGCCCGCCGGAAAACGCCGCTCGCCGTATCACGTGATATCGATTCGCCGGGCTGTGTGCGTCCCCCTCGCTCGCGCCTAAGGCTGTATGTGTTCCGCAAATCGCGTTCTCTCTCGCGCGCGGACAGGCATAAAAACCTTCCCACCCCGGCCGGCGTCCCGACTACCCACTACTACCTCCCAACACCCCGAAAGCCACCCATACGGATGTGTCGTTTAGTCGTCCTTGTAAATATTACCATTTGAAAAGTTATCAGCTCATTCATTCAGATTGAAGATTTAATCTCTTTACCACTAATAATTTTACCTAAAGATACTCGTACCTACTGCAATTCTAACTGAAAAGTATAGAATCCGTTAATTTTAATGTATAATTTAATCGATAACAATGGAGATTATTCTATCGCGTGGGGCAATAACTCTAACGCAAATAGGTTATTAATTATAAATTGTGTTATTACAATTCAAAATAAAAATAGAAATAAATGCGCTAACATCTCTCACAATGTACATCGTAAAAATGACTTTTTAAATTAAAATAAACAACGAAAATTTCTCGTGAATTATTAAACGGGATATTTGACTACCAGTATCATAGTCCGAAACTTAATAAAAAAATCGTTATCCCGAGCAGCGTCCAAAAAAATATTGAAATCCGCTCATAAAATAAATATTGTTTCATTCAATAAATTGTAGATCAATATGAAGCACAGAATATATTTGAATTCTGTCAAAAAATGACATACTCGTAGAATTGCTTCAAGAAATCTAACCTAAAGCTCCTACCAACTGAACGGATCTCACAACTATTCACCCTGACTTCCAAAGCATCGGAACCTTAGCTGTCAACCTTGCCAAGGGCCCATTATTGGTCGACGACCTCACGGAGGAGTATCTATCTTACGGCGAAGCACCATGCAGGCAATCATTATAGAATGCAATGAACCGAGGATTACACACATAGAACTATCACAAAAAGCGGAAATCTTCTAAATCTGAACTCACAATATTGAAAATCTCCCTGCATTTTCCTATTTCTTATCCAAATTGAATGCTATTATCGCAAGGAGAAAAATGAGTACTGCTGATTTAGTAAAAATTTCTTCATATTATTAACGGGACTGCAAGCCGTTTCCTGATAAAGTTTTAGTAAATTCATAATAAAATCTAAATAACTTTTCATCGACCTGCGTTTGTCTTAATAATATATCATTACGAAAAGCAAAAATGTTAGGACTTTTATGAACACGTATTCGGACATCATCAAATTTATCAGGTTACCTGTCAATTCATTCGTCAATGACCTGCAATCCCGTTTTTTACAGAAATACGAATAATCTTAAGAGATTCTTAATAGATTAGCAATATTTTTATCGGGAAGTTTTCTCCGTGCCAAAAATAATTTGATAAATGTTTCTACCATTTTTGAGAATTTCAATGCCAATCCAAGGACTGCCTTTGGAAGACATCTTGAGCATTCTCAATTTATTAATCACTACACATTCTGTGACAAAAGAAGTCTGGCAGAAGATTATTTACAAAACTCAGTGTTGCAAACGGTAATATAAGCTGGCTCAATCACTGCATTTCCACAGAAGTTAATCAAAAGGCAGTCAGAAATTTCAGAATCATGAACGAAATAAGCTTGTCTGATCATTTTCAAGTGGCCCTGACAATCGGTGTACAGTTTCTATCCCAATAAGAATCAGACAAAAGTCACCTCCTAATCCGGCGATATGGAGAGTCAAAACGGATGCATATATCCTTAAATTCACCATGATATTTTCTATGTACAATGTTTTGTATAGTCGATAAGTAAAAAAAATATATGAAAATGTATTATAATAATAATTTAATATAACTGTAACTCTCTAATTTAATTTATTTACTATACGTAATTTATTTAACCTGATAAACAATTTAACGGTATCTAAAAACTTGCAATAAAACATTTTCATTGGTTCTAATGTGAATGTGGATCAGGATTGCTAATGCATATGTTCTAAAATATCTACAGGAGATGAAGAGATGTTCAAATTCCCCACAAGATCCTTTACCTCCAAAATGAAATAAAATTCTAATGAAGTTAGCATTTATTTTTTATTATCTACTCATTTTTGGATTTTCTCTTTGGTTTAGGCTATAAAAATAGACTTTTTTGATTATTTTAAGAAAGAAAACGAAATACAGTACGTTCTCACAATAATTGTAGGATATGTTTTTTCAATATGGTTGAATAATTAAGAAATGCCCGCAATACCAGCATTTTCTCCATAAAAACTTTGGCAACCCTGATGTGGATATTGCAGACCATAGATATATTACTCACTTCACTGGACTTCACACAGATTCAGTCGTACCAACCAAACGGTGTGTGTCTTTTAATGTGATTGTAGTTTATCAGTTTATAAATGTCGCATAAATAAATAAACAAATTACGTATAATAAATACATTAAATTAGGCAGTTGCAGTTACAGTTATATTAAATTATTGATATAATATATTTTAGCGACTATACAACACATTGTACATAGCAAATATCATGGTGAATTTAAGTATTGTACCTATTGATATTCCTTAGTCATCTTCACTATGGTGTTGTGTGCTGAGGCAGACTAAATCATTTAATTCTATTTTATTTGTCTTCTATGCCGTTTTGGTGTTTTTTGTTTTTTCATTGACCTCTTTCAGCCATATTTTTATTCTTAATTTGTACTTAAACTTTTATGATCGTTTTATGTCTGGGGAAGAATGTTATGGAGTTTTGTTGCAAAATAAATGTAGTTTCTTTGTCTGAAAGTGGTTTTATAACTTGGATTTTTTTTGGGTAATTTTGATTCGATCTAAATGGATACGCGGTATAGTAGAGGATTCCGTATTTTTTAATAATTTCAATAGTATATTTTAGGCATATATTTGTTGTACTTGAAAACTATTGAAAAGGCGTTCAAGTGGGTACTTACAGTATGGTATTTGTGATTCCTTTTTCAATTTTATGTGGGTTATGTTTATACTTAGATATATCAGATCCCCATCCTATAATTCCATATTCAATTTGAGAATTACACAATGCGTAGCAGACTTTTTTAATATACTTTTTATTTACCACATATAACAGATTTTTAAATAAATTTAAGAGGCTTGTGAGTTTTTCCGTAAAACCTTTGAAGTGAAGTTCCCTTGATGGAACCTACACATCAAAGGTATCACGGAGATTTTCATCAATTACTACTCCGAGATATTTTATGCTTTGTGATTTTTCTATAAACATTATTCGTGTAATTTTAGTTCTAGTGATATTACTGGTTGGTCCCTGAGTTCATTAAGTTCAACTAATCAGTTTTGCTGATGATATCGCAATATTATTTCAAGAAGAAAACTGAACGGAAACATTTTATGTGACCGAATAAGGGCTTAGTACACTTTAAAATTGGCTAAAAATGAATTCGCTTACCCTTAATATAAGCAAACTAAATATTTAACATTTTTAAACAATTTTTATTATTTAACTCAAGAACACTATTTATCAAACTGTTTGAATTAATTAATATACACTATTTAATATATTTTTTAAATACGTAATATAATTGTATGCGTATTTTGCTCTTGACTAAATGAAAAAAAGGGAAATAAATGTTTATAAGTATATACATGGACTTACGCAAATATTTTGACAGTATATACCACAGAAAACTAATCACAAAATTATAGCATATTGGAATGCAAGGAACGGTAAATGAATGGTTCTCAAGTTATCCATCTATACGACACCAACCTGTAAAAAATAATAATGTATTGTGCGAACCCACACTTTCAGAATTTTGAATCCCTCAAGGAAGGGTTTTAGGGCCAATATTGTTGAAAATTTTATGAAAATGAATGCTATCCGAAAATTGGAAAAAATAATGTCTTTCACCGACGACACAGTCTCATACCAAAAAAAAACTGGGAAGCATATCGATGCGCGAATGTAGAAATAAACAGAGTGAAACAATGGCTAGATGACAATTATCTATCCTTAAACTCAGACAAAACGTACTACATAACATTTACATTAACGGTCAAAAACCTTTCAACAATAAATTCGAAAATTAATATTCATAACTCTTATAAAAATTATTCTGACGACTGCATCTAACCAAAATGCTCAATTCTGACAAAAAAATAATTACATTAAATAATAATAGATCAACACATTAAATAGACAGAACATATTGCACAAAATATCAAAAGAATATGTAAACTTTATAACATTTTTCTCAAACTAAGTAATATTGTTCAAAAACCTACGCTACAGAAGGTTTACTATGCATCAGCCCAATCAATTCTACAATATGGAATAATACGTTGGCGGGGGGGGGGAGCATATAAAACCAACTTAGCCCCACTGAAAGAAAGTTGTCCAAAAAGACTCAATATTGAGTCATTGAGCATCAGACCGAGAACCACGGGACAAATGATAATCCCTAAACTCAATACAACAACAACACAACACTATTTCACATACTCAGCTAAAAAACGCTTGATAAAAAACGCTCTTGCTAAAAAACGTGGTGAAAATCTTATTCATTCGATAAACCACCGTGTGTGTGAAAACATTACTAATATAGGAAACTGACATAAAATAGTTCATGGAAAGATACATACATTGTTTACACAGCCAAAGGGGGTTCTTTATCTGATGTATCTTGAATTTCTCATCGAATTTTGGAATATTTCCAAGATATTTTGAATATGCCATAAATGTATTTCTTCTTTTTTAAGTAGTCGTAAAAACAAATACCATTTTAAGAATCTAGATATAGTTAGTTACCTTTTAAAATTTTGAATTTTAAATAGACTTTGATATTTATAAATTGGAATATTTTAATTTCAAACATGTAAAGTTTAAAAAAAGTTTTACTTCAAACGTCTTGCAAACTTTTGAAAACACATTCCTCTGATTTCAAGAATTGCAAGAAAACTGTCGCGTCATTTTTAATCTCTTTTATACAATAAAAAAATATTATAATAATTACCAGACAATAAAACCAGCAAAAAATGAGATTTTGAATTCAATGTTAGCGCAATATAAACGTTGATTTCTATAAATTATATTTATCTACACATACATGAAACATTTATGTTATAAAAAAACATCACATTCATAGCATTCTTATTAAATTCAGTAGGTAAGAGTCAATTAAATAATAACGTGTCCGAAAAACCTAAATTTTCAAGACCGGAATTTCACGTGTCAGTCTGTGGAAATTCAACGCTGCCAGTTCTTTCGGAGCCCAGTTAAAGATATTTTTTATTATTACCAACTCGAATCTTAGTGTTCACAGTCTTTATACAATGTGTAATAATAAAACCGTTTAACGAATGCGAAGTGTTTTTTCGTTAGTAAGGCTGTGAATGCTTTAACAAACTCCCTAAAGAAATACAAGCTGAATAAAATTATATATTTTTTAAGAATAAACTTAAATACACTTTATCTAAAACTAATTTGGTTGTGTGGTATAAATATTATGTGTATTTGAAAAAAAGCAGTGTTCAAAAGGTATGTACACGGGTATTTTATTTTTATATCAATTTTCTATAATTTATTTATTGAATGTTTCAATAATTAGCAGTATTCCTGAAATTATTTTTGAGTTATTCTCAATCAGGGAGGTATTAATTAACATCAAGAAACCATAAATATAATATATTAAAACCCAAATATCTAGAACATAAAATTCCCTTAAATAAATAAATTAATGCGAACGATCAATCATTATTTAAAACAAGTTTTACGAAAGCTGTCAGCCGCTTAAAAACGCAAACCGATTTAGAATAACATAATCCGCCCTTAATAAGTTAAATGTCGCCGTTACAACATTCACCCCACATCGGGTGTCGTAAACCCAGTTTTTGCGTCAACATTTTCGCGCCATTTCGAGTTACAGTCAACTCGGCGCGCGGTGGCTTCCAATATCCCCAAAGGAAAAACACCATAATAAATTTATAGAATAAATCTCCACAATATCTAGATCTAGATATCTAGAATTTTCCCAAACATATGGCAGCAGATCGCACACAATACATCTAATAGATATTATGTACTTTATCGTTTTTCTAGTGGTTTAGCAAGAAAATATCGAAGAAAGCTACTTGGAAGAAAATATTGTTTTGAAAAGTTACGGAATTAAAATAATAATATCTTGGAATATTTTGATATGGTTGCTAACAGATATTCAATGACTGTGATTGACGTGTGTCTAAAGGTACGAAAGAGATATTCGTGTATGAATGAGATAGCATGGTTAAAAGGGCGTGTCAGCTTTGTATCTCGTCTTTTAATCATTACCTTACTGATAGTAACTTGTGTCAGAGCTTAAATAATAACGGTATAAATACTACCCATAAGAACATATTATTTGACTACCCTTCATGTATAAATTTACTTGGTGATTGAGCTCAGCATTTCAAACGAGCAATCATCAACAATAAATTATTTAAAATAATAAAACAGCTTAAAAGTGAAGGTTCAAAGAATACATCTTAAAGATATAAAAATATTTTTAAAGATATAATAAACCTTAAAGATAAACACACTTACTAATATATATAAAGTAACAGTATTTTGGAAAGAAGTTACGAGAAAACCCTCATTATTAGTAGGTATACTATGTTATAGTTAAGCGATGATGGTTAAATACCAACCGACATTTTTAACAACTTATGCATAAGGAAAAATCAGTTTTAATAGTTAAGATTCATAGTATATTATATTATTATACAATATACTATACTTTGAATCTTAACTATTAAAACTGATTGTGAGTATCTGAAATCAGTTTTAATAGTTAAGATTCAAAGTATATTATATTATTATATAAGTAGGTTCCTTCAGTTTTTGATCCAGTTAAATCTTTTAACCTTGTAAGTACTTTTATTCTTAGAGAAACGTAATACTTCGTTCCCAGTTTAAGTAGATTATATTATTGTAATGTCTCTTAGATCCCTAAGCATTTTTATTCCCAGTAAAACGAAGTTAACTACATAAATAACCTTTTTTAAATCTACATAATAATACAAGAATTGCTAATTAGGTTAAATATTTAATCCGAGGATAGTCAGAATCTCCGGTCGTTTAATTCAGAAAAAAATACACCTACGTCGTCCCATCCCAACCCCTGAAGTAGCAGTGGTCTCGCTCTCTACAAAGGCTCAGCGAAGTGGTACACCAACCCTTCCCACTCTCGCTCAAAGGGAGAATGGTGAGTGTCTGAACTTAGTCAAAGTCTTCAACGGAAAGAAGAAAAAGCGGCAGATTACCTCTTCTCTAATACTTATGTTTTATTTATAAGAGTTCCACGTATATCTAGAGACGTATCTTTAAAATCTTCAGGATTATATTTTATAATACGGAAAAGGCGGACAAGGCACGATTCGCGGCCAGTGAGCTTTTCCGGAAAAGTATAAATATAGGTAATAATTCTGATACGATTCTTTCTCTGTTCTGTGAAGGCCGTGCTAACTTTGAAAGTGATAAAAGTTTTCAATGAGTTTGTTCTGGGCAAAATCCAAATAATCGTGGTCGGAATAAGTAACTTTTTAAATATATATAGATTAAAAAACAAATATTACAAAAAGAACTTCATCAATAATTATCGTCGACGCCATCGTTACTAACATAAACGTTATTTTGTAAAAGAAAATATCTACAAAATTCAACAGAACTTCAAAAGAATGCTTGTTGAATATGTAGGTACAATAAATAATTGTGTCATGTAATATAATACCAACTCAGGTATAACCCGGTTTAAGTATTCATAATACATTCCTCGATGAACGGGCAAATTAGTTGACAATAGAAATGACTCAATATCGCTAAATGGTTTTCTTCTCGGATACTGCAAACACAAACACGAGTCGTCTGTGTGCATTGTGTGTTTAGCATTTAGCTATTATTTATACACCGTTGTGCCGGATTCGCATTACGAGTTATGAGCCGCCGCGCTCGTTCGGCAGGAGACACAAAGCGAATCCCGACACGGGTCTACGCCTGTTTCAAAACTTCAATTTGTATTGCTTTTAAAGTAAACGTTATTTGCATATTTAACTCTTCAAAGCGAGCGGAGAGAATAACCGCCCGCGCCATTGATTAGCTCACACAGCGGGAAACGGAATTGCTGATTGATAACTTTATCTCGAAAACTCCGGGAAGGCGCATATATACCTTTCCCTCAGGAGGCATCTTCTGTATTACGATATTGCTAAATTAATTCCAGCAGATGATGCTGAATAAAGTTTCATACTAAGAGAAAATTATTTTTTTTACTTTCGAATGTTTGACTTTAATGAGGGCCGTTATCGTTTCATATTTTATATCATTGAAAACTGAAAACTAACAACATTAACGTCCAATGCAATAGATTGAAAGTTATTTGACAAATCGTCCACAATTTTTTATAATCAATGACAAAACCGGCGACCAAGAAACATTGAATTTTGGAATTCCGCAAGGCACCGTTCTGGGACCAATATTATTAAATTTATAAGTAAAAGACATTATTACGCAGATCAGCTACTAATTACAAAAAATTTAACGGGTTCGCGTGCTATCTCTCATGGTTCAACTATTTGTTTAACCTTACCTACACCAAACCCTTTAAATCGCCTAAGTGGTCATAGATGTCTTCTGATTTCACAGGGTTAATTTACAATGGTTCCCATTCCCAACATCTGCACAATATATCTCGTGATGTATTTTCATGTTAATTTGCTTAGTTGATAGGATTGCCCTTGTTGATCGAGAAAATTACATAAATGAAGAGAGAAGAGCTTCGTTGAAAATTTGAGTAGAGAAAAGAAATGTCAAATATTGTGGGTCTGCACATTTTGAATAAAATACTTTAAGAATTGAAATTACATAAAACACGTTAGGTAATTCACTAAAAATATAAAACAGTATTGGTATGTCATACGTTGCTGTACCAGAACAAGAGTTGATTTAAAGCCATTTTCAAACCCTTATTAAAAGGTAAAAGCTCGTGCACGGAGAAAATTTACTGTTAATATGAAATATTTTAAATTTATTGAAATTCTGGTAAAATTATTCGTTTTCCTGTTAAAAATGGGACCGGAGGCCAATAACGAATGATTTGACAAATTTCATAACAAACCACTAGTAAAGCAGGAATATTTTATGAGGAAGTCGGAACACGTGTTCTTCAAAATAATAAGAGTTTCGCGTCTCATCCATTACATTTATTCGGATAAGGGCACCTGCGTGAACACGAACATGCCTGCCAACTCACATAAATGCGTGAACACGTGCTCAGATATATTCTGAGTGTCTAATATTTTACTGGGAAATGATCATGCAGTCACATTTTTAACAGTATCTTGTTTAAAAAATACCCTTCTCATTTTTCTCAGTGTGTACTAGTATTTGCGGCACGTTCCAGAGTGAAATATACTCTCAGTATCGCCCTGGTGTAAGATGGTTATTCGGAATTGAAAAGTTGCATGAATGGCTTTAGCCGTGTTTGATAATCAGATCTGAATATTCAGGTACTCCACGCCTTCCTCTTACCCATCTCCTGTCCCTCTCTACTACCTTCAGCCTCACAAGATACCCCAATAAGGAACTTGAATGAAAAATATTATGGCTTAAAAAACATATATTCATTTAGATCAACAAATGCTGACTCTGCATATTATAATATAGTTTTATTATATATAATTATACGAAGGATCAATTAATAAATCTTAATTTTCAAATGATGATGTAAGAGACATAAACGCCCTGTGATTGGTCGGCGGGTTTTGACAGATATAATTACACCGCTACTTCAAGGGTCGGCCGGCCGCGCGCCTTAGAATGCGGACAATTTTGTGCAAATTTGCGCTGGGTAGACTTGCAAAGAATTAATGTTTTATGGAAATATTGTCTTTATTTAAATTGGGATTTTTCGATTTCGTACCGACTCGAGTGGGATTAATCTTAAGCCGAATGTACACGTTGGTCCAATGCATTGGGCCAACTTTGGCGTCAACTCGCAAACGTATGAACGCCGTCGCCAACGTTGGCCGGTTAAAAACGGTCTTGTCGTTTTGGCTGCAAATCGAAAATAGCACATTTTAAATCGTTATAGAAATTTAATAAAAAAAAATTATTCGCCAACATAATACCTTCACTATCGAAATTTTTTTGAAAAAAAAGAAAATATCCTTTTTTACCCTGGCCCAAGATGAAGATTTCCAACTGCTACCAACCGTCTGGAGCCAGTGATACTACGGCATCCACAATTTGGTTATGTTGTGAGGCTGAAGGTAGTGGAGAGGGGAAGGAGATGGGGAAGAGGAAAGTGGGGAGTACTTGCTATTCAAATCTGGTCACCAAACACGGCCAAAGCCATTTCAAGCAACGTTTCTGCATGGCGGTCTTACACAAGGGCGATACTAAGAGTATCTTCCACTCTGGAACGTATATTATTTTTAAATGAATAAAATGTGAATCACCAAATAACATTTATTGCGTACGACGGGATTTTAACCCGCGACCTTCGGATTGCTAGTCGAGAGCCTTACCTCTCAACCACGGAGGCCCTGAAATCTAGATGGATGTGGAAATTATCGCAGCCGCAACAATTTATTTGTACAGCACTTTTAATTATTAATCATCGTAATTCTTAAACATAAATAATCACTCACGCAATAATCAACACGACTGTCAAAAACTCAAACTTCGAAAATTATTTTAATAGATTAAAACAAACAAAAAAACTATTGAAATTCCTTATTGGGGAGGCTATAGCTATAGCTCACTGGCACCGGACGGTGGGAAGCAGTTGGGGCTCTTGTGTGGTATTCACATAAAAAAGAGTTATCAAGAATATGTAATACGGGTTAAGTATTTCCCATTTGCTCCCTGGAATGTTCGTCTTTCTTTTTTTAAAAAAAAGTAAACAAAGTATTCAACTTGGAGACTGAACTTTTTCTGTGATAAGCTAAAAACCTCCCATTAAATTTCCGCCTACCGTCACTCAGAGAATTTACATTTATGGAGGTGGAAAATAAACCTAACAAAGGGGAGAGGGTTTGTTAACGAGACTCGATTATTAAATTTAATTGAAAAAGTTCCCATTTTACTTCTGTTGTCATACAAGATGGCGGGATGGCATTGCTAACAGGAGCGCAGAGCTTAGGGGAGATTCACCCATTGTTCTTTGTTCTAACGCGGAGAAGAGACACCGGCGCCGGTTAGAGCTGTATTCATTTATTTGAAATGATTGGAGCCCTATCAGTTTACTGAAACTTCTGTAATTCTATCTTTGTGTACAGAACTAATTGAACAAATCTTCAAATCTCAGGCTTTCTGCAAAATAATGACAGAAGACTCTGTCTAGGTGTCTATATAGAATCTAGCTACTAGCTATTGTAAATAATCTATTTTAACTAACCAGCACATAATTTCCACGCCGGGGTTGTACTAAGATGAAACGCCGCGCAGTTTCGTTTCATTTCTCTATTGTTTTGGCGACTGACACGACCCGACTCTATTACTTGATTCACTCGATCTTGTCAGTCCTGGGGCGTTAAAGCGTTTTACAACACAGACGTCGTGAGGATCTCACATCAAGCCACAGTTTATAAATAAACTTAGCTAAGCACCAAAAACTGCAAGAATTCCCAACACATAAATATATTCTGTATCGCCCTGGTGAAAGACCACTATTCAGAATCGAAACTTTGCTTGAAATGGCTTTAGCCGTGTTTGGTGACCAGATCTAAATAGCCAGATACTTCTCTAGCTTTCTCTTTCCCTTCTCACAATATGTCCCACATCCACATCTACATCCACGTTTTGGGATATTAACAAATATTAGCCGTCATAGGTGTCGGCAAGGGGGGGGGGGACAAATTGGTGTCCATAAAAAAATATTAATGAAAAAAATACGTTTATAATTGGCGCCAAAATCACAAATCCGTTATTTTAAAATACATCTGTTTATTTTTTTTAAAGGCAAACTTATGTTTACAAGACAAGTTTTTTAATGGAAAGCACAAAGGATAACAAATTATTATAATTATTATCCTGAAACACTGAAGATTGAAAATATCTTCCGAGAAAAAATAAATACCGCCCACGGGAATTGAACCCGCACCTTCTGATTGCCGGTCAGGTGCACGGAACCACTGTGCTAAGTCGGCTTATTTTTAACCGCCAAATAATTCAATAAATACTAGTATTTCATTCAACAATTATTGCTTTTTGAATTTTTTCACCTGAAAACAAATTAACTTTATGTTATATATCACCTTTTGAGAAGGTGGTTGAGGGAGGTGTAAGAGAGGGGGAAGTTTATTAGAATTAGGAATTATATTGTCAAGGGAAAGAGCGGTTAAGCGGGAAAATATTTAAAATAGGGTTTATATATTTTTTGCTTGTTAATTACAATTGTGAAAAATGTTAATTTCAATGCAGTTATAATAAATAAGCAACAAAAAATATTGACCATCTTATTTATAATTAAATATGTATTAATATTAAATTTTTCCCACTTACCCGGTCTCTACCTTCTAATAACATTGTAATTCCTAATTCTAATAAACTTTCCCCACTCTTACCCCTCCATGTTCCACCTTTTTCCGAAGGAGATCTACACATGATTTTTAACTATAGTATACATTTACTCCTGAAGAAGTTGACATTGTTCACGAAACATGTAGATTGTGTAAAGTGATGTAAACATAGTTATTTGTATTTTTAATACTCACAATATATTTCACAAAGTGATAACCGGTTAGAAGTACTTTGTTTCAAAAAAGTAACTATAATAATTTAGACGAAATATATATTTAACTTCCTTGCTAATAGCCGATTTTTAAGACCGAGTGTGAAGCAATAGACAAACAAAAAAGATAACTAATACAAGTACACAAATATTGAGTGCTTAATAGTTAAACTAGTTGAAAATTCGTCAGAAAGTGTTGTATAAATATTTTTTACGACATCAAGGGTTACTCTCTCTTTCTCTCTCTATCCGGTTATGATGGTAAAAGTACCATTAATAAATACATATTACCAAAAGGAAAACCGGGCTTTTTGCTCGAAAACTATTAGAAACATGATGTCTAGTCAAGTAGTGTCAAAGTCATTTAATTAGGATGTAATAATTTGCATTCTATTAGCTTGTTCTCAATCTGGACGCATAAAACCGGGCTTTTATCTCGAAAACTATAAGAAACATGATGTCTCGTCAAGTAGTATCAAAGTCATTTAATTACGATTTCATATTTTGCATTCTATTGGCTTGTTCAACCTGGACGAAGATTTTTCCCTTAAAACTCAAGTGAACAGAACTATAAGAACGGAATTATTTTAATTAAGGGAAATTAGCAGTGCGGAGAAATTTGCCAATAGATGCGACTGGATTTGCAAGTAAAATCTTATGTTCTTTCAAGTATAGATTTTTGCAATAAAATATATGTAAATCTCTCCAGATATCAAATTGCAATCCGTTTTCAACATACCCACATTTTAGAGCATTTCAAAAATCTTCACTGGCTTAAATGTCCTGAAAGAATCCAGTTCAAGCTCTGCTAGATGGTTTTTAAGTCACTTAACGGAATGTCTCTGGCTTACTTATCAGTAATATGTATTCCGGAAAATGCCAATTTACGACACTCAACCCTTAGGTCAGCAGCGTCATCAGCTATCGGAAGGTTGAAGAAACCAAAGAGCACAACAGATATTAAGTTACGGAGAATCGTATAAATATATTTTTTAAACGGTTCATAAGATAATCTCAAAAGCGTAGAATAAGATGAGATATTAATATTAATAATAGATAATAAAAAATAAAAATAAAAGTTCGGTGAGCGTGGTTTTGGATCGTCAGGACCTAAAGCCCGGAATAGAGTGCCAAGTGATTTAATAATGATTTCACATACGACAGAATTCAGAGCTGAACATAAAACTAACCTCAGGTTAGTTTAGACAGTCAGGCCCATAAGATTCAAAGTCTTCACCTTCATAGTCAGCACGAAAACAACTAAGAATTTGTAAGCTTTTTAAGATAATTTAATAAAAGTTCTCCAGTTCTAAAGAGTCCTAAATTCTCTATTCTTTTAAAATAAATATCAACTCTACTTTTGCCACTAATCTTCTATATAAATAAAAATGTAAATCATCGTTTGTTCAAAATCTTAAATCTTCGAAAGTTCTTCACCGATAGCTTTGAAATTTTGACACAACCTTGCATTCGAATACGCGTGTGTTTGTATATACCTATATTATATAGATTTCACCTGTGACAGGTAAAAACATGCGCTTTTGAAAAACAGCGCCATCTGTTTGACGTAAAAGCAACACGGGCTATTGCTTCTCTATCTGCACAGACAGACTGAGCCACAGCAACGCGTGGTGGGGTACAGCTAGTCTTCTAATAAATGTAATATCAAGAGTAATGGAGTGTAAAATAGCAAATGTAAAATCATGTAATGTCAACTGTTTTTACTATAGTCGTCCTCTGCGTGCAAACTCGTAAACTTTTTAATAAAAGTGTGGTTATCTGAAGTGACCTGCCAGGTAAGTATTTTTTTCTGTATCTGTTTGTAAACAATAAAATTAGATATAGCCTAGAAACTCATAATAAATTGTACAGCGCCCTTTAGGTGATTTTTCACCAAAACGGCGCTACACAAATAATCTAATTATCATTTTTACTATTATTTTTGCGTTTACATTTCACTATTTTCATAAGTGGGCCAATTTTTTAACCGTTTTGTACACAAAGGAAATTAGATTCTGTAGTGATTTACAACCTTTGTATTGTATTATTTTTCGTTCAACATAGCAAACTTTATTCACAATAAAGGAATTTACTGCACAAAAACAATAGAAACATAATTAATATTTCGTAAAATATAAACGAACGATAAATTTTCAGTTAGCTAGTGTGAAATGGGAAAATAATTCACCCAAAACTGTCCAATTTCCAAGCAGGCCGTTTCAGACAGGAATATTTTTATTGGGTTGATTCCAACGGTTTATAACATGCCAGTTATTTTCTTTCTCCTACTGCTAAAAAATAATTTTGTACAAACATTTGCATGACCTAAATTCAAGCAAATCTACATACAATACAACTAGATAGATATATCGTATGTAAACTTAAATGCCTTGAGGTTGGTCACGCATGCCAAGGAATGTAATAATGTCTTCCCATCAAATTACATTTTTTAAATTTATTTCCATGATGAGATTACATACTACGATCAGAGAAAATTAATAGATGAATTAATTGTAACTTCCTACATATATACTATCAGATTGTTTGACGTTTGTTTATAATGTACATTAAATATTCCTTACCATTCCATTGTTTCTTTTAACTTTTTTTGTGTATTCAATCTTCATCATCATTATAACGAAACGATTTTTACACTTACATCATTTGGTGTTGCATGTCAATGTCCAAAGTTGATCTTGGATTATCTAGATACCAATTGTTATTAGTTCTACAAAATATTCTTGTCAGCGTTTAATGTGAATTTATGGTTTTTGTGTTTTTGATTTTGTTTTTGTTTAGGTTGTTTGGGTTGTTCCCTGCCGTTTATACAAGTTTTTTTTTCCATATGTATATACACCTTTTGAATAGAACTGGCCTTTGCATAAATACAAATGTGGTAGGTATAAAATAATATATCACAATTAAGTGATTTACAGAAGACACTGCAAACTCCGATCGAAAATTGGAACCGAAATATTGTGACGTCATATGATCGGCCAACTATATCCACCAATGAAAAACTCTGAAAGTCTTTGGAATAAATATTCAGAGTTTTTCATTGGTGTATACGAGTAGTATAATTAGTAGGCTTCTAATGAGAATTGTACTGTCTATATATTGGCATATCTTTGGTTTTTTAGGACAAATTTGTTATATACAAACTCCGAGACCAAAGTGGGTCAGTAAAAAAGACACGGAAATCTCTATGGCTATGTGGCGTATTTTTTGCAGATATCAATGAGAAACTCTGAATAACTATGGAAAAACTGTTGAAATTGGTTTGAATTCTTTTGTGCGCAGTTTATATTCCTGACGAATGTCAAAATAAATATAGTTATTCATTGTTGTGAATATCTTTCCGCCGAAAATTTCAACTCATAAAGTTCAAAATCAATTCTACATAGGATTCCGAGTTCTAAGGAGTGCGACGAGAGTCTGTTTGTGAATGGTCATGGACAATTAACAGGTTGGATCCCGTCATCGGACAATATGTGGAGGTACCTCGACCTCGGTGTGTTGAAAACAAGATTACAACAAAAATACAGGTACGAATCTCTCTTTGTTTCCCAATGTATTGAATAATTTATCTTCATTTAACATCAGAATTGAATCTATTTTGGTTTTAAGACCGTACCTGTGATGACAGTATTCTGCCCGGATTGTACAGCGCATATAGTGATGCACTCCAATATCATGATTAAATTTTACAAGTCTTCTATATTACATCGACTTACCTAATTAATTTTATTCATATTATTATTTAACCAACATTTCAGAGCGTAATTTCTTCCCCGAACGCAGCGGTGTGCCTGTTGGTGACAAAAGGGTGTCAGAAAATAATGAAGGTATACATATATCTGTTTTATATTAAGTGAAAGGAAATAATATTATATGTTTCGCTCATCTAATATGTAGATTATTTCTTCAATAAGATTTTTTTTTCAGACATAAGTGTTCCTGAACCCAGCAGCATTGTAGCTACACGGAAAAACGATGGTTCTCTTCGTAAGTATATTTATAACTTTTTAATCATAATTTTTTGGTAGCTTTTGTTTGGAATAATGTAACCAAATGTTGTGTTTTTTATAGGTAAACGAAGGCGTATTTTAAGGTACATTGGGCCAACTGCAACCCTTCCTCCGAAGAAAAGGATGTTGCGTATGGAGATTTTGAGGACCAGGCGTCCAAAAAGTCCAACAAAAAATTGCCTTCTAAAAAATCGTCTTGCTATGGCAACTCATTATAGAAATAGTTCTTGCTTGGCGTCGATTATGTATTAAAATCATAATTGCGAGAATTTGCATCTTGTGCCTATTATCAAAAAAATTTTATTTAAATTTGTATGTTTCGATTGGATTCATTGTGAGGAGCATAGAATAATTGTGATAGATGCAATTATTAAATTCACTGTGCCCTTCATAATTAATTCATGGTGTACAGACATCAATAAAAAATTATGTGGCAAAGGCATAAGACCGTATGATGGACCAGATTCCATGAGAAAAATGGCCTTCCAACGTTTTTTAAAGTACACTAAATATAGGAAGAAATGGTTGTCCTAATTAGTTTATTTTATTTGTCTAGATTTTTTTTAATTACTCGTCATCACAATTAATATCTTTCAACACCTTTTTTAACATGTGTTTTGTACTTATATTTCCTGTTTAGTTTATTTTTACGACAGATTGATTGTTCATCTCAGAACATCAAGATTTCACCTGACATGCGCTGTCCTGAGAAAATGAGCTTTAAAGAAAGATACTTAAAGTTCATTTTCGCATGACAGCACTTTGTCGGATGAATCTTTTTTGTTGTGAGGGAATATTTCAACATTTATATTTTTTATTTATTTTAAAAATAATATTTTAGGCTAGTGAATGGGGTAGGCTCCGAATTAGAATTATATTGTCTATGGTTGCGCCTTTTTTTAGTTTCCCCTATCATAGTCGATGGTGTGTAACGTACTTTTTGCACACCCATAAATATTGGCATATCAATGGTAAAATTTAGTATCAATCTGCTCAGTACAAAAAGCCCGAAGATATCGATCTAGTGAGTGGTTTATTTAAGCGGTCTAGTGAGTGGTTGATTTATGAGTCACTGTATTTTATATTCGAACCGTATAATTTATTTATTATATCTACGGTATAAATATACCATATACCATAAACAATAATCGGATATCACAGTACGCAAGCAAAAGCAAATACAAGAAATATATTTTTTAAATAACAGTTAAAAGTGTCATTTGATCGTAAAATGACGACAGAAAGTATAACATTAGTACAATCTATAGAAGGATTATAAAATAATGGTTGTAGAATAACTGGACACGCATACATCAAACAAGAACAAAATATGGTCGAACTATCAAAACGCATGAAATTTTTCAACCCTGATTGACATAAATGGGATTTTAATGCATTTTTTACCATCACCTCGGGGTGCCGACAAAATATGAATAAGACTTCTCCAATCTCCAGTGACGGAAATAGTTGTTCTTCATGGTAATTAAACTGATACGAAGTGTTTTTTTTAATAATTTAGACTCACCTCTGGATATTTACAAATAAGATGTTTACAGATGAAAAGTTTGATTAATATTGTTGAAAGTTTTGCTCTAATGTCAAAAACTTTGAATTAGTTGTGTTGGAAACCAACATATGAATAAAATAGATCAGAAGACGCGACCAACAATAAATCTGTCAAAAATAATGTTATTTTCATATTAGATTTGATTCAAATCGTCAAAATAACATGTATTATCATTTGTACCCGCTTACCGGTAATATAATGAAGACTGCTATTCCTCAAAACAATCCATTGTCAATATCCAATTCAGCACGGATCAAGTAATCCAATTGCACAATTCACAATCATTAAACATCTACTTCAAACCACTTCAAAAACAATGTTTTTAATTCAGTCACTTTATTCAGAAGTCATGCATATTAAAACATCAAACGAATTATTTTTTTGCGAAAAATACGTGTGTAAAAGAATATGAAACCGAATTAACTCAATGCTGGAGTCAGTTGACTCACAATACGTGTTATAAATTAATACTGGAAATAATACACAATACACAACAATATTTCATTGAAATCTGTCAACAACAATAATGTAAACAAATTAGCTTGGATGGTTTCGTCTCAAGGGATATAAGAACGCTTTTCCACCGACACTAGCGCCACAGCGGCCAGACCGCGCACTACAAGGATGGGAATATTTTATGGTTATAGTCGTCTCTCTTTCCCACCTGAAGTTTTCCGGATTTGACCACAAGAGTGAAGAGGAAGTAAAACAATGTCGCAAAAACACTCAAACTATAAAAGTGTACACACATAGAGTTATTATTATTATTATCACTCCATTATAAAAGCCCTTGTCGGAGAAATTTCAACCTTATTTTTTACGGAGAAGAACATTCTAGGAAAATTAAATCGCGTACCTACTCACTGAAACTAAGGGCACAATTAATTATTATTTTTACCTAAATTTGATCTCAATTAAAAATAACATCATGGTACCTACCTACTTAATTACTGTATTTTAAACTTCTTGTTTTCCACAGCTTATTAGGTAGGTACCTTTCTTGTTTTTTTTTTTAAATATTTAGACTTGATTATGAAAGTCGATACTTCTTCGATCGATTTTTAATTTGTAAATGAAATGTTTTTTGTAATACAAGTGTGATTTAATATTTGAAATCTAATTACCGACTGAAATGTACTACTTATAAGCGCTCTTGGTATGATTTTTAATGTAAAACGGCATTATTAAAATGATCAAAATATCCAACGCAAAATAAGCTTAAAAAAATATGTGTTTATAGTAATCCCATAGTTCTGTATTCGTTGCCATAAATAAATTAGCATTAATTTGTAACTTTTGCCAAAATGTCGTTTTAACTGTGCGTTTTTTTTTCGATCGCCAATAAAAGTGATCAGGAGCGCACAAGAAGTGAAACGTAACGCGGAGGTATTTAGTCAATTGTCCGCAAATCTAAAACCAATTTCGTCTGCCATTCAGCCTTCCGCCTGCGTCTGCATCCCTGTCTTCCCGCCCGTCCCGCCGAGGTCGGAGAGGGATGGCAACTGAATTTGTACTCCTTTGTCTATCCCGAAAGAGTGTTACTTGGAGGGGGTAGTACGTTTTGGAGGGTTATTTTAGGGAGGAGAGGGGGCGCGGAGGTCAGCGGGTTAGATGCAGGGATCGCGATTCGAGAGGTCGCGGATTTTAATCGATTAAAAAAAAGTTTTTTTTTTTATTCTTATGAAGCCCTCTTTTACCGTAGGTTGGCCATCATCATATATCTGCAATCTGTAGCTCGAACCAGTCACGCATGCTTTGAAGCCATAAGTTGTGGCGTCTTCCTCTACCACGTCTTCCAACTTCCCCTCAGTTGTGAATTTTTGTTATCATCACTCACATAAGAAGAAAGGAATAAATGTGATGTGGGCATGTTTCGTGATCAAATGTCTGACTGATGACTCAAATATATAACAACTGTGTTTCATCATCTGTACTATACTTAAATAAAGTAGCTAGTAGATATCACGGAAAAGAAATCTTCTTTTTATCTAGTGTGAATTATTTTACGGTGAGTATCTACCTAAATACTGTTGTAACCCGTTTTAAATTATAAGGAATCATACTAATCTGAAGGATACACTTCCATGTTTTCTAAGAAGGGGTTGTTTCGCAGAATTTGAAATTCAAGTTATGAGAAAAGTTATATTCAAGTTATGTTATTATTTCATTGTAGCCGGTTGGTTCACATTACACGGAGTACCCATCATAAGTATTTTTTATTCAGCACATAAATAAATTTTCGACGCATTCACAATTCCTGGTTCGTGAGAGACTTTATATCTGCGCGGGATGGAGCAGGGAAAACGGGTGCAGGGTAGGCAGAATATCGATCGCTCCTGCCACACCCAGCCCTGCTCTCCCCACAAACATTTACCCCTGCCCTGGGCTTTATATCAAGGCACTAAAACCAAACTATACCAAACAACTACCAAAATACACGCTCCGAGGAAAAGGGGAAAACTTTTACAAAACACTGCTGAATTTTAACATTTTATTAATAATCTTTTTTGCTTAGTGTCTCTTTGCTGAATTTTTTGTAAGCGATTTCAGAATGAGATAACTTTTGCCATCTGCACTCTTTGTGCTCCGGGTAGGCAGTCTCAACATTTTTTGCTGGGCCATTACGTCACCGACCTCTCTCGTCACGCTGTTTCTGCCTTCGTGAAATACCCGGCTCGCAGATTATCTGAGGGTAAAATTCCTGGACGCGAATTGCTCAATCCCCTTAGAAAATAGGTAAAATTGGGAAGAGAACAGTTTTGGTTTTCTTCACACATTACGAATTAAAGTCCCCTTTTTAGTGTGATCTGTATAGTAAAGTAAGTTGTGGTCACATCTAAAAAAACGTAATATAAATCATTGATGTTTGTAGTGACGAAACTCTACCCCCGCGATATGATAAAATAAACTGCAAGAAAAACATTATATTTTTAATAAAGTTTTTGTGGCATCTACACATTTCACCTCATTGATGAAAGCGGTTATTACCTAGACCCAGGCGACATATTCGGTTATTATCACAGACATAGTTATTATCAACGAATCCTTTCGAAAGAGAATATACGTTACTGCCATCTATAGACTTTTGATATAAACTGTTTCTGAGATAATCGTGAAGGGAAGGAAGGCGTCTGAGATATTTTTTTATACCGTCATTATTTTATCTCGTATGTACAAAAATGTGACAAAAGTAATAAATTTATACACACTATAGATATGTATATATGAATTTTCAACCTGTTAGACGTATATTATTGTGCGTGGATACCAGACACATAGATAAACATATAATTATTACCATTACAATTTCACGGCGTGCCTTCGGCATCGGTGCATGGTCGGGAAACATCACTATACGCGCCCAACGTTTATATTTGGTTGGCTAAATTTGTCTTACGAGAACGGGTCGTTTCTACGACTCGTTATTGAGGAAAATGTCGTAGAAACGACCCGTTCTCGAGTTGACAGTTTGGATCCCTTGCGCCCCTGAGGTGATATCTCACAAAAGCGACGCTATACAAATTGTCCAATAAATAAATATGGAAAGATTTTCGTGTTTCCTCCATCCTACACCATGGGTCTCTTCAAGACCCATTTTCATAACTTCATCTTCTCAAAAAACCCTCCGCACAGCATCCCTAAATTTGACATGGGCCCAGAGGGATTTATTTTCCTCGGGCTTCCTGTGCCTAGTTTATGTCAAAAATAATTGTTGAAATTTGGCTTATTTCGGTATAATTATGTTGTCTTATAAATAAATTGTGTTATTCCATTTAGCTGTGATGAAAAGAGTTTGGGCTAATTAGGAATGGATAAGGGATGGAAACGGTGAAGAGTAAGGTGGGGAAGTACCTGGCTATTCACATATGCCAGGTACTTCCCAGGTACTTCCGCCAAATACGGATAAAGCCATTTCAAGCAACGCTTCGAGTCCGAATGGTGGTCTTTTCGGTCATCGACTTTTACCAAGGCGATGCTCAGAGTATCTACAACTATGTGCGACTATTTGTATAAATATAAATATTCTTTCCCTGACACTTTCCCTGTCGTATCCGAAACAATGAACAATTTGAAAATTTTAATGACTCGAAAGGCAAAATGTATAAGGCGCTAATAATCCCTGTCGTATCCGAAACATTCAATTTGAAAATTTTAATGACTTCAAAGGCAAAATGTATGAGGTTTGCTTGATTCTACACCATCAATGCATAAGTAACACTGCATATATTCCTCAGATTTTTCCCTTTTATTCCTGATATTAGTTTTAATATAATAATTAGTATAAAATTACTAAAGCATTATAAACAAGTCGCTTGACGTCACTTGTATTGCGGTAAATTCAAATCTCCCGGTGGAAATTGGGCTTCTAGCTACGTCACGACTTTCTAGCCAATCACCGCTCTACCACCTGGATGAGCTAACCTTGTTAAATATTTTTCTACGAACCTTGGTCCACATCTTATAATATTTGTAAATATAATATGTATATAATGAAGGTTACATTTATAATAAATATTTTTCATACTGAACTTTGGAATTTGCATTTTCTCGGTGATAACATACGTGTGTAAATTTGCTTGAAAGAAGGGGAAAAATATATTTTCTAGACATTTATTTGAAAAATATGGTAGAATCTGAGGAATTTGGGGAAAATTCATAATTCTAATTTTTAATAATGTGAGCAAATCGCTGATAGCTCAATTGAAACATGTTTCTCTCTTTCGACTAAACAACAAATGTAAAATAAAGCATTTTGTAAATACTTATTTACCGGTTCCATTTTAACCCACATTTTTCCGATTCAGAAATTTCTATTACTAGTCCTTACTTCTTCGAAGACGGTAATGGTCGTGCTGTTACCGTGAACTCAGAGCGCTACGTCGAAATGATCACCAACTTCTTTTTCCCTGAATTACGACGGCAACGTGTTCCAATCCGACGTGTGTGGTTCCAGCAGGATGGGGCGACCGCCCACACAGCCAGAGCACCAATGGACGTTATTTGCCCTCTCTTCCCTGGTCACCTTATATCCAGGTTTGGCGATGTTCATTGGCCTCCTCGGTCCCCAGATTTATCCATATGAGATTTTTTCTTATGGGGACACCTCAAGGCTAGAGTATACGAGAACAAGCCCCGAACTCTGGACGAATTGAAGGACGCAATTCGCGTGGAAGTCGCCCAAGTTGAGAGAGCGATGTTGGAGAGAGTCTACGCGAACTTCCAAGAACGCCTCCAGCACTGCATCAACGATTTCGGCCACCACATGTCTCAAATGCTATTTCCTCGCGAACCTGATTCCATCAATAAATTTGATTTTGAGAAAAAATTAACTATTTTATGATTTTTTTAAAACAGTCCGTCCTCTCTGCCGCACACTGTGTTACTTAAATTATTACCGGACCCTAAAGTGAATTGGCTGTTTTCAATAATTCAATTTTAGAGCTCATTCAAAAAATAATAACCACGGCACGCCATTCGGCCGTACCACGTCTCATAAAGTGACGGAAGTTTCACAAATATTTGTGCGCTATTATTTAATATTTGTACCGTCAGACGAAGGAATAAATCTACACTGAATGTCAGAAAAATAGCATTCTTCCGCTGGCAACATTTTACAATAATTGTAGATGTTGCCATTAAAACGATAATTATTATGGTTCGGCGCTATTAATTATTTTTTGTTTACAGTCTTTTTCGGAATATAAACCGGGATTCGGATTGTTGATAAGGGAAGAATTTTCATTATGTTCTAGTCATCTCCCGAGTTTTTTTAAATATCTCTCGTTTTATCCTGATTTTTGGGTGAAAAATATTCCGATTTAGAATTTTTAGGTTTGGGAACACTGATCATTACGAACTAACGAGCTGTCACTAATGTCATTTTGCGGTTTGCACTAGTTTGCAGTCGATGTTGTGTTGTGTTTTTGTTATCTTTTTCGGTTCTCAGTTTGCATTCACAGTAACTCCTCTAATTTATTTTTATTTTGTACGTGAGTTTGTCTAGGTTTCTTTCTACAATATGTAAGTACTTATTTGAGAATTTTCAACCTAACTTATATATATTTTTTATTTATTATTGTGACATCCAAGAACATCAACATGAAAAGTAAAAACCGGTTTTCTTCGTATAATATTCTAATACGAATCAAGTTAGTTTATTTTAATGCTTTAACAACATGAAGTTCTTTTATCTTTTGAGATTGTGTTGTCAAGCAGATAAACTGATTCGCAATTATTTGACGTCACGAATTATATTTGTCTAATTAAAAATAAGAGGGAAAACTAAAAGTTTTGTTTATTACTTTCCATTGAAAAATATTGTACACAATTTATGTTAAAATTCTAGACTTTCTTTTCAATTTTATGCACAAGTTATGGAAATTACTATTCGTTTCAACTTGATTACTACAAGAAATAATGGGTAAAATTCGGTTTATGGGAGTCACTCGAATAACCGAAATTGAACTTGATTTAGACTAATTTAGGGCTGGGGAATCCGAATCTGTAGGAATTAGGTGGGGGTCGGCACTATTAACTGAGTTATAGGGTTTTGAAATTTCGTACGCGATACATAGAAACCATATGACATACGAAAATCAAATTAGTGACGATTTATTAGTCTCACATTTCAGAAGTGCCAACCAAAAAATAAAAAGTGTTGCCATATTATTATATGGCACTTTTTAACATATAATCTGGTAACATTTTATTTTTTAACTTCTATAAAAATTCTAGGGCATTATAGACCAAACGTTGCCATACACTTGGTATATCGAGTTGGCATTGCATTGTTTTTATCCTTGTATATTTGCTATAGCACAATATAGACCTCATACCTCTGTTCTGAATTATTAACATTATTTTAACTTTAGTTAATTGCTCAAAACAATTACACTTGTACAGAAATTGGAGCAGTCCGATCCGGGCGCTGACTTACCAAGGCGTCAAAGCATCGGCAATGATAAAACCCAACACCTAACATAGCGCCCTTGCGGTTTTTACGAGTGCCAGGCACTGTTTGGCGCAGGGCTGGCCCTGGTTTACATACATACTTACAATTCGATATGTATGTAGTAAGTTAATACCTACATACTAATATTCGTTAAAGGTCAAGTGAATATTTCCAAAATATCACCGGGGCAGGTACAATGGTACGTTAGCTCTGCATCTATAAAGAATGAAAATTCTGTGTTGGCGGCCTTGTGTAAATTTTTCTGGAATCCTGTGTCTACCACAATATCAGCAATCGATACAAAATCAAAAGCTTTTACACGATAAGTAGTAATGCAATGACCCTCCGAAAACTTTTTGTCTATGCTGACTTTTAGGTAACTGCAACATGTAATCCTATCCCTCAAAGATAAAAGAAATATCATTCGAAAGTTTATAAAAACTTTGGTAACCGGATAAAACCTAACAGTGACAAAATAGTACATGATAAAATAATAGGTTAGATTAGATTAGGTATGTTTTTTTTCTTGACTTTTCTTCGTGTTTTGTTTTGTAATGGAAGCAAAAACTTTATATGTGTGCAAGCTTTTATTAATATTATTTTTTTTAGTTACGTAGAATGTCACTGCTAAATTTTAATGGCAAAGTGGCTGTGGTGACGGGGGCGGGAGCCGGACTAGGTAGGGCCTACGCCCTCCAGTTTGGGGCCCGGGGGGCCAAGGTGGTGGTTAATGACCTGGGGGGCGGTCGCCACGGAGACGGGAAGTCTTCCTCGGCCGCGGATGCCGTCGTTAAGGAGATCATCGATAAAGGTATGTTGTTGTTTTATGTGCTGAATTAATATTGTTGTAAAATTGCACTAGAAGTTAGATACTGTTGTATTTTATCAACCTTAAAACAAACGTGGGTTCAAAATATTTTGACATTATCTTATGTTATTTCTTTTGTACATTGTATTTTAAATATTCTCATACTAGCTGACGTGTACCCGGCGTTGCTCTACTTTTCTTTACTTTCAATAAATACAATTTGCATGTATTATACATGTAAAACTTCCGGAAGAAATTCTCTAGTGAAAACCCTATGTAGCGTAGTTTAGAAGAACTAAGCGCACAGACAGACAGACGCAGATAACGACTTTATTTTATACTATTTATAGATTGGAAGAACATTCTGCAGGTGGTTAATATTTTGATTTTACTGTCATTAAGGCTGGATATACACAAACAGTCGATATCGACGGCTTCAAGCAGTTACTGCCTACTTATCATAGAATAAAACAATACTACCTTCTATGTATTTCAAATATCGACTGCTTGTAGCATATTTTACAATTCCCAGTTGTTTTGTGTCAAGAAGTTGTTTGGACCAATGAAATGATTAGGTTTCAACACAATGTCAGTAGTTTTTCATGTTATCATTCTTCCTTATTATTTTAATCTCTGATGTAATATAATGTAATTCAATCTAGATTATTTGCCTTTATGTATTTTTAAAACCATTGATTTTGTTTTAGGTGGAGTTGCAGTGGCTGACTACAACTCTGTAGTTGAGGGGGAGAAGATCATTCAGACGGCATTGGATAACTTTGGCCGTGTAGATATCCTGGTCAATAATGCGGGCATTCTCAGAGACAAGAGTTTTGCTCGTATTTCCGATCAGGTAATTTACATTTTCTTTTTACTTTTCATTAACCCATTGTAGCGCCCATAACCCATCAATGGCATTAGCTGGCTAATATTCTAGTTAGGAAAAGACTGAGCACCAGCAGTATTCACTCTATGTTAACAAATGGGTCAAAATCATCACAGCACTGAGAGAAATGGGAGAAAGTACTCAATCATCAAGAACGGCACATTCCAAAGTTTTTTTAAATGGTCCGAACCCATAGACTTATGAATATTAGTAGACCTGCCCTAAGTGATTAAACGCGCATTATTCCCCACTCCCCATACCGGTTCCATTGGAGCCGGCTGTGCTCGCGTATGGCCTCAAGTGAATTTAGAAAACGTGACGTCATCATTCTTGTGCGAACTATGGTCGAGGCATCATCGGTTCATTTTACGAAATAACACGGCAAAATGGTGACTTGTGCTATGAAAACTTGTAAAAATAGATGTGAAAAAGAGAATAAACCCAATTGTCGTATTACATTCCATATATAAGCATTATTTTACTTTATTTTAAGCATATTCACATCATATAATATGGATCAGTTGTAGAAACATATACTATCACATCGAGATACGTCTGGACGCGAAACACAAAGCTGGTTGGTTGCTGGGAAGTAAATTATGAACATTTATAAAAGTGTCTTAACTAAATACATAAACGAAATATTCGACTCTGAAAATAGAAGAAATTTATTTTGCCGAATTTGGACTTCGCAAATTTGTTCATAACGTGGCGAGTAATTTGCGCTCCCATGTAAAAATGTCTATTCATTCAAAAGCAGATTTTACTTTTAAGAACTAAATGGTGATATTATAATGCGAGATGCCTATTTACTGTCAGATTGATTTATTGACGAATCACAGTCAGCTTTCCTCTCTACGTCCCGCAACTCTTGTTTTAACCCCTCGTCCTTAACTTCTCGTCTATTAATATTCATATGTCTGTGTCCGAACCCCAAATCCGCTAGGCAACTACTCCGCATCGATAAAAAAAACTCTGAAGGAGTTAGAAGAACTATTAACAGGACACTGACACCTCAGGAGTCTCACGGAGCTATTGGAAATATGAAGATAAATAGATTCATCAATGGTGCCAACGTCCTACTTTGATAGGAAGAAGACTCATAATCAAAATACATGACTCCCGATAACTAATCCCAGTAAACTTTGTCAAAGGGACTGGGCTAACATTCATAAATAATTATTTTTGGTTTTGTTTGCCTCTTCCCCACCGTAATTTTGATGATAATGGATGACCGGTCAGTGGTTGAGTTGATAAATGCGTCGAGTTACCATCCAGGCAGCGTGGGTTCAATTCCTCTACTGGCTAAGTCCTCCATCATTGAACAAGGAACATATTCCGCTTATAATGATAGTAGTAGAAGATTTTCAATTATTGTCCGATTATTCGTAATCTGGGAATGTTTTTGTTTCTTTTAAAGAAATAAATAAGCATTCAGTTCAATGTCCATTCTCGCTTTGTTGAAGGTAAACACTGTAATAATTAATTCAAAATTATGTATGTGCATATTTAAAATTCAGTGTGCATTTATTTCTATTTTCTAACAAGCGATTGACATTTATATTCCATGTTAAAACAAATTTACATACATTTTAGATAATACATATTGTGCATGTCATGTTTATGTATTAAAGTTTGTGTATGATTTGTGTAAGGTTTCGGTTTTGCAAATGAAGTAAAATAATAGCCAGCTTTTTCAAATTTTTGTTTTGTCAAACCTGACAAAAAAACCAGGTGTTTTGAGTTAAGCTCTACGTTAGGTTGTATACCATTGAAAGAACACCCAGCAAAAATGCTACCCCTATATGTATATTTGTATATTGGTCCTGGGTCAATCGTGAACCACCTAATCATTGTAACCCGCACACGAGCCACCGATGAACTATAGGGTTACTTTTTCATTAACAATTTGATTGTTACCACCCGTTTCCATGGTGTATTCCGGTATGGCGAGAAACCATAGATATATGAATTTTGTAGACCGGGCATCTCAAATCTCACTCTCACAACAGACAAATAATGTAGTTACCCAAAATCCAAAATAGGCTATCATTTACCCAGAGGCGGCTCTAAAGGTCCAAAAGTGGAAGGTCAATCGAAAAAAAAAAATATATATATATATTTTAATTTTTATTAAATATAACACATTACAATAATTAACAAATGAAGATATTTCGCGGCTGATTGTGAAAAAATGATTTTTTTTTTAAAGAAACTGCCAACACAATTTAGAAATTATTTTTTGTGTTTGAGTGATGAAATGTTAATACATATTGCTATGCATAGTGAATATTATCTATTCTGAAGCCAGTAGTACAATATTGTTTAATTTAACATATATGTATATCTAATTATTTACACATATAACTAATTAATGTTTTTTTCTTTTAAAGTTCTTTTCCTAAAATTAAAAGCAAACTTAGTTCATTGTTTATCAGTAAACTTAAAAAGTAAACAATGAAAGCAAAAAGTACCTATACATTCATTTTATTGCCCCCGCAAATGCACTGATAAAAATTATTACTTTTGTTTTTAACCTCTTTATATTTCTCTCTTGTAACATAAACTAACTGTCACTTTATTTGAATACATTTGTCACGATTCGATGAATTGTTTGCGATTTCTTTCGATACGATATCCACAGAATTTGACATTTAAATTATTCCATGCAAATTGCACTTTTATTCCAACATAGCACATGAATATCAACAATGATATTCATGTGCTTATAGTTGCTTCAGTATTTGTTGAGAACAATATTGTGACAATAATTTTTTCACACCAGTATTATTAGTCGGAGTTCAAACAGCAATCTATACAAAAAATGCTGAAGAATAATGTTACTGTAACTCGCACATACAAAATATCAACAGTTTACCATATATTTCTTATTTGATTACCCAGTAATACATACTCACTTTGATGCTATATATATATTTAATAAATTATATTTTTAATAACTTCTTAAATATATATTTTTTAAATTTTCTACTCCTTACTGTGTTTTATATTCTATACCTTTTTAATTCAAATCAAAAGCAGTGAAAACTAATTGTATGAATTATTTTAGTTAACTTTGATTATACTCTGTAATACTACAGGGTTTTCCAATAAGAGGTGTTATTTTGAATAGCCCGCTATTTCGGTAGATGTTACTTTTGAAGCTGTCATTTTTTGACATTTGACAATTAGAAACTACGCCATTAATAAAAATGAAACGATACACGCTTCAACAACGCATTGAAATTATTAAAATTCACTTGAGTGAATCAAATGCAAATCATCTTGAGTAATGAGGCCCATTTCCACCTCAATGGCTTCGTCAACAAGCAAAATTGTCGCATCTGGGGCTCGGAAAACCCAAGAGTTATTGTTGAAAAATTGCCTCTCTATCCTCAACGTGTGACTGTTTGGTGCGGTTTATGGTCCGGCGGAGTCATTGGACCTTACTTTTTCGAAAATGAGGCTGGAGCAACAATTACGGTGAATGGATTGTGCTATCGAGAGATGATCAATGATTTTTTATGGCCGGAATTGGATGGTATTGATCTGGACAACGTTTACTTTCAACGAGACGGCGCTACGTGCCACACAAGCAACAAAACCATTGATCTTTTGCAATTGAATATCAAAATAACACCTCTTATTGGAAAATCCTGTATTATACTGTAAATTGATTAATTATTTAATAAATAAAATTATGAAAAAAAAAAAAAAAAGTTTAAATTCTTCTATATTTCAATCTTTTGATATATTCTTTCAAATTATTTTAATGTACTTCACATAAACACTAACTCGCACATATAAAATTTCATCAATTTATTTTTTTCTTATTAGTTCTTACATTGATTTCGTAAATTGAATTTATATACACGGTGTCCGGAAACTCGTAGTACAAGCGGGAAACTGGAGAATCTACACCACATGGGGAACCCAAAAAAACATAAAGTTTTTTGATTTGAGCTTTTTCAAAAAAAAAAAAAAAACAAAAAAAAATATTTTTCGGCTATTTTTGGGTTAAAGTTTTTTCTGGTGTTTAGGGTTGAACAACAGATGTTTTAACCCTGCAGAGCAGAAATATTTTATGATTACACCGGATTAAATGAAGGGTGATTTCAAAATAATGCTTCAAATCCGAGTTTCTTCATTTGTTTTACTTTCAAATAGTTTTAATTAGTTGGGTACTTTGATCTTCAGTAATAATTTATAAGAATTTGATTAAAAAAAAAAAAAAAAAAAAAAAAAAAAATGAACTTCTAACTCGATTTACTCGATAACGAAAGCTCAAATCAAAAAAAAATATACCACAAAATCGACTCCAAATGTGATGTAGATTCACCAGTTTCCCGCTTGTACTACGAGTTTCCGGACACCCTGTATTTTTTTCTAATTTATATACTTCTTATATTCTCTTAAACTCTATACTGCTTATTTTCTTTTATATCATATTCTTTCTATATTTCTTTTAATTTATTATACATACTATATATAATAATTATATTTCATACTTGATATATTCAATAATCAACCACCACAACACGGGTATGTGCCTAGCTTGGTGGTCTAAAAATTCTTAATGACTGGAATAAATGAAAAAAAAAAATATATTTTTGCCAACTAACATGCAAGCATAGTTTTGAAAGAAAGTCGAATAAAATGTAATATCATATTTTTTGAGATACGCAGTGTCATAATATGAGGGACGATATACAATAAACGAACATAAGTCTTTTTGGACTAACTTTTTCGTCTATTGGAGCTCTAAAGATTAGATAGCATTAAAATGAATTCATTCTTTCCAAGTCCACTATCTACGTTTGACATATTTAATTTTACTATTTGCTTTTATCATACTTGTATGTATCACTCTTCTGTTATTCTGACATTACTCTTGACATTACCCGACTCAAGTATAATAACGTAGTTACATCATTATTCACCTGTGAAAAATCCACAGGATATTATAATTGTAGGATTCATGAAGCTGAAAGTATTTGTATAAAAAATATTTGCCTCTGGATTTACTTTTGGAATGAGCACTGTTAGTTAACTTTGAAAATCACGACATCTGCCAAAAAATTAAACGAAAGAAATACAAATTTCAAATATAGAATTATTAATTACGTTATTTTGATTCAACAGGGTTCTAACTTCACTTCTGAGATTTGAAGTGTCAAAGTTTGCAAAGACAATTCCTCGTTACCATCTATTTGCCAATTTCCGATTTTGAGGTTGAATCTTCTGTTAAGTATTTTAGTTTAACATATTTTAAAGGAAAATATTGAAATAGGAGGGAAAATTATAATTTTAGAACTTACCTAAATGTACAGAAAGAACCATATGTAACCAGATAGGGCATAATAATTCATGGCTTAAGGTTCTAACTGCAGTTCTTTTATAAATTAAAATATGATATTGAACGTCAAAATCAAAAAATGACAAATAGTTTATGAAAATTCGTCTTTGCACACTTTGACACCTTAGATTATTGTAGGGAAAAGTAAGAACCCTATCCAGCCAAAGTGACGGCCTACAATGCGCCTCGTAACCAGGGACCGCGGAAGTACTCTATGACGGGGGGGGCAAACTTGTTTAGTCACCCTCTTCCTTCAGTCTCCTCTCCAGTCAATCAACTAGTTATAAATAAGACAAAACGGAGATGACTAGGTCAAACAAATAACAGGTTCAGTGAATAAAAAACTTTTTTTTTTAAATATTGCTTTATTGCATTCATTGAACGATACCAAAAACGTTGCGTCTCTCAGCCGTCTTTGAAGCAAATTCCCTAAGAATTATTTTTTTTTTTATTTTTTTTTTTTATATGTTCTTTATTCAGTAAAGTTTATACATTAAAGTAAACGGGTAAATTTTTGGCCACCACACTAGGCACATGCCCGTGTTGTAGTGGTCAATTTTATGTTAAGTATAATAATACAAATTAAAAATAAGTTGAATGAAAACAAAATAATATAAAAATAAAATAAAATAATTTATACATCTAAAACAAGTATGAAGTATTATTACCGCCTTATGCACGTGCAGTATTGCTAGATAAGTAAGTCTTCTCTGCTTCATTGGTAGTCGGAGGAATGTTCCGATGCGTCGGAGGGCACTCAGAGACCTTTCACACGTCGTAGACGTAGCTGGCACGGCGAGGAGCAAGACTACTAACTTTTCTACTTCATTAATCATTGCTCTTGAAACTTTAGGTAGATTAGCCAGTTCTCTTGTGTACCCTCGGATAGTCAAACACTTTTTCATTTATGAAAAAAAGCACTGTGAAGGATACAGATAATCTTTACCAGCACAGATAATCCTTCTTTACCCAGGTAGTAAAATTGGAGGGGGCGCGGCCCCCCCCCATTTGATTTTAGGGGGGCATTTGGCCCCCTCTGCCCCCCACTTCCGCGGTCGCTGCTCGTAACAACGATCAACAGTCAGATACAAACAAAATAACGCTTGTAAAAGTGATGTTAGTACCTTGTAAAATAAATGTAACCTGATGTTAGAACATCGAGTTCATACGAGTTCTACAGAAATAGAACACTGATGGCTCTGAAAATTATTTTGATTATAGAATTGAGCAAAAGAAATGGTTTTGTATTCAAAGGTTATTTTTGAAATAAATGTCAGGACCTTGTCCAACCAAGGTCACGATTAATAAAATATCTGAATCGTTCTGAAAATCAAAGCAAATCCCAGTTCTAGAGATCATTGAACTGGAGTTACACAGAGACACACCACCGAAATTATTATTTTTAATTCATACATGCTTATTTATTTACTTTTTTATGAAATTCACAAACATACATTTTCCATAAATTATCATTGTGTTGTTTTTAATGTTTTATAATTTCAGGATTGGGACCTGATCCACGCCGTCCATCTTAAAGGCAGTTTTAAAACCACGCAGGCCGCTTTTCCTATTTTCAAAAAGCAAAATTTTGGCAGAATCATCATGACGGCAAGCAATTCGGGCATTTATGGCAATTTTGGACAGGCCAATTACAGGTTCGTTTTTATTTATTATGTACTAGCTGAATTCCCCGGCATTGCCCGAGCTATACACAGAGTTTTTATTTTAAATCATACTTTGACGGTGACCTTCCCCTTGTTTTGATGGTCAAGTGTGCAAAATTTCATCAATCTCGGAATAAAACTGTAGATTTGTGTAAAAATCAGACAAACACCGCCCCGTGTCCCCCACGTGTGCACCCGCCCGCCATGGACACTTTGCTTTTTATATTTTTACTATTTATAATACCTTGACTATAAGCAGAAACTCGTTACGTGAAGCAGAAAAATTTCGCAAACAATGCTGTTGGCGTCGTGAAATTTGTACCGGTTTTTCTGTTCTGATTTTATAGATCAACGTAACTATTTTGTGTTTTTCAACATGATTTCAGTTATGAGCTATGGAGCTTTAAGATATTCATAAAACGAAAATTCAATATATTTTTGTTAAAAAAAATTGAAATTTTTGCAAAGCCGGGTAGTAACTTCTAGTAATATATTAAGATCATATTACACTCTCATTAATAATGACAAATAAATCATTACAATAATCATCTTGTTAAGATTTGATAAGATAATATTAAAAAAATTAATTAACGTTTTATTAATTATATTTATACGTGATATGCGTAGCTGTGACATGTAGTAAACTTGAGGAATATCTTACAGTTGATTAATTGAATGTATTGTTGAAATCAGCTAGAGAGTTATCTAAGCTCGCATATATTTATAAAACATGACCTCTGTACTTTAGCACAAGTATTTGCAATATTTTTTAATAATAAATGATTGGTTTGCATTTTCTCACTACTTTCGACTGGTGGATATGGTCTTCTTTTTCTTCTTCATGAATCATCTGGTGTATGACTTTGGATGTAGGCTTCCCTTAAATGTCTCCAGTTTTTCTGTGTTTTTCAGTTGTCAGCCAAAGTAATCTGTGGGCAGCCCTTCTTTCTTTTTCCCAACCAATTCCCACATAATCTTTGTTTTGCGGACATGAATTTACAATAATAGATTATTATTAAATATATCCACTTCCCGACATCCAATCGAGCTGAAAATTGGCAAATAGACTTGTTGGTGGCAATCACGTACACACACGGTCATATACATGTTCCTCTGAAATCGGATGACATTACAGCAGTTAATATATATAAATGTTGGTTTTATCCTATCGGCATTTGTCGTAATTGGTAGAGTTGTCAACTCCAGTTCCTGCTTAGTAAGGTTCAATCCTCATTCACGCCGAAATTAAGGTTTTTTTAAGTTTTAAAAAACATTTAAAAATAGATGTATTTATAGTAAAAATAACATTATTTTTATTGGTTGATTTTTTTGTTAATTTTTTAGCGCTGCAAAGTTGGGTCTTGTCGGATTAGCAAACACCATTGCGATTGAAGGACGTAAGAACAACATAACCTGCAATGTCATCGTTCCCACCGCGGCCTCAAGGCTCACCGAAGACATTCTGCCTCCAGATCTGTTCCAGGAGCTCAGGCCTGAGCTGATCGCCCCGGTTGTTGTGAGTGAAACAGACAAAGATTCATAAGTCTGTAATATCAAAACTTTGAATTTTGTCTCATGTACAGTATATTATGCATTTATATTGAAAAGCTTTTTAATTATGCAAAAGAAAATCTTTCATATTTATACACTGAAGAGTTACACCAATAGAAGTTTGTTGTTATAATATAGGTATTATGAACCTTCTCAGATCATGCTTTTAAAACAGATTACTTTTAAATTATATAGGTAAGTACCTACCTATTATATTAATTTTCATAAGAATTCATACTTGTTTTGCAGGTCTATATGTGCCACGAGAGTTGCGAGGATACGGGGACTATCATTGATACAGCTGTGGGCTGGGCAGCCAAGATCCACATGGTGCGGGGAGAGGGAACACATTTCAGGTACAATCTTCTTTTTT
The DNA here is from genome assembly GCA_026573805.1 of Hesperophylax magnus. Classification (NCBI taxonomy): domain Eukaryota; kingdom Metazoa; phylum Arthropoda; class Insecta; order Trichoptera; family Limnephilidae; genus Hesperophylax; species Hesperophylax magnus. The sequence goes on along the minus strand of JAIUSX010000061.1, from coordinate 3,881,468 downwards.
AAATTTCTTATACAATGGCAGCTTCCGGTAATTGTGTTACCGACTCCTCTTGAGGTAAGAATGATCTTGTTCAATTAAATGTACAATGGATTAATTGTGTCCTGATAACAAACAAAACCTAGTACACTTTAAAGGAAAGCTTCTCAGAAGTTGGACTTGCTGTATAAAGCCTTCAGATACACACTGACCTTGTACAAAAGACGTGTTGGTTTTAGATAGCTGATAAAACCCTTTACTCTATCTATCCATAGTTTGTTTTTATGACTTGCCCCTTTAAGACCCAGGTTCACTCCTTCCTCTTCTTTAAAATAAATAATGTAATCTGACTATCAAAATATGGTATTTCAGGAAATCTATTTCTGATGATGTCACTCCGGAAAATGTGCGAGACAATTGGTCAAAGGTAGTTGATATGAGCAAAGCTACGAGGCTCAACTCTATTGAAGAGGCCACCGGAGAGCTTATGACCAACTTGCAGGTAGGAAACATCCCTCAGGTGTATTATAAATGATAAATAAAATGCTTCCAAATTTTACCATTTTTCAATTTATGATAATTGTGTTTTCAGGCACTTAAAGATGGAGCCAGCAATTCCAGTGGAGAAGATTTTAAATTTTCTTCAAATGATTTCATTGTTTATGCTTTAGGAAGTAAGTATTTGTTAGTATTATGGCTTTAAGAGCCTAAAATAATTTCTTTTGCTCTACTAGGTCCACGGACCGCGTCAGTAGTTAACACTATTTTTTTAAACTTTTTTTTAGTTGGCGCTACTGTGACGAATGAATCAGACCTGAGATTCTTGTACGAAAACCATGAAGATTTTACTGCATTCCCGACCTTCTACATTTTACCCGGTGTGATGCAATGCATGACCAGTGATATCCTCGCTAAAGCATTACCGCCTGGAAAGGAAGCGGACTTCTCTAATGTGAGTAAAATATTTTATGCTGAACATCCACCGTCTTCTCTTCTTATCAGATTTACAATATTATCTATTAAGCTTTTTTGAGGTAAATTCACAGTGGTGCTCTTTTTCCACAAAATTATGCACATATTTTTTTATCACAGTAACTAAATGGATTATGAATTAAATGGATTGGTGCTCGTGAAGAATGGCATGACAAAGACGCAATGCCTCTGGGTTATGAAGCATTTCATCGTTATTACAATCTTTATTATTTATCATCACGGCACGTTTTTGGTCTTAGCAATAGACAAGTTCGCTATCTGTTGGATTGTTTTAGTATTGATGGTTGGATTTATTACAGTAATTCATGAATTTACTGTTGTTTTATTATTTTATTCTTTATTTTAACACAGATTTTGCATGGAGAGGAATTCATTGAATTTGTAGGACCCATTCCTCAAGGTGATAGCAAGATCACATCCAGGAGCCACGTTGTGGATGTTTTAGATAAGGGATCAGGAATTGTTGCCATCGTAGGAAGTAAGCTTTCTTTTTACCCGATAATCATAATATAATATGTACACGTGTATTTAATTTGACTTAACAACCTCTGTGGCAGAGCGATAAGATGCTTGACTCTGGGCCTGGTGGTTGCTGTGCAAATAAAAACCTGTTTTTTACTTTAGATCTTTTTATTGACAAGATCTGAATGGCTTCTATGTGTATATCTTTTTTTATAAACTTATTCTGCTTTGCATCAATAATCTGTAATATTTGACACTATTATAAGTTTATTTTATTTGTATGCATTTCAATTCTCTTTAGACGAGCTCTCGGATGGTAATGGCAACGTTTTTGCCAAGGCGCAGATGAGTGTGTTTGTGGTCGGTGCCGGGGGCTACGGGGGCCCTAGGACCTCCACAAAGGCAGTTGCATGTGAGCCCATGCCCAAGAGGAAGCCTGACTCGCTTTTGGAGCAGAAGACTTTGGAAGATCAAGCCGCTCTTTACAGGTAAGGTGTTCTGGTGAAGCACCATTCTTTCAAAGCCCCTTGTGCTATCCCCCGTGTTTATCCGTAATTTTTGAAATTATTATTGTTAAGGCAAGGAAGACATTATCTTCTCTTTCCGACATGAGATATGCTTATGAATAGATCTGTTCTATAATCTTAGGATTTATAATTTGTTATAATAAATTAGTCCTTTTGTGAAATTCATCAGGATTGTCATTTTGAGTCTTTGGCGATGTCTATTGGTTCCACAATGTGGCACCTCAAGTATTGTGCCTTTTTCCCATCAATGCGGAACATTGGCACTGTAGATGAATGGGTGTTAAAGATGGTATTAGTAAAAATCATGAAAAAAGACGAATCGGTATTCCTTTAGCACCAAAATATATAAAATGTAAAATTTTGTTCCCTTAACATATTGAAAATTTAAAAATATTTCTATAATACTGTGACTTTAGTCAGATAAAATAAAGTTAGGCACTAATATGATCATATTTATGACATACTGTGACTTTAGCCAAATACGATATAGATGGAATTAGTAAAATATTACCATCGTCGCACACCCAGTCGCTACCCGACTGGAAGACAATACTTTGGAATGCGATTGTCGCTAAACGCCACTTGATTTCAACTTTTGAAAAAATTGTGATAAGTGGAAAGCATGGATGTCAATTTGAAGACAATGTTACATTACACTACCCCCAGACTCTCTGGAGATATCAACCCTCTCCACATTGACCCCAACATGGCCACGGCGGCAGGCTATAAGCGCCCCATCCTGCACGGGCTCTGCAGTCTTGGCTTCTCCACACGCCATGTGCTGATGCGCTACGGCGGCAACGAGGCCAGGCGCATCCGCAGACTGAAGGCCAGGTTCGTGAAGCCCGTCCTGCCGGGGCAGACGCTGCAGACAAAGATGTGGCTGGAAGGGAACAGGGTGCATTTCCAGACCGTAGTGAAGGAGACTGGAACTGTTGTGATTGATGGTGAGTTTATTTATTTGTAAGATAATATCTATATGATGGGTCCCATGGCAAAAAGGAACATTGAAGAAAAGTGAAGGAAAAAAACCTAACCTATCATTTTATCATATTCGGTTTTCTCAGGTTTCTAGAAGATAAGCCCTAGTGCCATACCAATTTTTTTTTTGTATTCCTAAACTGTGATGTGTGAATTTCGTAGTTAAAAGTATTATCCAGAATGGTTTTCAAAAGTTTTAAGTTGAGGTGTTTCAAAATTACATTTGATAATCATCAAATCGACTGTTAGCACCGTTTTGATTTTTTGGCATTTGTACTGTCCTCAAATTCTCGGCCCGTTTCAGTTTTTGATCAAATTGTGATCTGCTGTCAAGCATAACAAGATGACCACTATTATTACTGGACGTTGGATTATGTATACGCATTTGCATAATTAATAATGCATATATTACTAGATATTGGATTATGTATATGCATGTGCATACATATTTAATAATGCATGTTCTACTACACATTGGATTATGTATTATGCATTTGCATATTAATACTGCATATGCATAGTGCATACTTGGCATTTTTTGGTTGGTAGTGCATATTTGAGCCTTTTTTCGTCTTTAGTGTAGGTATAGTTTAGCAATTTTTTTCTTCAAAATATGTGCTGTTCAAATTGAAAATGTTTTTTTTATTTATTCAGAATCGGGTTATTGTTTTATTATCAAACGTCGCCTTGTACTAGTAAAAACCTCAAGGGCACTGTATTAGTTGTAAGGAATCAGCGGCTTGGCTCCTTGGCGCTTTGCCAAGCTCATCGCTGCCCGGAGCGGACTGCTCCGACGGCGCCTGCACAGGACCGGCCATATAGGGAGGTATTATTGATACTGTATATAATCCAATGTCTACTTTAACAAGTATCCAATAAGTGGTTAAAATACTGCCCTGGTGAAGCTTTGGTATAAGCAAAATCGGTAGGCTTTCATTATTGCCGGCCAAAGCGATGAAGTAATATATTTCCAATGACGTTACAATACATCTAGACTCGTTATTGTCTCACAAACTCAAGTAAGAAACACTCTTATGTTTCCAGTAACATCTTTATTAAAACGTTGTTCATATATGACAAAAATATACATTCAAAGAATATCTGTGTATGAGAGAAATAAACGATAGCGGGTGGCGTTTTCGTATTTCCATAGAATACTACATTCTACATCACAAGTGTAACTGAGATAACAAGATACACTTTCTCGCTTATGCTATAAGACGACCTACTGCTATTAGGTTGTCCTTCTTATACTTATGTTGTGCTATGTTCGCTATCTCACTTTCTCTAATGGCGCTGAAAATCTTCAGGAAACAATCAAAATAATTTTATTTTTAATAATAATAAAATAATTTATGTGTATTTTATCCACTCGAGCGATTGGTTCTAAAGACATATACATTTACCACATTATTTAATTAACATGGTTCCTCAAAATATTAACATGGAAACATATGAATTGCTTACTGCAGTTTAAAGGCAATGAGTCCACTTAGATTTCACCAAGGATAATAAATTATTATAAGCAATAATTAGTCGCCTGCATGCATAGCACAAAGGATAATAAATTATTAAAAGCAATAATTAGCTATGCATAAAAACCTTATCTTATAAACATTAGTTTATCATTAAAAAAAATAATAATGTTTGACAAGTTAAAATATTTCACCAACATATGTAGATATAATATGTCTCGACGCCATCTAGTGGGAAATTTAGCACTCGCAAAGTCTTTCTAACAAAAATAAATTTTAAAATTAAACAATAACTTTGTAAACATCACTTATAGGTAAATACTTAATGCCGACCGGGTTTCGCTACAACACGTAGCCTCATCAGGGCAGTATAATACTAAAAATCTAAAAATTAAATTAACATGTGTGGATTTCACAGTAGGTGGACAGTCTGAGCTACAGTGGAAGAGGTAGGGATAGGTGGGAGATTGAGAGGCGAGTGTTCTTTGTCAATAGGGAACAATCTGAGTATAGGACTTTTATTTAGGTTTATTTGGTTGTTGATGACTTTGCTATTGACGTTTTACCTATAAGTGATGTTTACAAAGTTATTGTTTAATTTTAAATTATAATGTCACATCACAAAGTAACCGCTTCATATGAAGAAAAAATAAATTTTGTTGTTTACAGGTGAAAAAATATGATAAGCAGTAATTGTTAATTGAAGTACTAGTATATATTGAATTATTTGGCGTGTTGGAAATAAGCCGACGTGGCTCAGTGGTCCAGAGCGTCTGACCGGACATCAGAAGGCGCGGGTTCAATTCCTGTCGTCGGCATTCATTTTTACTTGGGAGATATTTTCAATTTTGTATTGATATTGCAGGCGCCTAATTATTGCTTATAATAATTTATTAGATTTCACCGTATATCTCATGTTTTTAGGTTCTATAAATTTGCCACATTATGACAAGCGATCGCTCAAAACGTTTTTGCAAACATAATATGTCAAAAATCGTTTGAGTGTGAATGAAATCTTATTTCTTGACTTTTACTTGTGTTTGCCGAAAAATGAAAACATTTTCTCATCATACACAAGGGCATTTTGCCACTTTTAATGCAATAGAGGCAGCACACAACCCTGCGCGAAGCATGGCAGTTTAGTACTAAAACTATGAAATCGAAAGCAATGCATTGTCTTGCTTTTGGCTTGCCACTTTGAGATTTCTACAGCTTGTCTATATATTTGTAACGTCATTGTAGAGTTTTTCTATTATGTAAGGAATGTGAAATTATCTAGGCATCGTTCAATATTGTTTTTAAGTGTCTGTATAATTAAATTATATTGCGTAATATTATTTACATTGTGTTTTTACTTATTATTAGTTGTTACATAATAGTATTATATTTTCCTTATCAAATTTACACGTTAATATTAAATTTGAAAAATGCTATCATCATTTTATCAGTAGAAAATTTAATCATTTGTGAAACAAAAATAAAATTCCAATATGATTGATTTGAAAATTTTTTATGTTAAAATTATAAATCTTTAGGGCTACAAAATAATCATAGCGAATAAGATAATTAAATAAATGTTACCATTGATATCTATATCGTATACCTCACTCCATTGTAGATTCAATAAAAAAATCGTCTTTTACAACATACCCCGGTTTTGATGTGTTTTATTTTTAAATCGGTAATGTTGGTATCAAGGACTTTGATCTTATGTCAATATCTGACACAATCTGACATAAATACTGCGCGAGGTTTTTTACAGTGCTCAGCAGTGCTCCTGATTTCTTGACACTTTTTAATACAAGCATACATTGAATACATTAATCTTCGACCTTTGTGCCATATAGCAGTGAGTGCGAATTTTTCGTTTATCTGCTCTTCATTTACGATTTCAAGATTGTACTTTAGTTTCTGGGTGTGTGCAAGCCAAACTACTTGGTGTTTTCGGGGCTTTTTTGTCATTCTTGTTAGTATTTTCATTATTTTCTAATAGTACATGTATTTATGACACCTTGTCGTCACTTTTCTTTGAATTTTAATTTACGAACGTTTATGAGATTCGTTTCTGTAAATTAAATGCACCATAGTTGGAAATTAAATCATATTACGCTTTTTAGACACAGAGTGAACATTTTGAAAACATATCCCACTCCATTGATTTATACTCAATCATCCTATCTTATTTACAGTATTTACATGTGCCTGATAGTTGTATTTTCATGTTACAGTGTTACCTACGATTATTTTATGCTATTTTTGACATATCCATCAAACTTAACGATCAATCTCGCTTTCACTCTTGTAATCTCTCAAAATAAATTGTGTCGGTGATTTCACCATTAAGTATATTTATATATATATCACCTCACTAGGCTGAGCCTGTTCCGAGGTGGCGGGAGTTAAATTACATATTTGAATCTCCCAGTATGTTATCAGCGTTCTTATCTGAATTTGCCATTTCCTAGTAGTAAAACAGTGTTCATGTTTATTTAAATTTGCCATTACCAACTGTAGTAAAAAGTATTCTTATTTATTTTAATAAAAAAATAAAGTGATTGAATTTTTTAACCTACCAACTGTAGTAACAATATATTTGAATTTCCATTATCTACCAAGTGTAGTAAAATTGTGTTCTTATTTATTTGAATTTGTCAGTGTTTAGCAAAATGTAGTAAAACAGTGTTCTTATTAATTTATTTGTATTTGGCAGTGTCTACCACACTAACAATACATCATTTTATTAAAATATTTTAATGTTTCAGGTGCCTACCTAGATTTGACCAGCATTACTAACAAGATGCCGATCCGCGCTAACCCAGTTGCTGCTGTCCTAAACAGTGATGCAGTGTTCATCAGAATCCAGGAGGGGATCAAGTCCCAGCCCGAGAAGGCCAAGAGTGTAAATGGAGTCTTCTTATATAACATCACATCTGATGGAAAACAAGTCAAGCAGTGGAGTGAGTATTTTATTTATAAATATTATTGTTTTTATAAATATTTAAACTTTTTTAAATTTATTTTTTACATTAACCATACAGGACTTCCTGAGGAAAATAATTTCCCTCGGGGCCTATGTTATCTTTGGGGATGCTGTGTGTAGGTGTATGTCCTTTTGAGGAAAGCAAGGAGAGAACCATGGTCTTCATTATTAAATTATTCCACAGCCGAACTGTTGAACTCAAGAATGAGTCGTAGAAATGACCCGTTCTCATGTGACCAATGTTAACTGTGTACAAAAGTTAAGGATGTGTTTGGCGTGTTTTCCAACTGTGTGTCAATGACGTTAGTTACTCAGTTAATCTTCCAATGAAATACCGGTAGAACAGGGACAGCATTCCCACCTGATGTCTGTGTCTAAACATTACAATATGTTTCTTAACCCATTGACTCCGAATTAATGAGCTAAAAATTTGGCCCTCACCTCTGAATTAATTTTGTATCAAAAAATTTTTATCTGCAGTGGTCTAGGCACTAAATCTAACATAACTTTAAAAACTAATGTTTAAACATTATAATTTATTTGTGTATTGGATCAAGTTATGTAAAAAATATATGAGGCCATTGAGTTAAGATAGCAGAATCTATCAAACGGGACCCGTTTCTGCACAGACTTATTAACATGTTATTTTGGATGAATGTCTTGTCATAAAATAATCTCTGTAATCACAGATATACAACAAGTAATATCTTTTTTGATTGATGGATAATATTATAAAAATACCCCTTTCCTCCACCTTCCGCATTATAGTCGATTCTTATTACATAAATATTCTAAACACTATTGACACTCAATGTTGGGGAATGTTTAATGTAATTAGTAAAAAGGAACTCCAGTTCATTTTTTTTTATCAAATCTACCTTCTAACTTAAATTTCTGTATATAAAAATATATTTTTAAGTTTTCGTAGTAAAAATAATTTTTAATTTTTAAAGGCCCGCCACAGCGCACCAAATCTACGACAGTACTGAATTTTCTCTACCAAATTTGAGATGTTTTTTGGTCTTAAATTTAACTGCTTTTAATTGAAGAACACATTGTAAAATGTCAGCATTTCGTAACTATTGTTTTTGCAGTGTACCAAAATTTAAAAATTCAACCTCACTCCGCACTCGATTCCATTTTTCCTTGTAATTGAATGTTTCCCATTCATATTTTCAAAGTTATGATTTAAAATATCAGATAAAATATTATTTACCTTCTAACTTCTTAAATACCATATTTTTTTTATTATTGTCATTTTCACATTAAAAATAATTTTCATTGAATTTTTCAAAGCCCACTAAAGTGATTGAAATCTGGCTAATTTATGTAAATTGATTGTCAAAAATTTGCTTTACAGCTCTTGACATGAAAACTCCAGCTGTCTACGAGGGAGCACCGAAAGATATCAAGACTGATACAACTCTTACGGTCTCCGATGCGGACATGGTGGACCTAGCTCTGGGTAAGCTGAACCCTCAGGTTGCCTTCATGAAGGGAAAGTTGAAGATCACCGGAAACATTATGTTGACGCAGAAGCTCGTCCCCTTGCTGAAGGCTGACTCCAAGTTGTAAATGATTACGACTTGCATCGTAAGCGTAGGCGACACTAGCTATTTGAATTAGTCAATAATTGTCAAAATAGAATGTCATTTTGAAAAGTTACATACCAGGGAACATGACTTTTTGAAATGTTACTACATATGTACCATGGAAAATGAAAATTTGAAATGTTACCTACCATGGAACATGACATTATGGAATGTTGCATAACATGGAACAAATTATTTTACAATTTTGATATGATCAATGGAAAATATTGCAATATTGAAAATATCTGCAAATTAACAATAAATAAAATTATTCATTTGGTCTTTTTTCTATGGTTGTCTACGCTGATCGAATAATTAATCAAATACACACATATTATATTACATTAAAACAGTGTACATTATACTGATATTATGTGTGCCTTTTTGTATATTTGTAATTTTTTACACAATGGATTGTTATTTCTATTTCTATCATATTATATTGCCCTGAATGTAATGCAACTTAACAACTTACTTTCTGTGACAAATTCTGTTCATAAATTAGTAAAATACTATATTTCTTCATTCTTTCAAAGCAATGCGACTTTATATTATGCACACGTTTGAATACAGTTTTAATTATTATGTATTATGTTCCTTTCTAGGTATGTAATTATTTTAATTCATGGTCTTGGGTAAAGGAGGGAGGTATTTTTTTCATTCACAAAATTTTTATATTACTTTTTTATAGTTTTACATATTATGTTGTATGTTTTTAATAAAAAAATATAAAAATAATTTTTTATTTTATTTACTGCATTATTGCGTACATTTACTATTTTGTACACCTCCATTTATTTTAACCTAAATTAATTTGTATGTAACACAATGAATCACACCCAACACATGGATTCATGATAAGCTGTGTACACGTATATTCATGCTTGATGGTTTAACTAGATCGAACATGTTGACTTGGAATCACGCTCATCGTTACGTCCACACGCTCGAGAAGCTTGACACAAGTCGCCATGGATATACCAACAAGATGCTCGGTCAAATTGTAAATTTCTGTTTAACATTAAGCAAGAATTACGGCCCTTGAATCATTTTCGCATCGGGCTGTTTGCTCGATATGGTACAAAAACGCATTGAGCGAGAAGGTACATACACACGTTGAGACATGTTCGAATGAGCGTAAAACCATTTTGCATGGGTGCATACCTGTAGGCACTAGCTTTCTCTTCGAGGACCTCGTTTAGGAGTGTATTTGAGAATGCAAGTTTCTTGAAAAAGACTTGGTGTAAATAGGTTTGTTAATATGAAACACTTGTCAGAGGAACTATTTTCTATGGTAATGTAATCTGATTTTAGTATTAAATCTGATTAAAAGGTCCGGCATGTGCCATTTTCAATGTTTAGTTAATAAAATTTGGTGATTTTGTGAAAAAACTTCACAATGGTCAGCACTCAAAAATGGCGCTAAATGTTAATTTGAAGAATAAAATGGCTGAAATATGCAAAAAAGGCTCAAATATTTAGTAAAACAATCAAAAAAGGTTGAAATATGTACATACATGTTACGTATTTCGGTATAGTAATTTACAGGCAAAAAAACCTGTGCAGATGCGAGCCCCTTGCAATTTGCAATGCGCAGAATGGGCGTGCTTGGGATTTCGTTGGTGGCCCGCCACCCTGCACTGGCCTCCATCACCGCACTCCTTTCTGATCAGCTCTAGGGAATGGTCTTTTGTTTTTGATCCAAATGTATTAGAGCACTTACAATAATAGATTTTTATTCCATTTGGTAAAGATGAAATTGGATCCTTTCGAAACACTGAAACCAGAGAAAACATACTGAAATTTCACATTCGGTGCAAATATTAATGGCCGGCTTTTCAGTATGCTTAGGAATGTTACAAGTCGAATTGAGTTAGCAGGATTACTACCCGATGGCAATTTGACGAACGTAAATACCTCTAAAAAAACAACTGAAATACTGGCCCTTAGAGACAGTGCAGGCGTTGAGGAACGGCACCTGGGCGCCTGGCACGAGTAAAATTTTGACGTCCCTTGTCAAAACCAGTAGACGCCTAGGTAGGCGATCATTATAGTCAATAATATTCAGATGATTTGCGTAGCGCCGTTTTCGTGAAAAATAATCTCAACAACGATGTATCAGGACTGTCAGGTGTTAGGTTAGGTTAGTTATCAGCGCCTTGACAATCCGGCGCCCTGAGGGACTGTTCCAATTAAGCCCGCATAAGCAGGTAAATAATTACCCCAGAGGTAAGCTTTGGCGCAATGGGAACTTTTTGTGTTAGTATTGTATTTCTTCGAAAAACCTATCCTGTGTTTCTCACATCACGAAATATTGTTTTTTTTTTTTAAATGATCTTTTGATGTTTAGTAAAATATTTTTGGAATTTTTTCCAATTGTTCGAATGAAACACTCAATTAACCGAGTTAACAGGTTTGGTGCCGGTGACTCCAGTCAGAGTCGCTCGGCGAAATACCCCTTGCCGGGTGTCGCCGAATCCGGTTAGAGGCACGAGTATTATATGTCTGCGTAGGCATCATTTCTCAGCGAAATAAACAGTAGGGAGTAAATAGGGCATGACTCTTGACTAGACCGCCGGTACCTTCAAAGTGATTTTCAACCGTGCTACGGCCAGCTCTGCCGGAGTCGTAATTTTCTTATTTATTATTTCTTCCTTTGAAAAAAAACTTTTGAAACTATTAATCTTGTAAGAATATTTTAAGGCGATGCACTACGTCGTGTAATATTTTAAATTGAGCTGCTATCAATAACAACCCTTACGTAGATGGCGATAAGGTTTAAATTCCCGCTTAACACCATCCGCCTGTTTTGATTTATGCAAGAAAAAAACGTGGCCAAAAAGTGCCTTTTATTTTATTTTGTGGATGTTCAGGCATAAATATTTAATTTTTTTTCGATAATTTTATAAATAACTTAATTTGCCACATTATACAATAAAATCATAACCGAAAATGGGTTCGTAAGTAGGAGATTTTGAACTTTAAAGCAGTTTTCATAGGCCTTTACATTATTTTTTTCTGGGCTTATAAAAAGACTTTTATAAAAATACTCGATTATTTCAAAGGCCAAGATGTATTCTACTCGCAGTTTTTAATTAAAGCATCTGAAACATTTCTAGGCGACCAAATTTTCAAACCGAAAACACATGATTTTGCATTACTACGTATGGCATCGCCTTAAATGAAAAATTATGTTTTCGTCAAAGGCACCCGGGGTCAGTTCTAGTGTTCATAGGCAGCAGCGAACTGGTAACTTTTGCAATAAGGAAGTCTTGAGAAATGAACAAGGCATTCAAAGAATAAACCCAATTAACATATACAAAAGATGGAATAAATAAAGCAGAAAATGTTTAAATAAACTACTAATGTACTTAAATTTGGGAAAATTAGTTACATAAGTGCCTTAAGTAAAGCTCTCTGTTCAGATTTTCCAAGTAACCGGAATAAAAAAAAAGTCTTGGGGGAAAACTGGGGGATACCTTCAATGGATAAATTGAACCATTTTTCAAATGGAGTCTTCAAGGGGCCGAAAAAAAGGGAACCACCTATCTCGATTTGCATTGCATTGCAAATTTTATTGACAAACTATATTTTATATTAAAAAAAAATATGTTTATTTATGTAGTACAGAAAAAATAGTTGACGGTAAATAATAGTATTGTAAAATAAAACGTTTTGACTGTTGAACTAGGAAGAATTTCCCATTTTAGGATGGTCAAATTTAATTATTTGTGTTTTATTATAACCAATCATTAAAAATATGTAATGTGGTAGAGTAATATTATTATTCTACAAAGCAATCATAAAATTAAAATGCTCCAGGGAAGTAGCCTGCATTTCCGCTTTCCCGTCGGTATCGGCATGTAATGGAAATGATAGTGGTAATTTCCATAGCCCGATCGGTACAGGTGAGTACAAGAAAAGTCCGCTAGATGGCGTCGGTGTGGAGTTCGCCGTCGCGATAGCCGATACAGCAGTCAATGCGCGTTTTAACTCCGTGGAAATAGAATGGTTTGATTTGATGTGAAAAGTAGATTTTACTAGCCATCATGGCGAATCCTAGAAAATTTAGTGAAAAAATAGCTTTACATCATCAAAAACAAGCGGAAGAAACGGCTGCTTTCGAGCAGATTATGCGAGATGTAGCTGTTGTCACACATACGGTAAGCAAGTGCCTTTAACTTACGCCTGTAAAAGATCCGTCATCTGTCTTCCACGACGTAAACAACTTTCCTCAGTTCGTCCCAACAGTATCAAATCATTCGCTTATTCGTTATTGTAACTTTATGCATTTGTATGCATTACGTATTCTCAATTAAAACCATTTTTGTTGATATTGAACTTGACACTCGATTCATAATGGCTTTTGTACAAGTAATATGTTTGGGTTTCTGGGTGTAATGCATTTTTTGACAAATGACACCTGTAATAACTTAAGTTTTTCCTTTATTAAAATTAATGCATGAGTTGCAAATTGCACTCTGTTTACAAGAACAAAGACCTTGACCTGACGTACGCTATTGTTCGTGAACTTCCTGATTATTCCTAGTACTCTGCCATTGCTTTTAAAAGCGGCTGTTACATCAACATCTTTGTTTTTCTCTGTTTGCATATTGTGGGACTTATGGCAAAAAATGCCTTCCTCGCAACCATTTGACTTGTGCAGGCATATTTATTTGCGTTATCAGGCATTTAATATAAAATCAATGCCGTTATAGTTTATGACCTGCAATGTTTCATGTGTGTATAAAAAATTCAAGGTTATGATTCCTGAAGGATTCTGAAGTGCTTTGAAATGTTTATTTTTTTATTTTATTTCATGACCTGAGCACGTGCACGTGTGCCGGGAAATATATGCATCAAATTCAATTGCTAAATACGCAGAACCTATTGTACAATACAACAATTTTACACATCTGTCAAAAGTTTTACATTATGTAAAATCAATATTGTACAATTATCATTATGTTGTGTTCTTCCAATGTTTATGTGCTTGCTTATTAGTTTAATTATGTCTAGGACGCGGAGTGTGATATACCTACCATTTCTATGATTGCACGATTACTACTTCTAATCTATAAATAATACTACATATTAAATAGAAACAGTGAATAATTCTGTGTTTTGACATTATGTATCAAACTTTCGGTGGAGTAACATGTGCAGTGTTTGTCTGTATGAAAAGTGATATTAACCTAACTTCTTAGTTTTTACATACACACATTTGTTTTACTTACGTCTAAAACATTTATCCTTCAATGATATTAGGTCTAGTGCAATCTGTTTATTATTCTTGAGTAAAGAAAAATAATTAAGGAATTGTTTTAGAATTTATACTTAAGTCATAATTTTTATTGTTAATATAATATTATTATATTGCTGTATTAATAACTCACTTAGCTAAATTTGTATTGTAATGTACCATTACATTTTGGAATAATATGAATGAAATTTTAAAACCAAATAATGTATAGATTTAAGTTATCGATCAACATAAAATGAACCTATACTCTGTTCACCGAGAAGAAATCATTTTCAAAACAAACCAATTTTATTAGTACGTATATCTATGTTCCCTACGACAACTGTTGAATCTATTTTGTGAGGTCCTTCATACATAACGTACAGCGTCTCATCACCCACATCATTTTTGTTTAGCGTTGTAATTCAACTAGTCGAATGTGTAAACCAGTAAAGTGTGTTACTATCTAACTGATGAGCATTCATTTATTTGATCCTGGTACTTGATGCAATTAAATTTACCGTCCATCGCTCATTAGCGCTAACAATAATTGTTTGCATAGAGTGCAATAATCTTGTAATACATTTAATTTCAGTGGGTGGTGGTGATCCAAATGGGTAGGATTGTTATATTTTCACTATGCATGAATAAGTTGAATTTTCCATTTGTAAAAATGAACTTTTGTCTAATTAATACAGCTTGTTTTTGAAAAATGGAAAATTCAACTTATTCATGCATAGTGAAACGCATGAATAAGTTGAATTTTCCATTTGTAAAAATGAACTTTTGTCTAATTAATACAGGTTGTTTTTGAAAAATGATTTCCTATTAGTGAACGATTCATTCAGTAACGTTTAAAAATAAGTCAGGTATGAAGGATTATTAAGTGTGCTGGGTTAAGTTAGCTTGGATGAGTCGCCTATCTTACAAAATGTGTTTTTTATGTTAGTTTGACATAAGTCACCTGGTTTACAAGCCATCATTTAGTGTTATTGAATGTGCAAAATGTGTTTGGTTAATTTAGCTTGGAATGAGTCGCCTGGCTTACAAAATGTACATTAATGAATGAAATGTACATTGGATGCGTAAAGTGTGTTAAGTTAGCTTGGAATAAGTCACCTGGTTTACAAGCCATCATTTAGTGTTATTGAATGTGCAAAATGTGTTTGGTTAATTTAGCTTGGAATGAGTCGCCTGGCTTACAAAATGTACATTAATGAATGAAATGTACATTGGATGCGTAAAGTGTGTTAAGTTAGCTTGGAATAAGTCACCTGGTTTACGAGCCATAAGTAAGTGTTCTGTAATATGCTCAGTGTGTTCGGTTAAGTTAGCTTTGAAGTTTACAATAAATAATTTTTGATTTGATTTGATAAGTTAAGTCGCCTGGCTCACAAAATGTAAGCTAGTGTGAAAAGTGTTGTTGGCCATAACTCTTTGTAATTAGTTTATTGGTAGCCAAAACTCTTGGTAATTTTGATTTTAATAATAGTAAAGTTCTAAAATAATAATATTATGTCATTACCATATATATTGTGGATGGTTGATGGATATGCACATTCAAAAGTGACCATTCATCTTGTGTATAAAGTTGTGAATGAGGGGTTGATTAATTTTCCAGAATGAACTATATTATTTTCACTATTGATACTGAATCTTAGCGTTTTATCTTAAACACGTTTTATCTGATTGTAAAGTTTATGTTATTATATCATTTTGGGCCAGTTGCTTCAAATAATTGAAATAAAATCAGAACTTGAATACAACATCCACAGAACTTGAAAATTAGCTTTGAGATTTGATGAATTATTCAAATTCTGTGAAACAATTCGTCCTTGTGTATATTTGAACAACCTTTTTTTTATTCAACATTTAAAAAATATGGCAACTTATCTTATACATAAGTATACAGGGTGTCCGGGGGTAAAGTGCACAAACTTCGGGCGGTGATTCTACATGATGGTAGAAGTAAAAAAGTGAAATAACTTTTCCCGAAATTTCATTGTTTATTTCTCATGCAGAAATATTTTTCCATAGAAAACTAGCTTAAGACGTTGAAATTTCGAAAAAAGTTATTTATCTTTTTTACTGTACCGTCATGTAGAATCACTTCCCAAAGTTTGTTCACCTTACCCCCGGACGCTCTGTATTTTAATTCTCAATAGCTGATGGAAATGACATCGAGAATTGGAAATATTTGACTTGACCAAGAAATTCCAGACAGTTAAAACTGCCAATTTATTGACACCTGAACTCAATATTCTATTTTTTCTGTTATTTTTTGCTTTATAGTTAAGATGTAGGTAACACTTAAACAATATACATATTATATTAGATATCTCTTTTATATTCGTACTTTCAAACTGCAATATTTCAACATTGATTGTGGTCGTTGACTTCTGCTAAATGGGGACGAAAATATACATAGGTACCTACTACCTACATACCCGTATTAAGCATGATTTTATAGAAGTGTGATTTCAATCCATTGATGGTATTCCCGATGACAGTAAAATTTGGTTTCCGAGAATGAACTCCTAGTTGGAATAAATTTACAACCACATTAAGTCAGTTTCTTTCACATTGCAACATTATTTATCCGACATTTTCCTCAAGTTATAACTTGCCAGCTTATAAGCTGGCAACACAAAACGTCCGTATTAACGTTAATATTCTAACACTAACAATAATAATTGAGTATTCATAATATTGCAAAACAAATGCAAGATACAAACTGTTCATCTATTTTTAAAATTATATTCTTAAAATATTATCCCCCTTCGCCGAGTTATTTTTTTTTATTTCTTAAGGACCAACTGAACAATATTAAATAAATGGTTCCATGATATCGTGAAGAAACAAAAACTAGGTTTCATAGTTACCTATGTAACCCATTTAACCTAGTTTTTGTTTCATCACTTTTCATGACCATATATCACTTTTGTAGGTGTGTTGAATTGTCATTTTGATGTTTTTGCGTCCAGTAAATTATTTTTCGACAGTGTTAACCCCCTAAGGAATTTTGGGAGATATTCTTCACGGACAACAATAAACAGTAGAGTATTTTTAGGAGATATATGTCCCAGCCTAACACGGTCCCATTAAAGTTATGCCATCTCATTTTGTATTACGATGAGAAATATGATTTAAACAGTGTTAGAAAGAGAGAATACCTTGCTATCAGTTTCAGTCAAAAATTTTACCATAGACGCTCCCAAAAAATTCAAATAATTCTAATATTTCTATTAAAAACATTTAGGACAGGTTTCACAGAATTTGAACAATTAACCAAATTTGAAAGTTAATTTTAATTTTTATGAAAAGTCCTATTAAGAGGAAGCTATAAGCTAAAAAAGTGTATATTCTTGGTATACCTTATATTGTAGGTAATAGGCATTAAAATCGCTTGACAAACGGAGTCTAGAAACGTTCGATTTCAAGCACAAAACTGGTTTTTATTTATTTTGTAAATAATTTTATAAGAAAGCAAAAAAGTTAATCAAGTGAAACTGTCACAGATAATCTTAGCTATAATACCGTTTTTTTTAAGTTGTTTCTTTTACGCGTTTATACATTTCTATTGAAATTTTTTTTAGTAGTTTACATTTATATTTTTTATTGAGTAATTTATTTTTTTATTTGTATTCTACTCAAGCGAAACGATAGTAAACCTTCAATTTATCTAAAGCATATTTTTTGGTATTCATAATGTACACCAATTCGTTATAAAGATTAATCAAAATAGTGATTTAGCATTAAGCTTCGCCTCAAAGTTCTATTACTATCTAGGTACTGTGAAGTTGAAATAATATCAATACTTGAATAGAACTTTCACACAACTCGAATTTCAACTTTGAAATTTGATGAATTGTTCAAATTCTGTGAAACAATCCTTCCTTAGCATTTGAAAAATATTCGCAAATTTTTAAATAAATATGTATATATTAAACGAAAAAAAAGTGAAGTGACAATAGTTTTTTTATTATTAAACTATGTAACAATTTCTAGACATTTTGTTTTGAAGGGTTTTATTTCACATACATTTTGTTGGTCACCTAATAAAATTTAATCATTCTGTACATAAGTTTTAAGATGCTAGTGAATAACACGGATGTGCCGAAACCGGTAGCAATTAAATTAAAATCATGTAACAAATGTACATGTGAAATTAAAATATTCAAAACAATTTATTTTTTAGTTTCGTGAACTAACTAACTAACTAACCATCACGCCGTTTCTCCGCAGGGGTAGGCAGAGAGGACGTTGCTGGGGGTTATCCTCAGGAGATAGACATATATCATTGCAGATTTTTCTGTAGACCTTTTTAATATATAAAATTCCGTAGTACATTATGTTGATGTATCTCGTAAGGTTTAGCCAGCGTTAGCAATGTAAGCGCCTGAAAATATTTACGACTTCATTACGAAATTTCGACTTTTCTCTACTTTCTATAAATATAATATGCATATTTTTTTTTTTTTTTTTTTTTTAATTTCTTTATTTAATATTAAATTTACAATTACATGTTATTACATTACATTAAGTTTATTTTCTTTTTTTATTATAGTACATCGTGATACACCTTTTTTTAGAGCAAATGCTCGTGTTAAAAAGGCGGAGAAACGCGTGTAATTAATGATTTCACATATTTTTTCAAAGAGTGTAAAGATAATGAAAAGAATTTTTATTTTTTAATATAACAAAATAAATTTTTTAAATGTAACAAAATTTTATCAAATAGAAAAGAGAAAAGGATGTAAAAGAAGGAAAGAGATAAGAATAAGAAATAAGAGAGAAGGATTTCAATATAATAATAATTGAAAGATTATATTGTATTTTAAAAGTATAAACGATTTTAATATGCTATTGATATAGTGTTTTTATTGAGCTTTTGAATTTTTTATAATTCGTTTCCAATCTTAAGTTAAGAGGTAATTGGTTAAACCATTTGACACCAAAATATTTATAAAATTGTTGGGCTGTGGTGGTGTTACAGCGCGGGATACTTATAGAGCCAAGAATACTTTGTCTATTGCTGTTCGAAAAAGTTATTAAGTTGTCATTGTTGAAACAATCTTTATGTATTTGAAAAAGAGTTATTTTTTTATAAATAATATGAAGTGAAGGGACTTTAAATTCTTGAAATAATCTAATTGTGGGGTAATCATACGGTTTTTTCAAAATTATTTTTACTAATATTCTTTGGATGATTTCTAAAGGTAACAGAGAAGTTTTGAATGCTCCACCCCAACCAACAATTCCATATTGTAATACTGATTGAATTAGTGAAAAATAGATGGTTCTTAATAATTTAAAATTTAGTATGTTTCGTATTCTAAGAAAAATGTACAATAATTTTCTTAACCTTTCTACTATTGCATTGATTTGTAATTTCCACTTTATGTTACTATCTATAATTACACCTAGATATTTTACATTAGTTTTAACAGTAAGTACAGAGCAGTCAGGTTTACATAAATTTGAAATTCTATTACAATTACATGAGTGTATACTTATCTTTAAATTGTCAGGGAATGAATTTTTATTAATGGTGAAAGGTATTATAAAAGTTTTTTCAGTATTAAGTGTTAACAGATTTTTATCGAACCATTTTTTTAGTATGTTTATATCTAACTCTGCTGTTCTTTGGGTTTCATTCCAAGTTAATCCCTCAGTTAAAATTGCTGTGTCGTCAGCGTATGAAATAAGTTTAGACATAATTGAGAGTTTAAAAATATCGTTGACATAAATGATGAAAAGAATTGGACCTAGAACAGTTCCCTGCGGGATGCCAAAATTTGTGGTCTGCGAATCACTCAGAGAGCCATTTAACTTTACAAATTGCTCTCTATTAAATAGGTAATTATATATATATATATAAACCTTGAAACCTTATCAAAATCCGTTGCGTAGTTTAGAAGAACTAAGCGCACAAACAGACAGACGCGGATAGCGACTTTATTTTATACTATTTAGAGTTACTAAAATCTTAAAGAGTCTTTCGTCATTGCAAAACCTACAATACCCTAAGAGATATTGATATTTCCACTGGACCCTTTTTTAAAATCAAATTAACCTTAGAATGCACTTAAACCAAAATAATTATTTTTTATTGTTCGTCTATCTTTTTCATATGTATACTACTTTCTTCCTAACCTGTAATCCTAAAAGAGATCTGGAAAATGGAACTAAATTTGTGTATTTTATACTCAACATCTTAAATGCAAAAATAATTCACATGCATAACTTGTATGTTTCCTAAATATACTCAAAAAATCTGCTTTCAAGAACGGTATTTTATTTTGAAATGTGTTAAAATGTAGCGAATTTATCTAGAATCATATGTAATTGATTGATGGAATCTGAAGAGGAGATGTACCTTGCAAAATATCAGGTTTTAGGGGGTCAATTGGATATTTTAAAAGCTCCAAGTTCACGACGAAAACTCGAATATGTGAGCTGAAAATAGTTAGTACAAAAAGAAATCCGACGGAGAAAGCTCTGCAAATATTCCAGATATTCCTTCATAATGCCAGAGCTCGCTGGCATTATGATGCTCGCTCGTTATTTTACAGCTTAAAATTTTCTGCCATTACATATTGCTTTTCCGAACGCTCGTTTGCAATTAGTTAACTCAAATGTAGAGTAACAATAATGATTGTTTTGCTTATGATGAGTTTTAATTAACTCAATTTTCTGCAGGTAATTAATGCCTTTGATTGTGATCTTCAGTACTTTTAATGCGAATTCTGGTAAAGATTTGATTTCTTATGCTTTGAATAGTCAATAAAAATATTAATAAAACGATCAATATGAAAGCATTCTTTCCCACAGAATATGGACATAATTATAGTATGTAGGCAGGTATATGTTTATTTTATTTTGTCTTATTTGTTTGTTTTATTTTTTACATTAATCACTCCGCACACTCGACCGGTCGATGGCTGAGTTGACATCGCGTTTGGGTCCCACCCAAGCGTAGTGTCTTGAATTCTAAAGTCCTCGATCACAACACAAGCAACATTTTCCGCTTACTGTGGTGGTAGTAGGAAATATTCAAATATTGTCTTTAAAAAAAAAAATAGATGAGGAGGCCTGAGGAAAATAATTTCCCTCGGGGCCTGTGTCATCTTTGGGGATGCTCTGTGGAGGGGTCTTTTTGGGGAAAGTAAGGAGTGAACATGGTCTTGAAGAGACCCATGTCGTATGGGTAATCTTTCGTAGAAAATGATCCACCTTATATGACTGTGGTTCGTCTATTATTTATTGAAGTGTACTAAAATTGAAGTAGGTACAGCTGCTACTATTAATGTTTCGTTACCGTACATTCTTTGTCCATTTAAATCAATAATTCAATAGCCTTTTAGAGGTTTTTCAATTCACCGTGGCATAATACGATGTATATTGTCCAGACAATTTATTAAATTCCAACCAACTTTTCCAATGAATAATGGCCTTGCTTTCACGGGCTCTTTGATACATGTTATTATTTTTGTTAAACTGGTATTCCATAAAATTAAATTCTCAAATTATTGATTATTCTTTTTGTATGTCTCACGACAAGATTCATCTCTATTTCGGTCCATGTCTAACGAATAATAAAATCTAAATATCGTCGAACCTTTTGTTGTTTATTTTATTTCAGGTTTTATTCGTTTTCTTTTGCCTGTTAGCAGTTAATTGATTACAGATCAATAAAATAAATAAAATCTAGTTCAAAACGTATTTCTTCTAATTAAATACGTCGGTATCTATTTGATTCCGTAATTTTATTTCGTTTTCTATGTGATTCTTTGAATGAGAATCTCGCATGCATTTTTAACAAGGAACTTATGAATGTAATTAACTATCTACAAACTATATAATTCTTATATATAAACGATTAAAACCTTAAGAGGTATAAACGCCTTGTGATTTATCGGCGGGTTCTGGCAAATCTTACGCTGCTTCCCGATGGGTCGGTCGGCCGCGTGCATTAGAATGCGGACAATTTTGTGCAAAGTTACCCTGCGTAAACTCGCATACGGGTTACCACTGGTATACAAATTAATTCAAAAGAATCTTGTCTTAAATATTTAAATTTGAGCTGGTCACTTAGAGTTACACCAAGCGTATCCATGGGAGGCATATTGGGAAGATTGCTTCCGTTGAAGGAGACTGGATTGTCATTTCGATCCCTTTTAGACGTAATCAGACATGATGGGATATTTGAAACATTAGATTCGACTAGGTTATTCTTACCCCAAGAGGAAACCCTCTCGAGGTAACCGTCCATTCTCTGATGCATCCCCCGACCTGTTAGAATTTGTGTATCCTTAAGGGGCTTGTCAAACAAAAACCATGGACTGTACTGTCATCCGGGTAACAATGAATTGGTGGGACGCCAGCATTTATTGAATGTGAGGAAGAGGTTAAACCACCAGCAACCGTCTGAATCCACATACCCAAGGAAGCGGGAAGTCCGTAAGAAGGCAGTTTGTTAACAAGTCCTCGGTGCCAAACCCGGTCAAACGCCTCGGAAATGTCCAGTGCAACCTTTCGGGTCTCACCGTAACGTCCCAGGCGCCGCCCCCCAAACATGCGTCACATACGCGAGAAGATCACCGCACGAGCGGTTCCGCCGAAATCCGTATTTACGGTTGTTAATAATTTTTTTCTTCTCGAGGTATGTGAGAAGTTAGTCATTGGTCACGCGTTCCATCGCCTTGGATAGAACAGATGTGATCACTATGGGGCGGTAGTTAACCGGATTGGATCGGTCACCCTTCTTTGGAATAGTATGAATGCTTTTTTCCAACCAGAGTGTAGAGAGCCAGATTTCAGGGACATTTTAAAAAGTTTACTCAAAATATAATTTAAGACAATGTTGCATTGCGGTTACAAAATACGACTCTCTGTAGGGTTCATCATGTAATTTAAGATAATGTTGCAATGCGGTTACATAATGCTACTCTAAATAGGGTTTAGCTCATTTGCATGAATAACATGCTACTCTTTTAGAATTATAAATGAAGTGCTAGTTTTCAGTCTCAGTTCCGATAAATCGGGGTTTATTGAAATATATAAATATACTTATCTTTTATATTTTCATGCAATGAATAAGCACCATAATTTAAGTGTGTGTGTGTGCTTTACATTACCTATATTATTACTTGACTAGGTGTAACCTGTTCAGGATAGGAATGTACAATAAATATTTCAGTTATGACAGATTAGGTACTGTTAAATTAATATATGCGTAAGAGAAGAATTAATAAAGTTGGTGTTGTTTAAAAGAAGACTATATTAGAAATAAAATAAAAATGAAAACTAAGGAAAGTACTTACTATTTGTAAAGCAAATAATAATAATAATCACAAATAAACTTCTCAAAACAATACACAATTTCCTTAACATAAGAAACATATATAAAATAAAACAATTGAAAACAATATATCTTGCACTCTGCCAATCAATAATAGAATATGGAATTATTGCTTGGGGAGGAGCAACAAACTCCGCTATCAATTACATAGAAACCGCACAGAAAACGATCTTAAAGGTAATACTAAAAAAACATAGACTGACCGATACAGACCAAATATTCAACAGCTGTGACGTACTAGATATACGCCAATTATACGTTAAAACACTACTAAACTACATTTTTAACAAAAAAAAATAAATTTCAACATTCACAAAATAACACTAACAGACCAGTTAGACAAGCGTACAAAGAAAACATTAAAACTCCAACAGTAAATTCAACCTTTGGACAAAGACACTACCAATACCATGCTATAAAAGCTTTCAACAGTCTAAAAATTGAAATTAAAATTGAGGAAAATAAAAATTAATTCACACACAAAATTACAAAATGGATTAAACAACAAAAAAGACAATATTACCAAAATGTCATAGCATAAAATAAAAATAACACCTACACATAACACACAAAACCAACATAAACACACATCACTCACAAACACACAAGATTATTTTCATTGTATTATTTTTTAATTTTAAATGTATTGTTATGTATTTTTATTTTTAATTTTAAATTTATTATTTTCTTTTCAAATTTACTATCTTCTCTTTAAATGTAATATGTAGATTAGATTTTCATATTATAAAATGAAGGCCTCAGCACGGGCAAGCCACCCAGTGAGGCCTACATTACTGGAAAACATAAATTGTAACAAAATAATGTACCAAATAAAAAAAAAATAAAAAAAGCATAAAGAATAACAAGTTCTATTTCATGTAAGGTCTTCATTTTAAAGCATCATTGATTTATTTAACCCTTAGAATGCCAAGCTTTTTGAGGTGAACCCCAGACATGTTTCAATTTTACAAGCTCTTTGTGGAATGTAAAACGTCTTTTATTTAACCCTAGAATTGAGAGGCTTTCATATTTAAATCATGTACATGTTTTCATAAGCTTCTGAATTCATTGTTTTCTTTGTTCTTATTTATTGGTATTCATACTTTCCTAAAGAATCCATTCCAATCAGTGTTAAACGTCTATTATTTGTATGATATCTCGCCACATTATAAAAAGGGTCTTTATGAAGGAATGAAAGAATGTAAAACATTGGTGCCGGATTTTTTTTTTCAGTTTGTATCTTCTGTACTTTCTACAGCTTGCCACACTTTGCAGTCAGTGAAGGCGCTAGTGAAGTTTTATGGCTACAGAAATTCTGTAAATTATCTGTTTTTTTTTCGTTATTTATTTACTCATTTGGCTCTCCGCGATTTTACAATACGCGAGCCGAACTGCCGAACGTAAACTGACAAAAAATCTCGAGCCGAACCACGAATTATGGGAAAGGAACGAAGCAACCGCAAATGGTGCAAGTACAATTAGAAAAATTAATTGTAATTATAACAATATTTTTATGGATTGCTGTGGTGATTCGGAATACCTACAAGAATTTCATTATTTTTTTTCACTAATTTTTGTTAACAACGTTCACCAATATCACGAACCACGATTATTCGTTGCTTGGAATTCTAAGGGTTAAGAAAATGTTCAAGACTGCGAATTTTATTATTTGATCTCGAGTGTTATCTTGTAACGATATATTATAAAAACGTATTTTTGTGATGTATGTAATTTTTTCCCAGATTTAATTGGAAAAAAAAGTGGTTCGGATGTTTGCAGATTGTGAATTTCTCTTGTCACGAGTACGAAATGAGAGTAAGTTTGTTGGATAATGATATGGGTCCCAGTGCAGTGAGGTCTACTCTGTATGGAGTAGGAATGTGTCACCATTTATTTCTGATTCCGTATAAACGGTAATACCAACCCAGAGAGGATAATCTCCAACTTCTTGGAAGCAAACTCCACTCTCTTATTAAGAATTCAGAACGATATATATTTTATTCAACATTCATCGATTTCGTACAATTTTCTAGCTATACGTATTATTTTTATTCAAAATAATATAATATTATTTTAATGTTAACTTTGCTGGGAATGTTTGTTAGACGGATGATTTTTTTCTAAGTCTTATCATGTAACTGTTGTTTGAACTCCCAAAGTTAATTAGTTTTCCTTGCAAATACGGTTCGTTGAAGCTGTAAAACTTTGCATTCCCCAAGAATAGCAGAATCAATATATTCCGTTTTGATTTATCAAAACACACTCTGTAAATTAACTAACTATTTTTTTTCCTTTCTTGCATCCTCTGTGAACCGTCTTTATTTGAGCTCTGAAAATAGTATTTTTGTAAAGAAACAATGAAACCCATCACATTTTTGGTTGCACGGTTCTTCGTCAGTATAATTTTCATTGGTTTTCCCAGGGATCCAAAGTGGTTGTGCTACATATGAGACAGTCGTAAATTTCCACACACGTTTTGGGTTTCACGGTTCTTCGTCAGTATCATTTTCATTTGTGTTCACAGGGGTCCAAAGTAAAGGTGCTATGTATGAAATATCCCTGAATCTCAATACACAATTTTGGTTTCACAGTTCTTCGGCAGTATCACTTTCATTGGATAGTTCCCAGCGGTCCAAAGTAGTGGTGCTATATATGAGACATTCGTGAACCTCAATAAACGTTTTTGGTTTCACGGTTCTTCGTTAATATCATTTTTATTAGTGTGTCCAGGGGTCCATAAGTAGTAGTGTTATTATGGGACATTCGAGGACCTCAATAAAAGTTTTTGGTTTCACTGTTCTTCGTAAGTATCATTTTCATTAGTGCGCCCAGGCGGCCATAATTGTTTTATGAGACAGGGTGTGTAGCGTATGTAGACTGAGTATGGCGGTGGTTGGTTGGTTGCAGGTGACGGGGGGCGGAGGCCGAGGGCTCGCCCCAGCCCTGGGCCCCCTGCGCGCTGGGTCCCTGCCAGACGTATCGCTGCAGGAGCCGCCCGTCAAGGTCTCATCCCTTAGGGCTTAGGATAATAATTAGCACATGGGCAAAGACACATCCGACACGCACACCCAATAATATTATTGATTTCCTATTTAAAATGACGTGTACCTACTCTAGCTGGTTTATATCTCTCTGTTTCACGTGGATAGTTATTAACAGTTTTTAACAGTCGCCTACTTTTTAAACCACAAGTACCAATTGTTTCCACCATACAATATAATATTAAATGTACCAACTTCGAGGATGCAAGTAACCCTCTCGTTTTCTCCAGTTAACTTTCATTACAATATTTTAGTATTATTATATCTTATACATTAGGGTGGATCGATGCTGTATGATTATTCCACCTCATAAAGTTTGAAGATAAACTTTTACTTGTAGCAAAATGCGTGCTTTCTTTTCTACCCGATATTATTTGCTCAAATTAACAATCGGCCCACCCTAGTGTAATTCATACATATTATAAAATCCGGATACTTTTATTTTTATTCCATTTTTAAAATGCCGAATAATGGACGGAAACAAGTCAATATGGTCGTGATTTATTTTTGGGGTATTATGCCCTGTTACGCTTCATCATTTTTTTAAAATCCAACTTCCCTTCTGCAGAACGTTGGCTAAAGAAGGAGAAAGCGCATCACGACATAATTACATACCATAAAATAAACCAAGATGATACTTGTTTGTGGCAGTGAAAATTTCAAATCACCATGGGTCATGTCAGCCAATATGGGTCCAATTAGATATATTGGTTATGAATTCGATATATTGAAGCGAATTCTAGCATATTATTATAAACATTTGATTACCCACGCCTGAGAGAGAGATAGCAAGAAAGTACCTAATAATACTAATCATTGTGCATATCGGATTGTCCACGCCTAGAGTATTTAGCCACACTTAGTTGTCGCACTGTGTGTATTGTTTGCCATTAGAACTCTGTAACCGTAGCTAATTATCTATCACCAACACATCTACCCTTTCGTGTATTTGTTTTAAATGATACTTAATGTTAGTTGCACCAACTATTAAGACAATACTCGGCCACGGCCTGAACTAAATGTGTAATTCGCACTGCGTAAAACTGTAAAGGATTTAGTTTAACTATAATAATTTCGACAAAGATTGAAATGGTAGGCGACACATTACGCTATACGCCTCATGGCTTGGCCTATTTCAGTATGTCGCTCCCCTTATACTACCAATGGGAATGTATGGCGAGCGATATGCTGAAATAGAATATAGCTTGCTCAATCTCATGCCACGAGAATATAGCGCGCTCATAACGTGGTCTGTCTCAGGCTTAATGAAGACAACTTGCACATATTTCTTCATTTCTAGTAATATATTATAACAACTATAAATGAAAATAAAATATATAATATAGGTTCTGACGGCCTCCGTGGTCGAGGGGTAAGGCCCTCGACTAGCAAGCTGGAGGTCGTGGGTTCAAGCCCCGGCGTGCGCAGGTAAATTTTATTTGATTAATTTGTGTTATTTCACAAATTACTCATTAAAAATAATACCTATGTAGTATATTTGCTGCACGTTCCAGAGTGGAAGATACTCTCAGTATCGCCCTGGTGTAGTACCACCATTCAGAATTGAAACGTTGCTTTAAATGGCTTTGGCCGTGTTTGGTGACCAGATCTGAATAGCCAGGTACTTCACCGCCTTCCTCTTCCCCAAATTCTTCCCCTCCCCACTACATTCAGCCTCACAACATACTCCCATGGGGATGCCATTGTCCCACTGCTTCCAGACTTTTAGAAGCAGTTGGGCCTCTTGTGTGGTTTCACATAAAAAAAAGTTATCAAAACATTAGCCCATGTTTTATCAGTGAGAATTGAACCCACAACCTTGTTAGAATGGTTTGAAGCAAAATAGATCGTGAAATGACATAGTTAAGGCGAAGCACTACGAAGTAATGTAAAATCATATGTTTTTTGTTTAAAATTTGATCACTTGAAAATATTTTAATTAAATACTGCGAGTAGATGACATCCTCGACCTTTGGAAAGTCTTTTTATAAGCCCAGAAAAAATAAAGAATCAGGCCTATAAAAACTACTGTAAAGTTCAAAATCTTCTACTTACGAATCCCCTTTCGGTTATGGTTTTATTGTATTATGTGGAAAATTAGATTAATATAATTTTATAGAAAATTATCATAATTTTTTTTAATTTTGAGCCTGAACTTCGCAAAATAAAATAAAACACCCTTTTTGGCGATGCAAAAAAAAAAAAAAAAAAACCGGCGACTAGCGTTGAGTGTGAATTTAAACCTTATCGCCATCTACATAAGGAGTGTTATCGTTAGCTGTCCGATTCCAAACGTTACACGACGTGGTGCATCATCATCTTGATCAAACCAAAAAGACAGTAAAATTTAAATTATTTTATTTAGTTCAAAGATAACATTTGTCAGATTGCAGTAATCTTTAGATTCGTTCGTCTTTTCCATGTTGATATTCTGTGTTATTTTTAATCGTTGGATCAATGTTAAGTTTAATGTGCTCTCGCGTATGTAATTAAATTACCCTCACGAAACAATCATTTTGGCCGTGTATGGAATGTTATACCTACTACTTATTATTGTAGAGTGTTGTTAGTTTACAAAGATTGTTTTCCATTTTTGCATTGCATTCTAGTAATTAATATTGTTCATCATCGTAATATTATTACATATCTGTGTTCGTAGAATCTTTATTTTTGGAATCCACATTTATTATTTCTGATATATTTCAATTTAAAATGTACGCCTGAGTTAGTAGCTATTATAACAGTATAATTGCTTTGAAAGTATTGAAGGTATATTTTTAAAAGCCAAATATTTTTTTACAAAAAAATGTACGAGGCAATTATTTTGTAGGATTTATATATAGCGTATGTTAAAAAATCAATGTAAAAGTCTTACGTACAAAATATCCATTCCGGCTCACAGGAATATTCCCCGGGGAGAAAATAATAATCGATAATGTAATAAATCTAATCGATATTCTAAATACTATGCATTTGACACATACGGATGAGATAGATTATAAATTATTATTCTCAAATCCGTACATTTTTATTCTACTTTCGTATCGTGCAATTAGGGTTTTTATCATTGATGTATATTAGTCTACGGTTTCTATAATATGACCCTGCATCTATATTTTATAAAAGTATTTTTATCTTTTTTTTTATCATGCGGAAATACGTAATATTTTTGACATTAGGAAGAGAAATAGTAATTCTTTCCAGTTTGCCTCAAATATTTATTCTGGGATACCATTAATAAAATCCTAAAAATAGCCAAAATTAATAATTCATATTTTGCACCGCTATCGTAACAATCGGTTTAATTTTAAAAATCAATTTTTATTTTATATTATATGAACGACATAAAAGTGAAGATATAGTTTTCTCACTAATTCCCCAAACAAAACGAACGTGTTTTCGAAATATCGAGTTCTCTCAATTTTTCTATGATTGGAGTAAAAAATTAAGTAAAAATGTGGTTAGCGTCTTTGACAACATCTTTCACGTTTGATATTAAAATTTTATTATTTAGAACTAGTAATGTTTATTTTAAATGCATACGAAACGAACCTCAAACGTAACGGCCCTTTTTATTTTGAACATAATTTTGTTTTGTTGCTATGAGAATTAGACGTAATTTTTTGTTTGTGTCTTTGCAATTAATTTGCAATCTCAGAATTACTCTTTCCAATTTGGCTGGACGATATAAATTATGTTACCAAACATCGTGGTAACATTTGTTGGTGACTGATGAGGCGATCTTATTGGAATGTCGCCAATGTTTAAACATTATAAACACATACCAACTATAATATATGGTAATACGTTGAGTATGTAAATTTTGGTTAAATTATTTACAAAAACATATTACTCGATGTCCTTGCTGTAAAAAATAATGTTGAAAAATCAGTAGCAATGTTTAATTTACTATTATATACTTATTACTATTTCACTTCAACTCATTACCTAATAATGTAATAGAGAATAATCTCAAGTCGATTCCTAATGAGATGTTCCGGGATAAAACATTCCTGAAAATAATACTAGCGCAAAACCTTGAAAAATCACGGAATATTCTGAATTCTCAACAAATCAGTTAAATTTTCGCGTTTCGTTGTGATATATTCGGATTTTCATGAACGAAAACGTGATATATATTCATAATTTATTAAAAATTTATCAGGAAATCTGTTAATTCATTCGTTAAGGCCTGTAATCCCGTTTTTAACTGGAATACCAAACGTTAGATTTTAATAAATTAGCAATACTAATTTTTCTTCGTCGTGACCAGGCTCCAAAAGTTTTTTTAACCTTTAAGTTGCCTCAAAAAAAAAACCGAACTGCTCAGATAACAAAAACCCCCTAGTTCCTGAAAAACACGGGGAACTATTTGAAAAGGACAGTTCGAAAAAATGTGTTTTTGGGTTATCTATGTCGTGTATTTTCACCAGTTTCCCGCTTATATATACTACTAGTTTTGAGACATCGTTTATATGTATTACTTAGTTTTTGAGAGTGGTTGCCTATTTCTGCAAAGAAACCTTCAGAAACTGTTTGGAAACAAACGAATGTCTGGGCAAATGATGGGATCGGGGTTTAATTTGTTTCTGTTTGCATATCACCTAAGATTACTCAACATACCACACAGATGCCTACATCAAAACATCTAAACTTTTTCCTCAACTCCCACTTGATTGGCACTCCTTGCCATTATGTGGCGCGAAATGACGGCACTTGCAGCCGCTCCGTGTTATTGCTGTTGCGAGACCTTTCTGCAGGTACCTACCCTGTTATCTTGGGTGTTAAATTATTATAGGTTTTATAGCGGATACGCCAGAGGCGTAGCGACTGTCTCCCGAGCAAGTTTTTGATTCCGAACAAATAAATTATACTATTGTGTTTTTAATTCTTTTAGAGGATGGCCCTGTTAATTAAACTAGTCGATCGTCATATTAGGAGTAAAGGGTTTCTACTGATAACGTTTCATTTCCGAGCTTTCGTGATTTTGTATTTTTATTCCTGTACATAATGTATTATTTTTAAGTCATGCGAAATCATGTAATCATGTCTCCATCTAAGTAAGGAGTGCATCGTTTCAGTAAGGTGCATCGCCTTAATATTAAACCACAAAAGTATAGATATAACTATAACAAACATTTATTCTGCATTTGCCCGGCTCGAACCCTGCCCACAGTGCCCATGCGGTCGTTGTGCCACTGGGCAAAGCATTGCTTGTTATTTTTTACGAGCCACTTTAGTCAGGTGCCTTTAGCACTATTTGCAGAATTCGCGACGGCCGCGACCGAGTAGGTAGGAGGTGGGAATGCCTTCAATGGCACAACTTTCCCACCGATAAAAATCTTGTTTCTAATTCTTTTTTTTTTGTAAAATCGTACAAAAGTTCAAACTGTCCCAGGGCAACTGGCACTAAACATAGCTAAAGCCATTTCAATCAACGTTTCGACCCTGGATTGGCTGCGTTGAGAGTAGGTTTTGCAAATACCGTACGGCGTGATTGCAAAATAGAATTTAGAAATCCCGCGGGATTTTTATTAAGGGGCATTAAATTAAAGTAATCCCACCGTTTTTTATTAGTTAGTATCAATCATCTTTGTACTAGTAATATTAAAATAAAATGGCGGGATCCTGCGGGAATGCATACTTCAGCAGTATCTAATTAGGAATTATGTAATCAATTGTAAAAACTTTCATCTGGATTGAGGTGCAAAAAGAACTACTACAGGTAGTTAGTTACCTGAATTATTTTATTTAAATTGACGCATTTTATAAATAAAATTGATTTTTTATTACATTTAATTCATTTTAAATTTTATATATAAAATTGTAAATGAATTAACGAATGAAAAATCTCATTTGAATTGATTTTTTTCGCGTCGGGTATCGAACCTAGGTACCTGTATTATCCACGTCGTGTCGGATATCGAACCTGCAGTTTCTGTGTGCGAACCCAAGGAGCATACCGTTCTGCCACGAAGTTGCTCCTCGGAGATAGATGTTATTCTGTGTATAAACTGGACGACATTTCCGAGAATCATGGGTAAGGAACGAAGCAAAACGCAAAAGGCGCGGATACACCGCTTGCGGTTGCTTTGTCCCTTTTCCGTAATTTGCGGCTCGGCTCGTCTTGTCCTGTTCATACAATACTTAGGGAGCGCCGTGTGGCGGGTAGAACAAGGACGAAAAATAGACACAAGGGGTATGCGTTTGCTACCAATGTTTAGGAACCACATTTTGTTTATTTCTGAAATTACATCATTATTCATCTTTATTTTCAAACAATGTACTCTTCACTTGTACTTCGTGTAAACATTGATATAAAACTTACTACAAATATTATGACTAATAATATCATGCGTTTTTTTTCGATAGAAAACATAAACATAACATTGATATCGTGTTATTTAAAAATACACGCTTCATTTGGTGATAATAATAATATTTACTGCAAATAGTTTCTTATAAGACTTTAGATATACGGCAGAAATAATACACAATGTAAAAGTAAAAGAAACAAGTTTACTATGTATTTACCTATGAATATTACATGGAACGAAATGAATATAATAATAAATAATTGATTTGAATCAATACTGAAAATACTTGTGTAAATGACGTTAAGCTTTAATTTTCCGTTTAAGGCGATGCACTACGTCGTGTAATATTTTAAATTGAGCCGCTATCAATAACAACCCTTACGTAGATGGCGATAAGGTTTAAATTCCCGCTTAACACCATCCGCCGGTTTTGATTTATGCAAGAAAAAAACATGGCCAAAAAATGCCTTTGATTTTATTTTGTGGATGTTCAGGCATAAATATTTAATTTGTTTCCGATCATTTTATAAATAGCTTAATTTGCCACATTATACAATAAAATCATAACCGAAAATGGGTTCGTAAGTAGGAGATTTTGAACTTTAAAGCAGTTTTCATAGGCCTTTACATTATTTTTTTCTGGGCTTATAAAAAGACTTGTATAAAAATACTCGATTATTTCAAAGGCCAAGATGTATTCTACTCGCAGTATTTAATTAAAGCATCTGAAACATTTCTAGGCGACCAAATTTTCAAACCAAAAACACATGATTTTGCATTACTACGTATGGCATCGCCTTAACACCAGCCGTCTATTTTGATTTATGCAGGAAAAAAACATCGCCATTCTGTTCTATTTTATTTTGCGAAGAACAACAACTAATATTTAAACGTTTTACGATCTTTTGGTAAAAAACTTAATTTTCCACATTATACAATACAAGACCATAACCGAAAAGGGGTTCGTAAGTAAGAGATTTTAACTTGAAAGCGGTTTATATAGGCCTTATACTTTTATCTGGGCATATAAAGGTTAGTATTTAATGAATGAAAGCATCTAAAATATTTTTAGCGATCAATTTTTAAACCAAAAACACATGATTTTGCGTTACTTCGTAGTGCTTCGCCTTAAGTTCAGATTTGTCCTTTAGTATATTAAGTTTCAAATCCTATTTACTCATATTCGTTCTAGGATGGTAGGTTCTAGGTTACGAAGGTGAAGTCACGAATTTTTGCAATTAATAATTTTGGTATGTAGTTGTTGGTAAATCTTTAAGATCTGTGTGACTTTTAACGGTTATAAATATTAAAACAGAACTCAATAATAATTATGCATATTTCTATAACCTTCCCTCCTTCTTTTAGTTATATGAATCTTAGGACGGGTAGTTTCAGAGAATTTGAACAATTCTTCAAATTTTAAAGTTTATTTTCAAGTTCTGTGAAAGTTCTTTCCAAGTTCTGTCAAGTAACTGGGCTATACTGATATAATAACAGAACTCGCAAATGAACGTTTAAATTTGATGAGTTGTTCAAATTCTATGAAACAACTTATCAATCATGTTATAGACTGTCAAAGTTAATTTAATATTCTATTGATAGAACAGGACGAAGTAAATTTGGACTGATCACATTTGCACACCTATTGTTTCGGCTTGGGAGGAATTTTAATCTGGACACTAAGCCAGCGAGTGCTTCGTGAGATGCTAATTTTCGTTTCATTCAACGATTGAAGATTATAATATTTGACATCAGTGCATTACATTTTTTTTTTAATATTAAAAAGAACTCTACCCACAGTTTGAAAGGAGTGATTGATTCGACGATTGTGATTGTAATATTTTACATGGGTGTATACTTTTTTGAATATATAAAATGAAGTACCTACCAAGCCATAGTGCGGACTGAGATTATAATTCACAGCAGGTACACCCAGCCATTACGAATTGTGATTGATTCGATGATGTTTATTGAAATATTTAAAAAAAATTAAAATAGTAATGTTTCTAAAAGTTGCGGTTTCAAAATCCGACGAGCAAAAAAAGACACGAACGAGTTTATTCCGCGATTCCAAATCATCCAAAATCATTTGACATGCCCTTTTATTTATTTAAAATCCACCTAAGTTCACTTCGAGATAGCTTGTCGATAAATGAATTGTCTTGACAAGTGGTTCTTTGTAAAATGAAGTTATCTTTCAAAAATTCGAAACATTCCCTGTGAGTGCTTCTCGAAGTTAAATTACTTTCGAAATGTTGCTAATTCTTGAAAGCTGCCGTTTGGGTTATACTGACACATAACACTGGTAGGTATTATCCCTAATAGCCTGTTACGAGTATCATATTACAAAATCAGACAAAAACTTTAAAAAAATGATGTTGAATTTTAGTTATTTCCTTGCTAAAATTCGTAAATCTTTCAAGTTTCCTGTTATTTGCAGTAATGTGCTTAATATTTATTTTATTATGATACTTTTAAAATAATGTATACTATACCTGTACTATTTTATGAATAGGTACCTACGCAGTTTAAATAACTAGATCATTGTTTTCAACCTTTATACAAATTCATATCCATGGATTTTTAATATGTACCTACTTTTGATTTGTGTATTCTATTAGTTAAATATTTGCCACACCAGAAAATGCTATGGGTGGGAAGGCGTGAACTTGGATGTTCCAGAGAAATAAGTTATAGAAAACAGAGAAGCCGGAGACTTTCTGCAGTCGACATTTTGAGCCCAAGAACGATTCATATAAACGACCGGGAATCATGCGTAAAACGTCAATCGTGTATAAATGTTAAGATGCCAGTACACGTTGGGTCAACGCATTGGGTCAACGTTGGAGCCAACGTGTGAACGCTGTTGACGGGTTAGCGCCAAGATCCTGTGACGTGTGCACGAAAAACTGATAATAATCGACTGGGAAGCCAACGTGTTGGCCCAAAGTGAACTAGTAGCTTTGGCTTGCGTTTGACGTGTCTTCCGGTACGCACCGGTGACGAAGGATCGGTGAAGTTCTTGAGAGCACCCTCCATCGAAATTCCGGCAGAACGAACTCAACATTCCCATATTTTAGATAATTATCCGTATCTTATCTTTACACTAAAATAAACGCTTCTGCCATAGCCCCAATGGCTCCTGGCAGTGTGAATCTACTTTCTTCGTTTCAGATCGATCACTCGACCGTTCGTTTGGCTTAAACTTTTAATAGGATTATTGAGTGAGATGTTTTATTTTTCCCCGCTTATCACGGGATAGGTACACAGCACGATACGTTCCGGCTATTTGACTAATGTGAGGTTAAACCGCGTTACGTTAATTCAGTTTTTGACATTCTAGGGCCTATCTATCAATTTTTTTCTTTCCATGTATTTTGAATTTAAACCAAATAAATGATAATATATCATTTAACTTTGTGCAGTTCAGTTACCGAGAACATTGGCATGACCCTCCTTTATAATATTAACTAAGTAATCGCTTAATTTTTTATTTGTTTCCTAGAAATCGCGCGACGAAACTTCATAATCTTAAACAATTTAAAGTCGTAAACAAGGATTATTTTCATGAAGTTATTGTTTTATAGACCTGGTATTTTAAAGATTCAATGTTAAGTTGTACCCGGAAAACTGCAATAAAAATACAGACAAAGAAGCGATAATGGATAGTGATCTACGGTTTTGGTGATTGTTTAATTCCAATATCTGTTCAAAATTAACGACTTTGGGTGAGTTTCTTATGAAATCGTAAATAGTAAAAATTTTCATAAATATGTGATGAAATCGATTTGCCAAGTAAATTCTTTGTCCCAATAATTTATTTCGTCAAGATGCCTACATCCCTTCTGAAAAACTGTTTATATTATTTGGGCCTGATTATTTAATTCGTCTAGATGTTTATTAAAACATTTACGCTTTTTAATTGTTTCTAGAAGCGTAAAAATCTTCCAGAAAAGCTGTTAATTATTTATTTGGTCGTGTACATGTATTTTATTTGGTCTAGTATGCACTATTTATAATATTCCCGAATAGCGGCCGATTTAATTGCTATCGTTATTATATTTATTTGTCTCGGCACTAATTTGTAGTGAATTAGCTTTAATGTTTCTATCATAATGAATTTCAGACATTAATTCGGATTATTAGCACCCTATCAGCACCATGACAGCAGTCCCGCGGTGCAGCCGACTCGCGGCTCGAGAGGCGAAGCTTTTAAAGTTAATGGGAAATCAATACCACCTATTGGAGCTTTGGAGGCAGTGTGTTCCGCTAAACAATAAAGCACTGACTAGAATCGACAAAGCTCGGATTGGGAGTGATATTTTATAAATAAGATTGTTGCGAATGTTTGATTTTATCTTCTGGTAAGTAATACGATGATCTTAACATAGTAGGTATAGATACCTACACCAAAAAACTATAGCGCCTGTTTATGTTTGCTTTAAAAACTATGTAGTTTGGATTTTGAAAATTGATTGATTTGCCGCTTGACTACGTACTATATTATTGAAAGTAAATATGGTGCACTTACATCATCGAGGTCTTTTCAGTAAATATAAGCCACTTTAATTAAAAAATCATTTCAGCTCAATGTAGACATCTTCTTCTTAAGAAAAAAAAGGAGGGGACGAAGATTGAGAGGAGGAAAGTTGGGGAAGTACATAGCTATTTAGATCTGGTCACCAAACACGGCTAAAGCCATTTCAAGCAAAGTTTCGATTCTGAATGGTTGTCTTACACCAGGGCGATACTGAGAGAAGCTACCACTCCGGAAAGTATATTTGCGCCGGCTGAGATTCAAGCCCTCGACCTCCGGTTGAGCACAGAGACTTACCACTCGACCTCCGGTTGAGCACAGAGACTTACCACTCGACCTCCGGTTGAGCAAGGGGGAAGTACATAGCTATTTAGATCTGGTCACCAAACACGGCTAAAGCCATTTCAAGCAAAGTTTCAATTCTGAATGGTTGTCTTACACCAGGGCGATACTGAGAGAAGCTACCACTCCGGAAAGTATATTTGCGCCGGCCGAGATTCAAGCCCTCGACCTCCGGTTGAGCACAGAGACTTACCACTCGACCTCCGGTTGATCACAGAGACTTACCACTCGACCTCCGGTTGAGCACAGAGACTTACCAGTCGACCTCCGGTTGAGCACAGAGACTTACCACTCGACCTCCGGATGAGCACAGAAACTTACCCCCCGAGTTTCGAATGCAGAGACAGAGGCCGTCGATTATTTCGATTGTTTTTTAGCTGGAAAGGCGACGAATATATTATTGATAGTTTCATTGCTGACATTATTGTTGCTACTAATAAATAACTAATGTCAATAACCGTAGCAATCGATCAAAAAATTCTCGGGCAAGACTAACATCTATATGAAGAGATCAATCAAAAATATTTATTTCTGAGATTACAAATCTTCCTATTTTTTATTTTCAGAGTGTTAGTTGCAACAGTAAGCCTCATCTGGACACATATTTACGAATACCAGTTAAAAAAATTACAAACATATTTAATAGATAAAATTTACGCCCTCCGTGGTCCACGGGTAAGGCTCTTGACTGGCAATCTGGAGGTTGCTGATTCAAATCCTAACATGTGCATGTAAATTTTATTTGATTAATTTGTGTTATTCCAAATTAATTACAAAAATAATATTTTGTAAACTTGCGGCACGTTTCAGAATGGCATATACTCTCAGTATCGCCTTAGTGTATGGCCACCATTCAGAATTGAAACGTTGCTTGAATTGGCTTTGGACGTGTTTGGAGACCACTTCTGAATAGTCAGGTACTTCCAATCTCCTCTTCCCCATCTCCTTCCCTTCCAAACTACCCACTACCTTCAGCCTCACAAGATACCACAAATTGGGATGCCATAGTATCACTGGCTCCAGACGGTTGGGAGCAGTTCTTGCGCAGAATTCACAATATAATAAAGCCATCTGTTTTTTTTATATGTCAATACCGCAGAAGATTCCCAATCGTTGGAAACCTGAGACATCCCCAATTCGAGCATGTTGTGAGGCTGAAGGGTAGTTCTTAAGAAGGAAAAGAGATGTGGCAGAGGAAGTTGGGAAATACCTGGATATAAACAAAGCGCAATGTTTCCATTCGGAATGGTGGCCCTTTCAGAGTTTCCCAATTGCATCGAGATCCGATAGTTCTCGTCGTAACTAAACCAGTCCGTATACCAATTTATCAGGAAAGTTTTTTTTTATACACAATTATTGCTACTTAATGTCCTTGCTGTAGATTTTGCTGGCGGTATCCCCCCCCCCGTTATTTCCTCTGCCTAAATATTGCAAGAACGCACGTTTTCTTTATCGCGATTCAGATGCTATCTCCTTGACGTTCTGACACAATCTTGTTAACGTTCATACAACATTATATCATTCTTATTATTATTAACTGTACTGATGTTATGGAAAATGATTCATAAGATACTGACCTCACAAACATATATTGTTCCATATTCAGAGATACGGTGTTTCAGTTTTATTACTTTAGTACTAGCGCAGACCCGTGAAAAATCATTGGATATTATAATTGTAGGATTTGTGAATTTGAAAATATTTATAAAAAAATAATCTCAGGATCTTCGCCTTTCCATATACGATCAGAAATTTACCTCTAGAATAAACACCGTTAGTAAACTTGAAAAAATACGACACCTGTCAAAAATTTAGACAAAATAAATACACATCTCAAATACATATAGTATTATTAATTAGTAAAATAATTTTTGTACCTATTTGTCTGAATGTCTGCTTGTCTGAATCGGTCCGATGATCAGATACAATTTTGAATATTAAAGCAAATCTCAGTTTCAGAGGTCATTGAACCTGAGTTACCAGGGACACTACCGAAATATGTTTTTATTTTTAATTAAACGAGGACAAATAAAATATGTTTTAAAAAATTTACTTATTTCAGTATTTTTCCGATCGGTTTCGAAACCACCGTTCTTTCATAACTTATATTATAAAATTATAGCCAATGCATAAAGTAGGGTGGAGGTGTGACGGGGTGAGGGGGTAAATAGTATGGGTGTGTGAGAGAGACAGTGGAAAATGGGCACATATATAATATATAACAACATTAAACCCGTTATTGAAGGCGCAAATCTATTTCACGTGTTATTATGAAGAAACCTTTCAGATATTCGAGCGACGCTCTTTTCGAGGAATTTAATGTACTAGATGTCCGACAGTGTTATAAAAAAATAGTAATCCATGTTCATAAAAATAAAAACAAAATGAAAACAGCCGAACCCAAACATCAAACCAGAAGTAAGGGACGAAATTACCTTACCGTTCCAACAAGCAAAAAGTTGCTTATCAAAAACTATTCTCATATGTCAGTTCTAAAATATATAACAAAATCCTCTCACAGCTGAAACCTTTTAAAAAAGCCTCCATAAAAAAAAATGTTTTGCTCAGTTTCTTTTTTTTTTAAATTTGTCAGTTATATAATAAAATTATATGTATTTACACATTTTGGTTTATGTTTATTTAAATACCATAAAATCCTGTGTATTCTAAAAATAATTTAGTGAAAATAATTTGCTGTACTCAAAAACAATTTTCACCGGTTACAGTAATGATGAAATTGTACAGAAGAAAATTACGCGTGGAGAAATATACAATCATTAAATTTACACATGTTAAAAAAAATCTATTTTTTTGATAATTAAGTTTCACGTTAGAAAATCCCATATCCTTTTCAAATATTTATTTTAATTTTTCCATCATTTCTAAGGTTCGGCTTCCCGGTGGCCGAATAGTTCATCAAAATGACAATTTAACACACCTTTAAAAAGTGATAAAAAGTCACGATAAGTGATGAAACATAAAATGGGTGGTGACCAGATAACTCATCAAAATCAACTCAACACACCTATAAAACTTGTTGAAAGTGATGAAAAAAACTAGGTTAAGTAGGTTACCTATGTAACTATTTAACCTAGTTTTTTTTTTCACTTTTAATGACTTTATATCACATTTTAAAGGTGTGTTGAATTGTCATTTTGAGGAGTTATCATGGAACCAAAATGGGTAACGTAGATTAGGTTAGTTTTATAGGTTGCTTTTTTTCATCGCTTTTAATGACTTTGTATATGTCACTTTGTTTTTTCATTTTTTTAAATGTGTGTTGAGTTATCCTGGAACACAGCGTCCTTGATCTTAGCAATATAATCCTTAATATGAATATAATAATTGTTATGCCTCTTTAAGAAAAATGTACATATTATACATAATGTAAATTACGACAAAAAGAGGACATTATTATTCGATTGCTTCAGCCGGCCTAAAAGAAAAAAAATACTTAAGTACTTACGTATTAAAAATTCTTGCTATAATTCCCAAGAAAATTCGATTTCATGAATAGCACGTGTCAATCAACCTTATCTTATATTGTTATTATTTCCAATATTTTCTTTTGACTAGCAGAAAATACCCGGCACTTAAGTATATGCGAGAAAAGCAATCTTTTTGAAGATTTTCTTTTTTATTGAAATTGGAATCAATCGATTCGCGTATTATTTTCTGCTAAATCTGATGTCTTCCTTTTCATTGAATGTAGGTTTGGTGAATTTGAAGGCCTTTAGCCTGTTCCTTCGATGTTCTTTTTACCTGACGATGTTTTTTAATTTAATTTTAATTGATTACTCTTTTCGTAGGAATTACGAATGTTTTCTGTATAGTAATGTTTTAGAAAAATTATAGGCATTTTAAATTTGGAACAATTTTGATAAAAAATATCAAACATATTAATTTAGGTTGTCTGTGCGTGATGTAAAATGCGAGAAAAGCAATCTGTCTGAAGAATTTATTTTTTGGTTGAAATTGAAATCATTTATTATTTTCAATCAAATCTGGTCCGCTAATTTTTGCTTCAACTTTTTAAAACTTTATTCGTAATGTGTATTTCTTTTCTCTAATTTTCTTGACAGATGGTTTCTGAATTTTTTGACCGCAATTTCTAATTTATTATTAAAGGCATTGTGGTCCCTAGGCAAATTTAAAAGTTTTAGCTTCACAAATTCGACATTTATGTATAATAATCCCGTTATTTTTCACAGGGTCTGCGCCAGTAAAAAATAAAGCACACTTTTCTTTCGCCCTGGAGTAGATTTAAAATATCTCTTTATCGAAAAAAAAACCACGATAATTTTTTTTTTCTCAATGTGATAAATATTTCAAAGCTTCACAGATTTAAGACAGAAAAAACTGTACAAATTTCATAAATTTAGAGCCGTCCGTTCGAGAGGGTTCTAGTTTGGTACCCACAGTTTTTCTGCATTATTGTTAATATTATTATTTTCCAAAATCTAAATAAAAAATGCCATTTTTAATAGAAAATGATTATACATGCATACATTAAATATAAAAATTTAACAAATTGATTAAAAAATAGTAAGTTATTATTGAAGAAGAAGATAATACTAATAAATCTAAATGAAACATGAAACAGAATAAGACACAGAAAAAAAGATAATGGTCACGATTAGGAATCGAACCCAGGATCTCTTGTCTAACAGAGACAGGTGTCTTAAACCACTCGACTATTGGGACATGAAACAGAATAAGACACAGAAAAAAAGGTAATGGTCACGATTAGGAATCGAACCCAGGATCTCTTGTCTAACAGGGACAGGTGTCTTAAACCACTCGACTATTGGGATCTATTTATTAAGCGTCATATTTGACGATCTCATAATTAAATTATTAATCAATAGTAATTGACTGTTTCTGAATGCTTAGCTATACGAAGTTGGTAACTCAAATTCGTGAAATAACTCGTAAATTTAATCAAAATATGAACAAAATTATGGATATTATTTAGATAAATCACATTATAAAAAAAATAATAACATCGGCCAGTGTGTCATTCATATCGTCAATTCATTATCAAGTGACGATATGAATAATACCTAAGTAAAGAACATTAAAAACTAGTAAGTAAGTACACGTGTTTACGAGGAAACCGCTTTATTTCGTTAAATGTGTAATTTTTAGTTCTCGGCGCGGTCCAGCGACTTCGCTATCGGCATTCGATATCTTGGATCACGTGAGCGCTCGATAATGTTTATTAAATTTCAATAACAAACTCGAATGTACATAATATAATAATGTATTCAAAATAAATAATACCAATAAATGATTTTGGTTGGAATTGAGTAATATGTTGTGTAGTGCCGCGACGTATTTAGAGGAATTAATTCGAATGCATTTGCATCATATTGTATGTATATGTGTGAACTACGCTTGTGCCGGGAAATTAATGTAAATTTATAGGATTTAAATAATTAATTCAAAGAATACGATATTATTATTTGTTGTTATTATTGAAAGGAAAATGGTACAACGTGGAAAATTACAGTGCCAAAGTCTAGGTGTGTCTGTGGGTGGTTTTGTAATTTATACAAAAGTACAGTTTTAATCCGAGGTTGATTAAAATTTGCACACTTGACCTTCAACACAAGATAAAGGTCACTGTCTACAAGAGATTTTGAGACACCTCCACCACACCTTTTTCCCATCTCTTAAAACAAACGTTTGATGAAATTTTTCACACTTGACGTTCAAAATAAGATGAAAATGAATGTCTACCTGACAATTCGAAAAACTTACCACCATTCCCTTACTGAAGCCTCTTCACTCCGCGCAAAGCTCAGGTAACGCCGGAACTTCAAGCTAGTATATATATACAGCGAAAAACTTACCACCATTCCCCTATTGAAGCCTCTTCACTCTGCGCAAACTCAGGCAACGCCGGGACTTCAGCTAGTATAAATGTATAACGAAAAACTCTCCACTATTCCCCTATTACAGCCTCTTCACTCCGCGCAAACTCAGGCAACGCCGGAACTTCAGCTAGTATAAATGTATAACGAAAAACTTACCACCATTCCCATATTGAAGCCTCTTCACTCCGCGCAAACTCAGGCAACGCCGGGACTTCAGCTAGTATAAATTTAATGTATAACGAAAAACTCTATACCATTCCCCTATTACAGCCGCCTCTTCATTCCGCGCAAACTCAGGCAACGCCGGAACTTCAGCTAGTATAAATGTATAACGAAAAACTTACCACCATTCCCATATTGAAGCCTCTTCACTCCGCGCAAACTCAGGCAACGCCGGGACTTCAGCTAGTATAAATGTATAACGATAAACTCTCCACCATTCCCCTATTACAGCCTCTTCACTCCGCGCAAACTCAGGCAACGCCGGAACTTCAGCTAGTATAAATGTACAACGAAAAACTTACCACCATTCCCATATTGAAGCCTCTTCACTCTGCGCAAAGCTTAGGCAACGCCGGAACTAGTATATAATATGTACGTACAAAAAAATCGAAATTGCAACTCTGCGACCCTGACACAAATACATTTTTCTATCGATTCCATGTTTTAATTTTTAATTTGTGTTCGGTTTACTAGATTTCTATTATATTATGGGTTCGCCAATATCGAAACGTTTTTCAGCATTTAAAAATATTGAATCATATTTCGTAACATACTTTATTATTTAAATGTTTCGATTTCTATCGAAAATAAATCAGGGTCTTTGATCTAACGCAGAGTTTCCCTACCTAATTTGTCTCACTTCCTATTTTTGAACCATAATTTTATTCAGTCTCCTCTCCCCTATTATTGAATTATCTT
The DNA here is from genome assembly GCA_026573805.1 of Hesperophylax magnus. Lineage (NCBI taxonomy): Eukaryota > Metazoa > Arthropoda > Insecta > Trichoptera > Limnephilidae > Hesperophylax > Hesperophylax magnus. Next base: position 3,836,839 of record JAIUSX010000061.1, on the reverse strand, counting down.
CTTCGCTAGTAAAAAAAATGCACATCGAAGACTTCAAAGACTTCTTGTAAAAATGTTTATTTAAATATTGAACTAACGCGAATGTATGCCGAAGTATATGAAAATGTAAAAAAATAAGCGTGTTTTGTTTAATTCTGGAAATGTTGTGGGGGAGGAGATGCGTACAGAATGACAGCAAATGAATAATAATCACATGCGCAGGCTGTATAAGTTCATTTTGAAGAATAAAATGGATGAAATATTATGCATTAATGAAAAAGGCTCGTATGTAGGTAAATACGGGATGTTAAGGGATTTACTTGACTTACTTTAACCAATGATTTCTGATATTATTCGGAGTAAAAAAGGTAAATTCAATTTTGGTCTTCGTTGACATTTTTGTATTTTTTTTTCAACTAAAAACAGAATCATTACTTATTGGATAGCTAGGGTCGATATGAGGAGTTGGGCGGTTATTCCGCTGAGTGTCAAGTGACGACAAGCGAAAGAAATTTAAAAAAATCTAATTCTAAAAAAAACAATAAAGTCACCGGAGACCAAAATTTCATGTACATTTTTTACTCCAAATAATGTAAGGAATCACTGGTTAAAGTATGCCAAGTACATCCTTTAACACCCTGTATATTACGCACAGTTGCATAATAATTATATGTATACATGAATAATTCACGTCTACATATAACTGTAACAAATGGCCTGTTTTGGATGAAGTACGTGAATGTGTTGTTACGTGAAGCGATAAAACGTATACACAATATCCATATTTAATTCGGATGAGATTAGCTTAAATTTTGACATAATAAAGTTGCGCCCTTCTTTATTGGAACGCCGGTATTTAATTAAGGCGATGCACCTACGTCGTGTAATATTTTAAATTGAGCCGCTATCAATAACAACCCTTACGTAGATGGCGATAAGGTTTAAATTCCCGCTTAACACCATCCGCCTGTTTTGATTTATGCAAGAAAAAAACATGGCCAAAAAGTGCCTTTTATTTTATTTTGTGGATTTTCAGGCATAAATATTTAATTTTTTTTTGATCATTTTATAAATAACTTAATTTGCCACATCATACAATAAAATCATAACCGAAAATGGGTTCGTAAGTAGGAGATTTTGAACTTTAAAGCATTTTTCATAGGCCTTTACATTATTTTTTTCTGGACTTATAAAAAGACTTATCTAAAAAATACTCGATTATTTCAAAGGCCAAGATGTATTCTACTCGCAGTATTTAATTAAAGCATCTGAAACATTTCTAGGCGACCAAATTTTCAAACCAAAAACACATGATTTTGCATCACTACGTATGGGATCGCCTTAAGCAATAGTTATGCATTTGTAGTGTGTTTATCAACATCCCTACGATGGCGTTATCAACTGTGGTCCCATTTTGATTACGGATATTATTAAAATTACTTATTGATGTACGTATATACACTCTTTAAATCGAACGCGTGGCGTGCGGATACAAGAGAAGTGATGAATGTGGGAGATATAATCAGTATCGCCCTAGTGAGATGTCTCCATTTAGAATCGATTCGTTACTTAAAATCTCAGGCCTGTTTGGACGACAGTTAATTCTGAAGCATCTTTTCTCTTTCTCTGGAAATATATGCGTTTTTCTCGAAACTCTAAACACGGCTATCTATGCAAATCTCATAATACTTGAGTTTTAGCGTTCGAGAATTTGGTGCTTCGTTCACACAGTAGTTTTTCTGTTGTGTACTCGAAAGCCTGGTTGGAAAGTTCTATCAAAAATCGGATGCTCGTATTTTTAACATGAAACTTCTTAAGGCGATGCACTACGTCGTGTAATATTTTAAATTGAGCCGCTATCAATAACAACCCTTACGTAGATGGCGATAAGGTTTAAATTCCCGCTTAACACCATCCGCCTGTTTTGATTTATGCAAGAAAAAAACATGGCCAAAAAGTGCCTTTTATTTTATTTTGTGGATATTCAGGCATAAATATTTAATTTTTCTCCAATCATTTTATAAATAACTTAATTTGCCACATTATACAATAAAATTATAACCGAAAATGGGTTAGTAAGTAGGAGATTTTGAACTTTAAAGCAGTTTTCATTGGCCTATACATTATTTTTTTCTGGGCTTATAAAAAGACTTTTATAAAAATACTCCATCATTTCAAAGGCCAAGATGTATTATACTCGCAGTATTTAATTAAAGCAACTGAAAAATTTCTAGGCGACCAAATTTTCAAACCAAAAACACATGATTTTGCATTACTACGTATGGCATCACCTTAAAGATATAGATTCAGTAGGTACCTCTCTACAAAGTACTGTACAGAGAACACTTGTATGTTACAGAGATTTTTTTACAGATATTACTGCTTCATAATAACATAATTGTGTACTTAGTTTATAATTATGATTATATTATGTTATCTTTAAATCGCCACACTATTTGCCATAGTTTTGTGGGCGATTTAGACGATGCTTTTTTGCATACATATATGAAAATATATTTTTGCATACCTACATATATGATTTCTTACAGATTGTTATCATTAGAGAAGAATTAATATTTAGGAACGATACTACACCCGTTTCTACAAAAATGGCAACACCTTGAACATAACCATAATTAACTGCAAAATTCACGGTCATGAACGGTTATTAGTAGTACCTTACATGTTATAGTCTTTTTTATTGTCACTTTAAATATGAAGCGTAATATATGTGCAACATTTCCACATAATATAGTTATGTAAAACGATGATAGACAACAGATGTCAAAATAATGAATGCTATCTTACGGAAATCGGTACCAAAATAGAATATGACCCTTTTTTCATTCCAAATCTACATGGAAACTTGGCGAAAAAAATGATCGTGTAAAACCCCCATTATAACGCCATTGAAGTTTTCCTTGTTTGAGATTGCCTCGACATCCCCCGGTTCCCACGGTCCGCTCGGAGTTCCTACGGTAGGTAAATTTGATCCCTCCTTTACACAGGAGAGGCCACCCTTACCCGCCCCCCTTATTAGCTCAGGCGTGTGCGATAGGTACAGCGATAATTATTTGCCAGAAGACAAATTCCTTATACTTACATTGCTTATACTTTTAAGAATATTCATAAGGTTTAACCAATTCAAAATTCAGACTATTTCTGAAGTTATAGCAATTAGAAGTGAGCCCGGCAGAGTCGGCCCGAAACTCAGGTAGCGGTCGGACGAATATCTATAGCCAACATGAGAGTCCAACAGGAGACTAAAGAGGCAAGGAAATTGAAAAGAACTGCTAAAAAGGAGTCGCAAGAAATCGCGGCAACAATGGAACACCTCATGTACGGTCTAGGAATCGCACAAAGGTAATTAAAAAAAAGTTTTAAGACGCTGACGCCGCATTGTTTCTTTTGCGTTTTATTCGAAACTACTTTTTTCAAACTGGTATACAAGATATCTCACGATCTACTCAACCGATTTTGTTAGAATTTACAGCACATAATCTTTATAATATTATATAAGATGTAGTCGTACATGATTTATGTAAGAATAGCATAATAATAGTTTGTAATAAAAATAATAAAACAAGGGAAAAGGATATGTATGGTAAAACAGAATTTTTAAAATACATATTATAGAAACCATATTAGAAATAAAAATAATGATTAAACTGATTGATAAAAAGATATTTTAAACAAAATAATAAATATGAAAAGCAAGATTAAAATTATGTAATTATTTTTTTTTCCTTTGACACAGGTTAATCGTGGTACGTACTTATCTAGAAATGTACCTACTTACGGTCAGAAAATGTTTTTTTGTTGTTTCGTTTAAAGTGGTAATTACATTTTACAGAATAAAAATCATAATTTAAAAACATTTTTTTAAGACTGCGTTAAAGTTTTTTTTGTATATAATTGTAATACTTAAATTTGAAAGAGTATTTCATAGTATTTTATTTTGAAATATGTTGAAAAACATCTAATTTATCTGAAATCGAATATAATACGAAAATATTTCCCACGCAAACAACGTTTTGACAGTTCGCTTACAATAACTGCAGATTAAGATATCAGAATTTGGATTTTACTCTATCTCTACATCCCAAGTAAGGCAACAATCTCGAAACCGAATATTCTTGAGAATGTTTTTACATGTCACGTGGCTGGGGCGTAAATATCTAGGTTGTGCTATATATAATTTATATTGACAGCCCTAGTAAAACAACATCCAGAAACAGTAAGTAGCCTTTCACTTAATTATCAAAACCAATTACCTTCAACAGCAGTGGCGTACGTAACGTGTTTTTTTCAGATTTTCAAATACTGAGTATGTTTTGATTGGTTTTCATAAAAAAGTTTTCAACTTTCTTTCTAGTTTCAAATTGAAGATCCCTTTCTCATAGAATTAATAATAGGTATGCATTGTGATTTTATTTTAAAAGAAGCTTTGTGTGGTGAATTTATCATTTCGCAAAATCGTAAAAGTCACCACTCTCATTTCGTCCACTGTGATGTTGAATGAGGTCGTCTCTTGATTGTTTTAATTTAATCGTGTTTAACATGCCTTCAAAATAAAATACAGTTACACCAAACAATTAATATACAGTGATTTAACAGTTTAACTCTGAGATGGTTCCATCTGTTGTTGGGAGATAATGACACCCGAAGAGTGTTGCTTATGTTCAGTTTATTCCGTTGTTTATTTTGGTTGCTGTCGCTGCAGAAAACCCCGCTTCACACAGATAGGATGTCGGAAATGGCAATAGGGATTTTTAAGCAGGCTCTTGCGCTGCGGCCCTTACCATTTGATCTACGGCCTGAAACAGGGCCACGGACCATGGGTTGGGGACCACTGCTTTAAGTGATATAATACATTTGTAAAAAAAATTAAATTTCGTTGTTGGAGAAGATCTCATACTCGCAATTGATTATTTAATTTCTATCAAAAATATCGCTTTTCCCGTGTCGTTCATTTACATAAAATAATCGCAATTTATTATTTACTTTCCAGAAAAAATATCACTACTGCCCTGTCTTTTGATGGTACCTATACATAGAGTACCCACTCGTAATTATTGATTGAGTGTCACTACTGCCATGTCGTTGAGTGACATAGATTGGCAATTGATTACTTACCAACAAAAATATCACTACTCCCATTACTCCCATATCGTTCAGCCTCAAAATTTATTACATCCATACCAGATTTTACTCGCGGCTTTGCTCGCGTGGTATTAGGGAGACATTACTGTACAAAGAATTTTCTCACTGGAGTGAAATGTAATTTCGGAGTCCTCCAACTATCCCCACACAAAAAAATTCGACGATTGGTCGCTCCGTTGCGACGCGAAAGAAGGACAGACAAACAAAAACACTTTCGCATTTTTAATATCAGTTGGGATTTACTTTTCTGCGAAATTTTTCTACTATTCCGTCGTCCAATGACTTAAAAATACTCCTAATTGATTACATCAGTACTCCCCTATCGTTAAGCCTCACAATTGATTGCAAATTTACTTTACAGCAAAGTATTACTATTGTTCCGTCGTCCAATTTCTTAAAAATACTCCTAATTGATTACATCACTACTCCCCTATCGTTAAGTCTCACAATTGATTGCATATTTACTTTACAGCAAAATATGACTATTGTTCCGTCGTCCAATTTCTTAAAAATACTCCTAATTGATTACATCACTACTCCCCTATCGTTAAGTCTCACAATTGATTGCAAATTTACTTTACAGCAAAATATTACTATTGTTCCGTCGTACAATTTCTTAAAAATACTCCTAATTGATTACATCACTACTCCCCTATCGTTAAGTCTCACAATTGATTGCAAATTTACTTTACAGCAAAATATTACTATTGTTCCGTCGTACAATTTCTTAAAAATACTCCTAATTGATTACATCACTACTCCCCTATCGTTAAGCCTCACAATTGATTGCAAATTTACTTTACAGCAAAATATTACTATTGTTCCGTCGTCCAATTTCTTAAAAATACTCCTAATTGATTACATCACTACTCCCCTATCGTTAAGCCTCACAATTGATTGCAAATTTACTTTACAGCAAAATATTACTATTGTTCCGTCGTCCAATTTCTTAAAAATACTCCTAATTGATTACATCACTACTCCCCTATCGTTAAGCCTCACAATTGATTGCAAATTTACTTTACAGCAAAATATTACTATTGTTCCGTCGTCCAATTTCTTAAAAATACTCCTAATTGATTACATCACTACTCCCCTATCGTTAAGCCTCACAATTGATTGCAAATTTACTTTACAGCAAAATATTACTATTGTTCCGTCGTCCAATTTCTTAAAAATACTCCTAATTGATTACATCACTACTCCCCTATCGTTAAGCCTCACAATTGATTGCATATTTACTTTAGAGCAAAATATTACTACTGTTCCGTCGTCCAATTTCTCAAACATACTCCTAATTTTTGTTATTTGTTTTTGGGGTGTTATGCCGTGTTGCGCTAACTCCTTCTTTAGCCAATAACACATCTGCCCTGATGATGGACACTGCAATGCTGTCCGAAACGTCGGCTAAAGTAGGAGTTAGCGCAACACGGCATAACACCCCAAAAACAAATAACAAAAATACTTTTGGCCGTGAAAATCTTAAATCATATTCTCCTAATTGTTTACTTACCACAAAAATATCACTTATCCCCTATCGTTCGTTCTGTAGCAGAATACTCGCAATTTATTTCTTACCGTCCAAAATGACGGGTTGTTTCGGAGAATTTGAACAATTCATCAAATTTCAACGTTCATTTTCGGGTTCTGTGAAAGTCCTATTCAAGTTCTGTTATTATATCATTGTAGGCTAGTTGCTTGACAAAACTGAAATAAAAACAGAACTTGAAAAAATCTTTCACAGAACTTGAAAATGAACGTTGAAATTGGATGAATTGTTCAAATTCTCCGAAACAACCCGTCCTTAATGTGTTAATATTCTGAATTGTGCCAATGTCAGGGATTTTGCTGGGCTTTATGCGTTTATTTGGCGACTTTAGATTTACTGATAATAAATTATCCGTATCTAATAAGTTTCTTCAAGTTATAAGTATAACCATACTCAAATCGCGGAACCGAGATATTTAAAATAAAACTTATATTTATTTATGTGTTATATTAACCGCATAATTAAATGATACTAACATATTTTTATAAATAGTGACAAAGAAATATGTTAGGTTAACGGACCATGTTATGTATAAACCACCCAACCTATAAATTGTAAAGCAGAGGCAATCGTATTCGAATGTTCGCGGATTAAAAAATAATGATTACGTCGCCGTGTTAAACGATAGAAAATTTACTTTTAAAGTACGTATTACCTACGATGAAGAAACATTGTTTGCTTTATATTTTGTATTCAAAATCACGATTATTCAGTCAATAATGTTACATTTTGGCATTTTATAGACAACTATATTATAAATATTCAATGTTTCTTCAAAGCCGTTCCATAGTTTGGGTGGTTTCAGCAAAAAAAAATTTCTTCTAGTTCCAAGTCGAGCACATCCAAACTACAAGGAATTTTTCTACAATATTTTATGTATGAAAAAAAATAAATATGTGAAAAATGCTGAAATCTGTCAATTTGACATGGATGTTTCTAATGTTGAACTTTTCGGTTCGGTGTCTTCAGTAAATGAAAATATCACTATTAATGAAGTAGGATTCATTAAAAATTCAAATTTTACAAATTGTGGGTTTGATGGTTTATGCATAACATGGTGCATCTGTTTGTATCTGTTTTTTGTTGCTGTTGATATTCACGTCCTACTTCTACAGTAAATATTATGAAGCCTTGGATCCACATAGATGTAACTGTAATAACAATTGAATTAATGCGAATAAAGCACTGTTGGTCCCTGAAAAGTAAAAGAAAATCCGGAATATTAATGCTTAATAATGAATAGATTCCAGTGGCCGCCCTGTGAAAAAGAACGAAAAACAATCATTTTGCGAAAACACAATATTACCGCACAAAAAGTCACTTGAGTACATCTTACATCAGGCTGATTTAAAATGTCGACTGTGTTAGTATGTTTGCCAAGTCAATCGATGCCATCCTTCTATACCTACCGAATCGTACTAACGTTCCTTTTCTTTAAATACACTTATTCTATACCTACCGAATCGTACTAACGTTCCTTTTCTTTAAATACACTTATTCTATACCTACCGAATCGTACTAACGTTCCTTTTCTTTAAATACACTTATTTGAATTTCACTTTGGTTTTCTTGAATGAATGTATGATTGAAGTAAAATCTTGGGAGTGGAAATTAACCCCCTTCCCGACCTGATCGAGCTGAAACTCGGCAGATAGACTTGTTGTCGATGACAAAACTTTTGATGGCAATCACGCATACACACGCGGCATATACGAATTTCTTTGAAATTTGACGACATTACGGTATACGAAATAAATGTCCAAACTCGATTGGGATTTGGCTTAGTCTTTAGTGCGGTAGACTCCAGTCCCTAGGGAGGAAGGTTCAATCCTCAGTCAAACAAAAATCAATGTTTCAAGACATTTTAAAAGTTCTCGGCAGTTAAGAGCCAGTCCTTGGGGAGGAAGTTTCAACCCTCAGTTAAACCAACATAAAATGTATTATATAAAAAAAAATCCGGTTGATTTTTACCTATTTGGACGGTTTGAAAAAAACTGCCCGCCCCTGGTGTCACGTGCTAAAAAAATTGTTCGATTTATACTAGTAAAAGGCTGGTTTATGGTTTATAGTTCAATGCCGCACGCAAAGGCTATTCAAGTGTGACTGCAGACAGAGGTTTATGCAATCCCACACATCCCATAAAACATTTACAATAATATAACAATTATAAACAATAATAAGAAATAATTTTTTTTTTAAGAACAATATATTGACATTTTAAATGGTTAAACATTATATTGACGGGACCAAAACTTTTATCCAGTGTCCCTACGAGGCTTGAGTCTGGACTCTGGCGGGATTCCACGATAAGGACATTTTTGGAGTTGTTTGTCCTCTCCCTTAAACCTGCTACCCGGAATCTTATGAGGGCTCCAAAACCCGGTACTCGCCCTTCCATGCATGTGACGCGCTGCAGTATCTGGGAAGGCCAAACATCATGCGGCAGGCGTTATACTGTACGCGCAGCCTTTCCATGCTGCTCTTAAAGTTGGCCCAGAGCTCAGTAAAATTAAATTGAAATTTATATGAAATATTTGCTTTATTTTTATGAAGTAAATGATTACACGTTTTATTTATTTGTTTTAACAATTATTTCGTACACCGATTTTAAGTAGGTAAACTGTTGTTGTTTTGTGTTTCGTTTTTAAAATTAATTTATTCAATGCCACGCATTATACATATTCCCAAGCCACGATCTGCAGAATTTTAAAATGACGTGACACCATATATTCGATAAAGTAGAAAAGCTCCTCACAAAAAGTCGATTTGCTTTCCTTTTTTATATCACTTTAATGCTGAACTCCCAATGCTTTACGAAGCGCCACTGATCAAACATTAAACACGATCATCGTAATAATCACCACTCTGACTATTAAATATGAATGTGCGGTTGAGATCGTACACAGAATAACATAACATGAACTAATTCCCAGAAACGACACATTGTAATAATATTAATGTGCATTATTAGGTAGGTATTAATTATTACACCAGTAATGGTCTTTGGTTGGATTTCCGGGAGGTCAAAAAAATCGTATATATTGTTGTCAGTCCAGTCGTAGATTAAATATGCTGTAGAATATTGAATATAATTATAGGAGAAGACATGGTACGATAAAGCGGATCAAAAACTTGAGTCGAGTCACGTCAAATGTCAGAATAACAGAACAGTATGTAAGGGTGCGTATAGACAGGACAAAATTTCCGCGAGCCGAGCCACGGGAAAGGGACAAAGCAACAGCAAGCGGCGTTTCGCGCTGTATATATATATAAGAGACATGAAGCAGAATGTGTGCCAAAATAGAGTTGTGTGGCGGTCCATCCTCTGCCTACCCCAGCGGAGAAAAGGCGAGATGGGTAACAAGTGGAACGCCGATGGGTCTCTAGAGAACATTCGAGCATTCTAATGATCCTTATTAGAATAATTTGCGATGCGATTTTGACCTTAATGCTTCGAAAAAAGAAAATAGCCATCGTTTGGGATAATAAATTTTAGTTTCCACTAATATTTTTCTGTTTTATGCTCCGGCCTTCAACAGGTTAAGTAAGTTCGTTCGTACGAGAATATCGTCCCGTTTCTGACAGAACACGTTAACATTTTGGAGCTAGTGCCGTCATCCAATAAGTTGCCGAGGACTTACGGAAACCCCCTTTTCATAGTTATAATTTAACGGAAATCATTTTTTTAACAATATAACGAAACTTTCACTATCTAGAAGTGTATGAGTATAACATAGGTTTTAGCTTCCTTGAGCCTTTTTAGAATCCGCGCTGGGCTGTATTCCTATTCGCTGATTTTTTTTATTGTGGACTAGTGACGCGCTGTTTAAGCTGTAGTAATATTATAATCCAAGTGAGTCTTATTTGGCGTAGTTATTCATTGGGGGTTCACTGCACATCCGCACATTAGATAAAATTGCCACATTGTTTGATATAACTTTTCGATTTAGCCTCATGGATATCTTAATTGGTGAGTTTTTGATTATACACGGTGTCCGAAAACTAGTGAAACAAGTATGAATTTTTATATTGTTTTGTACACATTGTAACTGGTGAATAAAATATAGGGTTTTCCAATAAGAGGTGTTATTTTGAATAGCCCGCTATTTCGGTAGATGTTACTTTTGAAGCTGTCATTTTTTGATATTTGACAAGTAGAAACTACGCCATTAATAAAAATGCAACAACGCATTGAAATTATTAAAATTCACTTGAGTGAATCAAATGCAAATCATCTTGAGTGTTGAGGCCCATTTCCACCTCGGTGGCTTCGTCAACAAGCAAAATTGTCGCATCTGGGGCTCGGAAAACCCAAGAGTTATTGTTGAAAAGCCTCTCTATCCTCAACGTGTGACTGTTTGGTGCGGTTTATGGTCCGACAGAGTCATTGGACCTTACTTTTTCAAAAATGAGGCTGGAGCAACAGTTACGGTGAATGGATTGCGCTATCGAGAGATGATTAATGATTTTTTATGGCCGGAATTGGATGGTATGGATCTGGACAACGTTTACTTTCAACAAGACGGCGCTACGTGCCACACAAGCAACGAAACCATTGATCTTTTACGATTGAATATCAAAATAACACTTCTTATTGTAAAACCTTGTAAATAAAATACCTATCTCTACCTATGTATAACTTACTTTAACAACCTTCTTTAAATCTAAAATTTTTCTAAAATATAACAGGAAGAATCAGCTAAAATTGATTAATTATCTTAGACTATAAGAGTGTATATATCTGTTATTATTTGTTTTAATTCTGACAATCTATTATTGATAAATCTTGTGATTTCGTTATTATTTACAATATTTTATTAATTACTTACTTATATAATTTTGTACAATTGAGATAGAATTCCCTCACCAAACACAAGAGCCTTGTCTCTTTATGGTGAGAAAGGTTATTTTTGTTTTACAATACTGTATAAATTGTAAATTTTTATTGTAAAAAAAATAAATATTAAAAAAATAATAACACGATTGAACTTTTTTTAAATATATAATTGAAGAAGAAGATAATGCTACTAATAAAATAACCTTTAAAATTTAAAAGTAAAGTTATTCTAATAAAAATTGAAGTTTAAAAAAAACTATATTTATTCGATTATGTTTTCTGGCTATCGGGAAGGAGCTCATGGCCTACGCTTCTTTTACAAATTTCAGTCTTTACTGTATTAGTGTACAATTTATTATGTTGTCATTTACATATAAATGTTGTCAAACCCAACATTTATAAAAAAATCAGAAATTTAAAATTAATTTGCTGATTCCTACCATTGTTTTTTCGAAATCGTTTATTTAGGACGAATTTTTGTATTTTTTTCATACACACATTTCTTTAGGTGAATACAAAATATGTATTAGTATATACGTACACGTATTATTCTTTTTACACCTAAGCAGAAAATTTGTTTCGTGTATTTTTCTGTCCAGATTTTCTAGGTCATCGAAACTATTTTTAACTTACAAAAACTCCACCATGAGCTATGTAGCTTTGTAAGATCAATTTAAGTGACATAACTCAATATAAGACGCCTTTAATGTATTTTATAATTATTGCTCAACAACAACAAAAAAAGATTTGTAAAAACTCGGGCAAAGCCGGGCAGTCAAGATAGTTAGTTATAAAAGGTTGCGGAAAGTCTTCACGACTTTGACATATTTTTGAATAGAAGCAGAATACACGTTCACAAACATGGAACGCTATAGTCCCCCAAGAACGCGGAATAATTGTGGTATAATAGTTATTTTTATTTACAAACAAAGTTACTGCCTTAGGAAAGAGAGTGAGGATGTTTGCGCCATCTTGGAGATACATAAAATGATAAAACGGAATCTTCAGACGTACAATATCACGAGTTGCGCCTATTACGATCCCAATGCATCGTAAATCGTAACCGCGGGTTACGAGAATGTTTATGCCAATTGTAATTTGTAATCGATTATACCAAAAATACGAACATTTCTCATTCATCTATCTGTATTTTCTAAAAACATACTTATTTTTTCGCGAGACTTTTTTAAATGTATTTTTTCTCTTAGTTATTGTCGAATTGTCGTGATCGTTCTAATTCTATTTAATTCGTTCGATTCTATTTACTAGCTGAAGTCTCCGGCGTTGCCCGGGCTTTACATAGAGTTTTTCGAAATCTAATTTAGACAGTGACCTTCTTCTTGTTTTGAAGGTAAAGTGTGTAAAATTTCACCAATCCCGGAAGAAAACTGTAGATTTGTATAAAAATCAAATCCACGATGCCACAGACACTTCTTTGAATAAATAGATTCATTACTGTAAACCGTAGAATTATAGCATTCCAAATTAGAGGGGTGTTGTTTTATTCCGAGATTGATGAAATTTTGCACACGTGACCTTCAAAACAAGAGGAAGGTCACTGTCTACATAAGATTTCTAAATACTTTGCGTGAAGCCCGGGCAACGCCGGGAACTACAGTTAGTATTGTTATAAAACATAACGGTTGCTAAAACCCTTCCAACCAATTCTGAATGGTGGTCTTACACCAGGGCGACACTGAGAGTATCTTCCACTCTGGAACGTGCCGTAAATGTACTTTATATTATTTTAAATGAGTAAATTGTGAAATAACACGAAATAGTCGAATAAAATTTACTTGCGCACGCTGGGATATGAACCCGCAACCTCCGGCTTGCTACACGTAGAAAACTTACGTATATGAAATATTGTTAATTTATTAAAAATGTGCTAAAATTATTCGTGTTCCCATTAAAATCGGGACCGGAGGTCTGACTAAACCAATGAACGAATTGACAAATTTCATAACAAACTATCAGTAAAGTACGAATATGTTATGAGGAAGTCGGAACACGTGTTCTTAAAAATTATAATACTTAAAAATTATAATACATAATCTCGTTTATTATATTTATTCGGACAATGCCACCTGCTTGACCACGTGTTCAGATATATTCTGAACGACTAATATTTTGTTAGGAAATGGTCATGCAGTCACATTTTTATTAACTGTTTTTGTGGTTAATTCGTATAACTCCATTAATTTTTTTAAGTCTCATTTTTAACGGTATTTTGAGTGAAAAAAGCCGTACTCATTTTTCTCTATGCAGTCGAGATCCTTACCCCTCGACCATGGAGGCCGTCAATCTGAAGTTTAAAAGAAGTTTTAAAAATAAATAAAAAATATCAAAAGGTGTAAAATAAACCAACGTTCACAAGCATCTCATCTCCACGCAGTAGTTTTGCCAATTAAAAATAAAAACCAGTAATATCAAATAATGTAATTCATCGATGAGGTGTCACGTTACCTTCGTGTCGAAACATCGAACGTCGATACCATGCTCTCTAGCAAAAATCCCACAATCGTATATTTTGTTGTAATCCAATGTGTAATGAGAGTAAATCTGGCCGTTTATTGATAAATATATACTTAACGATCGGTGGAAGATATTTAGAGAACAAACGGAAAAACGCGCTCTTTACTAAATCCGAAGCTTCTAACTATTTTATTGAGTAACAGACTGCCGAAGGTCGACCGCTTCTTCTTCCATTATTTTGTATAATTATTTTTTTATGCTGCGCGGTCTTGGTCTTTTTTACTAATGACTACACGAGAGGAGTGGGAACCTCATAATTCGATATTGAATTTTATTGTTTTCAATATTATTTTTGGACAATAATAGGTAAACTTGTATTTTTATACTCTCTTCATCATAAAAGCAGTTGCATCGGAGGTTGACTCTGCCCGGAACAACTCTACGAAACTGCACTCGTTATACCAGTCACTTTGATTTCGACACCACGAAGTGCGTCGTCTGCCTCTGCTACACCTTCCATCAATCTTCACCTGGATTATCAATTGGGTAATCTTGTATTTTTGTTTTCCATAATACATGACCAAGACATGGTTATTTTTTTTTCGCCAATACAATTTCACAATTGTTGATCTTTCCGTAAATAACTCCTAAAGTAACAATAATAAGAATTTATTCCAGAATGTATGCAGGGATAGTGCAATGCAATACATTCCATATTTTGAAATAATATATGGAATAATTAGAATAAGAAAAATAATAATAATAGGCACAAAAAATACGGAATTTAAGTAAAAAAAGATAAACACAAAAATGTGTGCAAGCAGCCGTTTATGGAGGATATTTGGACATCTCCCGTCTCCGAGGTCCATCGGGGGGGACTCCATCCAGGCAACCATGGTAGTGGTGATCGTGTTATTTAATTGGCGTACTCTGCGCCATAAGCTTCCCATGTAGTGACGGAGAAGCGCTCTAAAAGAGTGCACTCGTCCCTCCAGGAACATTTACGTAGCGCTGCAGTATCTCGGTAGGCGTAATAGTTGGCCATAAGCATAATTGTAAGCGAATTTTAGCGTATGCCATTGGGATGTAGTGTAATCCACCCACAGTTTTGACGTGTACAGCAAAGTGCAGAAAGCGTGGAATAGTATATTTTTCACGTTTGTACTGCAAAAGTGAAAACGCCTTGACAGCATATCTGCTCTAACGGATATCGCTCTTCTTTGCCTTTCCATATCCTCGAAAATTTTGATTAATGATGAAGCGCAACACGGCATAATAACCCAACAATATCTTATATCCTATTTGTCCAGCGTATTTTTTTTTATTTAGTAAAATATTATACATTTATATACATTAAGAAATGTTTTGACTGCCCAACTAGGAGGATTCCCGTTTTAGGACAGTCAAATTAGGATGAGTATTAACATTTTGATAAGTTGTTTGATAAGTATAATATTAAAATAATAATGAAATAATAGGTATATGTACTTTTAACTGGTGCCTAAGCCTACTAACATATTTTGTATAAATATGAATAACAAAGAGAAGAAATAGAATAAAATAAAATATTTTTTTTATAAATTTAATTTAGATTAAATTTGATAATATTATTATTAAGTTCTGCAAGTGTTTTAGTTTTTTATTATTGTGACAGCTGTTTCGGCTTACAAGGCCATTTTCAAACTGTGGTTAGTCCACATTGAGACGACGTATTTATGCTATTTCAAATGTAAATTTTGAAGGTGATTTATTACTGGTTACACCGATGACAATATGATCTATTGTTGGTTAAACCATATCATAGCGATTTTTTTTTTTAATCCTCAAAGTTGAAAAAAACACTTTTTAATGTTGATGATTCATTTTAATGCTTAAAATGAAAATTAAAATGAATCATCAACATAAAAAAGTTTTTTTTTCAACTTGAGGATTTAAAAAAAAAAAATCGCAAGTTGCGCCGCAATACGAAGTATGTCAAAAAATACAAATAAATAGTAATATATCTGTGTGTAAGGATAGAATAGCCAACCTTGTGATTCCAGAGATAGCCTCATTTTTAATGTCAGTGCCATACAATTTTTTCTTAAAAAAATGATAACTCCTATGATAAGTCTCTATGTCTATGAAAGGCGATTTTCAGCCCACTGTGCGTCGTCCCACTGGCTCGATATCGGTACCAAATCAACAAAAACTTGAGAACCTGCGCATAAAAATCCCACAATGGCTGCGCTGCAACCCGTGATGAACTTTAGGTACTTTTCTGCGCAGGTTCTCCGGTTTTTGACGATTCGGTATCAATACCGAGCAGTCTCTCGTCGAGAGTGAACAGACAGTAAACCACGAAGGCCGTCGAGGAGGAATTGACGAACTAGCTAACTGACCTCGGCTCGGATTTAGTAAATGCTATATTTTCTATACAAACGAAACTTTAAAAAATCACCCGACGTAAAATAAAAATTATGGTGAAAAGAAAAATAAATATGATGTTTTTGTGGGTCGATGTAATGATATCTTTATCGAAAGAAACTTGGACAAGACACTAAACAAAGCATTAGAGCGGAAGATAAGGAGCATTCGAAATGTGGTACAGAAGTGCATCTTCAATGATGATCACATGTTTATGACAATCAGAAATATCTTACGTAAAAAAAGAATTGAAACCCATCTATGATGCTATGTGTGGGTCACTTCTAGACTATGCATCCTTAGGTTGCGGTGGGTGTGCAAAAACTGTTTTGGACAAATTAGCTCAAAAATCACTACTAAGGGTAATCCTCAAAAAACCATTTAGATATCATAGCGATGCACTATTTGAAGAATTCCGAGTTCTGGATGTTAGACAACTATACATGAGAAAATTAATTTTAAACACCCATCAACAACGCCACCTCTACCCATCTATTAACCACTCTCACGACACCCGCCACTCACGGAGAAATCCAATTGTACCACTCACAACTAAAACATCTCTCGCTCAAAGACACTTCTCATTCTTAGGTCCAAAACTATACAACTTCATGCCTGATGCTTGGAAAAAGGAAAACACAGCTATTCTTCATAAATTGACCACTAATTGGTTTCATCAATTAGGTAGAAAGGAGAGTAAACTTTTACTACACAAAAAATGAAATCAAACACAAACCAAAAACAACAACAAAAACTCCAACAAAAAATAAACCATGTAAAAGATACCTTTATGTTCTAATCTTTATCATTATGTATATATATGTACCTACCTAGTACTTTTAAATTAGAATGCTACCCATGCAGCAGTTAATCTTATGTTTAATTGGATATTTTTTTAATCCTCAAAGTTGAAAGTGTTTTTTTCAACTTTGAGGATTAAAAAAAAAAATCGCAAGTTGCGCCACAATACGAAGTATGTCAAAAAATACAAATAAATAGTAGTATATCTGTGTGTAAGGATAGAATGGTCAACCTTGTGATTCCAGAGATAGCCTCATTTTTAATGTCAGTGCCATACAAATTTTTCTTTAAAAAAATGATAACTCCTTCATTTGTACACGCAATTGCTTCGTACGTAATTTTATAGCATAGTAATGATCAGCAGAATCCATTTCTAGCAAAAAAAAAATACCCTTGAAAATTCAAGTCTCTATGTCTATGAAAGGCGATTTTCAGCCCACTGTGCGACGGGCTTAAACAAACGCACCCGCCTCTCCTCTATTATGTCAAGCAGGAATGATGGCCTGGGAGGTTCGATTCGAAAATATGTACATACGTATCGCATTTATTTTTCATTCCGTCTTTCACACTACCCTAACTAGACTGCCGTATGTTAAAATATGCCAATTTGAGATAACAGACATCGAAGTATTGCATTTCTAGTGTTGGCCGTTACAATATTAAATCATCCAACATGATATGCTATGCTTTTCAAATTCAGCAATTTTACAATGAAGTGATTCAATGTATCACGATTCTTGTACGCGTAGGTGCTATCGTTCAAATATTTGAAACTATGTTAAATATTAACACAACTTGCGGTTGATAAAATCATTATTTGATTATCACCCAATTATTTACCATTGACCTTTCAAATTTTCGTTCGCTATTAACAATGTATCTTAATGTAATTGTAATTTCTAACAATGATAACATTCACAACAATTTGAACAAATTAACACGTGATCTTATCACAAACATTTCGGCTGTAAAAGGGTAGCCATTATTTCGAAACATCTTTCGATCGGTTCCATGATAACTCAACACAGTGACAATTCAACACACTTTTAAAAAGTGATATAAAGTCATTAGAAACGATGAAAAAAAATTTTTTTTTAACCTAACCTAACCTAACCTAATCTAACCTACTTAACCCAGTTAATAAAGTTTTTGTTTCATCACTTTCCACGACTTTATATAACTTTTAAAGATGTGATGAATTATCATTGTTATTTTTTTTGGTAAACTTATGTTTAAGACAAGATTTTTTATGCATAGCACAAAGGGTAACAATTATTTTTATAAGCAATAATTATTAGCCTTAAACACTCATCCGTAGCCTGAAACACTCATTCGACGTCCCGTTGGCGTCATGTATCTTTTAACAGCAGATTTTTCAATGTGGATGAGTGTTTCAGGCTAATAATTATTGCTTATAAAAATAATTATCATTGTGATGATTTATCCGGTCACCCTTTCGATCATAAGAATATTTTTACTATGCACACGGAGAAAAATGATATGATGAACTGAAATGATGAAAGAACTTGAATAGGACCTTCCCAGAACTTGAACATCAACTTTGAAATTTGAAGAATTGTTCGAATTCTGTGAAACAACCCGTCCTAAAAGTGTATCAGGAAACCTGTTAATTCATTCGTTAAAGACCCGCAATCCCGTTTTAACCGGATTACCAATAATTTGAAGAGATTCTTAATAAATTAGCAATACTCATTTTTTTCCGTGCACTCACATCACAACAAACAATGTGACGTTTTTTTCATAGGTACAATTACTATTACTTTTGGTTCACTTTTGGTCGGAAATCCGATCGAACTATCCGTAAATGTCCTAAGTTCTCAACAGATTTAAGAGTAAGATTTAAAAAAATGATTTTGTCAGACTTTTAAATCTGTATTTATATTTTTGATGTGCACTTTCGCGTTGTGCCGTAGCCTCTCAAAGGTGAGGCCTCATCAGTTTGATGTAATTGTCTTCTTTGCACGTTTAATTACAGCTGTGGATACTAAACAATGTAATCTTCACCTTATTTGCTCTAAATACGTTCGGGGGGAGAGTGTCTAGGGTATTGATTCTCCAATCCTGGCCGCTCGCAATCGCCGTCGAAAGTACATACATTGGTCGACATTCTTGTTCTTGAGTCTCGTCGAAGGTACATAATTACACACGCCAAACGTCAAAAGTCATTCCACTCGAACGACGAGTGGGTCGAACCACTCGTTGTTCAATAATTAAGCGCTATTGCCGAGAACCTCCTGCATTTTCCGACTTTCGTGCGATTATCGTCGAAATAACGGGACCACGTGTTCGTCATTCTTTATCTGACAGATTTTTATTAAATTTATTTTTTTGATCTGTGTTATGAACATGAATTTGACAGAATAATATGTTTTATGGCAGTCCCTCTAAAGTAGGTCATATTATGGTGGACGTGTAATCACTTCTATGTGTGTTATGTATTTTATGTTAATATTTTGTGTATTTATTCTAGTGTAGGTATATACGTTGTAGAATATAATCATCTTGTATTTACTTCTAAATTTTACAGTATTGTAATTTCTGTTTATTTTTTGGTTATTAATTGTTTGATGTCATTTTTTTGCGCATAAATATACTTGCCGTTACCGCAATAAGTTAATAATAGGTAAGCCAATGAATAATCGTCATTAGATTAGAAAATTATCAAGTCATGTTGTTGTAGAAATTATAAATGTTGTTTTAGTAGGAATTGGCGCACTCCCTCATCAAATTGCACGCATGAAATTCTTGTGAGATAAAACACCCATTTGCAACTCAGGCACTAGATAGTTAGAAGCCTATGTCGCGCACCATGTCGCATCTAGTGAGTGTACTTAATGGCACGTGTACATTTGCGAACCGAAACACGAACCGAGCCACGAATTACGGGAATGAAACGGTGCAACTCTCCGAGCGGGCGGCGTTTCGCGCTATTTGCGGTTGCTTCGTTCCATTCCCATAAGTTGAGGTTCAGCTCGGCAGTTCGGCTCGCGTATCTATACGTAGCATAACATACAAATAGTGGGTTTATAAGTCATTTGGGGCGATTCAGGGTATTATTTCACTTTTATTTCAACTCCCAATTTTCGAATTTCTGAATATACTCTGTGAGCGAATTCACGTACAGTGTGAATAGGCTTTGCAATCCCGCATCCCGCAATCCCACGGCTTTGTAGCAGTTTTTGATCCCGCGGATCTGCGGGATTAAAAAAAAAATTACACCAAAAACTTGGTGTTTTGTTTTTGATAACGGATGTATTGAGGTAATTACCTTCATTTAGCACACATCTTCTTGATGACAGTCCCATCAACTAGTGTGGAAGCAGAGAGAACGTTTTCCGCTGGTGAGCCTTTGTTTTGCACACATGTCCGTTCGCGTATGGGTGATAGAACTCTCCATAATCTATGTTTTTTACGATCTTATTTTTTATCAGTCTTCTTAAAATACTTATTACATTGTTAAGTTTTCAATGAATTTTAAAAAATAATATTACTAGTAACATATATGATTGATCTCAAATGACTATGGAGAGTCCTGTCAGTGCAGTCATGTTTTTATATTTTTTACGATCTTATTTTTTATCATATTATTTATATTTTTAACTTTTATTAAAATACTTGTTTTCAATGTGTTTTATTTATTATTTAATTAACAAAGTTGATGGATCGCAACTAACTATGGAGTCCTGTCAGTGTTGGTTGTTTTTTACGGAATATGATACGAAAAGTCCTCTTAAATGACTTACTAAATTACCGTTTCAATATTTTTTTATAATATGCTTGTATCAAAGGTATACCAAGTAATAAAACGTGTCTACGAAATGTTGGCAACATTTCAATTTAACACTCCTTAATAACGAATCCCGCGGGATTTCGAAATTATATCCCGCAATCCCACACTACCATCAATATAATTAGTCCCATCACTACTCTTTGCGAACATACGAGCAACTGTATGTACACTCATAATATCAAAAAAATTATCAGTGATATTTTCGCCCAAACAATTGTATTTGGTGCCGTTTTATTAACTGTCTTCTCTTGCATGCAATCACTGCACAAAAATGTATTTACATATTAAAATGTGTTGGTCGTTTAGAGGCGAATGCAGACTCGCCCACATCAAGCTACCTACACCTACTAGTATTTTAACAAATTATTATAAGCATTCATTATTCACCTGAAATAACCATACAAATTGAAAATATCTCCCGAATAAAAATAAATGCCGCCGACGGGAATTGAACCCGCACCTTCTGATGTCCGGTCAGGTGCTCTGGATCACTAAGCTACGTCGGGTTATTCGCAACCCGCCAAATAATTCAGTATGTACAAGTACTTCAATCGACAATTACTGCTTATTATATTTTTTTCACCTGTAAAAAACCAAATTTATTTTTTGTAGGAAAGGCTTTGTTAGTCCTAAATTTCCCACTAGATGGCGTCGAGATATATTATATTTACATTTGTTGGTGAAATATTTTGACTTGTCAAATATTATTATTTTTTAATGATAAACTAATGTTTATAAGACAAGGTTTTTATGCATAGCACAAAGGATAACAAATTATTATAATCATTAATTACTCACCTAAAATATCCACACAAATTGAAAATTTATTTTTACTGTGGAGATATTTTCAATTTGTATAACATTAGTTTATCATTAAAAAATAATAATAGTACTTTACTTGTTGTGTGGTATGTTCTTCCGTGTTTAGAATCTCTTCTGTTAGAAACTGCCAGTCAACTAAACTCTTTTATGATTTATGGTATCTACTATAACCTATCAACATTTTTCCAGTGCCATTTTTTTATTGCAATTTATTGATACAATAATATACGTTGTCCGGAAACTAGTGATACAAACGGTAAACTGGTGAAATCTACATCACAATACCACATAGAGA
The DNA here is from genome assembly GCA_026573805.1 of Hesperophylax magnus. Lineage (NCBI taxonomy): Eukaryota > Metazoa > Arthropoda > Insecta > Trichoptera > Limnephilidae > Hesperophylax > Hesperophylax magnus. The sequence goes on along the minus strand of JAIUSX010000061.1, from coordinate 3,814,701 downwards.
TTTTTACATTTTTGTCTTTTTTCATTTTTGAGCTACCAAAGGGTTGAAAAACTTTTGAAGCTTCTACGTGTTTTTTTAGAGACATAAGAAATTGAATTGAATTTTTTTTTTTCAAATTTAACCTAAAAATTTCCGAGTTAATTGAGTCCACAATCAACTCGAAAACGTAATATCAAATAAAATAAAGTTTTAAGACAAAATCGACTCCAGTTACCCTCCTTAGTTTTAGGACACCATGTACTTATATTGAAGGAACCTTTATAATTAAATTGTCGACCTATTCCCCCAAATTCAAAAGCTTGAGGGTGGCAACCGGAAACATATACGGTCGCGGCTTTCGTGCTGATAGTTCTGTTGTAACTCGCATGAATGACGCATGTAACAGACAGAGGGATACAACGGAACTCTCAGAGGCAGGACCAAATTTTTAACCTCTTCAGACCTGGCGCCCATTACAATGGACATGAAGAAGAAATTCATTGATTTAAAAAAATCTTTATTTGTAAGCCTTAGATTTTAATACAGGTCTGATGAGGTTAAGGAGTTTTCAGACTTGGCCACATATAATAAAAGATGTATTTAATGCTTCTTTTGTCCTCTCCAGCCCGGTGAAGCAGTTCCTCAGCAATACGGCGCAGCCGATGGCGGTGGTGGTGGCATCCAGCAGCATCAAGGCGGGCAGGCTGCCGCGCGGCAGAACGCGTCGGGCGGCAATGGGGGCGGCAACGGGGGCGGCAACACCATGTCGGGCGGGTCCGCCCAGCCACGCGGCCGGCCCGCCGGAGTGGGCCCGATGCGCGCAAGGCCCATGGACCGCAAGATAGACACCTCGCCGTATGGCAGTACCATTTATCTGAGGTAATTTTATTCTTTGCATTAATAGTTGTTAAGGCCCCGCAGTAAGCGTTTCAAAGATGGTTTGAAAGGGAGATATGTAAATACGAATGTTAGAGAGAGCGCGCTAATATTAAAAAAAAACAATAATAGTAATAAAATACGACTTTTTTGATATAGAACAAAAATCTCTCGAAAAATGCTCTAGTTGCATTTAAGGATACCCTGAATATTTTTATGCCTGTAACATATTCAATAACAGAACAAAACGTGTTTTTAATAATTTTCGGAGCTTTGCGATTTTTTTCTATCGAGGGAATTTCATATAATTAACGTTTCGGCATAACAACTGCAAAAACGAGAATCTTGTTATGAATCGGTAGAAATTGGGTATGCGGGGACTTGAAGTTTGTGGGGTGAATATATGTCCCTTATTTTGGCAACCTCCGATAGAAGAGACTTAACCTAATCTAATCCAACCTCCGACAGGAGAGGCCATCAGAAAAAATACGATTTCGAGTTTTTGACAAATTTTTCAAGATAAGTTGAAAATGGTTAAAATTCATTTTTAATGTCAACTTTATCTTAATTATTTTAAAATGAATTGTTGGTCCCACATTATCTATGCTTATATTTTTTGGGCTTATACTTATTATATTGGTTTAGAATTCGGGGAGCATTGACAAAACTATATTTCCAAATTAGAAAATACTTTATTTAATGTTCCATCGCAGATTTACACCCTTTTTCAATTTGTAATTAGTATACATTCTTTCCTTGTAATTATAATCTTTATTAAAATTACAAGGAAATATATAATTATATATTTTTTGTAATTTAAATATATCTTAATTTAATGGCGCACGTTTCGAGGAGTTTTTCCATAAATAATAGAAACAAGAATTATAATTATTAGTATGAAGCCGCATGTACAACTCATATCTCCAATATCATTCACCCATACTGCAGCAAACACATCTTCGCACCACTCATGTCGCCAACATCATTCACCCATACTGCAGCAAACACAACTTCGAACCACTCATGTCGCCAACATCATTCACCCATACTGCAGCAAACACAACTTCGCACCACTCATGTCGCCAACATCATTCACCCATACTGCAGCAAACACATCTTCGCACCACTCATGTCGCCAACATCATTCCCCCATACTGCTGCAAATCACATCCTCGCACCACTCATGCCGCCAACATCATTCCCCCATACTGCTGTAAATCACATCTCCGCACCACGCATGCCGCCAACATCATTCACCCTACTTCTGCAAATCATATCTTTGTACAGCAGCGCCTGTCTTTGTTTCTACCTACACACCAAACACATATTTTCATTGGCTCCGCCGCTTCGATAGTCGGCAAGCTACTATGCCATATGTATAGGTCACAATCAAAACAATAGAAAACACATGCCCCTCCCTCCGCTCTTTCGCTATTCTGGAGAGGATTGTGCGCTAATATTAAAAAAGATGGCCAACCTACCGTCCTAACGGTAACGTAACTATCATCCATAACGTAACGTCCTAACAGTAATGGTTCTAACCCAAAGGTTAAAGTAAATTGCTGAAGAATTACCTGATTTGAGGTTTCTATGTGAAAAGTGGATTAACATCATTTTACTCCGTAGAAAATTACTAGAAACATGGCTGTACTTTTAAAGTGAATTGTCTATTGTGGGCTGCGTCTATACTGGGTTATGTTAAAACAGACAATCTAATACAATTGTGTAGCCCAGGGACGTATTTCTAAATTTTGCACCCTAGGCAAATATGATCGGCTGCCCCAATAGCCCAATACCCGATGCCAAAAGTGAAAAAAACCATGAGCTGACAAATAAAAACTTGAACTTTATTTCTATAGTTATTTTTAGACATGTATCTGATACTCCAACCATTTCTGCGAGCTGTTTCTTCTTTAGTCGGGCATCATCTATTATTAATATTTTGACTTTTTGAATAATTTCTGAAGTGGTCGATAGGCCTTCCTGGCTGTGGGTCGTCTTCAAGCGACTCCCTGCCTCGTTTAAAGAGGGTATGCCACTTGTAAACAATAGTTTTACTTGGACAAGAGTCCCCGTAAACGGATGACATCTCTTCCAGTTTGATCTGAACTGATTTTCCTTGCTGGGTAAGGAATTTTATAACAGCGCGGAACTCGATTTTCTCCATATTCACAATTCTCCCCTGATTGACTTGTTTGGTCGACGATAGCTCAAAGACTAATGACCTAATTACGACAAAACCCGGTATTTATACTAATAATGAGTTGCTCAATTAGTACATAATTCAGCGACACCCCCACTAATCACCTACCCACCCATTCCGCAACTTAATTGCGCCCCCTCATGAATATGAAAACTCTTTTCATACATTGAAGGGGCTCGTGCAAGATACCACCTAATCGTGATTTGGAGATAAATGAACATTTAAAAGGATAAAATAATTGGAAAAAATTCTAAACACCGCTATTATGATTTTGAATTATTGTGTATTACACAATTTATGTATGAAAATGTTCTTTTGCATTTGAAAGGTCATATAAAAATTAAATGAAATTTTGTATAGATAACTTACAAAGATATAGAAAAAGACTTTAGTCCCAATTCCTCAATAACCTCGGAGCCTGTGGAACTATGGCATCCCCGACTGGAGTAAGCGAAGAGGGCGAAGAGAGTGGAAAATTAAACTCCCCCCAAAGACACGGAAAAGTGTCGCAGGCAAAATTTTTATATAAGTCATCCCCAATTGGGGCATATGTCTATATGGTGTGGGTGAAGGGTAATGTGAATTATAACATTAACAAACACACAGAAAACGTGGCTCAGGTGAAAAATTTTCTAGGTCGAAGGACAGAGCAATAAATGCTTTCGATTTTTATTTTACATTGTGTCAGTGTCCTAACAATATTTAGACCAAAATCCTTTAGTATTTTCTTAGAGGCTTGTAGCCGAGTGGACAAATACCATCCAGGCGTCGCGAGTTCGAAGCACTGCTAGCTAAGTCCTCCATCATTGCACAAGCAACATTTTCTGCTCACAAAAATGTGTGAAATATTTTTTTCCCAGTCTTGTGTCCTCAATGCGTATCATTTTGGCATCTGGCTGGGCCCCCTCCGATGTTGGGGCCTTATGGAAAATTTGATATATTAATTTCTGAGACCCGTGTCTGTATCTGCCCCCCCCTCCCCTGCCGACGCCTATTGAAATGACGAAATGCCTATTCCAGCTTGTTTTCTCTGATCGAAATCCCCAACTGTCTCAAGCTCTTTGGTTTCTTGTTTTTTTTCGGATTTTATATAATATTTGAAAAGCACCCATTCATCTTGCAGCTGACTGCTATATCTTCCGGAGATAGACTTTGTAACCTTAATTTCGTCTTCACCATTTCCGCAAGTCTAAAGAGGAATGAAAACTTTTCAATAATATTGTCATAAACCATCTTTCGCCTTTTAGCTCACTTAAAAGCTGATCACAAACCCGAGAATGGGCAATTGAATGAAATAACACTTCTCTCTCGCGAGATTCATCACAACGAAGTTTTCTTTTGATGGTGCTTTTATTTTCATTGATGTGAGATTTCCTTTCGCCAGCACCTTCATATATTTCGAAAGAATCTATATTATTTTCAATTAATAGAATTAATTATTCTTAGAGATTTGCAACGACTTGAGGATCTATATCATCTACACCTTGCAGAGTTTTTGTGACTAAATTAAATTGCTTCAAAATGGAGCTCCACAATTCAGATATTATTTCTAAAGTAGATACTGGTTACCTTTCTGCCCAAAGTTTTTTGTGACAAATCATTTTAATTCTTTTCAAGAGCTACTTATTTGAAGCTAGTCCTTGTTCGGACTATTGCAGGCATCGTTTCTAGCTGACCATCGAGTATTCGATAGACTTTTTGAGAAACATTCCCAGGTACGGTCAAGAATTCTTACAACAGTTTTGATTTTTGTTGATATTGTGAAGAAAACATATATAAGTTTTGCAACAACCCGACAAACAGAGTAGCCTATTCGTAACATTCAGCGGCAGACGAATAACCTCTGCAATTAATAATGCCGATATTATGTCTCAAAGGTGTAGAGGACTGATTTCAACATGTCTTCTGATTTTTGACCGGTCTTAGGAAGGAAGCATATTAATTATCGACATCAGAGAAATAACATCGGCACAAAAAAAATGATAAAGTTTGAATTTTGAACCGTGCCATTTAAAAAGTGCAAGGATTCCTCATGAAAATCCCGAGGAAGTGTGCCAAATAAAGCAAGGGGTCGTCGCTACCCAGAAAACAAAATTACAACGATTGGAACAACACAACAAAATCCACGAGTGCCCGAACGGCAGAACTGGCGTCCATGACACAACACGATTGTCGTTACCGTATACCACCACTCTGTAAACAATTTATGAAATAATTCCCGGTTAACCAAAAGCGGCCGCTAGTCCAGTGGTGAGCGAATCCGCATATAGATCCGAAGGTCCTCAGTTCGATTCCTAGTAATACTAAGTTTTCTTCCTCAATTTTTTTTTTTCCTGCAATATTATTTAAATCATTGTGAAACAAGATATACGAGTTTAGCAGATCATCCAAATCAAGGCGCTGATTTAAAGTACGAATTATCATCAAGTACCCATAACTACTTACTGTGGCAAGTTAGCAATATTGCCTACATGTCAGCTGACAGGCGCAAATCATCGACTTATCAACTAAAGTGGTGAAGCGAATAAAAAAAAAAAACACAAAAAAATACGAATTGTACAAAACCAATTACTTATATAAAAAAATCCAGTGTTCAAAAAATGAACCGTCCTAAAAAAAGACATCTGAGCACAATGATGCCCCGGATTATTGGAGAAAATAGCGTCTCAATTGAGGATGCAAACGAAACCTCATCGATTGCGTCATCCAAAGGCTCGGATGATACCGAAGTAGAATATCCTTGCACCTCAGGGGTAGATGTGCTTAATGAAGCTCAAACACATCTGACAGCTCTACAAGATGTCTTGGCAGAGAAGCAGTCGAAGGTCTCAAAAGACCAGCAGCTGAGAATTGCCAGAAACGTGTCGGAAGTTTTTAGATCCGTATCTCAGCTGTTGTTGGAGCGCGAGACCATGCGTGCTGATCTGGCTACAGTGACTGCCCAACTGAGAATGACAGAAATCAAAGTACGACACGTGAAGAGCGAAAAAAGACAACTTGAACAAAAAATTATTCAACTAGAGTCTGATCTTGGACCTGTAATGCGGAGAGTAGCGGAGGCAACGGAGGCTAGCCTCTCATTTGCTGACATCGCCCGCAAACAGCCTAATGATGCTCACCAACCCCCTCCACTTACCCAATATGGACATCGTGTCGGAGCACCAAGACCAGGCGTATGCGTATTTCCAACAGATGCAGACGCCACCAAGGATAGCGATGGTACCAAAAAAATTATCCAGGACATGATTCGGCCATCTGAACTAGGCGTTCGGGTCACGGGAATAAAAAAGATAAGAAATAAAGGTATCTTGATAAACACGGCAACCGCAGGTGAGCAACAAAAACTATTAAATGCACCCTGTTTCGACAAATCAAGCACAATTAAGGCCCGACTGCCGACCAAGCGATCTCCGAGACTAATATTTTTTGGGGTACCGAGGGACCTGACTGACGAAGAATTTTTAAGGATCGCCTTAACTGGGGTTCCCAACATTCAAGACATTGAGGGAACTATAGCGTGCTGTAAATTAAGTCACTTAGCTGGTGCTCGCACAGGAAACACTTGTCATCGTATTTATGAAATGCCAGCTATCGTCCGTAAATTACTTATTGAACAGGAGAAAGTATTTGTGAACTGGACTGTTTGCCGCATCAGAGATTTTATTGGCCTTACTGTCTGCACTAAATGTCATATGATTGGACACTCATACAAATATTGCAGAGATACTAAACCTACATGTGGACACTGTGCACAAGAAAAACACACCCATGAGTCGTGCCCAAATGCAGCCATCAAACCAGTTTGCGCGACATGCACCAGATTTGGTAAGCCTGCTGACCATTCAACCGGAGATAGGGACAACTGCCCAGCTTACATAGCTGCCCTCAAGAAGGACCTAGCTACAATAGACTATGGAGTGTAATATACAAGAACACAAGTGCCTAACTATCGATGACTATACTCCCATGAAGAACTGTCTGCGAATAATGTATATGAACGCCAGAAGTATACGAAACAAGTTTGACGAAATTGAGGAAAAGGTCAGAAGATTATGCGATATTGTTCATGTTCTTGTCATCACTGAAACGTGGCTTGATGTCGGAGAAGAAAAGTTCTTTTGCTTAAATGGTTTTTACAGTGCTTTTTCTTCTCGCCCAAATGAAGGAGGAGGAGGTGTGGCCATATATGTTCTGGATTCTATGAAGTGCTCTATCATTGAAAATTTTTCCAACGAAAATTCATTTTTAGGTATTAGTGTTTGCAGCAGTAATAGGAAACCAGTCAACATTTATGCCATTTATCGAAAACCTAACCCAAACAACATGCACGATTTCCTAACACATTTTGAAAAAATACTGAACAAAAGCAGACAAGATACATTAATACTCGGAGATTTCAACATTGACACTTCCATAAACACACCTTCTTCTTTAAATTTTATCAACACCTTATTAACATGCAATTTCTCAATACAAAATAAATCATATCCCACGAGAGTCACTGATACAAGCAGCACTATTATAGATCACGTTATATCAAACAGACAAAACATTTCAACAACCATATCGAATATAGATGACCCGCTTAGTGACCATAATATACTAATTGTTGACTTTAAGAATAATTTAAAAAAATGGTTTAATAATAGAACTAAACCACGCTTTACTAAACCTATCATCAACAGTATGGCGGTAAAATCTTATATTGCGACTAACAAATTTGCTATCAACTCAACCAAACCCGAAGACGGTTACAAAGATTTTAATGATTACATATGTCAAAAATGCATTAGAAGCAGGTAAAACTACACCGAACGTAAAAACAGGAAGGCGGCAACATCTTAATACACCTTGGTTTGATTCTAAACTGAATTTCCTAATCAAGGAACGAAACCAGCTTCACAAGCAGTGGAAACAAGACCCAGGTAATATTACTCTTGCAATACGTAAAAATAAACTCAGAAACATAATAACTAATTATAGGAGAAGTCTGAAAAACAAATATTACATCAATAGCTTTCAACAAAACCTAACTAACCCAAGAAAAACTTGGAAAACCATTAACTCAATTCTGTCTAACCGTGTACATAAACCCACCAACACAATTGAATCTCTCATCGTAAATAATTGTGAAATTAGGGAACCCCGTGAAATAGCGTTGGCATTTAATGAGTTTTTCCTGTCAGTTGGAGAAAAATTGGCAGCTGCCATTCCATCATTCCCGGATGACTGTAATACAATATATGTAGAACCAAAGGCACGACAATCCTTATATATGACTAGGACGAATAAGGATGAGGTATTAAAGGTCATCTCGAAACTTAGGTCGAATGCAGCGGCAGGAATCGATGGAGTAACACCGTGCATTCTTAAAACCTGTAAAGAAGAACTAGCGGGGCACCTAACCCAACTTATCAACTTCTCCATAGGCTCGGGAATATTTCCAAACCAGTTAAAGCTAGCAAAAATTATACCAATTTTTAAAGAAGACTGCAAGAAGTGTATTTCTAACTACCGTCCAATATCGATTTTATCGGTATTTTCAAAGGTGTTTGAGTCAATTATCAAAGATAGACTGATAAAATACATCTCTAGCAATGATATCCTTACACCACAGCAATATGGCTTTCGGAAAAACTCCAATACCCAATGTGCCACTTTCGATTTCATTTCTAACATTCAGCAGTACATAGACCAGGGCGAATATGTGGCAGCTATATTTATAGATCTGAAAAAAGCCTTTGATACGGTAGATCATGAAATACTTCTACAGAAAATGGAACATTTGGGAATAGTAGGTAAATCTTTAAATTTGCTCCGAAGTTACCTAGCTGATAGATTTTGCCTTGTCGATATCGGAGGGAACCTAAGCGGCTTTGGAAAAATCACATGTGGAGTGCCACAGGGCTCTATTCTTGGACCTCTACTTTTCTTACTATACATCAATGATATAACTAAATGTGGCATCTCGGGAAAACTTCAACTTTACGCTGATGATACTGTGATTTACTACCATTGTAAAAATCTGAAGGAACTTGAAGCTCTAATGAATAAAGATCTCGCAAAGCTGGCAAAATGGCTTCGATTAAACAAATTAAGCCTCAATGTTAAAAAAACCCATTACCTTACTTTCGGTAAAAAAGATAACATGGGTATGAATATTATTCTTGGAAATGAAAAGCTACAACATGTTCAAGTAACGAAATATTTGGGGTTACTCATAGACTCTAACCTCTCGTGGAACTCCCATGTTGAGAATGTAAAATCCAAAATTTCCCCTATAACCGGTGTACTTTATCGACTCCAAGGTGTGCTCCCCACATCTTTACTGCGTGCAACTTATTATGCTATGATTCACTCCCACCTGAGTTATCTAGTTAGTATCTGGGGCACCATTACCAAAAAAAAAAGTTCGGAAATACAAGTAATTCAAAATAGAGCCGTACGTAATATATATAATCTGCCATGGGATACACATGTCAAAGATATATACTCACAGACACAAATACTTCCCTTTACAGTCCTTCCAAAGTATAACATCACAACTGCCATTCTACAAATAATTCAACACTCCTCACACACCAACACTAAACCAGTTTTTAATTCTGACATACACCAGCACAAAACACGATCACAAAATCAAATACATTTATCGTCATCTACTTACACGACCAAATTTGGAATTAACTCCTTACAATACATTGCACATAAACAATATAACGCATTACCTAGTAATTTAAAACTTCCGGCAACAAACAAAAAAACACTGGCAAAAGCTCTTAAAAGCTATTTCCTTAACAGTTTCATTAATGACTAACACAATCTTTCTCTAGAACTCCATAATAACATCTGCGTTTATTTATTTTAATGTATTTATTTTAATGTATTTTATTTATTTGCCTTGTCCTTTCTAATGCTGTCTTTCCCGAAATGAGTTTTATAAACTCATTGGGAATAATACATTATTACTTTGTTATCATTTTGTAATGTATTATCTTGTAATAAAAAAAAAAAAAAAAAATAAATAAATACTTACCAGCTACTACACTCCTCTTTCTTTCTCAGTAATAGAAATAGCAACGATTTTTTTTTGTACGCTATGGGGCAGCCATAACCAAGAGTGGCGGCCGGAACCTGCCGCCCCGGGCGATCGCCATCTACGCCCTTAGGAGAATACGTCACTCGTGCAGCCGCACTTAACAAACTAAACTAAATTAAAATATAACGGAATATAATATTATATTAAAATATGGCCATGAATACTGAACACCATACTATCTTCCTTTGTCTCTATGGTCTATAAGTGAACTAACTAACTAACCATCACTCCGTTCTCCGCAGGGGTAGGCAGTGAGGATTAATCGCCACACAACTCTCTTTCGGCACACACTCTTTTCTTCATTCATATATATTGTCTCACATGGGATGGTCCGATACTCTTGCAGGGAACCCGCTTGCACAGCGCGGGTGTAAACTGTGCACCCTAAAGTTTAAGCTTAGACTTACGGAATTCGATACTTCGTTTGTGTGAAAGCACTATGAAACAATACATATACTCTTCTGTTATTTTGACTCTTGACATGACCCCACTCAAGTGTTTGATTCACTTAATCGTGCCACAACACGGGCATGTGCCTAGCATGGTGGTCGAAAAATTCCTCAATGCATGTAACTAACAATACTATTGAATAAAGAAACTTAATAAAAATAAAAAAAAATTTCCTCTTTGGGCGTCCCCGACTTCTTCAACCATTCACTTCCTCACCATATATTCTCCTTTCACTTCTATCTTCGATCATCCACTCTGCATTCCTTTCTTGATCTTAACCATTATGCTTACATCAACTTTGCATTCATTCTGAATCTCCACATTTTTAACACAAAAACAAAGACCGTAGAAAGTTTTATCATACATGGGCCTCAGGGGTCGCATTTCTACAGCATTAAGTATACTTTAATACTTCCTCTGCCAGTTACATGTTTTTTATTTAAATTGATTAATGCATAATGGTTGTTGTTTAGCCCGCCGCCCGACAGCAGCTGGCGGCGCACCAACTCAGACAGCGCCCTGAACCAGTCGGTGGCTGGGCTGCGCGACGCCTCGCCCCACCAGCACCACCTGCTGCAGCACCATCCGCACCACCAGCCACACCACCAGGGAAACCCGCACCACCAGCTGCAAGGCGGCGGCTCCCCACTGCACTATGGGGGCGGTGGGGGCTACCAGCACCACCACCTGCAACAGGGACACATGCAGCAGCACGCCTACTCGCACTCGCACCAGGGACTCAACTCGGTGCAGCACCAGCACAGGAGAGGTGACAACATGACATGTTTAACCTCTACAACCTCTGATATTTTGCATTGTATTTCTCTTAAGCAAACTGTCAAAATACTGATTGCGTGGGAAATATTTTTGCAATACATTCGATTCCAGATAAATTCGCTGTTTTTGAATGAATTTCAAAATGAAATTCTGTTTTTAAAAGCTGATGAAAAGACTCTTTCAGATTTTAGTATTACAAATTGATATATGCAATTAAAAATATTTAAATTTTGAATGCAAACATAGATAAAGTTTTTAAAGTCGCTTGTTTTTATCGTATAAACTATGATTACAACTTTACATGAAACAAAAAAACATATTTAATTCGACTAAGGTATTATAAAAGTTTTGGTGGTTTCACTTTTTTTTCACTTATATGATTGAGTATTTACTAAAAAATTTGGAAAGCTTGACAAATATTTTTCAAATGTTAAATTAATGTTGTTTCATATTATTATTATTTAATTTTTCGGGAGCGTCTATGGTAAACTTTTGAATGCAAACTGAAAGCGTGTTGTTCTCTTTTTCTAACACTTTATGTATATACAGTGGTGCCTCACACAACGAACTTAATTCGTTCCAGGAGCAAGTTCGTTATGCGAAAAGTTCGTTATGTGAAACGCGTTTTCCCATAACAATACATGTTAAAAAAAATAATTCGTTCTGTAGCATAAAATATGGTAAGATGACATAAAAAAAAGATAAATTTTTTGTTATTATTTTTATTTAGATACATCTAAAAACATAATGAAAAAAACATTCTTTATTATCTTGATTGCTGCTACTTCCAGGGATGTTTTTCTTTAGATCTTCATAAATTATCTTGGCCTTGTAACAGATAATATCTTGGGTTGTTACGTCACCTTTCACCTGCCTGTCCTTAATCCAAATCGCTAATAGCCTCTCCATTTCCTCGTGGATTGAAGATCTATGTTTTTCATTAAATAGTTTTGATACTCCTTTGGCTACTTTGGCTGATTTTATTGCATCCTTGTTTTTCAAAATGGTGAAAATGGTGGTCTTGTTGAGGCCAAACTCTTTGACGAGGTCACACTGTTTTACCCCACATTCACTCCTTCTAATTATTTCCTGTTTCATTTCAAGAGAAATCACCTTCCTGCTTTTTTTAGAACCCATCATATAAAAAAAATGTTGAGTTTATCTTAAAAGGACGACTGCCGTGATACGTGTGCGATTTAATTCGTAATGAAGAACGATTGCTGCGATACGTGCGTAAGTTAAGCGTACTACGCAGTGACTAACGAGTCTAACGACTGCCTGCGCGGGAGGATGCAATTAATCGGCAGTGATCGTAGAAGATCGGGCGACTTCGTTGTGTGAAGCGAAGTTCGTTGTATGAATCGTGAAATGAACGAAAAGGAAGTTTGTTGTGTGCAGCATTCGCTGTGCGAGGCGTTCGTTGTGTGAGGCACCACTGTATGTCTCAGCATTATGCAAAATGAGATACACATAACATGAATTTTATGAATCCATATCAGGCTGGGAGAAATATCTTTCAAAAAGACTATGTGTGTTAGACGTCTGTTAGAAATATCTTCCAAAAAGACTATGTGTGTTTGATGTCTGGGAGAAATATCTTTGAAAAAGACTATGTGTGTTTGACGTCTGTTAGAAATATCTTCCAAAAAGACTATGTGTGTTTGATGTCTGGGAGAAATATCTTTGAAAAAGACTATGTGTGTTTGACGTCTGTTAGAAATATCTTCCAAAAAGACTATGTGTGTTAGACGTCTGTTAGAAATATCTTCCAAAAAGACTATGTGTGTTTGATATCTGGGAGAAATATCTTCCAAAAAGACTATGTGTGTTTGATGTCTGGGAGAAATATCTTTGAAAAAGACCATGTGTGTTTGACGTCTGTTAGAAATATCTTCCAAAAAGACTGTGTTTGACGTCAGAGGGAAATATCTTTCAAAATTGTTAATTGTTAATTGTCAAAATACAACTAGTTGTATTTTGACCAATTGTTGTTAGCCATTAATAACTACCGAAACTTCGTTTCCCCAAGTTAAAATCTGTCTAAATTCTGTTAGCTTATGAATTTCTACATACTGTCATTACTTGTATTATTTGACAAAACTATATCCTCAGAATACAAAGAGTGCAAAAGAGGTTTATGCTTTACATTTAGATGAAGAAATATATAAATATATACTATCCATTTGTATGTCCATCCTTGCTTTTAACAGGAATGCTTGATTTCAATACCTTAGAAGCCTCCCGAAACATATTTTTAGACAAACATTTTTTAAAGTTAATCTCTGGAAGTTTTCACCTATGTTGAAAGAAGTTAACTTTTGCTTTCCTAACAGGTGGTTAGGTCATGGTAGATCCCATGCACTTTGTTAAGCACAGAAAGTGAGAACTTCTGCCTATCAGAACATGCCAATCAACAGAGCGACTCAACTGCTTAATGATGCTGTATTGACTGTTGACGTTGACTTTATCTTTTGACGCATGTCACAAAATAGTAAAACTGCCCCATGACCTTTTTATACTTCTACTTTTCTTAATTTCTTATCAATCTTTTCTAGTTGTACCATTGTTACGTAACACAATAAAGTTATCTCTTGCATGTTTTTTTGATACAGATTATCTTCTTTAGTATTATTTACAATTATAAATCTACTAATACATTATTTTTAATACAAGTTATTTTCTCATTAACTGTACCTTTATGTGTTCTACATACAGGTGCAGTTACAGAATCTCTGTTATTATTAATTTCAGATGGCACCGATGGAATGATATCAATGTTAGATGCGAATCCTAATAGGCCCAGATCGTCTTGCGAAGTCCCGAGAGTTCCGGGAATAAAGTGAGTTTTGTACACTATATTTTGTTTATTTAATTTTTAAATATATCTCAATTGATAAGGCAGGTATGGAAGACTCAAACTTAATATTTGAATATTTTATTATATTTTAAAAGTTTTTTCATCACAACAACTGTGCAATCTCTGTGAAATAAAAAAAAAAAAAAAAAATAAATATTTACTGCACAAAAATAGTACAAAGGGTATAGATTATAGGTTACATCCTATTTCTTCCAGCTAACCCAACAAATACACATTATATTACATAACCCAATAATTACATATTAACAAATGTATGTAAATAATAAATAAAAAACAGAGGTATTTAATTTATGTAAGGTATTCATTTAAGGTGTAGTGACATTTGTTTGTAAGAAATGTTTTTAGTGTTGATTTAAATTTAAGTATGTCGGTTATTTGTTTGATGCTACAAATAAATAAGTCCTACAAGACCGCTCCTCCGGGTGAGGGGGGTGTCAGGAAGAAACTCAAGAGTAGCTCATTCCACATGCATACTGTATTAACTAGAAGTTAGTTAGAGAGATGACCTATTGACATCAACGGTGAACGGGTTTCATTATTTACTGCTAAGTTTATTGTAGTTTTAGGAGACATGGATTTTGAGATATTTTCCTAGTAATTCGATTATCTCGCTTATTATATGCCCTTTCCTTTACAGCATATACCCCTCTGTGCAAGACTCGGGTGGGGTGCAGATCCCCGTGGGCAGCAACACGGGTTCGTTGCCCGATCTGACCTCGGTGCACTTCCCCCCACAGCTGTACTCCGGGGGGCCCTCCCTGGAGCGCGAGCCCCCAGACCAGGCCAGCACGCCCTATAGCAATGTGAGTAGCTCGCACTAAATAAAGTTTGCCATAAAATTCTCCTCGTCAAACTATGTAAGCTCGATATCGATGGAAAACTTTTAGACTGGTTCGCAAGCTATCTAACAGATAAGTTCTACTAGTAAAAATCAATTCGTTCCTTTCCAACCAATTTATAGCTACAAGTGGTGTACCACAGGGGTCTCATTTAGGCCCAATACTGTTTTTACTGTTTATAAACGATATTGTTAATATATTTGATAACAATATAAAAGTATTACTTTTTGCAGACGATTTAAAAAAGCAAAAACCGTTGAAGATTGTATCAGTCTACAAAATAACTTAAACAGGTTAATTAATTGGTGAACTCTAAATAAACTATATCTCAATATAAATAAGTGCCATTCAAAAGATAAACTTAATAACTCAACCCTTACCTTTGTCGAAGAAATTAATGACCTGGGCATCATTTTCGACTCTAAATTAAACTTTATATTTCACATAAACTCAATTAAGGCGATGCCATACGTAGTAATTTAAAATCATGTGTTTTTGGTTTGTAAATTTGGTCGCCTAGAAATGTTTCAGATGCTTTAATTAAATACTGCGAGTAGAATACATCTTGGCCTTTGAAATAATCAAGTATTTTTTAGACGAGTCTTTTTATAAGCCCAGAAAAAAAGAATGTAAAGGCCTATGAAAACTGCTTTAAAGTTAAAAATCTCCTACTTATGAACCCATTTTCGGTTATGATATCATTGTATAATGTGGCAAATTAAGTTATTTATAAAATGATCGAAAAAAAATTAAATATTTATGCCTGAACATCCACAAAATAAAATAAAAGGCACTTTTTCGCCATGTTTTTTTCTTGCATAAATCAAAACAGGCGGATGGTGTTAAGCGGGAATTTAAACCTTATCGCCATCTACGTAAGGGTTGTTATTGATAGCGGCTCAATTTAAAATATTACATGACGTAGTGCATAGCCTTAACAATAAGTGAATGAAAATGCTTGGATTCTTTCTTCGAAACTCCAGAGGCTTCAGAATTATTTCAACCTTGAATATGTTGTATACATCTTTAGTTCGAAGTCAAGTCGAATATAACTCCTCGATCTGGTCCCCCCATTATAAAATATATTCATATTCAATAGAAAAAATTCAACACAAATTCCTAAGACACATTAACTTTAAACTCGGTATTCCCATTGAAAGTATAAACTATAATTACTTAGTGAAAAAATTAAATTTATTAAAACTCTCAGATCGAAGAATTATATCCGACTTAATATTTATGTTCAAAATTGTAAATGGTAGTGTAGACAGCCTTGATTTAATTAACCTCATTGAATTTCATGTACCTGTAAGAGCTACTCGTTCTAAAACCCTCTTTAATTGTAACAATTCTAAGACTGAACATTTCAAACACTCGCTTGTACCTAGATTACATGAAATTAGTAATAGGTACGCAGATGTAGCGGATCTGTTTAACTGCACAGAAGCTAGGTACAAAAAGGCTTTAATGTCATATCTTTTAAATCATGACCAATAAAATGTAAGTCTACTCATACTTACGTAAAAAGTCAAATAAATATGTATATAAAATGAACTGCCTGGGGCAACTGAGGAAACTTGGGTCAATAATAATATTCAATACGGTGAACCAACAGCTTGATTGGCACTTACCTACTTTCAACCAAAACCTGAAAATAAATGCATACATTTTAGCTATTGTAATATATTATATCATGTATCTATACTATCATATATTTCAATCAATACTAATCTAACCTAGTCTACCTATAAGTTTTGCATGTACTTGTATCTCTAACTTTTTATATCCATCTAGAGTTTCTGTTAATTGTATATTTTATGATGTCACTGTTTATAATTTACTGTATATGGTATATTTTATTCCGTTGATATTAAAAAAAATATATATGATCTGCAGTCATAACCCTCTGTGCAAAACCTTTTAAGAAAGTTTCACTGTGTAATGTTACATGTCTGATGAAGTTGATGTCTAATTTCAGAGTCCGGCGTCAGTGTCGCCCGCCACCCTGTCCCCCACGGCGGCGGGCGACGGCGGGCGGGGGCCCTCCCCCCATCACTCCCCGCGCCACTCTCCACTCGGCAGTCCCACCACGCCCACCCACTACACCAACCACCAGCAGGTCAGTCAGTGTCATGTCATCATTCTGTCAGTTTGTCATGTTCAAGTAGAGTAAACCAAATTACCGGCGGGTCTGTGATAGCCACGCCAAGAAACTCATCTCATTCCATTAGTATGTTGGTCTGTTGTCATGTTCGAGTAGAGTCAACCAAATTACCAGCGGGTCTGTGATATGCCACACCAAGAAACTCGTCTCATTCCATTATTATCATGTTCAAGTAGAGTCAACCAAATTACCAGCGCGACTGTGTTAAGCTACGGCAAGAAACTCATTTCGTTCTATTAGTAAGTTGGTCTGTCATGTTCAAGTAGAGTCAACCAAATTACCAGCGCGACGTGTTAAGCTACGGCAAGAAACTCATTTCGTTCTATTAGTATGTTGGTCTGCGATTTTGATGTAGTAAACCAAATTACCAGCAGTTCTGTAATATGCCACGGCAAGAAATTCTTCTAATTCCATTGTTGTCTAATTCTAATCTAATTCCAAAACTGCATGGTATTTTTGCATATAAAACAAGTTTAGGATTGTGCCCAATATGTATACTGAAGTCAGAAAAATCATCTTTTCATTGGCTTGTCTCTGTTATTATTGTTAATATTTTAGTTTAAAAACGTTTGATCATTTGTGCTTGTTTTTGTAGTTTAAATTTTGAATTAATGCACCCACAAATTTTGCATGTGTTTAATCTAATAGAATTAACATATTTTTTCAATATTTCTTCTTTGTCTATTTATGATGCTAATAGTTAAAACTTTAGAGATTTAATACGTAGTTTTGACATTGTAGAATTTAAACCATTAATTATGTAGATGAGCATGTTTATTTTTAGTGTACTATATATATTTTTTTTTTTCATGCATTTAGTTTCTATTATTTTCATACCTACCAAGTCCGGTATTGCTTTCCATAGTAAACTGAGCAAGGTTTGCGGCAATTCAATAACGTACTAAACTCTAAACCCGTTGTCCCACTGGCTTGGTAACAGTGAGAAATCGACAAAAACTGGAGATTCTGCGTTGTCCCACAATGGTTGCGCTGTAAACCGTAGTGAACTTTACTTTTGTGCGCAGAGTCTGGGGTTTTTGTGAATTCCTTGCCGTTACCGAGCCAGTGGGATGACGGGATTAGTTTAATATAATTACCTGACTTTCAGTTAGTTCTGGGTGTGAAAATAATGCGGAATGAAATGCCGAAAGACAATATATTTTTTTTTATATTACGTTTTGTTTCAATTTGTCATTTAATTATGTAGTTAAATTATTGGCTAGCATTTTTGTGAAAACTTAAATTGAGTATTAATTTGTTATTTGTTATGTCTAATTATAGAGAGTGACTGGTGTTTTTGTGTAATTCATAATTCTTTGCAAAATATCCCCATTTTCCACCATCGAGTGAACAATCCATTTAACTGTTTTTTTTTCTTTTTCTTATTTTGTTAAATACCAGCAAAAATTTGTATTCAGCTCTTTATGGCAAAAATTCGTCAATGTCTGTTTAGCTTCTCTGTAAAACATCAATCTTTTCTCATCCTTATTTTTGTCAAACACAGTAAACATTCACTGCTGTTCTGCAAAATATTGTTTTTTTTGCTTTTTCTTATTTTGTTAAATGCCAGTGGTCACTATTTTACAGCTGTTTCTAGTGAACATTGTTAAAGTTCTGCCAAATATTAACTGTTTTTCGCTTATCATTGTTTCGAGAGCTTCTCATGATGTAGTTAATTCTGTCATTGTTGTTTGTTTAAAGCTTTGTCTTGTAGTTTTATGTTTATGTTTGGTGTGTATTTCAGAATCACTTGTCTGTGCCCAATTCAAATACTAGGTATCTTCATCAGAGTAAGGTTTGTTGTTCTTTTATGATTTGGCTTATTTTCTATACAGCGGTGGATTCTTGATTTACCGGGATGGACAGGAAATAATAATCAACCAGACATTTTGTCAATTCTTAGAGGCCGACCATCCATTCTATCCAAAAAGTTATTATTTAGATTACACCTCCCAGGATCTGGAATCCACTGTATTTATATTAAGTTACTGCATGCCCATACACAATTCAACTGCCCCCATCAAATATATTAATTAAACAAATTAAAGACATTGCCGAAGGAAGTTTAAAATAAAATTATATAATTCTTTGTGGTTTCTCTTCAAAAACGATCTTACAATCCAAATTGAATGGTTCAGTTGAATTATGTAATTTTTTTTCTTTTTTCTCTAACAATAAATCTAATATCTGTAGGTACTAATTTTATTAATTTTTGCACTTAGATTTTGTATCATTTTGTCTGTTCATATAAGCTTAATTCCATGTTAAGTTTTGACGCTTCTAATAAATTCTTCTACATATTAACATAATTTCTAATTTTTGAAGAAGGAAGCGTTTTAACATCAAATTATTTTAATCGATAAAGGGATAGAAATTAAAATTGAACTTAGTAGCAATCGAACTAGCTTTTTCGGTGGCCCCCATGAGTAGAGCCTTGTCGGGACAGGGAGGGAGTTTTATCCGTAGTCAGTGCGGCAGCCTGTGTTCATTAACGTTGTGAAATTTTCGTTAGTAAACACCATTGCTGCATTGTGCAAGTTTAAAATATATTTATAAATAATCTTTATTATTTTGATTCATTGCTATAATCAATCAATCGCTATCTCGATTATTCCCATTGCTAGCTATTATTTTATATGTACGTCCTTTTCACGCAGCTTGACGGTAAAATGAGGTGAATAAAAGAAAGATGAGCATTTCACAAGAAAGTATATTTCGTGTTAATTGTATGTTTGTTTTATTTATTTCAGGGTATTACAACAGATTCATCATGGATGCAGCCAAGTTATCAGTGCAGTCCTCCATCAATACACTCGTCTAAGTCTAATATTAATATGCCATCACCCACTGTGAGTATAAATTAATTTATATCATACCTCAACCCTCATCATTTTGTTAGTCAGATTTAAAAAAATAATTCTTGTTCATTTAGCTACAGTTTCATAATAAAATTATTTCTATAGTATATACATAAATAACTATCTATTTTTAAGTCGGTAATGTGGTTTTAGTGATCTGTCTCATATGTAGTATTGTTCTAGTTTTTATATTATTTGATGTTTCTGTTACATGTTTTACTAATATTGCTTCATATTCAGTTTATCAGTTTACTGTTATTTCATGCTCTAAAAATGTAGTGTATAATTCAACTCACAACAACATCAACTCACTAGGTATATTCTGTTCATGTATATTCTGTTCATGTATATTCTGTTCATGTCCATGTAAAAAGCCCGGCTGGGCGTAAAACCAAATAAAATAAAAATGAGAATAGAAGTACATATTTTTGATGGCCTCCGTAATCTAGGCGTAAGACCTTCGTCTACGAATGGTGTTGAACATCCAGAAGTTGCGGGTTCAAATCCCGCTGTGCACAATAAAATTTTATTTTATTATTACTTCCACGCCACTTGGAGTTTTTTGAGTGTTGGAATTTCCTTTTCCATTGTGGAAAATTTTGTGATTTTTTATAATAATAATTGCTTCTTCCCAAAAATCGTCAGCAATATTTTTTCTTATGTGGAAGTTGTTACTCTTTCAAAATAATGCACCACCTCACATAAGTCTTTCATTCACATAGTATATTTGTATGTCAAAAAGTAACACATATTCGTTTATTTCTTTACGGCACATTTATCAAACAAACAAAGTGGTGATAATTGCTAGATGTACAAATGACTTCTCGTGTGCTCAATACAGTAGAACCCCGTTAATTCGAACCCCGATAATTCGAAAAAACGCGTAATTCGAAATTTTCGCCAAAAAAATTTCCGCAGAAAAATTTTTTCATACAAATTTTTTTTTAATTCGAAATTCAATTCGTAATTCGAAATTTATTTTTGTCCGCGCACGAAAAATTGTTCGTGTAATTCGAAAAAATTTTATTTTTGCGAAAATAAATCATAATATTTCGTAAATCTGAATCTAAAAGTCAGCCGTGGCGGTAAAACGCCGAAAAATGTATTTTTACGTGGTTATACATCGTCCTAATAAGTATTATTATTTTGTAAATCTGAATCGATTTTCACTGGAATGTCGTACTTTTTCAAATTTATTTCGAATATCTGAGTTTGAAGGGCCGAGAAAATACGTTTTACGCGGATATATGTCGTAGTTTTACGAGTTTACACCAAATATCTGAATTTAAAGGGTCGGCCGCGACGAAACTCGGCCGCGAAATTTCGATTTACGCGTAAATGTATCGTATATTTACGAATTTATTTCGAATATTTGAATTTAAATGGCCCACTGCGACGGAAATCGGCCGCAAAATCTCGATTTACGCGTAGATATATCGTATTTTTACGAATTTATTTAGAATATCTAAATTTTAAAGGGCCCGCCGCGACGGAAATCGGACGCGAAATTTCAATTTACGCGGAAATATATCGTATTTTTATTAACTTTACTTCGAATATTCGAGTTAAAAAATACGGCGCGACGGAAATCAGCCGAAAAATTTCGCTCACGCCGAAATATGACATATTTTTTCGAATTTACTTCAAATATCTGAACTTAAAAGGCCGGCCGCGACGAAAAACTGCCGATAAAATTCGATTTACGCGGAAATATATCATATATTTACGAATTTACATCAAATATCTGAATTTAAAGGGTCGACCGCGACGGAAATCGGCCGCGCATTCTCGATTTACACGGAAATATACCTATAGCATTTTTACGAATTTATTGCGAATATCTGAATTTAAAGGGCCTGCCGCTACGGTAATCGGCCGCGAAAATAAATAAATAATCGGTATTAATACGAATTTAAAACTAAAATACCACCTGGATCTGAAGAGGCGGCCGAAAAAATCGATTTTCGGCGTTTTTTTTTTCATAAAATTTCGAATTACGTGGGAATTCGTTAATTCGAAATTTGATTTTTGATGTCCCGTGGATTTCGAATTAACGAGGTTCTACTGTAATAATATTTGGATGATTTGTATAGCGCCGTTTTTGTGCAAAATCACCTCAAAGGCGCTGTACAAATATATAATACATTTCTACAATGATCTATGTTATTACTAACTATATTTGTAGGTATAATATACAGTACCATACTTACCTGGTAGGTCACTTAAGATTAACACGTAATTAACATTAACTAATTGTTTATTAGCGAAATTTAGACACAGGATTTAGGACATAATTGGAAAATTGGATATAATTGGACTTTCTCTCAGGAATGGTATATTTAATTAAAGGGAATGACAGCTTAAAAAGGTAAGTTTTTAGTTTAGACCTGAATTCTGTTGGACTTGTTATGGATCTTAGTTCCGGAGGGAGTTTATTCCACGCCTTCGGCCCAGATGCTCCGAAAGCACAATCACCAAACTTAGTATTTGACTTGCGCTTAGGTTGCATCAGTCTGCCTACAGCTGATGATGTTGCTGATCTAAGAGTTAACTGCCTCAGACCAGTGTTTTCCGGGACGCATAGTTCAGAGATCTAGGGTGGGGCCATTTCATTGATGGATTTAAACACCATTTGTACTGGATTCTTTCAGGGCACTTGAGCCAGTGAAGGTTACGTAGGTGTTGTGGAATGTGCAATTATTTAGAAACCTCGGTTATGAGCCGTGCTGCTGCATTAAACACTGATTGAAGTTTGTCAATTTGATATTTTGGAAGGCTGCCATAAATGCCATAAACGCAGTAATCGAGACGTAAGACTATGTAAGATTTGATAAGTAGTTTTTTTGCTTCTGTAGGAAGATTTCTTCGGACAGACTTACAGTCTTATTTGTTTGATTTTAAATGAAAAGTCTAAATCTAAATTGACACCGAGATGTTTGACTGTTGTTTTTGGGATGATATCGCTGCCAGAAATAGAAATAGGGGAATCGTCTATAAAATGTTGACGTTTGTTTGTGGCCGCCCAGAGAAACATCAAAAGTACACATAGTTGTTGATTTTCTTGATGTTGAACAACTCCATTTGTATGATGATTTTAATTAATAATTAAATATAATTTGTGCATTGCTCAAGAAAGCAGATAATCTTCATACAAAAATTGATCCTAGGATAAAGCGTCCAGAAAAATATTGTAACGGTGTAATATGTAAAGTAGGAACATTCCAAAGTTTACATGTAATAATGAGATCTACAGGATCAATTATAGGGTACAAATACGGTAGAGCAAAGATCTCAATCTCATGATTGTGGGGTTAATTCTCTGTCAAGTAAGGAGGAAAATCAGAAATAATAAGAGTAATTACTTAATAGAAATTATATTGAAACCATCAAAAGTTACAACAAAGGAGTACAAATAATAACCATGTTACAATAGGAATAAAAGTAGGCACATACCAGATGGACTCCTGAACCAAACTAAACTAACTTTACGTGGTCGAGAAACGAAGGAATAACAACGGCTGGCGAACGAAAACTTGTCTCCGGTAACGGGGAACGGACCCGCGACGGAAGCCAGGACATCCTTCACTTAATGGAGACGGGAGGGGGCAAGTCCTTCAACGTGCGCCTGCAGGATCATCAAGTCTGCAGCACGTGGCAACCAACCAGACTCGTCTTACAGACCTCGGGAACAGCAATCCGTTCCTTCGCGACGCGGGGACACTCAGCCATCAACTTCTAGCCACAGCTAGGACCAAACTATTTGCGGTTTCAAATCCGAAACACGAGTACTACAAATATGACCACCGGCCAACACTCAATAAAAATCGGGATTCCATAATCACCACTAAAATAATAATCAACACGAACTATTCGTGAAAGGTAAAACACCCCGCGCCCTTTTTAAAAGAAAAGCATGACTTATATTCACATGATTAACTCAGATTGAAACACCTTAAATGGCGAGTGACAAGATCCGCGAGCAGCTGCCCAAAAAACTGATCGGGGAGGAAGTGCACAAAAACAAAAGCTGTCCTTCCTTCCTTAAAAATATTGCCAAAGTTAAAAAAAAAACACCATAGACAAAATAAACCCAATTAAGCAAGAACTACACTTGTCACAAAATATTTATGTGACAATATTTGAATATACGTTTTTTCAAACTCTTGCATAAAAGTGGTCGCCAGGCTCAACTCCTGGCGGGTTCTAGCATTTTAATCTTTCTGTAGTGTATGTAATAGATCAAAACTTCCTAGATCACAAGGCCGGGACACTCATCCAAAGCAGCCTCCTAAAATTGTATGGGATTTTACAACAATTTTCGTTTTATATATATTTTTTTAAATTTATTAAAACATCTTAAATTTTTTTAATTCATTTAAAAAATAAAAATACTCTTCCCAGGTTCCCATACAAGTTAGGATGCTGATTTGATTTAGTGTCCCGACCTTGTGATATAGGAGGTTTTGAATAGATCCACTGATTCTAGCCCATAGGACTTCTGTGCGGTTTTCACAAGATCAATCTCCCTAAAATAATTTTTGTGCCTACTCACCAATGAATTCCTAATTATTCCAGATGGGTGTATCACCAGTCCAGGTGTCCTCCAACAACGGGGGCTACCGCAGTCCCCGCAGTCCGGGCAGCAGCCCCGGGGGCGCTGGCGGGGGCCCCATGGGCGGCGGAGGCAATGGGGGCCCTGGCGGCGGGGGCCCCGGCAGCAACGGAGGCGGTGGAGAGAGCCCGCATTACGATGCCTATGCGCAGTCCGACAACTACTACATCAATCAGCAGCTGTTGCAGCACCACTTTGAGCAGTTCTCTATGGTGAGGAACATCATTCATGTTTAGTACTTTATTCAGATATCATTCATTTCATTTTATTATTCATTATGTCATTTAAAATATGAATAAAGTGCCCGGTTCTTTTGAGTATCGGCAGTAATTTTCAATAACTTCACAGTAACCGGAACATTATTTTACGAATGGGAGAGCAAATCAGTAGTTTTTTTCATATTGAAAATCATTTTTTAAGTACTTGCCAGTCTATAGAGGCTGTAAAGCAGTCGATACCACATCAGAAGGTGCAGGAAAATAAATTCAGACCAATTTATTAAAGAAAGTGTTTTTTTTTCTATAAATTTATTAGAAACAAGCTGAAGTACATGGCTTTGCCCGGAGAAATCAGAAGTAGACAGTGATTTTCCTCTCATTTTGAATGTCAACTATGCAAAATTTTATCTAGAAATATCGAAATTCTGCTTTAACCTCTGGAAAACCGTTTGTGCACCAGTGACAAGAATGTTTTCCCGCCGACAAACTGTTAATGAGCTTTTGGCATTGGAATTTCGCCCTAGCTGGAATCTTTTGATATGCAATTTAAACCTGTTTGCCGTGAGAAAGTGCATAAATTTTTTTAACAGAATCGCTTGCACTTGAAACAGTTAATTTTTTAATCCATTATTGATTTCCCTCAAAAAGGGTCTGGTGTTCCACGGGTTAAGGGCTGGGAAAAGGGGATGGGGATGGTTTTTCGAAATCTCATTAGACAGTGAACTTCCTCTTGTATTGAAGGTCAAGTGTGCAAAATTTCATCAATCTCATAATAAAACTATTGATTTGTATAAAAGACAAAGCCATTCCACCCACCACAGATACTCTTCTTTACATATACAAATTATTTTCTTTCTTCTCCTCTTGTGACGTGCACAGCTTTACAGCGTGGAATTACAAGCCGGTGGTTATCACAAAAAAAATTACTCCAGCAGACAACATAACATCCACATAATATTTGTGTAGCTTCCATTACTAACAGTTGGTAGTATTTCACGCTAACATAATATGTTTTAGTATCGACACTTCATTATAGAGTAGGTTTGAACACTTTCCTGTGTGAGCTACTTGTGAGTGATAATATTGATAGTTTAGTTGAGTTTCTGTGGACCTCACTGCTTAATATAACCCAACCTTATCTCTTGTTTAAGAGTCTCTGTCCACCCTATGACAAATAATGTTCCGTGTCATGCGATTACTAAATACATAATGCTACATACATCTGCCACGGTACAGAGAATTGGGCAGACAAATTAAGTCACCATTGTACGTTTACAAGCTGTGGCAACTTTTAAATCTTGGCTAAGAAACAGCTCATCAATCTTTGAAACATTATAAATACCATCCTAGATGGCCACCATGATAGCTGGTGACATAAATGCGTTTAGGGTTTGGCAGAAGCTCTTTTCTTTAATGAGTTTCATTTGATAATAATTATAATTGAAAGCATTATGCGTTGACGAACTCAAAGTGATTGAAGTTTTGTTCATTATGAACAATTTAGAATGTCTAAATAACACTAATGTCTGTAACAGGCTGAAACTGGTCCAGTTAAAAAAATTATCTATTGAATCATTAACATCAAGCGTAATAACTTGATCATTATGCTCGACAGCTGATCACAATTCAATCAGAAGTTAAAACAGGCCGAGAATCTGCATTTAACTGGAACCATTCAAATATCAAAATGGCACTGTTTGTCGATTTGATTTTCAATCATATTATTTTCCATCATGTATGAATATTAGAAATATTTTTTTAATGAAAATGTTGGTGGCATTTGTGTATCATTTATTTGTATTGTATGTGCCGTGTCCAAACATCATGTTGTGTTTTCTCTTTTCTCTTGTGCCTCATAACCTATCCGCGCTAACAGGGAGTGGTGAGTGTGCCCATATATTGCCTGACCTTAGACCCTCACAGTGTTATTGCCATAACTCGGACTGTATGCTTCTGCTTTCATACCTCATCCCTAGAATATACCATATTATATAGATCTAGTTAATGCCAACCTCACTCTCGGTGCCAGTCATATTATATTGTGTGCGTGTGTGTGTCCGTGGTTACATGCTCACTGTTATAACAGTCAGTCAGGGGTGTGCAGTCCGTAGTGTCTGTAAGGCTGTGCATGCTACTAGAAAAAAAGAAGGAAAAGAAATTACAATAAATATGATGTTGGTGATGAATTGTTTGTGTTTACAAAACGTAGGCATGGAAACAATTTACAAGATTACGGGAAGGCTATTTTTCCGCTAGGTACTAACGTTTTTTTAGAAAGTATGTGTTTTTAAATCTGCTATTCATGCAATAAACAATTACAGAATGAACCTAGATTGAAATGCAAGTTGATTGATAATGGGCAATAATATGTTTTATGGATACATATACCTTTGGGAGTAACCCCATGGTCTATAAACAAGAAGGACATGCATCACTTTTCAATCCCTGCAATCTAGTTACCTACCCTTACATGAGCTTACCTTATTGAAGGTTGAAACCTACAAGTTTACGTAATTATGTTTACAATATGACAATTACAATTTTAGCATGTTTTTTTTTTGTGTACTGAAGTAATAAGTTCTAATTCTGGATGCAATCCAAGCAATTATTCTATCAATATGTGTATCATGACAGTTTTCGGTTTCAAAATCTATTATTTGTCCATAAAATAAAATATGTTGAAATAATAATTTTACAACGTGTAATACGAATCAGATCTTATTTTATAAAGCTTTCTTCAGACCACAATATAAAACCATTGAATAGTAAATAATATGTACCTACTTATTTGTCATATTTCTATACAAGCAAATAGTTAAGGTTTTAAAAAATTTCATCTAATTGTAGGGGTTCTTATTCTGTACGTATGATTTAAGATCTTCATGGCAACACTTTTTTTGTGCATAATATCTACCTGATGAGATAATGATGAGTGACACTCTAGATTTCAAGATAAGCGCCTCAGTCAATGCTTTGAGAAAGGTCTATCTCTAATTTGCTACAAACTGCCCACTAATTGATGCTATATACAACTGTTTACAGTGACTAGGGAAATATATAGTGATATCAATCCGGTCCTTTGAACTAAGGCCCTTTGTACACAGAGATACTTGCAAGCTACGTGACTGCAATGCAACCTCAAGTCGCCTACTGATATGCCACTCTTTAAAGCTGGTTTCCGTACACCGCGCAACCCCAATTATACTGAATTTGATCATTTTTTTCAGTTGCAATTGTGAAGTTAATACGTTGTCAAGTGATTAACGATGAAGACAATATTGTTTTTCTTTATCTTCATTATAAGCATAAAAAACAATCTAAAAGAAGATTTTGGGTTCACCCATATAATGAAATTAATATTAATGCTATTAAATTGACTATTTTTTCCAACTTCAATCCAGCTTTCTTTGCTAAATCCTTTCTCATGTATTCCGGTAAATTATATAACTTGGATATATCCCACCTCAAAAATAAATTTAACATTAAAATCATTTTTGGACACCATTTCTGTCAAACGAGTTGTAGATACGTATGCAAATAGTGTAGCGTGCTACCAGCACTGTCGGTACCGTGCAACTGACGTCAAACCCGAAGTTGACGCATTATGTTGTGTACGAATCCTAGCAAAATATTAAGGCGGATACTCACGAGCGATGTGTATGCCACGCGTACAAAACTTGAGTCGCTTGTAAGTATCTCTGTATGAATGGTCTAAAATGTTCAAAACATACAAACATTGGCCGTGTGGTGAGGTGGAAAAACAATTATTCTTCCATCAACTTGACTATAGTATAATAACACTGACTGCTTGTAACGCTACCATCACATTGGACACTAACGTATTGCCTATTGTGTGCTAGCATATGCCAAATAAAGCCCAACCATATCTTTAGAAGTACCAACATATATGTATAATAACTCACTGCTTTATTTTCTTCATCAACTAAAAATCAATTTAATATTATTAATTATGTATAACACAAATGCATCTTTTCATTGCCAGTATTCCCGGACACATAATCTTTACCCTTGAGTATTCCCAATATTTATCACTATAACTCATCTATGAACATTTTTCTATTGATTAATTTCATCATTTGAACTAAATATATGTATTTTGTAAGTATTGAATGCTCATTGGTTGAATATAATTAAGGTTTATGATCCCAAATGAACATTTAGGTGATAGAATATACATTCCAATCTTTAGTTTCACGAACACAACACCTGATAACTTTGTCACACGACCATCACTGCAAAACACGAGCGTCAAGTGCGAGTGAAAGGAAGGAAACTCACCTGCTGACAACAATACGTAATCTACTTAACCTAGTTTTATTTCTATCACTTTTTAAAGGTGTGTTGAATTGTCATTTTGTTGAGTTGTCCGGCTTCCACGCCACTGGTTATGTTGTGAGGAAGGCTTATTCCCATTGAATCTAATTGGCTCTCAATAGAAATTTTTTAGGGCATAAACGCTTTGACAATTTTTGCACATTCATCTTAAAAAATTGAATGATCTTTCAAATTGATTGCTCAAAAACGGACAACATGAATTTGTAAACAAGGTCCATAATATTGTATTTTTATAAAATTTTTGTTTCTATTAAATTTGGGCGTACTCTATAATGATGGATTTACAGAAGTATTGACAGGGGCCTAAATAAAAAACACTATGATGGTTACTGTTTTTGTTGTCAACAAGACTTACCGTCTCTAGCTTATTAGATTCTTACGTGCCGGCGCAGCTTTGGTACAGTTAATCCAGCCATAAGAGTGTTTTAACCATACTTATGCTGTGGTAATAAGTGAAGTTTTTCACTTATTGCTGCGTCATATTTACACTGCTGTTATACGTAACAATGTATGTTTTAAAAAACAAGAACGATTTTTGCAGCGTACCTCCCAACTGAATTTCTAGGTTACCGATTGCAAATTGCAGCTGATCAATCAATTAGGAAGATTATTCAATATTTGTTTTATTACTGCATAGCATTAATTCGAATTGATAATCAGCCCATTGCTTGATGCTGATGCAGTAGAACCGTTTAACTATAAAGATATTAAATATTAGCTGGTGAGTCTCCTGTGTGAAGTTGTTTGGTTGTTTGGATGGATGCGTGCGAGATCCAGCTTGAGAAGGTGCCACGAGCCAGCGGCAGTATATTAAACCTTGGTCTGTGTATGTCCAATGCTAATCCTAAAGGACTGGGCACAACTGGTGCAGAGTCTCTTGGATTCCGGGGTAACTTGGACCACTCAAGTCCAGGTGAAGATAAAACACAATGTTTCTCTCTTTACTTATCTGTTCATCAGATATTTTTATCTAATTTTGCCAATTTTTTCGCTCCAGCCAGTTTGATATTTATATGTTTTATCCGTACATTTACATATTTATTCTTTGTGTCTCTGTGTTCTTCGTTCATTGTATATACAGTATTTTAGTTGTACATAGCTGTTCCTGATTCGCCAATACTTAAAAACTATTCTTAGCTTATTATATTCTCGCCTGTTTGATACTCAATTTCATACACGATTCCTACTGTTCGCATGACTTCAGTCTTTTATGACTTCTTTTTTTAATTAAAAAATCTTAATTTACAGCAGACTTTATTTATTTTTTAAATATGCTTATTCAACTTTTGTATGTACAGGGTTTTCCAATAAGAGGTGTTATTTTGATATTCAATCGTAAAAGATCAACAGTTTCGTTGCTTGTGTGGCACGTAGCGCCGTCTTGTTGAAAGTAAACGCTGTCCAGATCAATACCATCCAATTCCGGCCATAAAAAAATCATTAATCATCTCTCGATAGCGCAATCCATTCACCGTAACTGTTGCTCCAGCCTCATTTTCGAAAAAGTAAAGTCCAATGACTCCGCCGGACCATAAACCGCACGTTGAGGATAGAGAGGCTTTTCAACAATAACTCTTGGGTTTTCCGAGCCCCAAATGTGACAATTTTGCTTGTTGACGAAGCCACCGAGGTGGAAATGGACCTCATCACTCAAGATGATTTGCATTTGATTCACACAAGTGAATTTTAATAATTTCAATGCGTTGTTGAAGCGTGTATCGTTCCATTTTTATTAATGGCGTAGTTTCTACTTGTCAAATGTCAAAAAATGAAATTCAAAAGTAACATCTACCGAAATAGCGAGCTATTCAAAATAACACCTCTTATTGGAAAACCCTGTACATAGTTCGTTCAAAACCCTGTAATTTACATTGTTAGATATTAATTATTATTGATTTGAAGGAAACCATCACGCATCGGGTTTGCACAAATAATCTACAATGAATATTTACTTTTAATGTTCCATTACGTGTGGTATTACCATGTTTGTGTTTAATTTTGTCTCTTAAAACATTTGCCACACCGTTTCATTCTATGTTCGCATCATGTATGAACTTCTTCTATCTATGAATATCCTAATTAACTATCATATTTATGTATTTCATAATTACGTAAGATGTCAGTGTTATTTATTAATAATTTCAGCGTTTCACGCTGGGGATCAAAAAATTTCATTTTGTTAAAATTTCACTATATTAAATTGAAATTCCTCATGAAATGGTATAGAATGATATTTACTACACTTTTCAATCAGATGTCCTGCACAATTTGATGACGATAGGAATATGAGATAGACAGGGTTGGATAAAACAAAGTTAATTTGTTTTTTTGAACATTACACAATGTTACAAAGTTAATAAATAAATTTCGCAAAATAATAAAAATTTTAGCCACTTCAAATTTGCGGCGTCAGGTTGTCATAAACAGATTTCAGTTAAAAAGTTTTTTGTTGTTTATCAAAAAATGCCTGACACTAGCATTTTTGTTTTTATGTGTCTTAATTCCATACCTTCCAATAAGAATGCTTGTAATAGCTACAGAGAAAGGTGATTTTATTTGCCAACATTTATTTAAGAAGTGAAAGATTGACTGATGTTTCAAAGT
Source organism: Hesperophylax magnus (assembly GCA_026573805.1). Taxonomy (NCBI): domain Eukaryota; kingdom Metazoa; phylum Arthropoda; class Insecta; order Trichoptera; family Limnephilidae; genus Hesperophylax; species Hesperophylax magnus. The sequence goes on along the minus strand of JAIUSX010000061.1, from coordinate 3,782,788 downwards.
TTATTTTTAAGAGCACCGGAAATCCATTATTAAAAATGTGTGAACCATTCTAGAAAAGCATTTTTTAATGAACTTTACCACTCAAAAAAATTGAGTCAGAAATCTTAAATGCATGAGTATTTCTAGAGGTTTATATATTTCAGTTTTCCCTCCTTTTGCCAGTACACTAGAATGACCCCACCTCTGCTGGAAGGCGTAATTAACTGGAAATTGAGCCCATTACGAAATAACAGTTGTAATATTCAGTTAAAGTCACTTACAAGGTTTTTTTAAGATACCGGATAAAAGTTGTTGCGACACATGCGATTTTTAAATGCATCTATTTGACTTTCGATTTTGTTTTTGTGAATGAATAAATTAATGCAAATCTTGGAAGTAGAAATTTACCCACTTCCCGACATCCGATCGAGCTGAAACTCGACAGATAGACTTGTTGTCAATGACAATGCATTCTATCAACTTTTAGTGGAAAACACGCGTAAATATACAGGGTGTATCGGCAAGTACCCGACAAACTTTAACCAGCTATTCCTCAGCACATTTGGAGTAAAAAATGTTATGGGCGCTTTGCTGTCCGGTAACATTTTTTTTCCATTAAAAACAAAAAATAAAGAAAAAAATCCACACTCCGTCACTGTCATTTGCATTGTATCTCGTGTTCAGCAGCTGTTATTAGCAGTGTGTCAAAAAGTGTCCTCGCTCTTTCGTACACACTAAATAATAATAGTTAAAAATGAGACAAATGGTGCCGTGCCATTTCGTTGTGATTGTAAAAGCGCGCCAACGTAGGTACGTACGTACATTATTCAACGAAACTCGAACAAAATATTGCCAGATGGGTTTTCAAACTTTGACAAAGGATTAAACATTGGTGACATGTGGTGAAAATATGAATAATAATTTTTTTATTAAAAAAAAATGTTACCGGACAGCAAAGTGCCCATAACATTTTTTACTCCAAATGTGCTAAGGAATAGCTGGTTAAAGTTTGTCGGGTACGTGCCGATACACCCTGTATAATGATTTGGCGCAGTTGTTAGCACAGTTGACTCCAGTCCCTGGGGAGGGAGGTTCAATCTAGAATCAATAAATAAATAAATTTAAATACATCTATATATTAATAAAATTTTAAATTAGTAAAAAAACTTTAACAGATTGTTTTTTTATTGTACTGTCACAGAAACTAATCTGTTGTTTCACATCAACTTCTTATACTGATCCTGATGATATTTGTTTGAAGAGAAACAGTATCTGGCAAACTGTTTAATAAAGTAATGGTTTGTTTTATCAAAATTAATTATATTATGTATGTTGAACTGTTTTTCTTAATTTTGCTCAACGTTAATTGATTCAGCGATTCGGTCTGGGTATTTCAACGGGATAGATTGTCGAGATTGATGTGGGGTCATTTTTGGTGCGGTGATAGCGCCAATATTCTATTTCAATAATCAATTTGTAAACTAATGTTGTGCCTGCCAAGTGAGATTACACCATTTCCACAATTTTGCATGTTCCTTCGATTTTGCACCTTACACAAGTAGGTAGGTATATTGTTTCTGAAGATTTACAATTAATTATACATAAGTTTAGTACTATAAATGTGGCAACATTGCCCATTCTTTTATTTATTAATCCTGTCTTTAGGCTCTTGGAAGCAGCTTGTTGTGTATTTTTAAAATTTATTTTCAGGAAGAGCACTGTATTCCTTATAATTTATTGCAATATGCAATAAAGAATGTGTAAATAAATTATTTATGCTATTGTTTTGTATTGATACTAAGTCTGCTTAGGGCCGGTATTATAAAGTCTATCTAAGATTGCCCCTGAAGGTAAATTGCCCATGAAATACCAGACCACAATCTGCAGTACATAATAATATATATATTACCTACATCTGGCCGCTAACACTGTTATCGGGAAGATTTTTTGGTAGGTGGTGGCGACGTGTCAGATTTTTTGTTGACTGCAAAACATTTTTTTCCAACCACCACTTTGAGCACAATTAATAGTTTGTGGCAACAATCCAAAAGTGAATTTGTTTTTCTGTAATTTTTTTCATGATGAATACGAATACCAGTTTAGTAAAAAAAAACATAAGCTGGTTATCTGTAACCTGAAAGTGTTTATAATTCAGCTTTTAGGTTATCTTGCAGATAAGAAATAGGCGGTTATCGCTTACATTTCTTTGTCATTGTAATACTGGCCCTTAATCTTCTGAAGTAAAATTTTATATCTATTATGCTTACTTCAACAAATAGCTGAATTGGGGTTACTTCTTTAATAATTGCAAAATCACTTTGTCGTGTTTACATAATTATTTGTTTTATTTAAATTTCAATTGGGGTTATTTTATAAATGGTATTCGAAAAAGTCCATCGATTAGATGATTCAGTTTACAATATCCAAGAAGGATTGAATTATACGTAATGCTTTATGTTTAGAACTAACCCACTTTGCTTTGTGTTTCAGATGGATTCACCAGCGTCGAGTTACATGAACAATGTCAATTCCAACCAAACACAATTCAACTTGCAGGTATGTTTACTCCTACAGTTAAATTATCTAATACATTGACTGTAAAATACATTCCCGTATTAATAATACGGTTCAAAAACAAAAAACCCTTCCCTAGCGTCGTCCTGAATGAAGTGCGGCGCAAACTACTAATAAATATTGCCATTTTTGCGCATGACAAGAGACGGTCTACTTTTGGGCTAACTAACTGCAAATCTGGCTATAGTTTTGTTGATTATTTTGACATTTGTCTGACTAATTAACCTAAATTTGATTTTATTTTAATTAAATTTGATCTTCAATTTTGCTTTATTTTGGACTGCGTTTCATTTTTAAGGTCTGCGCCCAAGGTTTTAGAAAATATATACCTAACAAGGTTTATATAGCACTTTTCGAAAAAAAACGCATCAGGCCCGTGACATAGCTCGAAGTCCTGAAACTAGAGATGGTTGGTACATGAAGTAGGTTGTCACTATTCCGGTTACTGGAGGCCGATGTAGAACCAGTTCTCTTTATCCATTTACTTTTGAAACTGGTTCTTCAAAAAGGAAAATAAAAAACAATGGGTAGGCCTCTAGAGTAATTCTTCAAAAATTGAACCGGTTCCTCAAAATTTTCAAATTAATATTTATTTTTTTTTAAATTTTCTAATATTTGGAACCTTGTTAAGTATATATTTACTAAGAACCTTGGTCTGCACCCCAGATACGTCTAAAAAGTATTTATTGGTAATCTTGGATGCCTAACAAGAGTGTCCACTCATTTATCCTGTTTATATCATTATATTTTATTGTCAGTGATTGACTGTTCTAGTCCCTCTTAATGACTGATGTGTGTGTTGCCTGTTCTAGACGATACCAGGTGGAATGGGGGATGGAGACGGGGGCGGGGGAGGGGGTGTGTGGGCGGGCGGGGGGCCCTGTCTAGCGGGCCCTGCGCCCAACACCCCAACCACCATACCAGACATCATACTCACAGGTAATTGATACCGGGTGGAATGGGGAAGATATTTATGAACTTTGGACATAGGTGGGTATGGATGCCGCCACCCCTGGAACCAACACATTTGCCGTTGGTCACCCCAAATGGTTTGCTGCATTTGGTGACTTTGCAGGGTTGAGGGAGCTGGACTCTCTCGACCCATTATATTTCACCGTAGTGAGAGGGCACAGCATCTCCAAAGATGACCAAGGCGCTATAGGACATAGGGAAATGATTTTCCTGTGTGGAGTTAATTTATTAAAAATAAAAAAGGCGTCCCTTTCCAGTTTGTTCCAGATTGATGGATTGTTTATTTAAAGCCTCCGGTTATCTTGAAATCGTCAGCCTCTCTGATTTGTGAATCACCCGATGATACTGTGGTTCCAACGGTCACCTGTAGTTCATGCCGCTTGCCCAGCATAGTTCCACTTCAGGTTGGAGATTGGACTGATAATGTCTACCACCTTTATAAATATGTACAGTGCAGTTTGGTGAATTAATTACCCCAAGGGTGTTCTTCATTGGTTATTGCATAAGGTGGCCTTGTTAAAGAAAGTTTAGTGTTTTTAATTGACTTCTTAAAGTTGATAGTGAAATGTATATCATGGCTTGGTTCTTGGTTCTCAGTCCATGTTTGCTTGCATTCCTTTTGTTAGTACAGGAAGTATACATTTGTTTGTTTGCTTGCAGACTTTTCCAATTCGACGGGGAGCGGAGAGATGAACAAAGACTTGCTGAACAAGGAGTTGGGCCTGGGCGGGCAGTTCGACACACCGCTGTTCCCGGATGATGAGGGTCTGCGAGACAGCCTGGGCACCATCGACTTTGACGGCTTCCAGATGCTCACAGACCCCGGCATGAACGTCATCTCCGACCCCAGCACCGAGGACGTCTTCAGGCAGGACCGCTTGTAGTGAAGTAAGAGTGTTGTGGTCAAACAAATAACTTTATCATACCGTGTATGATAAATCTTACCTACACTACACTGGGACTGCTGTGACTGCCAGCCAATCTTATTGACTTTAGTTATTAAATTACGTTACGTTAGTGTTTCGATTTAAGGATAGTCGCACACTCGAGTGACTGCTTCTAGTTCTAGGTGTACTTCTTTTAAGCCAACTGTGGACTGCTAGGAAGACAATGTGTGTCATACAATGATGAACTCTGAAGTGGACTTATTAGCGTTATTTGAATATTTCAATTGAAAGCACAAATCGTTGTGTAAAGTTTTAGTTTAACGGATGTGTGTTGTGTTGGACGCGACTGTGTCACGATGCCCGTAGTCAATCAATCTACCTACTATTCAAATCTCTATGTGATGTTATCTCTATCTCTATCTCTATTCTAATCTAATCTAATCTATTCTAATCTTACCAGCTGGACCCAATATATTCAATGTCGAAAATGGTTTCTTTAAAACTTACTTTGTTACCAAAAATTTTTATCTGGCTTTGTTAGCCTCCTGTTACCATAAAGTATATGATACTTTGACCCTTGACACTTACATTGTCATCAAATATATTTTATTTTATAATATTTTATATTTTTGTGTTGTGAGAATTGTCTCAAATTGTTATATTTTTTTTATTAAAATAGTTTTATTTAATTTGATTGTTGTTATTTTATTTTCTTTTTATTATTTCAGTGCAATAATAATGGGGTAATTTATAAAGCACCATTTTTGTGAAAAACCACCCGAATGACCTAAAATATTATTATTAATTTAATCTACACCCTTTTTACAATTTAAAAAAAGTGTACTTTCTTCATGTGTTGTTAACTCCTCAGGTCTCTGCCATATTTTGACAGAAGGTCGGAGTATTTCCGCTTTGCAATAAAATCCAATAAATGGAATATATCTGAATGTATCCGAAAACTAAAAATTGCTTTTGATAGGCGATAAAATATGCTCTCAAATTTTATGATTATCTTTACCTAAAGTTTTTTGTAACTAAAATTACCGATAATGAAAAAATATATAAAAACACATGCATTTTATTAAAATTTGTTGAAAATGTTTCAGTCACTTTACTTTTTTGTCATTTCATATGAAAATAATTAATAAAAAAATTCACAAAGTGTTATCGATTTCTTCAAAATGTGTTTGGAACCTTTGCTTTCATAAAGGGGCACATTTTAATTCTTCTGTGGTTAACTTGTAGATTTGAATATAAAGCGTGGTGTTTTCTCTTTCTAACACCGTTCAGATCGTATTTCTCACCACAACAAAGGGAGATACAATGATTTCCCAAAAGCGAACAAATAAACCTGATGGGTTTAAACAAGGTATGACTGAATTACAAATGAGGATGATATCCAAAAATAATACAAATCCTAGTTTTCAGGTTTCATCTATTAATGCTTGAATTCTAATCAAAAGTGGCAATCTACGCTGTTTTCAGCTTAAAATGTGTGTTGATATTGGAAAACAAACTAGCAAGTCTTTCAGAAACTGCACAAAAAGTTCTAACTCATTATAAAACTGGTAAAGTTGGTCTACTAATGAAATCTTGTTTTACCTCAAGTTTTGAAAAACTATTAATTATCGCGTACGCATTTAAAAAATTATTTAAGAAAGGCTATTGTTGCAAGCAGGATTTTTCTTTACTTCCTTTTATTCATACCCACTGAACATGTGGTGTTTGAAAAGCAATTTATTATTAACTTCGTTAAGTTATTTTTTGTATGATAACCTAATTTTTATCTTTATGGTTATTGGAACACATACTATTGGTTCATTCAGGAGCTGCAGATAGAATTTCACATCAAAATTGATTATTCACCAGCAAATTTGATTTTGTGATCAATGAAGTAAGATAGTTTTAGTTTGTTTTTCTTGTAATATGATCCCTAGATGAAACCATCATGACTCCAATGCATGAGATGATTCATTGCAATTTCATTTTTGCCACTTTGCACTACACAAACAAGGATTCTATCAGCAATGTGTATTTCACACATCTACTATTCTCTTACTACGTAAGTATTATAACTATGCGTGTACTTTGGATCAACGCTAGGAACAAAACAGTCAATAAAGAATAAAAAAATATAAAAATTACAGCAAAAGCAACTGTTTGGTTGTGAGGTTATGAAAGCATTCTAGTTTTGATATTTGGAGAATTCAACAATGATTGGTGGCTAGGCGAGTCTTGTGATTTCAGTAGCGACGTGTACAGACTATGAGCAGCAAGTTGTTTGCGACGTGAGTATACAACATGGGTATCGGATACTTGCGTATCCCTGTGGAAGAAGGGCCTAATAGTTTCATGTTCAGCCCTACATATAAGACCTGAAAAAGGATTCTCTTCAGCTCGAAAATGTCATAAAAAAATATATATGAATAGAAGCGCTTGGGTTCAGAGGGTCTGTCCTTAAATCATTATGATCATCACTACGCAGTACCCAAATACAGTAGACCCTCGTTAATTTGAAATCCACGGGACATAAAAATCAAATTTGAATTAACAAATTCCCACGTAATTTGAAATTTTATGAAAAAATAAATAAAAGATGCCGATAATCGAGTTCCTCGGCCGCTCCTTCAAATTCTGCACAGACAAAAATAAATTTCGAATTATGAATTAACGAATTTTGAATTATAAAACCATTTTGTATGAAAAATTTTTTCTGGGGATATTTTTTTGGTGTAAATTTCGAATTACCCATATTTTAGAATTATCAGGGTTCGAATTAACTGGATTCTACTGTAATCACATTTTTAATTGTAAAAAATAAGCCAAGACATTGCGGTTATTTAATGAGTATTAATTTTTTTTATTGTTACTTAGGGCCAGGGCCAGTGACGGACTAACATTTGACAGTGATATATAAATTGATGATCAGCGCGATTTTTAATATTTTTACTTATATCCCCGTAACCTGCCGATTTTAGGCCTGTCAGTGTTTGGTCAATTTTTGATCATCATTATTCGATGACAGCTTAATTAACAAACAATCCAACATATCATTTGACAAAACATTGTGGAGCCGAGAATCGACGATTAACAGGACCTTTCAAATGTAAAAAATTCAAAAAGGCACTAATTGTCGATTTGTGACAATCTCAAATGTGATGGTTGGTCTAAAGGCTGTTCGTCAGTGAGTATCGACTCGTTACTATAAAATGCTACTTCTCTCCCACAGTTCTAACAATAAATGGTATTTTTTTAATTGAAAATTGATTCATTCTTACAACTACCTACATTCTGATGAAATGTTTTTCAAATGGCGCTTGTAATGTGACTTCTTTTCAGGAGAAATGTAATTGAAAATATTTATTTATGCATATATTTACTAAACTTTGGCATGCCATTATTTGATTTGGATACACTTATTTATGCTGTCTTTTTGAGATCTCTGGTGATATTGAATCAATGATCTCTATTATTTGGTTTGTATTAACTGTCATAAGAAAAAAGAGCTTTTCAAGATGCACATATTTCTATTCTAAATATAAATCAATCAGAAAAAGAAATATTTGGGTATAAATAATAATATTGTATTTATCTGCTGATATGATGGCATGTTTGGAATGTCGCTATACTTGGAGGGAAGAGAAAACGGTCAATTTCCTTCTGGTTGAGTCTTATGTAAAGTTCCTAAAGGAGCTTGTTTTTCAATATCAATTATAAATAAATATTATTACGTAATATGTATTTCTATAGCTGTTGAGCGCCTCTTTATTTCTCCTCCATAAATAAATGTTAATGTTTTTTCTAAAAGTATATATTAATATTATAGGATAGTTAGGTATTGTCTTGTATACATATTACATGAGTCATATAAACCGGCTTGTATAAAACGTACATTAACAATAAGACTTTTTGGGTAAACGGAGTGTTCATGTGTTCTCTGAAAGAGTTGTGAAAAATAAAAACAATACTGTAATTAAAAATATTGCTTATATTAGTTAGAAAATTTGAGTCTTTATGTTGTTAATTCATTATTTCTGTTTGAATTTTTATGAACTTAAAGCAAACTTTTACGATTTATTAAATATTTCAACATCGAAACCTTGCGTTTCCCCAGTTTTCTAATATGTATCTATTTTGCTTTACCAAATTGTAATGAATAATTCTTTGTTTTGCCTAATCATAGTATGTATGCGTAAAAGACTGTACTCGTATGTAAAAGAAATCTCATCTGAAATTGGACAATTCGTAATGTGATGCATAGCTGTACATAATAAATAATATTATAGCATTCTGTAGTTTACCAACTTAAAATAAAGCTCTCATTCTTCAGCCAAAATGATCACATCATCGCAAGTATTTGAAACATCAAACAATGTAATCTATTAAGTATTAAATTAATCGAAAATTAGTAATGTCATTTTAATATCCATTTATTATGTAAGCTGTTGTGGTAAAATCAAGACTTGTAGACATTTTTAGTTTTGTTTAAAGAATTTGACAGTCTTTCATTATGTGTATGAACAATTTTATTTAGGAGATAATCAATCTACAAAATACTTTTGTTTTAAAGTCAGAATTTATCCAAGCACATGACAATGAGAAGATTTTCATTGTGAAGCTTCGGAGAGATGGGTGGTTAGGGGAAAAGAGGTACGGAGAGAATAGTGTAACGGGAACAAATGGAGTTATTATATGAAACGACCAACGTAGTCTCATACGTATAAGATGGCTCCATTCAAGAATCTTCTCGATGGTTGTATAATATAGAATTTCATTGTTAAGTGTTACATAGTTAAGGTTAAATCATGTCCATAACATGTAAAGGGAATTGCGCACAAAATCTAAACTTTAAAATTTTTATAGATATCATATTTCATAATTAATTCCGAGATCAACACTTGTAACATTATTATTTTCTACTCTTGAGAATAATAAATTTAATTCTTTACATACTATATCACTCTCAAATATTTTCTATGTTTAGTCCCAAAAATCAGCGTTATTTGGTTATCCTCAAAGGTTTAGAAGTAGATTTTACTTAATCGTTCAACTCCATACCTTAAAGAATATATTTAACATAATATTAGATCTTTTTTTTACTTCATTATTAAGTTTTGTTTATAACTTTTTTACTAGTTATTTTACATGACATTGCCTTTCGAAAGAATAATTATCAAACTGTATATCAGTCATGTTCAGTTAAATGAGTTTTGTAATAGTTTATTATTATCTTTGTTTCAACTATTTTCTGTTTTTAATTTTAGTTGTCTGTAAAATGATAGCGCACAGGGAAATCTACCCACAATTCTGGTAGTTTAACTAAAAAGTGATTATATATTACTATTATACTAGATTGTGAAATGGGTTGTCACTGCGGTTCCACTTACCGGAGACCGGTTCTTTATCCAGTTACTTTTGGAACTGGTTTCTTTAAGTCCCGGGGGGGGGGGATAAAGAAATTCTGAGAAAATAAGAACTGGTTCCTCAAAATATTTTAATGTATTTACAATTTTTCTAATATTTGTTCATGTTTTATCAAAATTCCGTAAGGAACTGGTTTAAAAAATAACCGGTTCCAAGTAACTGGTATAGGAATAATGACCATCTCTAATTGCAACTGCATGATTGTGGAGGTTTATTTCCAACATTTGCATTTCATAGACTAGTCCCATTCTAACTACCATAAACTTTATCAAACTTAATAATATGTATTATATTATGTTCTCTGTTCATAGATAATTTATGTAAATTTTATGTATTCAATATACCTACTGTACATAAATAGTGTGTTATTTAAATTATTATCAAATATTTTAATTGTAAAATAAATCTACAAAACGTTTTTACATTTATTACATTGTATCTATTGAACTATTATAATAATATATGTATAGTCGAATAAACAAAATCAAAATTTGACTGCATAGTGTCAATTTTAAAATTTAAAAATAAATTGCATGTTTCATTAAAACCTTCATTGTTTTTACTATATCTTTTATATGAATCCATTTAATAAAATCCTTATTGAATGTGCATCAATAAATTGAGAAATATTAAATCTTATGCCTTCTTATTTACCAGAATTGTGTTTAATATATAATGTAATGTTTGAGTAAAATGTTCTCCCCTTAACGGTTTCCTGAAAGTCACGATCCAGTCAAGAGGAGGAAATAAGTGCCCAGTTAAAATCCGAGAATCAGAGAGAACAAGGTTTGGAGGGTTGTGATTATCGCCAATTTAAATGGGTTGTTGGCTGAGTGATTCTGTGGTTTTCCAATCTGCAGAATCCAAGGTTGCCTGATTACTCTCGGTGTGTAATAATGAGAATTTGGATATTTCCAATTTAGTTTTTATTTTAACGAAACTCACGTTACGATAATTTTATGAACAAACAGATCGCGTACGCTAGAGGAGATTTAGGGCTAACCCGACGGCTAGACCGCTGGAAACAGAATAAAATATTTTCCGCACGAGGTATCGTGCGCAGGCTTACAGTGATGCCAGCCTCACAAGAATATGGGTAAAAATAATGTTGTCATTATTTTCGGGAGATGTAAACTCCCTATCATTTACCCTATAAGGGAATGTTTAAAATTATGTTTGATTATATATTTGAGAAATTCAATTATTGCAATGCACTCGACTGAAAATATTTAACATTGCTCCAGCTATTATTCGCAAAGATTTAGATTGAATTTTGTCTAATTTACTGGGACATTTTTGATGAAGTACTAAGAAGTGGGCAGGCAGAGTCAAGATGGCTTCGAATAAGAGCATTGTAAAGTAATTTAATGCACGTAGGGTGTGCACCCCGCCAAACGCCAGTTAATGATCTTTAATTTAATTTATTTTTCGCAAACTATATTATGAATATGGGAAAACCATTTGAGTTTCCTATGAAATGTTACTCCCAAAAAATTAACTTCAAAGGCTATGGAGGGATTGGAGAGTTTTTAAATAAAATGTGAACAGGCGGATTTTTCAGCGGAAGGTGGCACACTGACTCTTCTGGACTGAAAATGCAAGACCATTTATAGTGAGCCATGTGCAAAGGGCATCCATGGCTTCATTAAGATATTTGACAGCGGGTGGGATATTTTTGGATGATAAGAAGGAAGCTTTGTGATCTGCGAACTCAATAACTTTTACTTGAGGGGGAATTTTAATTCATAAAAATCACCTACCTACATAAGGTTGGGTAGCCATTGCTCCAGTGAAAAAAGTATAAATACCAAAACAATTCTCTCACCATCGCAGTTAAGTCTTTGAAAAGAACTGAAGGTGAGTAAAATCCAAAATATATTTTTTTGAAGTAGGTATGACCCGCTGTCACATTATACTGTTACTCCATTATACATGTAACTACTATAATAATAAATTTGCAAATATAGACACTCGTGCTGACATATTCACTGCTAGTTACTATCACTACAGAATTTCATTGTATCACATTCTAACTCATATTCACGACTGTTAAATTGATTGTACCTAATATTTTAATATTACTTGCGTGGCAACTTTTCCTTATCCCTCTCCTCCCCTTTCCCGTTCCAACCCAAGTCTATTTAAGTATAGTTATAATCACATTTATTTTATTGCTGTTTATTGTAGGCATATTATAGGTTTATCGTTTGTTGAATTTACATTTGTATTATTATTTTTCTTATTTGCTGCTTTATTCTGTTATTTTTTCTATTTTTATTAAATATTCCAGTTTACAGGTTAGTTTTATGTTTCTGAATATCTATCTGTAAACATTAATAATTGGTCTGTTTTTTTTGTTATCCTCTTATGCATATTGTATTACTAAGACTGTTTATGTTCCTCAAATAAATAAATACATGATTGTGTGCAATTAAAAACATTTGAAGTTCTCATGTACATGGTAAAGTCTAAATACAATTACATTTTTAAGGATAATATACTGTTCAAATAATACTTATGACCATACTGTTTTACTAATTAGATTCTTACACGCCCGTTCAATGTTGGTGTGGTAAAGCCGTCCTCGAGCTTGGTTTAAGACCGTTTTATCCAAACACGCCATGGTAATAAGTCAAGTTATTCATTGTTCTGATCTTGTGCACCGTGTAATATTTACACCACTTTTACACCATTTTTAGTAAAGATGTTAATATTTAAAAATTTTGTGTTTCATTTTTACTCAAGTTAACACACTTCGGACGGGAAAGGTATTTCTACCCATTCGGTCGATTATTGCTTAAGGACGGGAAGGGTATTTTTACCTTTTGCGCCGGCTTCATTTCAATGGCGGAAAAGAATAAATTATCCAATGTTTTTGAATGAATATTATATGCCAATCTCTTTCTAAAGGTCCCAACTATATATATACATAATTATGAAATCTTCTTTTTTTTTCAATTCTTCTTTTTATATTTATATTTGAGTCTTTAGTGTACATCGGTATTTCAACAAGGGGACCTTTTATTATTGAATACCTGACACTTGATAAGCAAAGCATTTGAAGATTAGTAAAATAAGTAATTTTTCAGTTAGTCATTTTATAGCTTGGGTATGCTGAGTTAGTATGTAGAAATCTTTATTAAAATATTTTCATTATTTTCGAAAATATGGCGATTTAAAACAAATTTAAATAATTAGCGTGGTACCTTTATTTTCGCCGGTCGTCAGCGGTCCGCCGGCGCAAAAGATACCCGCCTAAAGTGTGTTAATATGAAGTTTCTAATCCGAAGATGAATGATAATGAAGATCTGTATGACCAGGTACTCCCACAACTTACTCTCTTCCATCTCCTTTCCGTCCCCATACCCTTTAGCCTTCGTTCGTCTGCAGACAGGAGACTTTAGTCGCGGCGACAGTTGGAAAATTGTTCCAAAATTCATACAAAATCAAAAAAGTCTATCGTTTGGGCAGCCCCATATACCGTAATGGATTTTTATGCCTGCAACTATAGCAACACAACTGTCTCCGCAACTAGTCTCTCGTCTGCGGGCGCCCTTACATCATACCCCAATAGCGTTTTTCAAAAGTCAACATTAGTTGAACTCAAATTTTTCTGAAACCATTTGTTTTTTCAATTGCTTTGTCTAAGTGAGTAAAGGTAGTAAAACTCAGATACTGTTATTAAAAATGTAAATTGAACATAAATACAAGAGCTTAACAAATTTTTACATACAGTTTAACCCTCAAAAAATGTAAAAAATATGGTATATATGAACTGGGTAAAGCATTTATTGAGTTTTGAAAAAACGCTCCTCAATTGGGGATAATATAGTCTTACTGGCTTCAGTTAGCAGATAGCAGTTGGGACTCTTGTGCAGTATTCACTTTTTTTTAAGTAGTATGAAATCAAATATACTCAGTTATTCGTATCGTGGGAATGTTCATCTTTCTTCTTAAATAAAAATGATTGTTTTATCATAAGGCTGAAGATGTTTAGTATCTATGTACTACGAATGCGTCATGATTTATAAGTAGTTGTGTATAAGTGGAGGTAAAATAATGGATTGTTTTGAGTCTATGTTGTCTTATAAATATTTGACAGATTGATAGTAAGTAAATAAAAGTTTGTGTTTTTATAGTTTTAATTACAATATAATAGTTAAGTCAAATAGTTGACCACATAATAATAATTTAGTATAAAATCTTGGAATAGAACAACCATAAAAATGAACATTAGATGACATCTGCAACTCTAAACAGAATTTAGAAAAAAGTGTCATCCTTGAAAGGATTTATTTTAATAAAAACTCATTCAAATATTGAATGGGTCCATATTACATTGATGGGTTTAATAATAAAGTTTTATCACAGGAAAATTTTCCTGTCCTATTTCCTATTATCTTTTCATACAATACCAACCTATATAAATTTTAAGTTAAATTAACATTATAAATCATGACAACCTCATGGAGGCGATTTTAATGTTTTTGTATTTATTGAAGCTCACCATTCAAATCGGAATGCTTTAAAAAAGTGTATGGTAAATATTCATAAAATTGGGACACGCTTAATAAACACTTTTTTTAAATATAAAAACACTTTGTTAGATTATAATGACAAGTAAATATTTCAGTTTCCGGAAATGGAAAATAATGCATTATAATAGTTATTTAGTTAAAATTTTGGACAAATTGTATAATATATGTACAAATATATATATATAATCGATTTTTCTCTTGGCGGCCATTGTTATTGATGCGAAACTTTCAAGGTAATTTTTTTTTTCTTCTCTTATTTAACCCAAAATCGGTTCTAAATATGGGTTTAATTACAAAATAAAAATATTGCCTGAAAAACAATTTTAGTATTATTATGTCAAAACATGGCGTGAAGAAAAGATGTCAAATTATCCATTTAAAAAATGTATAAAAAAGATAATTGTAACGAAATAGCAGTATTATTTCATTCTGGACACTGAAATATTATTATCTAACTGACACAGTGTTTTTAAAATAAAATGTGCATAAGCGTGTCCCCATTTTCTGAAAATATTTACCAAATGTACTGCCAGAACAGGGCTTACACAGTCTGACAATTTACTATTCAAAATTTTGCACACGGGGTGGTGACTGTAGCCAGCCATACAATTCATTATGCTGACTACCCTGATATCAATACTTCAATCAACCGCTGTAAAATTTTAATGTGTCTGCGCTCGATAATCGTCCAGCTAATCAGTACCATAAAAACCAATAGTGCAATGCAAAAAGGAAAGAAATGATAAAATAAAAACATAAAATTACATGTGAAAGTGTGCATTTATTATTCGAGACAAAAAGCATAAAATAATACATTTGTGTAATCAAAATGTATGAAAACTTAAGTTTTAAAAATATTTAAATTTATATATAATATTTAAATTTATATTAATAATTTATTATTTAAATTTAAATTTATATAATATTTAAATTTATCATTTTTAAAAATATCAATAAATCAAAATATAATGTTAGTTTAAATAAACAAAATATAAAAAATGGCAAAACAAGCAAGTCATTACTTAAAACTATGCTTTAGTTAGCATGTTTTTGAATATCAATTATAAAGGTAAAATATATTTTTGTTATAAAACTCTTAACAATTTAAACATAAATGTGTTGTAAAAACATCAACTTGTTACATTACTGAATTTTTATTTTTAACGTGTGTAGTACTAAGCTACCTTTTCCGGGTATAAAATAATTTTTATATCCAATTCATAAAAGGGCGGTAATTTTATCACAGTTGTTAGGCATTTCCACCTCACTGTGGAATTTGAATTAGATTGGAATGGATTAACGAGGAATTATGATGTCTGCAGAATTAGTTGGACACCTTGGGTAGATAGAACTTGTGGGTCTTGGTGTCGCGGGTGTGCTTGAATGGGCCTTTGGGTGTCTCTACCAGGGAAGCCGGGCACGGTCCTGTCACTCTTGGAACATACTCCTTCTTGTAGCTGGTGCCAGTCACCACAGAACTGTCACCCAAGGAAATATGCGACGTGTTAGATTGCCTCGTTACTCTTTCTACTTGATTGACAGTATTCTTGGTGAAGTTGCCGTAAGAGTTGGCTTCCGAGCGTCCGTAAAACTCTCCACCGACACTCAGATTGTCTCGTCTGACTATCTTCTGTGGCCGCTCGATGACCTGGTAGCTGGTGATGGTAGATTGTCCGTCGCGCCTACCATAGTTGTTCCTTTGTTGAGTGTGCCCGTGGACCTCACACTGTTGGTGGATGACTCCGGAAGTTTCTCGTGCAGAATGATGCATGGAGCTGAGGCTCTGTCGGTTTGTATTGTGAGACGAATTACTGTATTGTCCTTGATCTGTCAGGTTGCTGATACTCCTTCTCTGTGCAGCTGCCCCGGAGCTCATTGTGTGCAATGCCTCGCTTGATGAAGTCATCCCCTTGCGATGGAGTACAGCGTTGCTCACATCGCTGGATGATGTCAGCTGAGAGGTCTTTCTGTGGTGTCCTGCCTGAGATCCGTCCACTACTGTTCTAGAACTGGATCCGGTTTGGCCGGTAATGATGTTTCGCGCCTCGGATGTTGAAGACTGCGTGACTCTGGTTTGTGATGAACTTTTGGATTGCATGTGGTTTTGGGATTGTTGGGATGTCTCCCGAATGGTGCTGGATCCTATTGTCCCACTAATTTGTTCTCTTTGAGATAAACTGTGTTGTTCTTTCCGGATTTCTGATTTATTAATCTGTGATTGCGAATGGGATGAAGATTGCTGTACGTGTGTCTGAGATAATGATTTTATAAGCTCGTTGCTGACTTGATTATTTTTTGCATCCTTTCTCGTTATTGTTCCTGAATTAATTTGATTAGTTGATCCATTGATAATATTTTGACTGGATTCGTTTGAAATCAAATTGCTGCTGGATTGCTGTCCATGATGTTTTTGGCCTACCACCTTTTGGCCAGATGTAGTAGTTGTCTTGGTGACAGTGACAGTTCTGCCATCATCCGATGTATGGGACTTGGTGGATGTGCTTGTAGATCGCTGATCCTGTAAATCACGCTCCTGAGATACTCTTTGAGAATTGTCCTTCACGGATCGTTTTGTGTAAGTGTTATAATTAGATTGATTCGTTGTTCTCATGGAGGTCGTATCTTCTCCCAGTGAAATGCTTGACTCCATGTGTCTGCGTTTGTTCATGATAGTCTGCCCAGCAGCGGGTCTGTTTTCATTTTTCGGAGTGGTCTGGAATGTTTGCTTACTAACAGATGTCATTTCCATGGAGCCAGTGCCTACCTTCAGAGAGTCTTCGTGCTTTCTAATTTCAGCTCTCTCTCCTCGAACCACGGTGTCAGTTGTTCTACGTACTTCAAAATCACCTTCAGGTTTTAAGTTATCTTGCGGTTTCTTCATGTTTGGTCTTTCGCCTGGGCTCCATTTTGCTGGTGTTCTTTTTTCCATATCACCCTCCATGAACAAATTATCTGGATGCCTTATTGGAGTTCTCCTTTCACCTGGCCCAACCTTTGATGGTTCGTGTTTCTCAAAGTCTCCTTCCGGTTTCAAGTGATCTTGAGGTTTTTTCATTTCTGGACGATCTCCAGGAGCCCATTTTTGAGGGGCACGTTTTTCAAAATCACCTTCAAGATGTAAGTTATCAGGGTGTTTTACAATAGTAGACTTCTCCGCAGGTTGCCATTGGGTTTGTGTAGGCCGTTGGAACTGACCTTCAGAATGTAAGTTATCAACTGGCTTTTTCATTTCTGGCCGACTTCCTGGACCCCATTTCTCAGCCTCAGGACGGGTAAATTCCCCTTCAGTTTTTAGGTTATCGGGGTGTCTAATTGGAGTTCGACGCTCACCTGGACCAATCTTCGATGGAGTATGTTTTTCAAAATCTCCCTCCAGTCTCAAATTATCTTGATGAACTACAACAGATACCTTTTCACTTGTAACTGTCTTATAATCATCTCGACGCTTGTGGTCATGGAAAGTTCCTTCCATTTTCAAGTTATCTTCTCGTCTTACTACTTCAACCCTTTCTCCTCGTCTTACAGAATATTCATCAGATGATCGTTTATCAATAAAATCACCCTCCATCTTCAAGTTATCAGTGTGTTTAACAATATCAGCCCTTTCTCCTTTAGTGACTCTATAATCATTTTTCTGTCTCATATCTATAAATTCACCTTCCAGCTTGAGATTGTCTTCACGGCGTGTAATGTCGACTCTTTCACCACGTGTTACAGTATAATCATTTCTAGACCGATGATCAACAAACTCACCTTCTGTTTTAAGATTATCCTCATGTCTAATCATTGTTCTTCTTTCAGCTGGGCCGGTTTGTTCAGTTGTAGGTCTTACGAATTCACCCTCGACCCTGAGATTATCTTCCGGTTTCTTAATTATCTGTGTCCTTTCTCCCTTCACAACTTGATAATCATTCCTTGAACGCATGTCTGTAAACTCACCTTCCATCTTAATGTTATCTTCATGCTTTTTGACAACAACTTTTTCAATAATTGAGACATTTTTGTAATCATCTCTAGACCTGTGAACATCCATTGAACCTTCCATTTTCAAATGATCTTCATGTCTGACTACCTCGTACCTTTCTCCAACTGGGTTGTACTCATCTTTAGGACGGCGAACAAAATCACCTTCAGGTTTTAGGTTATCAGAATGTTTAATAGGCGATCTTCTTTCGGCAGGACCATATCCTGGCTTGGAAGGCCTTTCAAAATCGCCTTCTGGTCTCAGGTTATCTTCCGGCTTCTGCTGAGTAGGTCTTTCTGCAGGCCTGAACTCATCATGCTTAGGACGTTCAAAGGTTCCTTCAGTATAAAGATTATCAGCATGTTTAATAGGTGTTCTCCTTTCAGCTGGACCATATCCTGGTTTGGAAGGTCTGTCAAACTCTCCTTCTGGTTTCAGATTGTCTTCAGGTCTCTTCTGTACTGGTCTTTCTGCAGGCCTGAACTCGTCATGCTTAGGACGTTCAAACGTTCCTTCGGTATGAAGATTATCAGCATGCTTAATGGGTGTTCTTCTTTCTGCTGGACCATATCCTGGTTTAGAAGGTCTGTCAAACTCTCCTTCTGGTTTAAGGTTGTCTTCAGGTCTCTTCTGTACTGGTCTTTCTGCAGGCCTGAACTCATCATGCTTAGGACGTTCAAACGTTCCTTCGGTATGAAGATTATCAGCATGCTTAATGGGTGTTCTTCTTTCTGCTGGACCATATCCTGGTTTGGAGGGTCTGTCAAACTCTCCTTCTGGTTTAAGGTTGTCTTCAGGTCTCTTTTGAACTGGTCTCTCAGCGGGTTTGAATTCTTCATGCTTTGGACGTTCGAAGGTGCCTTCTGTATGGAGATTATCAGCATGTTTAATTGGTGTTCTTCTTTCTGCTGGACCATATCCTGGTTTGGAGGGTCTGTCAAACTCTCCTTCTGGTTTAAGGTTGTCTTCAGGTCTCTTTTGAACTGGTCTCTCAGCGGGTTTGAATTCTTCATGCTTTGGACGTTCGAAGGTGCCTTCTGTATGGAGATTATCAGCATGTTTAATTGGTGTTCTTCTTTCAGCTGGACCATATCCTGGTTTGGAAGGTCTGTCAAACTCTCCTTCTGGTTTCAGATTGTCTTCAGGTCTCTTCTGTACTGGTCTTTCTGCAGGCCTGAATTCGTCATGCTTAGGACGTTCAAACGTTCCTTCGGTATGAAGATTATCAGCATGCTTAATGGGTGTTCTTCTTTCTGCTGGACCATATCCTGGTTTGGAAGGTCTATCAAATTCTCCCTCTGGTTTCAGATTGTCTTCAGGTCTCTTCTGTACTGGCCTTTCAGCAGGTTTGAATTCTTCATGCTTTGGACGTTCAAATGTACCTTCAGTATGGAGATTATCTGCATGTTTAATGGGTGTCCTTCTTTCAGCTGGACCATACCCTGGTTTGGAGGGTCGGTCAAATTCTCCTTCTGGTTTCAGATTGTCTTCAGGTCTCTTTTGTACCGGTCTTTCAGCAGGTCTGAATTCTTCGTGCTTTGGACGTTCGAAGGTGCCTTCGGTATGAAGATTATCAGCATGCTTAATGGGTGTTCTTCTTTCAGCAGGGCCATAACCTGGCTTAGAAGGACGTTCAAAGTCACCTTCTGGTTTAAGATTATCTTCAGGCTTCTTTTGTACAGGTCGTTCGGCAGGTTTGAATTCATCGTGTTTAGGACGCTCAAATGTACCTTCTGTACGAAGGTTATCTGAGTGCTTTATTGGGGTTCTCCTTTCCCCTGGACCATATTCTGGTTTGGAAGGCCTTTCAAAATCTCCTTCAGGATGTAAGTTATCCTGCGGTTTCTTTTGTGTTGGTCTTTCACCTGGTTGATATGTTTGTTTCTCAGGTCTATCGAATACACCCTCTGTTTTCAGATTATCTTCATGGCGCACCTGCGTCCGGCGCTCTGTTAACTTTTTAATAGAATAATCATCACGAGACCTCATTTCAACGAATTCTCCTTCCATTCGAAGATTATCCTCTCGACGAACAATTTCAGCTCTATCTGTAACTGTAGTTTGTAAATAATCATCTCTATTTCGGCGATAAGTCTGAATTTCCCCTTCAGTTTTAAGATTATCATCATGTCGAATCATTGTCCTCTTTTCACAAATACCAACTTCTTTTGTTGTGGGTCTCTCAAATTCTCCTTCAGGTTTTAAGTTATCTTCTGGTTTCTTCTGCTTAGGCCTCTCTGCAGGACTCCAGCCAGCTTTTTCAGGTCTTTCAAACTCACCTTCTGGTTTCAGATTGTCAGTAGGCCTCTTAGCTTCCGGTCTTTTAGCTGATCGATATTCTTCTTTTTCCGGTCTATTGAAATCGCCCTCTGGTCTTAGATTATCTTCCGGCTTCTTTTGTTTTGGTCTTTCTGCTGGGCGATAGCCTTCTTTTTCCGGTCTTTCAAATTCTCCTTCAGATTTCAAATTGTCTTGAGGTTTCTTTTGCTTAGGCCTTTCAGCAGGACGGAAGCCTTCTTTTTCAGGCCTTTCGAATTCACCTTCTGGCCTAAGATTGTCTTCAGGCTTATTTTGCTTCGGCCTTTCTGCTGGAGACCATTCCTGATGTTTAGGTTGTTGGAAGTCCCCTTCTGGGTACAAGTTGTCCTTTGGTTTTTTCTGGACAGGACGTTCTGCCGGACTCCATTCTGCTTTCTCAGGCCTCTCAAAGTCACCTTCCGGTTTCAGATTATCTGTCGGTCTTTTCGCGTCGGGCCTTTCACCTGGACGATATTTATCTTTTTCGGGTCTATTGAAATCGCCTTCCGGTCTCAGATTATCTTCTGGCTTCTTTTGCTTCGGCCTTTCAGCTGGACGGTAGCCTTCTTTTTCCGGTCTCTCAAATTCTCCTTCAGGTCTCAGATTATCTTCAGGTTTCTTTTGTTTTGGCCTTTCAGCTGGGCTCCAGCCAGTTTTTTCAGGCCTTTCAAATTCACCTTCTGGCCTTAGATTGTCTTCAGGCTTATTTTGCTTTGGCCTTTCTGCTGGAGACCATTCCTGGTGTTTCGGTTGTTGGAAGTCGCCTTCTGGGTACAGGTTGTCCTTTGGTTTCTTCTGGACTGGACGTTCTGCTGGACTCCAGCCAGCCTTTTCAGGTCTTTCGAAGTCACCTTCCGGTTTCAGATTATCTGTCGGTCTTTTCGCGTCAGGCCTTTCTCCTGGACGGTATTTATCTTTTTCGGGTCTATTGAAATCGCCTTCCGGTCTCAGATTATCTTCTGGCTTCTTTTGCTTCGGCCTTTCAGCTGGACGGTAGCCTTCTTTTTCCGGTCTCTCAAATTCTCCTTCAGGTCTCAAATTGTCTTCAGGTTTCTTTTGCTTTGGCCTTTCTGCTGGAGACCATTGCTCGTGCTTAGGTTGTTGGAAATCACCTTCTGGGAATAAGTTATCCTTTGGTTTCTTTTGAACCGGACGTTCTGCCGGGCTCCATTCAGCTTTCTCAGGTCTCTCAAAGTCACCTTCAGATTTTAGGTTGTCAGTAGGTCTTTTAGCTTCTGGACGTTCACTTGGTCTATATTTGTCCTTTTCAGGTCTGTTGAAATCGCCTTCAGGTTTCAGATTGTCTTCAGGTTTCTTTTGTTTTGGCCTTTCAGCTGGGCTCCAGCCAGTCTTTTCAGGCCTTTCAAATTCGCCTTCTGGCCTTAGATTGTCTTCTGGCTTCTTTTGCTTTGGCCTTTCTGCTGGAGACCATTCCTGGAGTTTTGGTTGTTGGAAATCGCCTTCTGGGAATAAGTTATCCTTAGGTTTCTTCTGAACCGGACGCTCTGCTGGACTCCAGCCAGCCTTTTCAGGTCTTTCAAAGTCACCTTCGGGTTTCAGATTATCTGTCGGTCTTTTTGCGTCAGGCCTTTCACCTGGACGATACTTATCTTTTTCGGGTCTATTGAAATCGCCTTCTGGACGAAGATTGTCTTCTGGCTTCTTTTGCTTGGGCCTTTCAGCTGGACGGTAACCTCCCTTTTCAGGTCTCTCAAATTCGCCTTCCGGTTTCAGATTGTCTTCTGGCTTCTTTTGTTTTGGCCTTTCAGCAGGTGACCATGGCTGATGTTGAGGTTGCTGGAAGTCACCCTCTGGGAACAAGTTATCTTTGGGCTTCTTCTGAGTTGGACGCTCTGCTGGGCTCCAGCCTGCTTTTTCAGGCCTTTCAAAGTCACCTTCTGGTTTGAGATTGTCAGTAGGTCTTTTGGCTTCTGGACGTTCACTTGGTCTGTACTTATCCTTTTCAGGTCTGCTAAAATCGCCTTCAGGTTTCAGATTGTCTTCAGGTTTCTTTTGTTTTGGCCTTTCAGCTGGGCTCCAGCCAGTCTTTTCGGGTCTTTCAAATTCACCTTCCGGTTTAAGATTATCAGTAGGCCTTTTAGCTTCTGGGCGTTCAGCAGGACGATATTTGTCTTTTTCTGGTCTGTTGAAATCACCCTCTGGTCGCAGATTGTCTTCAGGTTTCTTTTGCTTAGGCCTTTCAGCTGGTGACCAAGGCTGATGTTGAGGTTGTTGGAAGTCACCTTCTGGGAACAAGTTATCTTTGGGTTTCTTTTGAATCGGACGCTCTGCTGGACTCCAGTCAGCCTTTTCGGGCCTCTCAAAGTCACCTTCAGGTTTCAAGTTGTCAGTAGGCCTCTTAGCTTCCGGTCTTTCAGCAGGACGGTATTTATCTTTTTCCGGTCTATTGAATTCTCCCTCTGGACGAAGATTGTCTTCGGGCTTCTTTTGCTGAGGCCTCTCAGCAGGGCGGAAGCCTTCTTTCTCTGGTCTTTCAAATTCTCCTTCTGGTTTTAGATTGTCTTCAGGCTTCTTTTGCTTTGGTCTTTCTGCTGGAGACCATTCCTGGTGTTTTGGTTGTTGGAAGTCACCTTCTGGATACAGGTTGTCCTTTGGTTTCTTCTGGACTGGACGCTCTGCTGGACTCCAGCCAGCCTTTTCAGGTCTTTCGAATTCACCTTCCGGTTTCAGATTATCTGTCGGTCTTTTCGCGTCAGGCCTTTCGCCTGGGCGGTATTTATCTTTTTCGGGTCTATTGAAATCGCCTTCCGGTCTCAGATTATCTTCAGGCTTTTTTTGTTTCGGCCTATCAGCCGGACGATAGCCTTCTTTTTCCGGTCTCTCGAATTCTCCTTCCGGTCTTAAATTGTCTTCAGGTTTCTTTTGTTTTGGCCTTTCTGCTGGAGACCACGGCTCGTTTTTAGGTTGTTGGAAATCCCCTTCTGGGAATAAGTTATCTTTAGGTTTCTTCTGAACCGGACGCTCTGCTGGACTCCAGCCAGTCTTTTCCGGTCTTTCAAAGTCACCTTCGGGTTTCAGATTATCTGTCGGTCTTTTTGCGTCAGGCCTTTCACCTGGACGATACTTATCCTTTTCGGGTCTACTGAAATCGCCTTCTGGACGAAGGTTGTCTTCTGGCTTCTTTTGCTTAGGCCTTTCCGCTGGACGGTAACCTTCCTTTTCAGGCCTCTCAAATTCGCCTTCCGGTTTCAGATTGTCTTCTGGCTTCTTTTGTTTTGGCCTTTCAGCAGGTGACCATGGCTGATGTTGAGGTTGCTGGAAGTCACCCTCTGGGAACAAGTTATCTTTAGGCTTCTTCTGGGTTGGACGCTCTGCTGGGCTCCAGCCTGCTTTTTCAGGCCTTTCAAAGTCACCTTCTGGTTTAAGATTGTCTGTAGGTCTTTTGGCTTCTGGACGTTCACTTGGTCTGTACTTATCCTTTTCAGGCCTATTGAAATCGCCTTCGGGTCTCAAATTGTCTTCAGGTTTCTTTTGTTTTGGCCTTTCAGCTGGGCTCCAGCCAGTCTTTTCGGGTCTTTCAAATTCACCTTCCGGCTTAAGATTATCAGTAGGTTTTTTAGCTTCTGGACGTTCAGCGGGACGATATTTGTCTTTTTCTGGTCTGTTGAAATCACCCTCTGGACGAAGATTGTCTTCAGGTTTCTTTTGCTTTGGCCTTTCAGCTGGTGACCACGGCTGATGTTGGGGTTGTTGGAAGTCACCTTCTGGGTATAAATTGTCCTTGGGTTTCCTCTGGATTGGACGCTCTGCCGGGCTCCAGCCTGGTTTTTCAGGTCTCTCAAATTCACCCTCTGGTTTCAGGTTATCTGTAGGTTTTTTCGCTTCTGGGCGTTTCGACGGCTTATAAAGGTCGTACGTCTCAGTGGTTACGATTTCATGATTTGTTGAGTAGAATTTATCGGCATCTTCTTTAGTCCATGTCCGACGCCTTTCGGTTTTATCTACTTCTCCAGTTTTTTGTGTATAGTCTACTTGATTGGACGTGACAAAGTGAGTTTCTCCTTCTGTTCGCAAATTATCTTCCCGCGATTTAACAATTGTTGTTTTCTGAATCACTGAGTTGATGGAATGATCTATATATTCCGATCGCGATGTGGTGTCCGTAATCATGTCACCTTCTAGTTTGGTCCACGTGTTTCTCCTGACAGGGGTGGGCCTCTCAGTAGGCTCTCCACGGTACTGTGTCATGCTGGTGGTCACATCTGAAAAGATTTTTTTTAATTTAGTGTGCCATTAACATTATTTTTCATACTTTTGAAAAACGCTAATACTTTGTGGTTATCCATTTAATAAGTATATTTAATGTAAATTACAAATAGTATAATGTTACTTTGTTATTTTTTCATGATAAACTGATATTTATGAGACAAGCATAAGCATATGCACAGCACAAAGCATAACACATTATTATAAGCAATAGTTATTGACCTGAAATACACATACAAATTTAAAAAATCTCCCGAGAAAGAATAAATGCCACCGGGACGGGAATTGAACTTGCAGCCTTCTGATTGCCGGTCTAACCACTAAGCTACGTTGGCTTATTACAAACCCGCCAAATGATTCAATATGTACTCGTATGTTTCATTCAACAATTATTGCTTAATATATTGTTTCTCGGGAGATTTGTAAGTTTTACAACGTTACTTTATCTTACAGTGATATCAATGTTTTTGGATTTAATTAATAAAGCCAAAGAAACTAAAAAATACTATAATAGTTTACTCACCAGAGAACTCGCCTCCGATGGTAATGTTGTCTTGCCTCCGGACAATCTCTGCCCTGTCTCCGCGTACCACATTATGCTCCACGACGGTGGTCCTAGTAAACTCGCCTTCCGGGAACAGGTTGTCTTGTGGCTTCTTAGCGACCACTTTCTCAGCTGGCGTGAACTTCTTTGGTTCTGGCCTCTCGAATTTTCCTTCAGGTTTCAAATTATCTGAAGGTCGTTTAGCTTCAGGCCTTTCTGCTGGACCCCATCCTGGCTTTTGTGGTCTATCAAATTCACCTTCCGGCTTCAGATTATCTTCAGGTTTCTTCATTGTGGGTCTTTCCGCGGGTCCCCATCCAGGCTTTTGTGGTCTATCGAAATCACCTTCAGGCTTAAGGTTATCTTCTGGCTTCTTCATTTGAGGTCTTTCTGCGGGACCCCAGCCTGGCTTTTGGGGTCTATCAAATTCACCTTCAGGTTTCAGATTATCTTCTGGTTTCTTCATTGTGGGCCTTTCAGCCGGAGACCACTTGGGTTTATCTGGCGATTGGAAGTCGCCTTCAGGTCTCAAATTGTCTTCTGGTTTTTTCATGTCATGTCTGTCACCCGGTCTCCACTTTTCTGGTTCTCTTCTCGTGAAGTCACCTTCAGGTTTGAGGTTATCTTCTGGCCTTTTCGCTATCCCTCTGTCACCCGGTTGCCATTTTTCCGGTTCTTTCCTTGTGAAATCACCTTCCGGCTTCAAGTTATCCTCGGGTCTTTTCGCTACACCTCTGTCACCTGGTTGCCATTTATCTTTTTTAGGCGTAGTGAAATCTCCTTCCGGTCTAAGATTATCTTCAGGTCTTTTAACATCAGCCCTGTCACCCGGTCTCCATTTTTCCGGTTCTCTCCTAGTGAAATCACCCTCAGGTTTGAGGTTATCTTCGGGTCTTTTGGCTATCCCTCTATCGCCCGGAGCCCACTTTGTCGGATGCGGCCTTTCGAAATCTCCTTCGGGTCTGAGGTTATCTTGAGGCCTCTTGATCTCCGGCCTCTCAGCCGGCTTCCACTCGTCCTTCTTGGGGGTGTGGAAGTCTCCCTCGGGGTGGAGGTGATCCAATGGTTTGGTGGGTCGGGTGATCTGGACGTGCTTCTCGTCATACTCCTGACGATAGGCGGTGGTGCTGTGGTCGACCGTCTTCTCCGAGAATATCGGCTCCGGCTGATCATCGTGCGGGCAACGATGGCGTCTGAAAGAAGAAGAAAAAGTAATACTTTAGACGAATTGAAGTGATACGGTTTTATTACGTTAAAGAGCTTTGTATTTGACAACCAAAGTAGGCTTTATTTACGATGTCAATTTTGCATATAGGTTTATAAAATAATAATTTATCTAAATTAGTTCCCAGTTCTAGGTAAGAAACTGTCAAACGTAAATTACACACGATTGCGTACATAAGAATTTTTAATACACGAGAATTGCATAGATTCTTACATAGTACGTACTAGTAAATTATAGACAAGCCTGGCACAGAAATTTACCGTCTTCTACCCTTGTTCCAGATATAGAGTCCCTTGGGCCGGCGCTGCAGGGGAGGACTGAAAGGCCGGGCCTGGCGGTGCACAGAGGGACTGTAGGCTCGCTGCTCCGGGATGGGGGGCAGCCGGAGCAGGGCCGTCATATCAAATCATCACGACAGGTAAGACAATGTTCTCACCACTATCGTTAACTCGTTCTAACCAATCACTATTTTAACCCGAGATTTATAACTACACCCGTTTCTGAATTCCTACTATTCGCACCCAGGTTTTCAAATCGCCAGATTCTGTATTCACTTTTTTTAAATTATTTCTAAATACTTGAGTTTCGCCCTACCATTTTAGAAACGAAATATTTTTACGAATATTTTAACAAAATTACACTATTAGCAAAACATATTTTTGGGAAAATAAATTTTAACTAGTTTAAATCAGGGGTAGGTAAATATGGCCAAGTCCACACTACAGCAAAGAAAAGACCTACAAACTATTAAGTCTTAAATAATATCCGTCTTACTCATTGAATAGAGAATTTTATTGATGAAGTGGTTTTTCTAATTAGATTCTTTTACGCCGATTCAGCGTTGGTATGTAAAAGCTGGCTTTAAGCCTGGTTTAAGGCCGTTTTAACCATACAAACGCCGTCGTAATAAGTCTAGTTTTTTTTTTTTACTTTATCGACCTTACGCGCTGCGTTATATTTACACCGCGTTATAAGCAGAAACTTAATAAATAAAACTAGAGGCTTTTTAATAAAATTAAAAAAATCTTTTTTGCATTGGGTACTGTGAATGTGCGCAAACTTTTGTACCTAAATAAGATGCAAATTAATTATCATTTTAAAGAAAATAAATAGCTTTGCGTACACCACTATTTAATCAGAACAATCGACATGCTTCGAAACCAATGGTTTCTTCATTTCTTAGTTTCGAAACATGTCGATTATTTTGATTAAGGTAAGCGACACATTACACTAAACGCATCATGGCTTGGCCCATTTCAGCATATCGCTCGCCATACACTACCAATGGTGATATGCTGAAATAGGCCTAAAATATAGCTTATTCGCTTATAGCGTGGTGTGTCACAGGCTTAAATGGTGGTGGATAGAAACAAAGTGAATTTACAATTATTGAAGAAGTAATTATTATTAATTTAATACAATTTTCTCATATGAAATTTATTTTTTTAAGATGAACTCCTAAATTTTGTCAATTTTTGCAAACTTTAGAACAATAATGTTCTTTCCGGTTTTCACAACACTAAAACTGATTAAAACTTTTACGGTTACCTTCACTGTTGATATTAGTTTCAAGAAATTATTAAGGGAACGACACAAAACGGTAGGAAACTTCCGTGGAAACTTTTATGATTTCGCATAAAGCTTTTGAGAAACTTTCACTGGAAATTATGCTTGATTGCTTGCTACTACGATTTAATAATTTTCAAAACTCTGGATTAGGTTTATTGGGTATAAATAGTTTATTATCAACTTTATGCTTTATTGTATTGAATAAATTATTTTATTTGTGTAATTTTAATATTTTAATAAATACTTACCTAGTCATACAAAAATGAAAAGCCCTTGCGAACTCGTAAAGGTTGATACTAAAGGGAAAATTCTTTAAAACTGTTACATTTTTGTAATTTTTGTTGTTTTTGTATAAAATGTAAACAAACAATACTTTTTTTCAGGCAAATGCTTAACTAACGCAAATAACGGCAACACGTTTATCGACAAGGTTTTTGCCGTGATATCTGGGGAATACAAATTTCGGACCGGTCGGTGGCCGAGTTGACATCGCGTTTGGGTCCCACCCAGGCGTAGTGTGTTCAATTCCTCGGCTGGCTAAGTCCTCCATCACAACACAAGCAACATTTTCAGCTTACTGTGGTGGTAGTAGGAGATTTTCAAATATTGTCAGGTTATTCGTAACCCGGGAATGTTTGTCTTTCTTTTAAAAAAAAAAAAAAAAAAACTATTGCATTTTTTATGTGAATACCGCAAAAGAGACCTAACTGTTCCTAACCGTCTGGAGCTGGTTCCAGACGGTTGACGGTATCACTGGTGATACTATGGCATCCCCAACCGAGGTTGTGGAGAGGGGAAGGAGACGTTGGAGAGGAAGATGAGAAAGTATCTAAACACGGTTAAAGCCATTTCAATTCAGAATGGTGCTCTGTCAACAGGACGATAATGAGAGTATCTTCCAGTCTGAAACGTACCACAAATATAGGTAGTACTCGTATATGGTCATTGTAACTTAATTCATTGTGAAACAACACAAATTTACTAAATACAATCAACTTTCACGGGCCGGGACTTGTACCCGTGACCTCTGGATTAGTATATTAATATACGCATGTATCCAGATATGCATCCGAATTCTTATATTTTATATGTTAATTATAATATGTTACATAAGATAAAATATGCTTACGAAAATTAATTAAAACTTAATTAAATTTTTGAAAGGTTTAAACTAAACGACAATATCGTGATATAGGTACTCGTAGGTCGCAAAGATGTCAAAACTTTCGATATAAGATTGTAACAACAACAGTTGATCTTCATTGGATTTATTTTTAACGTTAGTTTGGGTTAGGTTAGGTTAGTTTCTCCTAAGTGAAAGAAAATTAATCGAGCACTGTATTTTTTCATTTATTTCACTTACAATTTGAACTCGCACATATTTTGAAAGTCATGTTTTTTTTAAAAACAATATATTGTTTTAAGTGTTTACCTCCGGGGATATTTATTGATTATTCTTTTTACCGTGCTGTCCCTTTCAAATATTTATACATATAATGGCGTGACTTATCGTTTTGACGTATTATTTAATTCTGCGACGGATCGAGTACCGTAGAACTGGGGAATATTGCTTTTTCCGAGCACCTCCTTGGCCCGGCTACTGGCCAGTACTGAATTCCTGAAACTGGCACCGAATAAAGCCTCTATTAAAACAATATACCCCATACATTAAACCCACAGAAAGATGTGGACAGTACTGCCAATTGAGCATGCGCCAGGTTATAGAAAAAGTGTGTCATTTTTGTAGGGGGAAATTATTTTAGAACTATGAACAACTCGGCGGTAAGTAGTATTAATAGCCGCCCGAATTCAAAGTACGATAACTGTATGTATTCAACCAAATAATTAACTACTAAAGTTTTAAGTTCGCTCCAAAGAATGAACAGGTTTTGAAATATGAAACGAGCTACATGGGTGTATTTCTACTGTGGCTACATACATTCAAAATATCTGTATCACGGTTTAATGTCATAGGATGTGTACTTAATTCAGTGGCGCACCCAGGATTTCGTCTTAGGGGGCCGAGTAAAAATGAAAATAAAAAAAGATTATATTTTTCCTCGCAAGGCGCAGTCGTTTTCAAATTTTTCCGTCGTGAGGTGAAATCCAATGACTGGTGATACATACAAGTATAAGCATAGACAAAATTCTTTGATCCTTGCAAGGCGCCATATGTTTCTGTAATTTTCCTACCGCGAGGTGCAGTTCGTAATCATGGGGTGGAAATTATTGCTCGTGAGTTACAGTTAATTACCAGTTAAAGTAATCAAAAACCGCTGCAAGCATTAAGGGGTGACCTATTACGCTATAAGTTCAAAGCGTTTTATATAACTCCATATTGCTAGCCATACAATCACATACATGCCCGAAATACCTAAAAAGATGGTATAATACTCTCCTACCTACGGCAGGAGAAGGGGTCAGAACAATTTACGGAGCGACGTAATTACGCGGCTGTCATCTGTCAAAGTGACAGCTCCCATACAAAGAAATGATATTCCACGGCAGTCCCCTAATTGATCTGACCCCCTCTCCTGAGGAAGATTCTAGCGTAGTGTGTCAGCCCAACATATAATACGTACATGCCACGCCCCATTTGTGCGCGTATAATATAGCGTAATGTGTCTAAGGCCTTACGCACGCATAAAACGCTACACTTCTTCTTATTGGTCTGCCCTCTCCCCCCTGGGTGCGCCACTGACTCAATTCATTGTGTTGTAATCTGTAGATTCTCTCAATGTTGAGATGTTTAGTCTTGAGATTCTTGAGACTAGACCAAACGACATAATTCAACTAACAAAGAGACGACAGTTGAACTCCAAGCAAGCGTAACAAACTTTAGTCTAAGAAGTTTGTTTTGCATATACAAGAAACCTGCTGTTACATGGATACATGTTTACAATGCGAAGTGCAAACTGCCTGTACACGGAACGTCAATTACTTTCGCCTCTAACAACACTTACAATTTCCCTTCTTTATGCAACACTGACCGACAAATAAAATCAAAGAAAACTGAAGGCATTATTTATAGACCTGAAAACCGCACACCATTTTCTGTATAAATAGCTATTTATAGTAAGGCAGAATAGCAATCCAATTTATTTTATTTTACCAAGTATATCAAAGATTTATTCCATTGCGTCCTTTTTCAGATTCTGATGTTCCCCGTGGACGGGTCCCCCGAGGTCTAATTAACCCTTAACACAATTTTATTAACGTTATAATGATGACGATGGCGTGTGATAACATGTACGACCATCCTGTCATACGTTTGCATCCAATATGGAGGTATTATTTCAAAATTAATAATTTGACATAGTTATATGCGGGGATCAAATGAAATAAAAAAAATCTACATATTATAACAAAATTACTTCGTAAGTTTAGTGTTAAAGGCATTAAAAAGTATTATTGTACACGAAACGGGTAGAGGTTAATGCCATTATACAGGGTGTCCGGGGGTAAAGTGCAGTAACTTCGTGGGGGGATTCTACATGATCGTAGGAGTAAAAAAGATAAATAACTTTTTCCGAAATTCCAATTTTTTATTTTTCATACAAAAAGACATACCTACTAAAAAGCCATAGTGTAGGTGCAAACTTACCCGATAAATTCGCAAGTGTGAACGTGGCAACGTTGCATATTTGTGAGTGGCGCGTATCCATGGAAACCGCATGTGAATTGTAAACAATAACAACACAGAGTTCGCCGTATGTTTTGATATTTTACCAAATTCAAAAAGAGAACTGCACTAAAATCACGTTACACTTTTTATTATAAAAAATATTAATAACTCATTGAACACTTAACTAATTTCATCGCTTTTTACTAATAGGCCACTTGCATTATATTTTTTAATTTTTTTTTCCGGTTAAGGAAAATATTCTAAGACATTCTGTATTATTATTATTTTTTTAATCGTATTTTTGAAACCCTGGGGATTTTTTGAAAATTTCAATCCGAAAAATCAGACCTTTTTTTATAAACCGGAAAGACGGGACATAATTTTATAGGTGAGAAAAAACAATGATTACATAGCCGAAAATCATTTAAAAAAAAAGAACGTTTTCCACACGAATGACACAGCAGAATAACGAGGCATACCAAAAATATTACATCTCATAAATATTTTTTTCCTTGATCCATCTTATTGATCATAAATCATTATAATGTACAACGTCTATATTAATAAATCCAATGTAATATACTTGTACTTGTAAATTATAATAATAATAAGAATATTATAAAATTTGATTTTGATAAAATCAGCACCATAACCATTATACCTCTAAAACACGTACCGACATCTAAATTGTACGGGGTTCTCTTCACATCTGTCAAAAATTCAAACCAAATGAAAAGTTCGCAGAGAACAAACAATAAATCTAGTGAACGAATTCAAAAATTCTTAGATTAAATTTTCAAAGTTGTTTACTCCGCCCGTCAAATTTTGTGACACATTACATTCAAAGCACGATTTACTAATAGCGGGGGTGCAGGAGGGGGTGCGGGGGACAGTTTACCAGCTGACCGACTGAATTCGGGTGCCGGGGGTAGCGGGGATTAGTTACCGAGGGGGCGCGGGATGTAGATTTGGCAACAACGAAAATAATAATGCCGTCTAGGCACGTCGGAGAAATTTTTCGTTATTAGCTTAAAAGTACATCTAAAAGTTGGAATTTCAGAAAAAGTTATTTATCTTTTTTACTCCTACGATCACGTAGAATCACCTCCCGAAGTTACTGCACTTTACCACCGGACACCCTGTATAGATAACTTTTCACGTAAGTGCAGATGGATGATAATTCGGTTGTTGGCAATCGAATGCAATCGAATGTATCAACTTGTAAACCCACTGCTTGTGCCAATTCAATATATTCTTCTTTCCAAGCTATACCTAGTGATAATTTGTCATATTTGTACAAAAACATGGAGGTAAATGTACCTATTACAAATTCGTTTAATTAATTTTGCCTTCAAAACATCGCAATTTTTTTGTAAATATTATTACGCTAACCTTTTTTTGTTAGTCTACTCTTCACTAACATCATTTATGTACATTAGTAAATGCTTGTGAATGAAAAGTAGACGAATTTGATAAGAAATTAAGTACATAGGTACAACGATATGACATAACAGTAACTCTGTCTGTGCCGTAATCTGAAACATTACGAACGTTAACTGCTCCTTCTGAAATTCACCCAAAAATATTCGGGAAATATCAAATATTCTCACGTTAAATGCAGAATTTAATACAATATATTACTATTAGTTTTGTGAAAATATTATGTTTCTAATTTTTTCTTATTTATCAAAACCGAAAATTCCTTTGAAATTATAAGATTTTTAAGTAGGTATTTTTACTGTAATTATAAACCATAAATATTTAAAGTAACATTTAAAAAGATTTCATATAAGGAATTATACAATTGTTCAAAGAAATGTCACAATCTCAATAACAATTCTTTTTTAACTTTCTTCGGGTCGGTGGGCACCATAATATTGATTATTTCGATTTGACAGCTCGTAGTAGGAACTACGATCATGCGAATTCTGGCGGGATAAAGGGTAATATTTGGCACGACCACCATCTTGAACCGGAACCCTGACGTAACGAACAAATGCAGAGACGGATGAAATGCTAAACAAAACTTTGCCACGCTCGGTCAATTATGTACAACTCCCTTTTATCTCAGGAATGTTTCCTTCAGTTAAGACTTCGTGAACGGTGGCATAATAACGATATAACTTAGCCAAGGTCGGCGCTTACTTGCATTACCATAAAACAGTCGCGAAGGGTAAGCACCAAGCATTGCATGACATGCCTTCAGCGTGTCTTCCTGCATTGCGAATGAAATTAGTGCACGTCTAAACCATTGCATTTCAACATAGAAATCATGGATACTTATCTTCGTGCTGTGTGAACAAATGCAGCTTTATTTTTGAATAGGTGAATTACATTGGGTTTGAGGGTTTATAAAAAGGTTGGGCTAGGTCTATAATGTATTATGTTGCCTCTAATAATATTTCTAATATTACGTGTGCTGATTTAAAATGTGTGGCTTTTTTATTATCTGTAGTGAGGAGGACTGTGAATATAAAGAACTTCCACGTATATTAAATATCGATGAATACATGAAAATCGATAGAAAAATGCACTTATTTTAGGGAAGTACAGTTGATTTTTCTTTTTTTTTTGCAATTTATGCATAGCTTAGTTCTTCAAATAAGTCTTAGAATTCGTAATACTTTTACAATAGTTTGGTTGCTAGTGTGCACGGAGAAAAATGAGTATTGTGAATTTATTAAGTTTTCAATTTTGAAGTACAAACGTCAAAAGGATACTATTCAACTCTGCATTTCACTCTACACGTCAGAACTGTGGGCAGATTACACTGCATCCCAATGGCATAAGCTAAAAGTCGCTTACAATAACGCTTATCGCCAAATATTCCACCGAGAATATATACCGAGATGCTGCAGCGCTACGGAAATGTTCCTGGAGGGAAGAGAGCACTTTTCAGAGCGCTTCTCCGCCACCAAATGGGAAGCCTGTGGTGCATACTACGCCAATCAAATAACTCTATCATCAATGCCATGGTTGCCTGATGGAGTCCCACCTGATGGAGGCCCTCTGGAGACGGGAGATGTTAAAATATACTTCATAAACGGCTGCTTGCACACATTTTTCACTTCTATTCCGCATTTTGTTGTGCCTATCTATATATTATTTATCTATTATTTTAAAATATGAAATGAATTGTATTGCCCTACCCCTGCATACATTTTGGAATAAATTCTTATTAAATTATTGGTAATTCGAATGATAACGGGATTGGAGGCCTTTAAAGAATGAATTAACAGGTTTCCTGATAAACTTTTAGTAAATTTCGAACATATTATCACGATGTTGGAACACGTATTCGAACATACGTGGAGTGCCATCAAAAATATATTAAAAGCACCGATTTTAAAGTTAATACTATCTAATATAAAATTCTAACTGTCTCTCCTTAAAATTCAGCAAAATCCGTGAAATACCCCGTGTCTTAGTCAATCATTTATTCGATGTACCTTAATGTCTGAAGTTAGTAGCCTAGGTTCAACTACCCGGTCTGGTCTATATCGGTAGTGGGTGTTTTAAAGCCGGACAGGCGATCGATCCCGTGGCTGGCACGAAAATCAACAATAATTTCCTCGGCGCGGCTCGTGGCCTCAAGTGACCTACATTACTCGGTGTCCGTGCAACATACCCTGATACCTAAAACACGTCATGCTACCCTGATACAACTGCAGCGGTGCTTCATCACCCCGTGACCTGCAGACTGATTTCCATGGCCATTTATGATCTCAATGGCATTCCGTTTTTGCACTCCGTCAAAACATTATTTCTTTAATTATTATTGGAGACCTACCGTACATCATGCTACCCTCATATAACTGTAGCGGTGCTTCACCACCCAGTGACCTGCAGACTGATTTCCGTGGCCATTTGTGACCTCAGCGGAATTCCGTTTTTACGCTCCGTCAAAACATTGATTGTGAATGTTTCTGTCTCGCTAAATAGTCTTTGAGCTCCAAAGAGAATAAATATTGAGGTATAAATTACCATTTTGCGTGTTATTAACCAATTTTATAAATGTCAAATCCACAAGTAGGTAAATTTATAACTTAACTTAACCTAACTATTACTACGGTTTTCAAAGGAAGGTTAGTTATTTCTGATTTAAGAATCATGAACTATTTATGGTCATTAATTCAGTTTTAATATCATAACATAGATATAAGTTGAAGAAAAATAATGTATTTAGGTAAAGAAAATCCAATCCAAAAATCTGAAATAAACATTATTAATATCCCAACTAAACCAAACTATCGAATGTAATGATATATTATGGAGTATCTCTTGTTGTAATTATATATAGTAATAATACCCATACTGTTTAGTTGTTAAATTCCTTTCCCTTACTAATAAACGTCTTTTAAATTTTAAACGGTTGAAAAGCAATCATTTAGTCTGAATTAATGGTTGTTTATCAGTTGTGAAAAATTTAAATTAAAAACAAGTTTATTAGTAAGGCCATAATGTATCAGTATGATGAGAAAATGTTTAATTGGTTTCTCAGTTAAGCAAATTGGACATGTATAAACCAACCATATTAAAAACTGTATTTTTTCGAAAATAAAATTATAAAACTAGACGCCATAGTGTGCATATTTTCAAGGTTCCAATTAAAAAAAAAACATTTTAAAAGAAAAATATATGTTAAAAGTATGAAGCTGTATAGCAAATCTAAGTGAATTATATCAGCATAACAAACTAATTTTAAACTTGTCAATATTTTCGCAAATAAAATGTGTTCTCAAATCATACAAATGGTAGTGATTTAGCATTATGGTTGGCTTGCAATGTGTTTGTTTTATTTATTTTTTAACATTTCTATGGTCAATATTGACTGGTAATGACCATTGGCCACCTGTGTACACAATATTCATGAAGGTATAATGGCGCTTTGTTTTCATATTGATTATCAGAAAACGATCAGAAACTCCCTTCAAACAATAGATTTGGTAACATAGAAAATACGTTATGTTTACATGCTATATCTAAGGTATTGTTTTATGTGTCTACTTTATTCCTAGAACCAAGCAAATAAATAAGTTTGCTAACCAGTTTCGCTAATAATTTGTTTTTCTCTGAGTGATATATACCTACTCTTAATATCGCCCTGGACTCTAGAGAAAGATCACCATTCTGCATTGAAAAGTTGCGTTGTCAAATCATCAAAAAAAATATAAAAAACACTCTTCCTTTGAATTTTTTTTTCTAACAATGTAACTAACTAAATCTTATATCTTCTGTATAAATAAAAATAAAAAGTTTTGTTCAAAATCTTAAATCTCCGAAAGTTCTTACCGATTGCTTTGAAATTTTAACCCAACGTTGCATTAGAATACGCGTGTGTTTTTTATACCTAAATTACAGGTAAAAACATGTTTTTTTTAAACAGCGCCATCTGTTGGACGTAAAAGCAACACACGATATTATTTCACTGAGACACAGAC
This sequence comes from Hesperophylax magnus, assembly GCA_026573805.1. Classification (NCBI taxonomy): domain Eukaryota; kingdom Metazoa; phylum Arthropoda; class Insecta; order Trichoptera; family Limnephilidae; genus Hesperophylax; species Hesperophylax magnus. The sequence goes on along the minus strand of JAIUSX010000061.1, from coordinate 3,745,521 downwards.
TGAGCCACGGCAACGCGGGGTACGGCTAGTCATTTTATATTTAGAGAGTCAATGGATTTCAAATCTTCATAACTCTTGAAAGAATTGACGGAGCGAAATAAAAACTGTTTGGCTGGCCTAATATGTGCAAATTGTGCTACGCAAAAACTCAAAACGGGTAACCAGATAAAACAGAACAGTGACAAAACAGATCATGGTAAAAGGGTAACCGGGCAACTGAGGACAGTGGCAATTCAACACACCTTTGAAAAGTGATATAAAGTCGTGAAAAGTGAAAACATAACAGCGACAAAACAGATCATGATAAATAGGTAACTGGGGAACTGAGGACAGCGGCAATTCAACACACCTTTGAAAAGTGATATAAAGTCGTGAAAAGTGAAAACAGAACAGCGACAAAACAGATCATGATAAATAGGTAACCGGGCAACTGAGGAAAGCGGCAATTCAACACACCTTTGAAAAATGATATAAAATCGTGAAAAGTGAAAACAGAACAGCGACAAAACAGATATGATAAATAGGTAACCGGGCAACTGAGGAGAGCGGCAATTCAACACACCTTTGAAAAGTGAAAACAGAACAGCGACAAAACAGATCATGATAAAATAGGTAACCGGGCAACTGAGGACAGTGGCAAAGGACATGTTAAATAGGTTAGGTTTAGAGGTCAGTTTTTACATGAATCAATAACTTTTAATAACTTTATATCACTTTTCAAAAGTGTATTGAAATGCCACTATCCAGAGTTGCCATAGAACAAGTTAAATATAAAATATGTAATATGTTTGATTAGGTTCGGTCAGGTCTTTTTTTCTTCACTTTTCTTCAATGTTTGTTTATCATGGTCTCCGTATAATGTTACCACATCTACATTTTATTTAGTTATTGATCCACTCCATATCTTATTTAGCTTTGTATCGGCCGTTTTAAATAGTATTTAACAAGTCCAAATTTTGATACCGCCTGACATACGGGCACAAAGAGCCTCTTTTAAGTGGGCATGAATAAATAAAATGATTACAAAATCTACATACATTTACACCACTGATAGCCTCGTTTTAACCTCTCCCTCTTTCTCATAAACCAAAAATCTAAAATAAAGAGAGGTTACAACTGAGCTCTCGGCGGCAGGACATTCCCCGCATATGGATCTGCCACTGAGTGCTTCAGTATCACATCTCTTTCTGTTGCATGCGTATATTATAAGAGAGAGGGAGAGATTACAACGAAGCTACCGGCGTTAGGCTTACCTTGTACACCGTGGGAATATTTTATTCATAATAACGGAGAATCTTTATCAATTTTGACAAGAAATATTTTAAAATTATTTTTATCCAACTTGATTTATTTTTCTGCTTGGACGCGCCTTTGGGATTATGGCATTTCCGATTGTTGAGAGGCGGACAGTTCAAATCAGATCTGTTTACTAAAAACATAGATGAAGTCATTTCAAGCAACGATACTGAACGACGACACAAAAAATAAAATTGTTTTTTTTAATTTTGTTTTTATTATTTATTATGATTATTTTTCTCTTTAATTGTAACAGTTGTAATTTATGTAACATGTAATATGGCAGACCGAGATTGCAGTACCCTCCCAGTCCTGTAGGATTCAAACTAATATAAATAAATAGAAAATTAACTAACTAACCATCATGTCGCTCCCAATGGTAAGCAGATGGGATAGACCGCCACTCAACTCTTTCGTGGTACATATTACTTGCTTCATTGACATTCTTATATCGTCTGATACATATTCTTCTGTTATTTTGGCTTTTGGCACGACCCGACTCAAGTATTTGATTCGCTTGATCGTGCCATGTCTTCCTCACAAAAAAAATAGACACCGTTAATTAAAATCCATGTTGGAGATTGATTAAAAGTTGTTTATTTAGTTATTCGCAAGTTCAATATGAATAATAATTGAAATCAGGTAACTCGTAAACTTCTTACATCGTAGTCTGTTCGACTTACTGAAAGTAAAAAATGCTAATTTCTGGTGTCTGATACAGATTTATGAAATATGTTTCTATTTTATAAATGATTTATTTTTGACTAACGAAGAATATAAGTCTGTGGGAAGGCTGTGACCGCCTTTGTATTAATTGAGTTATTGACCTTATTTCGTGTAAAAAATGGTTCACATATACAAGCATTTCTTACATTTTCATTCTTCATTGTACGGATCGGAATTATGCTTGAAGACTTGTACTATACAAGTTCACTGCTATTACGTGGGAATTTCGGCTTCAACGAGTGAAGTGTAATTAAAAGTACCATTAGATTAATTACCAATTATTTAATAATCATTATGTTCGTTCTAAAAAAACTTTTTTCATTTATTGATCGGTAGAGCTCGAATTTTAAATCTCATTTGTCACCTGTAAAAAGTGAGTTGTTTATTAATATTTATTTAGATTGCTTACTTACCTATGAAATCAACGATATATAAAGAATGAGAATAATAGAATAATGTGTATGAGACGATGTATGAATATGAGTGAGGCAAGGAGTGTGTGCCAAGATCGAGTTGTTTGGTCCGTCCTCTCTGCCTACCCCTGCGTGAAACGGCGTGATGGTTAGTTAGTTAGTTAAGGGTATAGCAATATTCGCATAATAACCTTACAATAATTGCAATGCGGAAAATTCCAGTTCTTTTGTTTAAATTTTCACCAACTAACTTCTTAAATGCCAGTATTTTTAATAACCTTTTGAATTGCACAATTTCAAGCTAAATAATATTATAGAAGATAGAAGATTTTAACCATTCCTCTATACAATATAACCCTTGAAATATTCCAACCCATAAATGCATGACCGTTAAGATTTGAATTTTTTTATTTATGTGTGTGGTCAGATGTCTGGAAAAAAAACTAGAAAAATCTCAATAATTTTCTTTTTTCAAAAAAGTCATGTTTTTCTGGAAAAAATAATCATGAAATAAATAATCAACAAAAGCAAAACGTTTGTATTCAAGAAGAGTTATAAAATGTATAATTTCATTAATTTGTAGAGTTTTTTTAAAACAATTGAAAGATTTTGACGCACGCTGGAACACAAAAAAGTATGACGCGTGGCAAATCATAAAAAAATGATTTAATATATTTTTCGATAATATATAAAAATACATTATGCATACAAGATGCATTTAAGGGTTACAAATGTGACTGGCATTCAACATCAGATTCTAAAAATAAGTTCTCACACAGATCACCTTAATCTTAATAAATCCGGTTGCAACTTTATCAATTACTTTTATTGCCGACATGTCGGATTGAAAACAATTGAAGCTATGATTCCACTGCAATCAGAACCACTTACAGTGTGTCACCTCTCAGATTCTCTCAAGAGAGGAATAATAATAATTATATCTCATTCTGCATTCAGATCGCTATAAAAGCAGGTCGCCACCGCACATGACTAAATATAGACATTGAGCAAGAAGCTCTTCTTGATCGGTTAATCAGCATACGCGAGAAATATCCATACAATCAATCCGATCGTGCCAAAACAGCTTTTACGAGTGTAAACCCTCAAGCTATTTCTCCACGTACACGTAATCTAGGAAGAGCACTTACCGGTTAAATGATAGTTATATTCCAAAGCAGTGGATGATGTCATGTAAAAAATGCATCAGACTTGCATGTGTTAATGTCATTCAATAATCTAGTAAAATAATCATTTTACGACGCATTATTATATTTCTAGTTTCTGGTTTCTACTATAGGATTACATTTTTTTTTGTATTTTCTGAATTAATCATTTGTCTTTGTTTTCGTTCGGACGATTGAATCAATATGCAAATAATCCGTGAGAATTTCAAGAAAGTTCAATGCCGGAATAACCAATACATTTTATACGAGCACTTCGTGAATAATAGTTTTTATCGTGCACGAGGTTAATAATAGGGGTTTTCCAATAAGAGGTGTTATTTTGATATTCAAAGAAAAATGCAATTTTTTAATATAAATGATCGAATGTTTATTTCATTATAAAGAGGAAGATACGCCGTTAATAGTTAAAAATAACATCAGTCAAATGACCACCACGACCACGCCTACAGGACCATATCCTTTTCATGAAATTTTTCATAACCAAATCGCAAAGTGGCTGCCTTATGTCCTCGATAGCCTCACGAATTCCATCTTTGAGGTCTTGAATCGACGCTGGGCTGTTGGCGTAGACCTTCTCTTTCACGTGGCCCCAAAGGAAGAAGTCGCAAGGTGTTAAATCACAAGATCTCGGTGGCCAATTGTGATCACCTCTTCGAGAGATAACACGGTCCGGAAACTTTTCCCGTAAAAGATCAATGGTTTCGTTGCTTGTGTGGCACGTAGCGCCGTCTTGTTGAAAGTAAACGTTGTCCAGATCAATACCATCCAATTCCGGCCACTAAAAATCATTTTATGGCCGGAATTAAATACACATAACACCTCTTATTGGAAAACCCTATACAATAAATAATATAATATTTATTTTTATCTGCATAACTAATGGATTATTATTGTTAATTACAGGATTTTATGTAAAATGGTATTCTCAGTAGCACTCTATGCAATCAAACTACAGAAACTTAAAATGTATGAAATATAATAATAAATTTGTTATAAGTGACTAACTAAGTTTACTACCTAACTTTGCTCAAAATTTTAATTGAAAAATGTTGAATGTGGAATTTGATGTCTTGTCTTAGTTTTTTCCTCTTTACTCGACTCATCGCTCATTACTCACGAGGGCAAAACGATGTCGGTTGAACTTTAAATTCTAGACTACAAAAAATGTGCAAATTTCATGCAGTTTTGATGCTTCAATATGCACAAACAAACAAATTCAGTGCTTTTTGTATTAATCATTAATGAGTAGTGACTCGCGCGCGACTAAAATCAATTCGTACAATAACTCTTAACTGACTACACCTATTAACAATTATGCAGCTTAATATGCATACTCATATATTAATTCCACAGACAATTTGCGACCATTCTTTCTTTTCAACATTTTAAACAATGACGTATTGTCCTTAATGAGGGTAAAAATCAGAAACCACAGATAAACTAGTTTTTAAAAGTTACTACGTACACAATAACGTAAAAATATCACCATCAAAATATAACTTTAGCACCTCATTTATTTTATACTACCAACGATTCTAAAATGGATTTCATTTGCTAAATCTGGACGATTTGGCCTTCGACGGGGTGTTCTATTAACAGAAAAAATTGTACTGGCTTGATCGCTTTTATCAGTTTAGGGAGCAGTTTATTCAATCAGCTTTGTTTAATCTACAACTACAGAGTGGTGACCTACTAAAGTTTGCAATGGGCTCACCTTTACCCAATTCCTAGTTCCTACATTGGCAGAAAAACCCACGTCAAAGAATTTAATGAACAGGTAATTTAATCGAGCTAAATTAGGAGTATTTTTATCCGTATTAATTTATTTGGGCAGTGTAATTTACATGCTATTGCAGTTGTTAAATAAGTACGGTTGGATTGAGTTAAATAAGGTCTTTCGGTTGTGATGTGAACAACATTAATTACCTATAACAAGGTAGCAGTGGCTTTTTTTCAATTTCAATACTAACTTGTTTCCTGCAACAACAAATAACTTTCAATGATCTTTCTGTAAACTTGAAAATCGAATGTTCGAATGTCCCACTTCCAGCTTTGAAAAAAAGCTTTTGACTATTCGCAATTAATTTTTTTTCTTCATCTTTTTCTATTGTTCAAAAATGGTGAACTTGAACGAATGTGGTTAGTAACTAGTCTAACGTAAAACGCAGGTTTCGAATGTTCGTTTTTAAACGAACCGCCTGGCGTAGCGACGGTAAAAATGTGTGAGGTGGGTAAATTACAAACCATTTTAAAAAGTTTCTAACTAAATAGTATAAAGAAATATAAAACTTTTCCCTGATTGTCGGGTCTATTAATTTGAATGTACATCATACCTTATTATCTTGCTTATGTTATTATTATCTACACTGCCCTATAACATACAGGAAAATACCTTCGATAATCTTCAAGACTATAATTATGTTCTTAATTTCAAAGATGTCCGACTACTGATTCTTAAGTTCAAGAACGACTCCCAATCCACCCACACTCATCCCAGTCACTTAAGGATGCTGCAATAAATCAGGAATGTTACTGCTGGACCGTGTCTTCAATCAAGGAAGCATAAACACAACGCAGAATACAGATATTACAAAGCATTTGGCGTGGCGAGCCTGCTTTATTTGCACTTCAAATGTTGAACTTAAAGTGGCTCTAAATTATTATTTTGCATCTGTGGTGCATAAACATACATACTTCCAAATGCAAAACTCTTGCAACTCAGTTTCATGGACATGAATACGAAAAAAATGTTTAAAAAACTACTTTTCTACATTTTTTGCTTAACTAGGAACGTCTAATAATGTTTCGTGTGAAATCTGGAATAATATTGATCAAACGATAATATTCGTGGTTTTTCTTATTTACTGGTATTTTTTAGGCTGTATATATCGTGATAGATATGACATATCGAGCTACATACTTTTTATTTATTATTTGTTTACCAATAGGAGGAATAAATAATGAAGTAGTTAGGTCTATACCAGATGTAAGCAGCGCTTTATTTTATTTATTTATTTATTAACACCCTTTTTCGGGGCTTTTACATGAGAATATTAAGAAATATACATTATTTATTGTACATAACTGAATTGCTTCATTAACAACATTTTATATTTGTTTAAACATAAATTGGAGATGTCCACTGACTTGGTATAATTGCTTCCCTCCATTAGTATTCTGGGCAAAGAGGAATACATTTGGTAGTTAGTCCCAGAATTTCTGCACTGAAATAAATCCTGACTCCTAGTATTACGTTGAGAAATCCGAAAGCTTATCAATTCTAGCAATACCGGACTATCAACTAAATCATTTAGAATTTTATATAGAAATACCAAGTCAGTGAAAATTCTTCTGTCTGATAGCATATTCATATAATTTAACAGAGTGTTGTAGTTCAACACTCTGTTAAATTATGGAATACCCATTTTAAAATTTATAAAACGTAATAATTTATTTTGTATTATTTCAACAGCTTGTATATGTATATTATAATGTGGGTTCCGGACAGGGGAATTGTACTCAAATTGACTTCTTACATAGGCAAAATATAACAATTTAATACACTTTATACTGTTAAAATTTCTGGTCAGCCTAGTTATAAATCCCAACATGTTTAAGCCCTTATTAGAGATTTCTGTTATGTGGTTAACAAATGAAAGATTTGATTGAAAAGTGATGCCTAAGTCTTTGATTTATGTTAATGTCTCAAGAGCATTGTTATCAATGTTGTAATCAAAAAGCACTGGATTTTTTATTCGATAAAATCTAAACTATTTGACATTTTGAGATATTTAAGTAAAGTCTATTTTCATTACACCAAATTAATAATTTGTTGATATTGTCTTGAAGAATGTTGCAATGGTAAATATTTTATACCGTTAAATGAGAACTTAACCTTGAGACCTTTGGAAAATCAGTCTTTTTTTTCACATTTAAAAATAATCTTGCGTTTTAGTATTTTAAATATAGGAGTGATTCTATGACGCCTTCGATTCAACAGTTTTAAGTATAAGACACACTTATTCGCTGACAGAACCAAACGATAATAAATTGAATAAATAAATAATATCACAACCAGTTATTAAGAACGTGACATTAAATATTTATTATAATTGGCGTAGATACGAGAATTTAAGATAAGTTTCGCAATTGAAATCGCGACCCGCCCAGGCCTAAGGTCCCAGACACACAAGGCGTGATTTACAGTAATTGGCGTGCGCTATTTTTATGCAGTTTTATTAGTTGATTGATATGAATGGTAGATGCATTGAAGAATTAAGTAAGATGGCGGCCAATTGACTTGTGGGCCATAAACAGATAACGCCAAGTCGCCGTCTGAGCCAATCCAATCCAATCTCGCCTTCCCTTACATGGACAACGCGTTGGCCCAAATTGCAAAGGCGGTTTGTCGTTAAACCGAACGAGAAGTTTCTAAAGTTTCGATTTAAACGGGCAAACAATAAATTAAGCTTCTGATCGTGGGATTAAAAATAATGCGAAAGTGCAACGAAGATTTACCTGACATTATTAATATGATTTTCTACGCGATTTTATTTCTTATCCCCTTACTCTCATGACATTAATATATTGATTAAACCGGTACAATATATATTTTATTTCTTCTCCCCTTACTCTCTTGACATTAATATTTTGACTAAATCGGTACAATATATATATTATTTCTTTCCCCCTTACTCTCATGACATTTATATCTTGATTAACCGGTACAATATATATTTTATTTCTTCTCCACTTACATTAATATTTTGACTAAACCGGTACAATATATATTTTATTTCTTCTCCCCTTACTTTCATGACATTAATATTTTGACTAAAACGGTACAATACATATTTATAAACATTATATCTTGCATCTTATTACAGATGCCAATCAAACATAGAGCATGATTTCACGTTGTTTACTAAGCTAGTCGCATTTTTTTTCAATAATAGCTTTAATAAATAGCTCCCGAATTGTTACAGATCCAATCTGTTATAATATTATAGGAGGTCAAATTGTTTGGGCACAACCCGCCAAAACTAATCCACACAGCTGCAGAGAAAACTGTTTGCCAGATTGAGGTCAACATACTTGTGTATAATAATATCGTATTTTGAAATGCTGAAGTCAGGTTTTTCCCCTTTTCCCAGGTCAGATTCACCTGCCTATAATAATATTAGGAGTTTTCGAATTACTTCGTGTTTACTTATACGCATGATAAATAAGTGTTGAAAAAGAGGGCACTAAAATTATTTAGATTGCTTTAAATGACAAATCAGCCATTTGATGAAATTTAACTTATGATTTCCAAACTGTGTATACAAGGTGTTGAGGGTCGTACTTGACTTACTCTAATAAATGGTTCCTGGCGTTATTTGGAGTGAAAAATGCAATTGAAATTTTGGTCTTCGGTGACACTTTTATTTTTATTTGTTTCAACTTAAAACATAAAAAATCAGTAGCTATTTGACTGTTAGGGTTCCCGGAAACTGTTCACTGTTCAGTTACTTGACTGAGTGAAAGAAAATTTTGTTTGTTTTTGAAAAAGATCCCGGAGATCAAAATGTCATTCTCATATTTTACTCCAAATAATGTTAGGAATCACTGGTTAAAGTAAGTCATATATTAAAGTAAGTAAATATATAAAATAAGCAAATATAAGCATGCATATAAATAGCTAGTTTCCCAGTAAGTACAGTAAGTATCCAGTCATGCCGTATTTGTTGATAATTCACCTAATTTTCAAAGTGACATGTTTGCAGATAAAAGTGTGTTTATTAGTAATTAATATTCAGAAGTTATGTATTAGTTTTATCATAAATGCGTAATGCGGTGTTTTTAAACATGATCCACGACAATATAATAAATTTATTATGATGACGAAATTTCAAAATCAGTCTAGAGTTGACCTGTCTGTTGAACTTGTCCTCTGATTGAATATAGGTCACACAGATAAATGATAATTAATGAATACAAAACAAAACACGACAAACAAACAGGTGATATAATCAAAAAGTTTGTCTAATATTTTACATGTTGACCAAAACTTTTCAAACTGAAAGCTTGGATTAAAGAATTTTTTTTTTCGTATGACTTATTTGGGTCCACCTTGGTAGAGGTTCATTGTTCTTTGGCATTTGAGTTAAAGAACGCCTGTCGAAATACACCCATCTGTTTTTTAATAGAATCGTGAATCATTTGTCGATTTCTCGAAGTTTTGAATAAAACAAACATTTGCTTTCAGGCATTTGCGGTTTTGTTTATTCTGCATTGTGTTCACAGCTCATTTCTTTGATACTGTTTACGATGGTGAAAAATATTACTTGTCGAGTGTTGAAAACCTAATGTTATTGGCATCGATGAGCTCATGTTTTGATATCTGGGGTTGGACTTTTAATTATTTTGATTGCGTTTCAATTGCCAATTACCAAGTCATTGGTCATTCGTGTTTGAATTTGTCAACATCATTATCATATGAAACTATACATTTATCCATTAAAAACATTAAAAAAAACCATTTGCGGCCATGTATTTTTTTATGAATTATTAAAAACTCTCGAACGGCGAGCTCTAGTATCATAAAATTTACACTTATTTTTCAGTTTGTCATTTCTAGGTCAACGCATATATTTATAGCTCACAATATAAATTATATGATCAGCTTTAAGCTTTGAATTTTTTCAGTTAAAAAATTACGACAAGAAGCTTTGTTATTTGATTCATACTTTTTAACTTTACAAAACCTTGTTTCTTCAAAGAAAAGCACACAGCAGATTTCATATAGGTGCTATTAGGCATAGGAAATATTCCAAATTTCATGGTTAATCTGATAATGGAACGACGAGGTCTTTCGGCTCATTTGACCTGCTTAAAGATTGTACTGTGTTATTATGACCCGAATATGCTTTAGCCGCTAGACCTTGGAATTTGGAGTACAATTTCTCAACGGGCTCTATTTACTAGCGGGGCTTATTTCTTCGCAGTTTATAACTAACTATATGTTTCCTATGTTACGTTGTTTGTAGGCATAATAAATCGTATCAATCTTAACTTAAAACAGAAAATCTGTTGGTTTTACTAAAATAACTCGTGAAAGGTGAACTCTAAAGTCTTGAAATTAGTATAGTGCTGGCTGTCTGGAATTTCGATGTCAATGCATTAAGTTTCACCTAACAAGGGCAATTCCATTATGAGATGTGGAGCATTGAAAAAAAGAGACGATACACCATACATAAATAGTCTCATCCATATTTTATAATTTTTATAAGGCATCCTTGTGTTGAGTTCTTAACGAATCCGAGTAGTAAACACTATAATTTTGAATAGACCACCAAGCCAAATCAAACAATTAACTGATAAAATATCAAAATATTATTATTAAGAGTCCTTGTGTTATTTTAAGAACGAACTATTTTTAGATATCGTATACCTACTCTGTTTTTACTACTTGTATTGGCATTTAAAATTTAATTTCTATAAGTCTGGCTGCACTAAAAATCTTTGAGGCATTTACCGGTTTGGCATTTGACATTCAAATTGTTCTCGATTTATTATTCTAGTCTGTAATTTATTTAGTCTGAGAACACTTCCAGAGTTCGCCGATCTGAATTTTGTAGGTTAGTTAGTCTGTTCACGTTGAGCCAAAAAATACTGCTATTCTTAGATGAACATAGAAGTTATATTTGACTATATTGTATGGGATTTACATATGTAGTGTTGTTACATGTAAATATATGATAGGTACATATTAAAATTAACCATTCTCGCCCACTTTGTGAAAATGATTCTACGAAACAATTTGTATATAGATATGAATCAATTTTGTTTTAAATTAACATATTTTCAGCGTCCCACATAATCCTTTAAAAAAACACTGAAACATTTTAATGACACGTGTTTTAACGTAGGAAGATTTGAACCAAATAGACCTAAATTAGACGTTATCGTCCTACGCGCTGTTATTCAGAATGAAAGAAAATTGACAAATACTATTTTAATTTGATAGTTTTAGCATAAATTGTGGCACATTAAAAAAATGTAAAGTTTGATATGGTATAGAGCACAATGGTTTTTATTGCAAATTCTAAATTCATCATTCACGTAATAACCAAAAGTCATCCTCTTAAACGCCAATAAATTAAATAATGCGAATGATTTTCTCTTCGAACATAGGTACCTATGTTATCTGAAATGTTGTACAGGAAACTGTGAAAAATAATAATTTCTTGTAAATTTATTTATGTTATTTTAAGCTGATTTTTCTGCTAGAAAACAAAATATTCTTTGCAATATCAAGCAAAGATGAAACAGGATCTTATCTTCAGATTATCTCTGATAGTTTGGACTCTATTTCTTGTGATACGAATTTGATACTGTATTTATTTACCTGCAATAAAAACACTACAAAACAATGTGATTGAAGTTTAATGTTAGCTTTAAAGCATTCTTTAATTACTATCAATAATACAATACATTATTTAATAACATCGACGCTAATATTTTCTTATATTAAAAGGAGATCTCTATCAAAATTCGTTGCGTACTTTAGAAGAACTACGCACACAAACAGACAGATGCAGATAGCGACTTTGTTTTATACTGTTTAGAGATAACAAGCATGTAATGTAAATTTCTAGTAAAATGTTTATTTACTAATGTGATCGTCCCGAGAGATGCAGTAATTTTATTTACATAAAACTTCACTACACGCGTTACCAATTTGCACCATGCTACCAATTTTTAAGCCATTTTCCAGCCGACACTATTTTCCGAAACAAGACAATGTAAATGAAAAAGACAATAAATGAAACAGGTGAACCATTGTAGACTACATTCTTGTTATATTGTAGTCAAAACACAGGCGAAATTTAAAATTAAAATACATCTTTCCGCTCATCCCCATTGGCGAGGGAGCGAGAGGCCTTTACTTCTCAACTTCGTTGCACAGTGCCACCCAACGTCAATATTTTTGGCAATTTGTTTTCCATGTTTTGGCTGCGGGCTGCGGTCCAAACTAAACAGGAAACTTGTATATCTCGTTCCCAAAGTGGATGGTATACTTTTCAGTTAACATTTAACAAAAAACGTAGTTTGGCAGTGGTGGCAATGAAGACACCGGTTTCTAAGATGTGATGCGTGTAGATGATAAATGTAGCTTAGCTATAACTTCAGTAAATGACCTGTATTATGAAAAAGGGTGTTGGTAAAGGCACGGTCTAGATATGAAAGCTATAATTCCGAATATATGAAATGGATAGTACAACACGATTAATCCATAAAATAAAGAACGTAAACAGCATGCAGGAGTGGGTGTTTTTATATGTTTTCTTATAGGCATCGAACTCCATGTCTATTCTGCGGTATAGCGATGTTTATGCAAACATTTTATTTTGATTAAAAATACTTTATAAGGTATTTGAATTAACAGTTTCAAATTAGCCCATTTAAGGCCGTTACTAACGAAGGAGTTTTTTTTATTTAGGTTGCATACGCTGTAAATATTAACGTATTGACTACCTATACATTACGATTTTATAATATTATTGTTCTAAAGTTGTTTTCAGACACTGACATCGCGAAGTGCCACAGAGTAAAGTTTTGCGATACTATGCTAATCCTTTGCCAGACTTTTAGGTACAGGCTATTCGCTTATAAGGCACTCTTATATTGATAAGCGAATATTGCCTTCAGTCTAAGAATTATAACCCACCGATCAAATTCATTGAAACCATTATTTACAAACGTATAATGTAGACGGATGTTTATGTTTTAACAACCCATTTTTAATATATCTATTTTATATATACCGTTAGATTTATTCAATAAGTACCTGTAGTTTTAATAACTTTCTTCAAAATAATTTAATTATTTTAACGAATGTTGTCTTCTGATAGTTCGGTTTTATGTTATCATTCTGACCCACACTAGACAGTGTTTACATCGGTATATTTTTGTATATATATTTATTTAACGCGTCTATAAATAAATAAAAAAAACATCAGTTATAGCACGTGTACTCAAAATCTTAAAGTGGATATCTTATCACATTAAGTGCTAGGTGCCAAATTATAGAAGATAATAATCTTGTTTTTAATATGATAACAAAATACTGGTCAGAGTTAAATTTGACGTGTTATGTAATTTGCCTATATTGAGATACATAGAGCCGGAATAGAATTTGGCAGAAATGTTTTGATCAGAAAGTTCAACATAAAAATCTTATAACTTTCCAAATTTTTCTATCAACGTACAAGCAGCATCTAGCGGTCAACTGTGAAAGTACTTTGATTTCAAAGCTCCGAAAGCTAAGAAAAATCGAAATTCATCCGGTCCGATTGCTTTTCCGGGATTTCAAATTTTCTTTATTCACTAATATTATCATAATCAACAAGCAATAAATAAATGGCACCAATACATCGTAAAAAGTTTTTATTTGAAACTAATCCACGTAATCTTTGCTTTCGGGCGCCGATATCACATTATCGGATTAATTGACGCATTACTACCAAAATCGTTTATTTGAGAACAAATAGTGGAGAATTTTATCGAAATTGCATTAAAATGTTATTATTCTAGGTTACCTACTATTGTATCGGAGCTGTTTGTTCCCATTAAAGTTAATACTTTATTTGGTAGTGCTGAACCGGCATCAGTAAATGTGCATGCTTTCTAAAAAATGGACATTTATTTTGTGTAATCACGGAAATAAATTTTGTTCAAAATTAACTTATGCTACGAGTATGTCCTTAATTTATTGGTAAACAATTAATTTTTAAGATGGTAAAGATAATTGTTCGGGTTTTTTCAAGTCACTCCCAAAAAAACCGCAGCAATATATGGGAATGCAGTAGGTAGGTACCTGAAGAAAAACATCAATATAATTTGCCTTCTGCAAGAATGGCAACACACAATACAACTTTATTGAAAAGCTAAGAGAAATGCTGAAGGTGTTCTGATTTCAAATGTACCATGGAAACCGCGGGAAATCTCTCTGAAGTTGGTGAAAATGGAGAAAAAGCGAACATCTGTCCGGAAAAAGGTGTAGACGGTCTTGTGACACACCTCGCAGGAAGGTGAAATCGCCCACTGCGGCCTTATATCACTTATTATTATTATTTCTCCGGCTGGAGCCGCCATGATGGAACGGGTTTTGGTGCCGGCTGTGTGGGTTAAAGAAATATTACCAATAACGTAACAGTGTAGGTTTCTGACGCAGCCATGACATCACCGCCCAGAATGAGAGAGGTCTTCATGATGTTGTTTCCATGGATTCTATGAATAAGGCATTGTTGGCAAGATGGAAATCGCGCACAAACCTACAAATGCATTTACAGGCAATGTGATGCCGACTAGTTATAGCCATCTGTCAACAGCACAGCTCATTCATTTAAAATACTTACTTTATTATCGAAAACAATGTTTTGTAGAAAATCTATATTTTTTTCAGATATGAAACACTATGAGAAGGTAGAGGCCGTTCATTGTTGGTAAGATAGAAATCGCGCACAACTGAATGTACAGCCAACTTTAATACCACCTTTCAACACATTAGACATCTCAATCTGTCGATAGTCAATTTTTACAAATGATTATTTTTTAATTGTATTTCTAAAATTGCGTTCTCTTCAGAGAGTATTAGAGGCTTGGATTTTTATCAAAATGATGAAAAACGCACAGAAATATATTATTACATTTTTTTACAGTGCAGTATGGACGGGTTGTTTCACTGAATTTGAACAATTCATCAAATTCAAAGTTAAAATTCATATTCTATTCAAGTCATTACTTTATTATGGGCCGGTTGTATCGCATACTTGGATAAAACTCGAACATTAACGTTGAAATTTGACTAATTAATCAGATTTTGTGAAACAAACGATCCTTAGGTTATACCAGTCAAGCAACTGTCAACAAAATGTTTGTGGTTTGTTAAACAGTATCTGAAAAAAAAAACAATATTTCGCCGAATAAATTATAGGTTCGAAAGGCTGTTATGAAGTCATAGAAAAACCTTTAGCCTTGAATTCTAACGTCTTCCAAACTGTAAACACTGTTTAACTTTTTGATAAGGTGAGTGATGATTATTGCGATAAGATTAGCACAACACCTGAGTCGGTACAAAAACAAACCAAACGCATTTTATTATTATATATATATTTTTTAAATTAAATTAAATTAATTTTGATTTTATTTATAATTATAGGCCACTAAGGATTTAGAATATTTTTCATGTTTTTAGATGCGACTTTGGCAATAATTATGAAATATTTGAATTTAGAAATTCCATCAGTGTAGGTAGGTACCTAAAAGTCCTGTCTAAAACTTTTTTATTTTTTCGGTGCAAGAAGAAAGTTAATTTATCAACACTCAATGAGCCCCTTTTTGTTATCTCAACCAAAAGTTTGCGTATTGCGGTCGGCTTTGATGTTATGCATGTCTCAGGTCCCAGCCAATTGTTCTAGTAGAATAAAATACCGTGTTGTAAATTTTTAAGTGGTGACTGCTCTGTTGATGCGTTGTGAAATGTTTCTTTCTCTGAACATTACTTCCTTTCACTTCTAGAAGCAATGACCGGTAAAACGAAACGTTAAAATAAAACCAGCCACGTATGGTACAATGTTTGCACGCGCAGATGTCATCATTTCAATCTCTGCTCGTCCAAGTTTGCGCATAAAATACGACTCTCAGTTCTACACTAACGACCAAATTCTAGTAGAGTATTACGAATTCTAAGGTTGGAGTATTTCACGGAAATTTTAATTTGTAACATTGTCAATCAGCGCCATTTACTGTTGTTTTTTTACATTTGAAAGGTTAAACGCCGATGTAAGATTCTTTCAGGTTCTTTAATCTAAGTTGTGCATTTCTATGTGAAAATCTATGCTAAAAATCTCGTAGGAATCTATTATACCTGCAGTTCCTTTACAGTTTTTCTATCAATTCCAATGTTTTAATTTATATTAGCTTAACACACATTATGATGAACATATTAATTCATTTGGCTCTCAGAAGTAGCCGGAAATGTTAGAATAAATGTTTATTGGTATTTAAAATATTTATGTTATGCTGGGTTTGTACCTGATCTATTCTATGATGCATTTTATAAAACGAACCGTTTGAATTGGGGAGAAATTGTCACACTTTCACGTTCACACTTGCTCTATTTTTGTTCTATTTTTGTATTTGACATAACCATAGATATTGCTCTACTGTGCGGCACATTTCTATAAAGGAGAGAACGAAAATTGAAATTAATTCAAATTGGGTTTCTATTTTTATCAGGCTTTCTATGACATAGAAAGCCTACTCTTACTGATTCATTCCATAAATCTATGAAATAGATTAAAGAATAGATCAGGTGAGAACGCGCAATTAGGGGAACAATGCTCTATGCTATAATTGATTTTAACCATATTTAGCTTATATCTGCGATTGAATCTTAGAATTCATAATAATCCATACAAGAATTGAATTTGGTGGCCATTGTGGAGGGCCGCTAACTAGTTTTATGAAGGTTCATAGTCTTGTATGAACATTCCTCAACAATCTTCTAAAAAAATTGCGCTCTTCTCACGTCGGAAAGATGAGTCGTGATATGCAAACGAAACGAAATACTTTAGACGTGATGAGAAATGTAAACAAACGTTAATGTTGAAACAGCGAGCGTGGCAACATTTTAAAATTCAAATAACGAAACGAACGATTTTTCTCACGTCCATCTTTGCATTGTTCTATTTTTAATTTTAAATGTTTGCCTTCGCGGGCCGGCCAATCTTACAAACAGGTTTTCAAAAGTCATAAACACTTAAAGTCCTTACCTGAAAGGCCGTTAAATCTTATGTGGTCTTATTTTTGTACGTTGCTTACAGCTTGTCACGCTTAACTTTTCAGTCAGTGGAATCGCATGTGTAGATTTTTTAATACAGAAAATATATTGTATTCAAAAATAGATCACTCTTTCGTTAGTTCCTACTTTGGCTAACTTCGCAGCACTAGTAGTTGTTGGACGTAAAATGTCACGGAATGCAACTTGACTTGCTAAGATGAAATCAATAAATATTACTTGGGTACACATTTTAAAAATGGAATAAAAATAAGAGATGTAAAATGTAATATAATCAGGTACCTATTTTATTGCTTCTCTCGATTTGAAAAGATTCTTTTTAAGACTTCATAATTATTATTGATTACCTAATTAATTATTGAATATCTCACGCTTGGCAAAGTCAATGTATATTATTTAAAATGAGTATGTAAACTATAAAAATATTTATTTAATATTTAATGAATGAGCCGAAATTACCATATTCCGCTGTTGCAGTGTATTTATTTATTATTTTCCCTGGTGATGTGTAGTTTTGTAACGATTTTTCAACAACAGTCAACGGCAGAGAGAATTTCCATTCAATGCTAATGTCAGCTGTCGGGTAGGTAGGTACTGTGCTACAATAAATTACACGGAATTCTATGAAAAAACATACCGAACAATGGAAATCGACATACTACCTTATAAAGGCATACCACTGATAGTTCCGTTGTAACCTCTCCCACTCTCTCATAAATGAGAGGTTACAACGGAGCTATCAGAGGTCCGTATTATGTTCATAAACATACCTAAAGGTCATTTTTTGTCATTGCGCAGTCGCAGGTAATACTTTCGCCAGATAACACGATTTAAATATAATATACTCATTTATTTTTTTTAGATAATACTAAAGCATGACAGAAAACAACTGCACCGGCCTACTACTAACTATCTTTCCTTATAACTCCACACAGGCCTATGTCATTTTTTGGGAATGTTGTGTGGGTCATTTTGATGAAAGGATGTAGCTGGACTTGATGAGATCCATGTTTTAGGAGGGAGGAAACAAAGAGGCTGGAAAATAATATCGGAAAATGTGTTCATGCACCTGCGTTTGTCTTGTATAATGATGAAATGCGAAAATGTACTGGATTTTTAAATCAAAAGTTTATTAGGAAACATATCAATGAATTCGTTAAGGGCCTGCAATCCCTATTTAACCGGATAACGAATGATTTGAAAAGATTCTTAATAAAATAGCAATATTTTTTTAGTAAGTTTTCTCCGTTTTCGTAGTAAAATTTCGCAACTCCAAATTTCAAAATGGCTTATTTATTTTTTTTCATTTTTGAAAACGTTTGGAATATATTTTACTGTGTAAAATTCTTGAAATGCCAGCACTTAAATAAAGTTGACCTATTTATATTGACTTCAGTCCGCGAGATGACACCGCGAGAAATATTAAAAATACATTCACACATTTAGTATTTATTTCAGAAACGAATCTCGGTTGTTGTTTTGCGTTTTTCTCTCCATTAAAATACGTGTAAAGTGCAATCATTCCCAACTGAATCCTATTTGCAGCGGTGAATAAAAAGAAAAACAAGAAAAATGATTAATGATTATGACGGTACCTTCATATTATTCAATCTTTCATTTTTATACCGAACTGTTTATGACTCACTTGCGGTGAAATACAAGACATCTCTGTGGTCAGCTTAGAGCTAAGATTATCGCCATGCAAAACATAATCGTACTTCTTAAGAACAAATCTACGTTGCAATTGTTGCAAATCTAGTTTTAATGTTTACACTTCTATCCTAATTGAATGTTATTATTCAGTTTTTTTATACTGTCGAAGGGCGAAATGACTTATATAAGAATGAGAAATGATCGTGATATCATTTTTTTTAAATGATTAAATGAAATCTTCCTACATGATGTTAAGGGACGTACTCGACTTTAACCAGTTATTCCAGACATTTTTTGGAGTTAAAAAGTTGAAATTTTGGTCTCCGGTGACATTTTTGATGTTTTTTTTGTTGTTCTTTTGAGCATAAAATATTTTAAAAAAATCAGAAGGTATTGGACAGTTAGGGCGGCTACTCCGCTCAGTGTGTCATATGGAAGTTTTTTTTGTTTGGTTTCAGAGAAAGCCATCCGAGACCAAAATTTCAGTTACATTTTTAAAGGAATCACTGGTTAAAGTGAGGCATGTGCGTCCGTTACACCCTGTATATATTCTATACCATCAAGCTAAGTTTCTTGTGGGTAGGTAGGGAGGATTAAGCTCTATGTGTCTATCTAGTGACTTACCAGGTAAGTATGGTACTGTATTTCATCTCTATTTATACTTTAGATCATTGTAGACGTGTATTATATATTTGTAGTTGTACCCTTGAGGTGATTTTGCACAAAAACGGCGCTATATAAATGGTCAAAATATTATTATTTTATTATGTATTTCGGTCCTTGCAAACCTCCTTAGCCTGTATCAGCTCATGTAACCTTTTCTTCTCGTATCTTCATTGTAAAGTAGAACATCTATTTGTTGTGCGATAAAAACTAACAGTTAGTACAGTTAACTCACATTTTAAAATTTGTACAGCTTTATTTGTCTAGAATATTTGATTAATAAGTAAATTCATTTCCATCTTGAGCTATAGAGCTTTTCCTTAAATCATTTATAAACTTAATATCGGAGGCAGAAAACGTAGAACTGTTTTGTTTACCTATTTCATACTTTACAAAATACGTTGTATTTATCCACACATGTAACCGTTTGATACAGGTATGAATAGGTACATATAAAGGTGTTGTATTCCACAAGTAATTAAATATTCATTATTAAATGTTGATTTGAACGCAGTATATATGCACAGGTGAATACGTCTGTGTTTACACGGTATATTAATTTGACTTCGTATCGTGTTACATGTTCTTATGAGTGTGGGGCTTTATGAGCCTGAACAGATATTACATAGAAAAAACACTATGAAAGAAATAAGAAGTTTTGTATGATTTAACGAATACGTAATATAATACGTCAAATAAAATACGTTATTTTTCTTATTGAGACACAAAAAATAAATTTAAAAATACTGCATAATTTGTATAACTAGTTCCAGTTATTAGCAGGCTTTGCTTACTTTTCTGTTATTGAACAATTCAAAATATTTTTTTTACATTTGAAAACATATTTCAAAGCGTCATAGCTCATCGTGGAATGATGTTAAGAACCGCATCCGTGTCTGTCTGTTTATGAGCTTAGTTCTTATAAACTACGCAACGGATTTCGAGAAATTTAGAGAAATTCATCCGGAAGGAATATAAACGCATATATATATTATAATTATTAAAGTAGAGAGAAGTCGATGTTTTGTTATCAAGTGGTAAAAAAACTATTTTCGGACGCTTACATTGTTAACGCTGGATAAACCTCTTGAGATACCTTAACATAATGTACCACGGAATTGCATATCTTAAAAAGGTCTACAGAAAAGTCTACGGTGGTATATGTCTATCTCCTAAGGATAAACCCTAGCAGTTTGAATATAAAATAGTTAAAAATAATTTAAATATTTATTTACAGAAGCCCAGTCCTTTTGTAGCGTTTTATTTTAATGTTTCTAATTGAGATTTCTTTTGGTTACAGAACGTATAAAGATTCCAACGTATCTGAGGCTTCTTCCCATCCCGGTAGACCATTGATTTTTTTCCGGAAATTTTTGTAAAAGTTCCGTTATTTACAATGTATCTCTTAAATCCTTGAAACAACACAATACCATGATTCAAGGGTACCATGTTATCCAATCATTTCAACTAGACGTGAACACAAGTTACGTAATTATAAAATCATTAGTGCCACGTCCATTCATTTCAAATTGGCTTTAATTTATCATAGTCCGAATTGAAAACCAAAAAACCTTGCAAATAAAACGATTGTTTTTTCGCAGCGATTTTTAATATTTTAATTTTGTTTCGTGATAAGCGGAAGTGATGATGTCAGGACTAGAGTACGGTATATGGTACTTACTCGTGCAAGCAGCACTTCCTTTGTAATAACGTGACGTTATCACTTTACCACGTAACAAGATGTCTGCATTGTGATCAGATAAGAGAAGGCAGTTCTATTTTGATTCAGATGCTGACGGTCTAATCAAAATCAATCTAAATTCTAGAACTACAATAACAATCACATGAGGCGAATGTCTGTACTTAAAGCTGGCACGAACGTCCAGACGAGACATAACCTATGTATTCAAGCGAAGAAGTTTGTAATTCTAGAACTACAATAACAATCACATGAGGTGAATATCTGTACTTTAAGATGACACGAACGTCCAGACGAGACATAACCTATGTATTCAAGCGAAGAAGTTTGTAATTCTAGAACTACAATAACAATCACGTGAGGTGAATATCTGTACTTTAAGATGACACGAACGTCCAGATGAGACATAACCTATGTATTCAAGCGAAGAAGTTTGTAATTCTAGAACTACAATAACAATCACATGAGGTGAATATCTGTACTTTAAGATGACACGAACGTCCAGACGAGACTTCACCTATGTATTCAAGCGAAGAAGTTTGTAATTCTAGAACTACAATAACAATCACATGAGGTGAATATCTGTACTTTAAGATGACACGAACGTCCAGACGAGACATAACCTATGTATTCAAGCGAAGAAGTTTGTAATTCTAGAACTACAATAACAATCACATGAGGTGAATATCTGTACTTTAAGATGACACGAACGTCCAGACGAGACATAACCTATGTATTCAAGCGAAGAAGTTTGTAATTCTAGAACTACAATAACAATCACATGAGGTGAATATCTGTACTTTAAGATGTAAATATTTTCTATTAAAATTATTTTCACTAGAATAGATAAATGCGTAATATAAATTTTAAATGATCAGCATAAAAATATAATTAGATGTGTAATATAAATCTAATTACTGTTTGACATTCATCCAACTAAACTGTGCGCATAATAATATAACGTTCTGTTCATTTCCGATAAATTATTTATCGATACCTAACATGGCAATTGTGCATGTTGATTTGTTAATAATTGCGATCACTGCTATAAATAACTTTAATGTGCAAAAAAATGATATGAATGAGTATCCAAGGTTTGTTTTTCAGGTTCTTGGAAGAATATGTTAGCTCCTAGAAATGACCACTTACAAATTGGTCAGCAGAAATAACTGACCAAAAGGATGTCGACTATTATTTCCTATACTGACTTCGTCATCACTCATCACGCTGATTCCGTAATTTTTAAATATTACTTTGCCTACGTAATTAGCGAAGGATTGCTGTGTCATCATGTTATTGTACAATGCACATCATAAACCCGATATAATTAGTTATATTTAATTAATGATTTTGTAAAATGCTCCAGTTTCGTGATTTAATTTTACAATAAATAATTAGTTGAACAACGTAACCTTCGTCTTCTATAGTATGGTAAAAAAACATGTGGCGCGTGGAGAATTCTCGACTTGATGTGGTGACATTTTTTCAAGAATGAAGATTTTTCTAGGGTTGTTGTGGTAGGATTCCTATTTTCTCGTTTTTGGCAACAAGATTTGTAAGAAAACTAAATGCACGACAAACACGCCATCGTATAATCCGTAGTTTTGTGACTATTTGACGGTCTCCGTGGCCGAGGGGTAAGGCTTTCAACTAGCATCCCTGAGGTCACGGGTTCAAATCCCGGCGTGCGCATGCAAATTTTATTTATTTAATTTGTATTATTTCACAACTTATTCATTAAAATATAAATATAGTTTATTTGCGTCACGTTCAAGAATCGCTTTGGCGTAAGACAGGTTTGAAACGTTGCCGGAAATGGCTTTAGCTGTGTTTGGTGACCATATCTGAATAGCCAGATACATCCTCATCTCCTTTCTCTCCCACTACCTTCAGCCTTTATTATGCTTCAGCCTCAACGTACCCCAATTGGAGATGCCATAGGCTCACTGGTTCCAGAGGTTTATGTGGTACCTTTATGTGGTATTCACATTTAAAAAAATACTCTGGATGTAGCGTTAATTTGGAAAAAAAACTAACGATAAATTTTTATGTAACACAAAGTATCCTAACCTAACCTGATTTACGATGACTTATCAATCCGCGATGTTTGAAAACAAATTCGTGTGCACAAGGCACGTAAAATGTACATTTTTCATGTTGCATAGAAACAAAATAATGTTTTATTGGAAACTACACATTTGATCGATTTCAATGACTTTATATCGGTCGATTTTCTTGATCCCCAACCACTTCTGTTTGTAATTTATAGTATTTTGTGGAATATGTATTCAATTTTGCCTAAAAGTTTGTTGTGAAAAATATTTGCAAATCCATTTTAGTCGAACATAAACATAATTGTATTTTAATATTAACCATAACGACATGTTCTACGTGCAACTCTTTTAATGTTTATTCGACCACTTCCCGTATGTGAAATATTGTACAACATCAATCATAATAATTCATTTCCATTCACATTAACGCAAACCGTCCATTTCATTGTAAAATGCAAATGGAATTAGTCGATTATTGCATGGCAGACCATTGCAACTTTTACAGCGTGTATGCGCAACGTCAACACAAAACAATCTACAACATTTCAAAATGTTAAAAAAAGGTGGGTTATTAGGTAGGCCAACAATTATTGACAGTAAAACTAATATATATTTTATTAGGCTTCCCGAATTAAATGATAGTAGGATATTAATCAGATTAAGATTAAGAAAAACCTAGTTAACCTTGTCTACTTTCAAATGTCAATATCAAAATGTTTTTTTGTATTATTTGTAAATAAAATAAATAATTCTGTAGCCATACAGGCTAACAAAATTAAAAAAAAAAATGTTAAGCATATGCAAACTATTATATTTGTTACTAACGAAAATGTACTAACATTAATAAGAATAATTGGTTAACTTGTATAGCGCCCTTCATGTGAAAACAAACCACAAAGACGCTGTACAGTTTATTTTTTCTACAATAAAGTTTTTGTGTTTGAATAAGTATTTTGACATCTCAAAAATTAGAATTTTTTAAATAGTACCAAATACCACGGCCCCAAAATATCCTTTCCCATCATCCTGTTTAACTTATTCGTTCCATTATTTTAAAATACGTTTTTTTAATGAATTCAAATATTCGATAAACACGATCCTAGTGTGAACATCTTGATTATCCCTATCGGCAGCACGGATATCCCTATATAGGCCATTATTGGATTTCAAATTCTATCTAGTATTTATCTGCTAAATACTATTGCCTAATAATAAATATGCTATGTTCAGTGCCTAGTGCCTAGTGTCTAGTGTCTAGTCCAATCATCTTCAATTCATCCAGTTGACAATCTGCGGAGATTGTCCAACAACTAACAAACGAAGAAACGCCCCGGGGCCTTGTGACATCATTCACACCCATTACCAATGTTTGAAGTACAAAAATCACATTGTATTTATTTTATGGCTACGGCTACACTTTATGGGTTTTTATTGCACATACGAACGACGTACAATTGCGTGCTTACATACATAATTGTAATTGTATATTATGCTTGCAAAATTTCCAAATGTTGCAGGCAAACGAATTTTCATTGAATTATTATTCTTTGGTTTTAGTTCAATTCAAAACGGTTCACCAACAAAACCAACGTAAAAACTATGTGAACATGAATATTTGAATTTAATGAATATAGATTTGCTAGATTTTCGTTATACTTCGATTTTTTTTAAGGGTATTAATATTTTTAACCGTAGAAGCCAGATTAAAAAAAAAATGTACCTAAGTAGTAAACAAATATTTGGTACACCATTAAATTTAAATGAAAGAGTTCGATAAAGTTACGCTTTGTAAACTAAATTTGCGCTCGACTGATGATAAGACGGAGAATTTTATGACTGGCGATAAGAATAATGATTTAATACATTTATTGTAAATTCAGGCAAAATCTGAGAAATACTGCTTTTAAGGTGTATATTATGGATAGCCAAAATTGCAACCCTCTTTATAATCGATCAACGCATTTATATATCTGTTTTTTTGCTAATAACAAAGAGATAAGCTTCTAGTCTCAAAGAAAAATCTGAAATGTCATTAAACATAACATAAATTATTAATACCAATAATTACAATAAATTTGTGTATGAAGAGATAACTTACCCGCAAGTACAAATTTCGCAGACGCATTGCTCCTTCGGAGTGGTGTGGTGTCCCACTGGCTTTTTCTTATCTGGTGACTCCTCCTTCGGCTTCTTCTTATCGTCTCCTGGCTTCTTCTTGTCCTCTCCTGGCTTCTTGTCTGGGCTGATATCCTTTGGCTTCTTTCCGTCTGGAGACCTTTCCAGAGGCTTCTTGGACTCCGGAGATTGAGTTCTTGGTCCTCTCCTGTCGGTTAACCGCTCTGTGCTGTGTGTCATACTAGTGAGGTCATCACGGAGTGTCGTGACGTCGCTTCTAGTAACAGCTCTATCTACAACATCATGGGTGGTTGAGGATACGCGGGTGTCTCTCTAAAAAAAAGAAAAAAATGTTGTTAGTTTGGTGAAGTTTAAAATTGAGGTCTGGAGAGATGTGTCGACATTTTTTTGAATGTCTAGTGAGATGAACATTAATATTACAGAGATGATGACTATCTCACATTGTTTATTATCTAAATTAAAGAAAAATTGTTTTTTTTTTTTAAATAAATTAAGACTTTACTCACAAATTCCTTGACATCCGACACTGTGCTTCGATCCACAAAACTCTGTTTGTTTACTTTTTCATCAGTTTTGGCATCTTCGTATGTAACAACCTTTGTTTTTACTCCATTCTCGATCACATATTTAATGACTTCAACTTTGCTGGTTGCTTTCTCCACTTGGAAGGCTTGTTTAGTCACTTGGGTAGTACTAGAGTTAAACTCTTGGGTTGTAGAATAAACGTCAACATCGGTTCGTCTATCGTCTGTTATCCGAGAAACTTGGTGAGGTTTTTCATCTTCGAACGATGGTTTTCCTGCTGCAGGTCTTTTGTCAGAAGGGGATAGCTTTCCTGTTGGTCTTTCATCAGTTTTAGATGGTTTACCTGCTGAGGGTCTGTCTTCAGTTGTTGTTGGCTTCTCAGCAGTTGGTCTCTTATCTACTTTGGATGGTTTTCCTGCTGTCGGCTTTTCATCAACATGTGATGGCTTCCCTGCAGTGGGCCTTTCATCAACTTTAGATGGCTTCCCGGCTGTAGGCCTTTCATCAACACGAGATGGCTTTCCAGCTATTGGTCTATCATCAACTGTAGATGGCTTCCCGGCTGTAGGCCTTTCATCAACTCTAGATGGCTTCCCAGCTGTAGGCTTTTCTTCAAAATGAGATGGCTTTCCAGCTATCGGTCTTTCATCAACTTTAGATGGCTTCCCGGCTGTAGGTCTTTCATCAACATGAGATGGCTTTCCAGCTATCGGTCTTTCATCAACTGTAGATGGCTTCCCGGCTGTAGATCTTTCATCAACTTTAGATGGCTTCCCGGCTGTAGGTCTTTCATCAAAATGAGATGGCTTTCCAGCTATCGGTCTTTCATCAACTTTAGATGGCTTCCCGGCAGTAGGCTTTTCATCAACATAAGATGGCTTTCCAGCTGTTGGGCTTTCATCAACTTTAGATGGCTTTCCAGCCATAGGTCTATCGTCAATATGAGATGGTTTCCCTGCAGTGGGCTTTTCATCAACTTTTGTTGGCTTTCCAGCTGTGGGTTTTTCATCCACCTTAGAAGGTTTACCAGCGGTGGGCCTCTCATCAACTTTCGATGGCTTCCCGGCCGTGGGTTTTTCATTATCTTGTAATGGTCTTTCATCTATCGGTGATTGTTTATCCCTTGGTGTTTTTGGTACTTTTTTACCATCAATGTAATGTTCTTCATTAATAAACAAGGTGTTTATTTCTTCACGTGTCAAATGAGAGACATTGATATTTTTAGTGTCAGTAAATTTGCCGTATGTCGTATTTTCATCATACGATGTTGGTTTCGAAGGTTCGTCCTTCCTTGTGGTAGGCTTAGTTTTTGGCTGAATCAATGTTTTGATACCATTTTCAATAACATATTTTGGAAGGTCATCAGGAGATTTTTCTTCACCTGTAGTAATGGCTTTAGGAGTTTTATCTCCAGGTTTCTTGTCTGTCAGTTTAGGAAACTTGTCTGTTTCTTTTCCGGGTTTTTCACCAGGTTTTAGAGGAACCCGTTTTCCATCGACGTAAGATTCTTCTGTTATAAATGTAGTATTCAAACTTTCAAATGTTTTATCAGATTTTATATCTGTAATATTGGTAGTTTTACTAGAAACAGTAGAAAAATTTCCAACCGATGTGAATTCATCCGTGGTACTTGTTGTGTCTCTAAAGCTTGTAGGTTTTTTGTTTGTTGGTCTTTTATCCGGAGATTCAATTAAGGTCTTAATACCATTTTCGATAACATATTTAGGAGTGTCTTTTAGAGTTTTGTCTTCACCGGTAATTGTTGATTTTGGTTCCTTATCATCAGGTTTCTTCTCGGATGGTTGAGTTTTCTTATCTGATGGCTTTTCTTCAGGTTTCCTACGTGCAGGAACTTTTGGTTGTCTATCAGGAGACTCGATTAAAGTTCTGATACCATTTTCAACAACATATCTTGGAAAAGCATCTGGATTTTGGTCATCCCCACTTTTTGTTGATTTTGGAACATTATCACCGGGCTTCTTTTCAATTGGTTTAGTTTTCTTATCAATTGGTTTTGTAGGTGTAGGTTCTCTCTTGTCTGATCGTTTATCTGGAGATTCAATAAGTGTTTTAATACCATTTTCGATAACATATTTAGGAGTGTCCTTTCGAGTTTTTTCTTCGCCATCTTTTGGTGATTTTGAATCTTTTTCACCGGGTTTCTTCTCGGTTGGTTGAATTTTCTTATCACTCGGTTTCTCCTCAGATCTCCTACGTGAATGTTCTTTTGTTGGTCGTTTATCTGGAGAATCAATTAGGGTTTTTATTCCATTTTCAATAACATACCTTGGAGTGTCATCTGTAGTTTTATCATCATCTGTCTTTGGAGATTTTGCGCCTCTATCGTAGGGCCTCTTATCACTCGGTTTTTCATCGCCTTTCTTGCCAGTAGGCTTATCTGTTTCTTTGATTGGTTTTCTCCCGCCGACAAACGATTCTTCTGTTATAAAAAGTGTATTTTCATCGATTGTTTTAGCATTTCGAATATCTGTTATGCTGGATGTTGTTTTGCTGGATACGGAAGAAAATTTTTCAGTCGATGTAAGCTCGTCAGTTTCACTTCTAATGTCTTTTACGTTTCTGATATCTTCAACATCAGTTTGATATTTGCTGGGTTCTCCTCTTTTCGGCGATGATGATTTAATCTTAGGCTCAAGTAAGGTTTTGATACCATTTTCTATAACATATTTTGGAGTGTCTTCTGGAGTTTTGTCATCTCCTGGCTTGGTAAATTTGGGAGTTTTATCACCAGGTTTCTTGTCTGTTGGTTTAGTATCACCTTTCTTCCGATCTGTTGGTTTTTTTACATCTACATAAGTTTCTTCAGTAACGAAAAATGTTTTATCAGTGGTTGTATTAGCTGTTTTAGTATCGGTGACATCCGTTGATGTTTTGGATACCGTTGAAAATCTGTCAACCGATGTGAATTCGTCAACCGTATTTTTAGTGTCCTCAAATTTCCGAGTATCTGATGTTTTTTCTGTTACGTATTCAATTGGTTCTCGTTTTTTGGGTGTAGATTTTATATTCTTATCGATAATTGTACGAATACCATTTTCTATAACATATGTGACTGTTTCATCGACATTTGTTTTCTCTCCAGGTTTCTGTTGGATAGGCTTTGGTGCGTCCTGTCCAAATGTTTTCCCTGCAGGCTTTTTGGAGAAATCGTCCGTTTGTCTTACGGTTTTTTCATCAACATAAGTTTCTTTTGCTATGAACGCAGTATTAATATTTGTTTCAAATGATTTCGATGTCTTCGACTCTTTTATATCTGTAAAATCAGTAACTTTACTGGAAGTTCGGTAGAAGTCATCCTTCTCCCTTTGAGATATGGTGGACGGCTGTGTTTTCTTCGGCCGTTTATCTGGAGTCTCAATAAGTGTTCTGATTCCATTTTCGACGACATACTTTTCGGTTTCATGTAAAACGTCATCTTTCGTGGTTTTACAATCCTTCAGTTCACTTGTATAATCAATCTTATCGGACACTTTCCCTTTCTTGTCAATAGGCTTACTCTTCTCCGAGGATTTGGGCTCGAGTAAGGTTCTAACTCCATGTTCGATCACATATTGGGCAGTATCAGAAGTCACCTTCTTATCAACATTCTGCTTAACTTGTCCGTAAATATCGGTAGTAGTATTATGCGTTTGCTCTTCAGTTAAATATTGCGTTGATGTTTTGTCTTCAAATGTGTGTTTTGATGATGTTTTAGCTTTTTGTGTATCAATCAAGGTTCTTATTCCGTTTTCTATTACATATTTAACAGTTTCTTCTGTGTCGGTTTTCTTGTCTTTGTAATTTTTTTCAACTTG
This sequence comes from Hesperophylax magnus, assembly GCA_026573805.1. Taxonomy (NCBI): domain Eukaryota; kingdom Metazoa; phylum Arthropoda; class Insecta; order Trichoptera; family Limnephilidae; genus Hesperophylax; species Hesperophylax magnus. The sequence continues at coordinate 3,715,511 of JAIUSX010000061.1, read as the reverse complement.
GGTCGGCTTTACCTTTTCAGTTTTATCTGTCTTTGGTGCTGGCTTACCTTTCGGAGTTTTGTCAATATACGTTCTAATACCATTTTCGATGACATAATTTTTGGAATCATCTGTAAAAACATTATCCGTCGTGGTTTTTTTGATATCACTGCTATCTTCATACAAAGTTTTACTCGATGTGCTCTGTGTAGAGACAGGTTTCATTACTGTATCGTCTTTATGTAATGATGTTTTTGTTGTCGAATCAAGGAAAATTTTGACTCCGTCCTTAATAATATATCTTGTTATTTCTTCTGTGGAAATTGAGTTACCAAACTCTTCTTTATACCTCTGTGAATCTCTGGTAGTTTGCCTGATTTCTTTTCTATCTTCACTTTTTCTTGTTGATTGTGAATCTTCGCTTTCTAGGTAAGTTTTAATTCCATTTTCTATAACGTAATTCTTTTTTTGAGCAGGTTTATCGGTTTTCTTTTCAATATCTCTATGGCCCTGAGGAGTGCTAGATGATACTTTGTCATCTTCTATCGTAGTTACATTACTTTGCTTGGACGAATCTACCATTATTTTGACACCGTCTTTAATTATATAACTGTAAGTTTCTTGAGTTGAGAATTTTTGTCCAGATACGTCCTTGTTATCTCGTATATATTGTGAACTTGTTTCATCGAACTTTTGTGTTTGGGTATCAATCAATGTTTTTACACCATCTTTGATTACGTACGTTCTTAACTCGCCTGATACTACCTTATCAAAATGCTGATTCTTACTGTCAATCAATGTTTTGATGCCATCTTTGATAACGTAGGTTCTTGTATCTCCGGAAACATCGTCACTAAAGTTCTGGGTTGTAGTATCAACTAATGTTTTCACGCCATCTTTGATAATATACGTTCGTAACTGACCTGATACTATTTTATCAAAATTCTGATTCTTGCTGTCAACTAATGTTCTGATTCCATCTTTAATAACATAGGTTTTTGTGTCTCCTGAAATCTCTTCACCAAAATTTTGCGTTTTTGTATCAACCAACGTTTTCACACCATCTTTGATCACGTACGTTCTTAATTCACCTGGTACTAAATTATCGTAATTGTGGTGTGTGCTATCAATTAATGTTCTGATACCATCTTTGATTATATAAGTTCTTGTCTCTCCTGAGACTGCTTCGCCAAAGTCTTGAGTTTTAGTATCAACTAGTGTTTTGACACCATTTTTGATAACGTATGTTTTTAATTCTCCGGAAATGATTTCATCAAAATACGTTTCTGTTTGTTTAACATTAGAAGAATATTGCTGGGATTTTGAATCCGTTTTCCGGGATGTTGTTTTAACATCTTTTGATTTTTCGGTTATTTTCTTCGATTTTGGTTCAAGGAATGTTTTGATCCCATTCTCGATAACATACTTAAGGCCTGTGTCCTTTCTTACACTCTCGTCTTTTATTTCTTTCGAGTCAACTTGGTAAACCTTCGTATCTTTTTTCGTGGAAGTAACTTCATCCTTTTTTGTTACAGCTTTTAACTGTGTGTTTTTGCGATCAATTCGTGTCCTTATACCATTTTCTATAACGTACTCTGTAGTATAAGAATCCGCAGAATCATGCGTGTCTTTTCGATTTTTAGTATCAGTTGAGAGATTATGTTTTTCTCTGTCGATAAAACTTTTAGAATCAGAGCTTGTATCTTTAGAAGAAGTATCAGTGACACTAGTGTAGTGAGTTGTGTCCGAAATATTACTGTTGTCATAGTGTCTCATGGCATGGTCGTTGGAATGATCTCGAGACGAGTATTTGTCAGATTTATTTGACTCATCAGTTATCATTGTTTCTCCTCTAGAATCGTAAGAAACTTTATTAGTTCTAGAAATCATTTCTTGATCATTTTTTGATTGCTTCAATGTTTCTGACGAGTGGCCTTGAATAACAGGTTTTTCTCCTTGTTTTCCTGTATCGTAAGATAACTTATCATCAAATTCTTTCTTAGAATAACTTGTCTGAGGAGCTATTCCAGTTCCGGAGATATTTGAGGAATGTTCAGCGCTACCGGTCGTTTGAGAAGTTCCATATTCACGTTTGTTATCATCAATAATACGAGTCTTTCCATCGATAGTTTCTTCGGCGTAACTCTCGACATAAGTCCGGCTGCCGGAGGTCATTTCGGATTTACTTGTAGACTCTGAAGTTTGACTGACATTCTTACTTTCCACGGTTTGCACGTTTCCGTCTCTCGTCGTGGTCAATAAATCCATAGTTTCTGAAGTAGGGGTTGTTTCACGCCCTCTTGATCTTCTGTCGTGCGGTGCTGGTTCTTTGTACACAATTTTTAGATTTGGATTGCTATCCACGTCATAATTTATTTCCTTGGTTGAAGTCACAACTTTTCCACCAACGGTCTTTAAAACTTCTTTGGAATCTGTAGAAGAAAAATCGCTAATTGGTTTCCCTCCTGGTTTACCTGAATCATAAACCGCCTGGCCCGCATACATTTTCCTTGTAATTTCTTTTTGGGGAACGATTCCTGTCCCGGAAACACTATTGGAAGTTTCGTGCGATGCTACTGCGTCGCTGTTTCCCCATTCTCGGCTCTGACTGTCAACTATACGCTCTTTTCCATCAACGATTTCCACAACGTAACTCGAAGAAGTTGATTTCTGCACGGTACTTGAACTCTGTTGAGCCGTATGGCTGGAGGTGGAAAAGGTCTTGACGTTATCATCAACCTTACCCACTACAGAAGATTTGTTATTGGTGTTATCGGGGTCGCTGCCGTAAAATGAACTAGAACTAGTTTGATTTTGTTTTTGTCCCCTTTTGCGGGCGGAATCAGTATCTTGCGTTTCCAAAACAAATTTTCCATTCCAACCGGATTTTCCCGATTTAGTATCGGTACTTCGGACGACATTGCTGGCATCAATCGATGAGTCTAATACCGTTCTGGAAGTGGAAGACACGGCTTCATTGGATTGTCTCGACTGAGCCATATGAAGTCTTTCACCGTCAAGGAAAGATTCTGAAGTCGACACATTCTTGGAAGTATCAGACAAAGAATAATCAGACGGTGCCACGAAAGCGGTATTGAGAGCTCTATCGGATGAAATGTTGTGAGAATCAGAAGAACGATCGAAGGAGGTGGAGCTTGTTTCAAATTTACTTTGTTGCGACGATTCCTGCTTCGAAGAGGAAGAGGTTTGATGTACGTTTGAGCTTTGGGAGACGAACTCTCCGGTATGCATTCTGGACATATCGGAAACCACTTCCTCCACCGAGGGGTTGGTGGGCGCGCCGGTGATGGACAGATCGACGATGGAAGGAGCCTCCGTGATGGTGTAGTGTGGATGAGGATTGTAGAAGTCGGACATCGCTGAAGAGCTGCCGATGGACTGATTATCCGTGATGTCTGTAATCATGAGGGGATCATCTTCCTCCACTTTAACGTCGATGTAGCGCACGGTCTTGCCCGAGGCGCTGGTGAACACCTTCTGCTTGGTGGAAGTGGAGGACACTGAGGTGGAGCTGGAACTCTTCACCACAGTGCTGCTGGTGGAGGAACTGGCCACATTGCTGCTCTTCTCCTTGGTGGAACTGGTGCTCTGCTTACTGCTGCCAGCCACCGCGGTGGATGTGCCGGCCTTCGTCGATTTGGAAGACTCTTTTTTATCCTTAATGGTCATCTTGAAAGACGCTTTATAAATACGTATAAAAAACACTAACACTAAATATTATTTGTTAAAAATAAGGCACTTGTTATAAAAAAATATTTTCACTTGACACTATTTGTTTTAGTAAAAAAAGCTATTTTTGAAATATCTGTTCACTTAAAACTATTGCACACGATTCGAGTTTTAGATATTTTAAATGCAAAAATATAAAATCGATCACGCTTGTCTGAATGTTTATTATATTATTTTTTTTATCGCGACGCACACTTGTCACGGAAAGTCAATCGTTTTTCGCAAGTCGTTTAGAGGAGTACAGAAGCCGGGGTAACATGGCGCGCGCAGCGGCCGGCGGCCACTTATAGAATGAACCACGAGCAGCCAGTACCTCCCATCACATCTCCTCGGAACAGGCTGACGGGGACGTCCTTCCCGCCAGCGTGACACCTCATCACAAATACTTACCCACGTCACGTTGTCCAAACCCACTACTTGAACATCATCACCTATTTTTACTCATCGCTCTGTTATAACTTACTACGTTCCGTGGATCCCGTGAATTCAAAACATGCGCATTAAAATTGGCACACATTAAAAACTTTTTTAAAGTCTACGCAGTAACAAATTATTTTGCTTTGCTTTTTGAATGTGTAGCTGTTTATCTTTCCATTGCTTTAACATGATTAAATTGTTTTATTTTGTAGGTTTAACTGGGAAAATGCACCTGTTGAATGTATGCCAATATTTTGTGTAGCGATAGTAACCGCGCAGTGATCTCTTACCCAATCAGGTCACGGCAAGTTAACGTGGAAGGTGGCACAGTGCTGGAAAAGGAAATATGCAAATTTGGAAGGCGTTTTTTTTTCTATAACCGTAAAGTTATATACGTGTCAGTGTGAGTGAAAATTTAATAGCTGTATAAATAAATGGTGTTTTAAATTTTTTTTAAATTAAAAAAAAACTGTATTTTGCAAGAAGATTGCATGTTATAATGAAGTCCTGAATATTATTGGAATTCTTTCATATTTATTATGATGTGTACCAAGTCAAACTACGTGACAACATACATTTCACTACAGTAGCTATTCTTTAAATATTTTAATACTGCATTCTAAACCAATTAAAAAGTTTTGTGAAACAACTGACCAATAATAATATAATAACAGAACTTGAATAGAACCTTCACAGAACTTGAAAATCTACTTTGAAATTACATGAGTTGTTCAAATTTTTTTTAAACAACCCATCTTTAGTGATCATGGTTTATTCGAAACCAGGGAGTTTTTCGCTTTGTTACAAAAGTATTTAATCATTTTCTTTTATTAATCATACAATACTAATGTAAAGATTTGTCAATGTTTCGGAATTTTCCTTATTTTCAGTTTGAATCATATCATACTAAAATAGTCAACTGAACTTTTGTTAAAATAAATGTTAAAAGCCTGGTTTTCTTTTCGTTTCTTCTTTAATATTTTATTTTACGATTGTCAATTTTTCAGATAAATTCACGTAAAAACTACCAAAAAGAGAGCCCCAAAGTTAACTGACTAACAAACCAAATCTTAGGCAGAGAGGACCGAGACTGACGGACCACCAAACAACCGGTGTTGGCACACACTCTTTGCCTTATTCACATTTATACATATTCTTCTATTATTCTGACTCTTTACATGACCCGACTCAAGTATCTGATTCACTTGATCGTGCCATATCTTCCACAGGCATCCCCGACTTCTTCTACCATTCACATTTGCGACATATATTCTCCTTATACTCCATGCTTTATTCATTTGCTCTACGTGCCCAAACCGTCTATGCGTCCCTTTCTTAATCTTACTCATTACACTTACATTGCATTCTTTGCGGATTTCCACACTTCTCACATGATCATACATGGTTCTGGTTCCAGCTACAAAGTTTCTTTGTAGAAAGACGTAAATATTTTATTTTATTTTGAATTTACCGTAACCGTGTTTAATTTGTTTTAGGCTTACCATAATGACCGAAAAGAAAATGAATTTTAACAAATTTTTAACCCGGGAATGTTTATTGTATATTTTCTGTTTTTTTTTTCAAATCGACCCAACTCCGCGATACTTTCGGCTAGAACCAAATAAACTACGGAATAATGTTTCCCGCTTCCTTCACTGGCCTGATTATTATTCACAAATGGTAGAACATACTAGCTTTGTGAATAATGCCTATATATAATACCTTTATACGAACTATGAACACATCCAAATGTGTGTGAGTTAGTTTTGCGAAGAAATGTTGTGTTTGCTGCTTACGTAACCAAAGGTCGTTTTAATATAGCTCGCCTACTCAGTGTTTATACTTTTGATAATTTTAAATTGAGACCATAGCATTAGAGAACTGATAAGAATAGGCCAGAAAATTTAATAAATATGTAGGTATACGCAAACATGTATTTGCATCACTTTCCAGAGTCAAGATACTCTCAGTATTGCCCTTGCAATAGTGGGGGACCACTATTCACAATCGAAAAGTTGCTTTAAATTTGTTACAGAATCTTAACATTAATATTAATTTGATATAATATACGATAAAATTATAACGCTAACACTGCATTCGTATGAAAGACACGGAGTGATTATTGAATTACTACTGTTTTATTAATGAATTTCAAATAAGTGCATTTATTGAATGAATCTACTGCTATGCTTAAAACAATATTGTGAAATCTACACGTTCAATCCATAAATGTCTCGAACTATGTTCATTGTCCAGATTTCAATATCCATAAACATTCCAGGTTTCCTCGTCCCTTTCTCCTTTCCTATTTTCTCGTTCCACAACATTCCGCCAAAAAAATTACATAGTTCCACTGGCCTTGGGAAGTAAGAAATCTTTTTTTAAACATAAATGATAAAAATAGATGGTATGAAGCCTTGCGAATTACTGTTCTGAAACTCAAATATCCTGTTTTTGCACAATGCACAAGCACAATCACAGATTTTTTTCATTATAGTTATAAATATAGACCTGTATATCTCATATTTTAAATTTCTTCTTTCCCAGGTGCCTTTTCCTATGAGACGTTGGCTATTATCACTGTCATTTTCGCCACGAAGACTTCACTGAAGTTCACTCGCACTAGCCACGCAGGTAAGTTTCTAAACCAAGAAATATGGTGTTTTCCTCTGCCACGTCTTCTATCAACTCTCCCCTGGATTTCAGTTGAAATAATCTTGTATTTGTCATCTTGTATAAGGCACCCAAATTTTTTTAGTTTTCTTATTTTTGCATCAAGTGTAACAAATAAACATTCGATGTAGAACCTCTACATCAGAAACTCCATCTTTCTAGGATATTTTGACGATGCGAATTGTTAATATATTTTTCTTTCTATATTCATTCATGAAAAAATAACTGTCATAAGTCAAACAAAAACTCAGCAAATTTCAAAATAAAGTCGTCTGTTTCTGAACGAAACGTCGATAAAATCTCTCTAGATTGTAAATGGTCAATGATTTATCCAATTTTCAACTCATTCTCCTTTTCTATTTTTCTCTGCAGCCATACATAAGGAAGATACATGAAAAGATCTAAAAAGCAATAATATCTTATGTCCCAGGCCATCCAACTATCATAAAATTCCGAAATAAATTACAACGATTGAAAATTGAATTAAGAAAATATGTCTGCCACAATCATTATCGTTAAGTTTGTAGGAGATGTTGGACTGCTCAAGTTACTACTTAAAGTTTATAATATATAATGAAATAAAAATAAATTTGTTGGCCAAAAATAATGTAATGTGTTATATATATTAACTTTATCTTTGGAAATTGGCATACATAATGATGCGAGCTAAATTAAGTTTAATAAATAATTAAAAATCAGTGTATGTTATTATTTATTACACCCATTTAATATTATTTTTATAACGAAAACATTTATTTCTGATATCAATAACCTAACTTAATAATCCACTTTGAAAGCATAAGGGATCTGTTAATTTGGCTCGTTGGGTATTATGTAGGCATGCCAATTGACCAATAAAAAAACTTATCTGTCTCATAATATACATTGGGGTGTAATAGATGGCTGGAACTGGCCGGTGTTGGAAATATATTTTGAGTGCATAAAACGACATTCCAGGTCTATGAGAGACTCAGATTAACCGGTTTTATAAGCTCTCGTCGCTAACTTACTTACCAAACAGATGATGTTATTATCATTCTTTATTATTATTAAAACCGTTAAATAGTAACGTCAGAATATTGTACCTGCAACTATTTGATTTTATTAACATGGACATTTTGAAGCACATACTTAATATTTTAACCACGGCGAATCATGAACGAACAAAACGTGATATTATTCGGTTAGTTAGAACATGATAATCTTTTATCTGCTTTCTTTAATTTTATATATAATATAAGTTATTGTACTTAGTTTTTAAACTCTTTTCGACTACCACAGCACATGATAGTGGAAATTTGTGTATATAATTATATTAACGTAATATCTGCTAATTGTTAAAATACTGTTTATTGAATAAATAAATAACTAACATTAATACTACATTATATTTAACAGTAGTTAAATATAATGTAGTGTGATGAGGAAAACTATAATTGGCCCCTCAGCAAAATGCGCATGTATAAACCGACCATATTGTTGATTTCCTTAAATCAAAATAAATAAATAACTTTACTTTTTGGAATAATTAAAATATAGATTGGTAAAAGAAATGTTTTAGAATTTCTAAATAACCACTTCTGAACACTTACGGTATAAAGATCATCAGTTTTCGATTTCATGGTATCAATGCTTAGTGAGTTATAAAAAAACTGTCGCTGGACGAAAACTGTTTTACGCTGTTGGAATTATGCATTTTGGGTGTGATGAGTAACGGGTGTGATTTTTTTTTTGCATTTTTTCATCATTTTTGTTTATTCCATGATTGATCGATTGATATAATTCTCGAACGTTTAAGATTATGATTTTTTTAAGTGGCTCTGATGGGTGACATTTGAACATTATTCGTAGCAATAGAATAACATGCTTTCAACTTTAATAATATCAATGGCAGGTTATCTGTCAAACTCGAAGCGCTGGTGTGGTTCGATATCATTTGCATGATATGACAGCTGTGTAATACGGTTTAAAAGATATTGTTTTGCATCTACAAAGCAATTTTTTTAATAGTTAATAAATATGGTGGTTGGAGCGTCAAGGAGTTGTTGAAAAAATGATTGAGAAATATAAAAGCATAAGTAATGAATTGGGAAAATAGAAGATATGGTTTGTTTATAACCGCAACCTATTTCAGATTATTTTCTTCTGAACACATACTTTTAAAAAAAGATTATGAGATATATATTTTATTGGTTTTACGAATTAGCCGCTTGCAACAGAAATAATAATTTTAGTTAAAATGTTGAAAAGTGAGGTTAACTCGACTTTTTTTACTCAAATTCGACTATACTTACCATTATAATAGATTTCGAAGGCATCACGTAGTGCCTGATAAAACAAAATATTTATTGCAAATATTATTGGTTTATATTTATGTATTTTTAAGCCAAAATCCACTTTTGTCTTAAGGCCCCGTAGTAAGTGTTCAAAGTTAGGTTTGAAGGGAGATATGTAAATATGAATGTTAGAGGGAGCGCGCTAATATTAAAAAGATGATAATTAAGCGTAATGGTGAAAATAATTAATAAAACACGACTCGTTTGAAATAGAGCAAAAATCTCTAGACATTTTAAGATCAACTGTGAATTTTTTCATGCCTATAACATAATAAATAACAGAACAAAACGTGTTTTAAATAATTTTCGGAGTTTACTTTGTGATTTTTTTCTATCGAGGGAATTTAATAAAATTAACGTTTCGGCATAACAGATGTAGGGGAGAGCATAAATAAGGCATCACATTCCAAAATAATTAACAGAAGTGACAGGAACAAAACGAAATCTCTCTGTTTCGATGTAATATTTGGAAAACCTTCATACGTCTTTAACTGCAACCATGGTTAACGTTTTTTGACTATCTTTTCATATCAAACTCGGTAATTTTCATAGTTTTATGCCCCCAATAACCCAAATATCCAAATTTATAGGTTATGTTTGATAGAAAATTTTTGTTTGAAAGAATTAAGAGTTCGATTAATTGGACCACTGTGAGTTCGGCATATCGGACCGGTCCAATTTATCCTACTCAATGCTGCTACAAGTGAAAATAAATTGTGACTGCAGTTAAATTTGTATTTATTTTAGATGGCGGATAGTAAACATTATTACAAATGGACACAAGAAGACCTAAGGCAAGCAATATTTGCGTTTCGTAATGAACATGTTGGTTTGAATGAATGTGCTCGTGTTTATAAAATTCCAAAGAGGCATCTAGAATAGAATAATACTGTTGCAAATGATTTTATAATTCACCAAGAACGACCAACAGTTTTTCTTTCAGATGCAGTTGAAAATGATTTACTGAACCATCTCCTAACACTGGAACAGTGTATGTTTGAAAAAGGCGCTTGGTGCTCAGAAAGCTGTCATATTAACATCAAGCCCTTATAAAAATGATTTGGGAATATCTATTCCGGAACGTCTAGGAAAGAGACCAAAAATGGAGCCTATAAACAAAACCAGTAAATGCGCAGGAATCGACAAAAAAGAAAAACACGAAAGCTGCAAGCAGTGTATCGCTAAAGGTTAAGGCTTTGGAAAGAAGACGACTAAACCCAATAAATACAACAGCAGCAGTGATTCAGATACAGAGTTTGAAATTGTGTTGAACGACTCTGATAGCCTACCATCTGAAAATAAGGAAAATGAATAATTTTGATAAGCAAGGATCAAAAGCAGATTGGGTGCAATGTGTGCATTGTCACAAATGGCATCACGAAACCTGTGTAAGCATCCCAGATATTTGTGATAATTGCTTCAAAAAATAAAGCGTTCCCTCTTATTACAATACATTAGGTAAAATTAGTAAAGTGGGTTGGGTCAGGTTAGGCTAGTTATTTAATTTATTTTATAGGTAAATAAAGTATACATTCTAACAATTCAATAAGCCTAGGTCCAATTTACAAAACCCACAGGTCCAATTTAACAAACCGGTCGGCTAATTTGGAACAAATGCCTAAATGAAGTAAAATATTTTTAATAAAATAACTGTAATTATTTAATATAAAATAATAAACGGCCTTTGTAGTCTGATAACGCACCTTTCATTTCAGTATATTTGAAGTCCTCTAATAACAATTAATAATATTTAATATCATCCCAATAAATTTACTACTTTCCGAAAAGTGGTCCAATTTAACAGACTCTCCCCTATAGATATTATCTTAAAAAGTAACATATATTTTTTTCGAAAGTTAAAAACTCAAAGAGTTAACGAGAAACTTGTTATAAATCGGTAGAAATTGGATATGCGGGGGCTTAACTGTTCAACAATTGGAAACGTATGTCCAGACATTCTCGAGGAGTATAAAGACACAATACAATATTACTGGCAAAGCTGGCATAATATCCTACACCAGCGCCAACAGCCGATTCGTGCATTTCAGATTATCTGCCACAATTGACAGATTTCTCCTCATAAACATGTTTCTTCATTTTGTTTTGTCATAAAGCTTTTTTTCTTTATTTCAAAGTAATGTACCCTTCCATTTTAAAATTAAGAACAGAAATAATTTTTGTTTGTCAGTAATTAACTCCACTTCGGCATTAAATCATCAAGAAAGCCTTATCTTTAAACGCTTTTCAGATTCGTAGCGGACCGCCATCGAAGCCGCCCCAGGCCTTAATTTTATGGGGGCCTTCTGAAAACATTGCACGAAAAATATTTGTGATATAGAAGAAAAATACGATTTTTTTATCTTACATGCTTTTCTCTTCTTACCATAACTGGTAGATGGATGCATTATTTAATAACGACTGTATTTTGGTAAAATCCTTTACTTTTCAGTGGTTTCATACGGAGAAAAATGAGTATTTCTGATTTACTAAAACCTATTAAAATTATTAGTAATCCGGTTAAAAAGTGGACTGCTAGCCGCTTCCTGATAATTTTTTAGTAAATTCGCAATAATATCGTAACACATGTTCGTGCACCTGTTTTAGTCATAATAATATATAATGACGAAATGCGAAAATGTTAGGATTTTTATAAACACGTTTTCCGACATCGCGAAAATTTGTTGGTATTTTACTAATAGTTTTACAGGAAACCATTCATTTCATTCGTGGGCCTGCAATCCCATTTTTAACCGGATAACGAATAATTTTAAGAAATTCTCAATAAAATAGCAATATTTTTTATCAGTATAGAATAGTTTTCAAAGCACATGGGATATAATTCTTCCTGATAAGGCATTTTTATAATTAAAAACAAGCGATTTTTTTTATAAAACCGTAGATGAAATTACAAATATTAAATAATTATAAATAGAATTGTATTATTTACATCAACATTTTGAAAAACATATAACTAATTAAATGTAAACTACAAGATTTTTAATTCGTTTTACAAATTTGTAAAAATTCGTTTTTGCCGTCCTCTGTAAAGTTTCAATTTGTGGCTAGAAGGGTTTTACCAAGCCACAGTTGAAAATGTATGTTTTGTTAAACTATTTACAGCCTTACTAGAAAACGAGGTGTAAATAGGTGTTAGGTCAGAACATTGGAAATTTTGATTTTTTACCATGGCGTTTGTTTGGTTAAAACGGTTTTAAACCAGGCTCAAGGCCGGCTCTACCATATCAACGTTAAACGGGTGTGTAAGAATCTAATTAATAAGTCGGTTAGTATTTAAAAACTCGAGAGGAACCGTATTATTTCATTTTAAACAAGGATTTTTTTTATACTTAGACTAGCATTGTTTTACTGTCGTCCCTATTATGAAAACGTTAAAATATTTCATTAAAATATGTAGATATATTTAGACTCCGATTGCAGGGCAGTTTTGATGATACTTTTGCCTCCGTGGTCGAGGTGTAAGGCTCTCGACTAGCAAACTGGAGGTCGTGGGTTCAAATCACGGCGTGCGCAAGTAAATTTTATTTGATTAATTTGTCTTATTTCACAAATTACTAGTTAAAAATAATATATAATATATTTGCGGATCGTTGCGGAGTGGCTAAGATACTGTTAGTATCGCCCTGACCACCATTCGGAATTGAAACGTTGCTTGAAATAGCTTTGGCCGTGTTTGGTGACCAGATCTGAAAAGCCAGGTACTTCCCCACCTTCCTCTTCCCCGTCTCCTTCCCTTCCCCACTACCTCCAGCCTCACAACATACACCCATTGGGGATACCGTAGTCTGACTGGCTCCAGACGGTTGGGACTCTTGTGCGGATCAATTTTTCACTTTTTTCCTAAAAATTTGTCAGAAAAAAAATCGGTCATCGATTCTGACTTTCACTACTTTTTTTCTACAATTACTTTTTTTATGCGAGTTATATTATGATCTTTTTTAAAACTATATTTCAAATACCTACGTATAATATTTATGGATATTACGAAATAAAATATCTCTATCAAATAACTCAATTTATCTGTGAAAATGCGGTGAATGTGTTTAAATTTTCAACAAGGTGAACTCACCGGCATTCGTCCAGTTGAACGCATTGTGATGTTCGTGTGATTTGGCTGTTAATGAACAAATTTGATGAGTGAAATCAAAAGTTCTCTGCATGTCAGACGTGACTGCCATTATTATGGAAGGAGCATGCTAATTTCTCCATCAAACCTATTTTGTTACTCATGCAAGTTCATAATAATATACAGGGTGATAAGGAACGTACTTAACTTACTAAACAAAATAAAATAATATTTTTTAAAGTCACCGATGACCGAAATTACATTAAATTTTTTACTCATAATTATGTCAGTAATCACTGAAAGTAATCACTGGCAGTAATCCCTTAACACCCTGTATAATGACTGCTAATAAATAATGATAATAATAATTGGATTATTTGTAAAGCGCCGTTTTCGTGAGAAAATCACCTCAAGGGCGCTTAACAACTTAATTTATGCTTTTAATCTTTTTTTTTTTTTTTAATTTTTTTTTTTAAAGAAAGTCAAACATTCCCAGGTTACGAATAACCTGACAATATTTGGAATTCTCCTACTACCACCACAGTAAGCTGAAAATGTTGCTTGTGTTGTGATGGAGGACTTAGCCAGCTGAGGAATTGAACACACTACGCCTGGGTGGGACCCAAACGCGATGTCAACTCGGCCACCGACCGGTCAATATTCCTATCACTTAGACTTATAATTTATTACTAGTGGCTAATTTTGATGGCTAGTGACTTATAACTTGTGGCTTATCAAGATAAACTATTGTTGTACGGCAAATAAACACTATGTAGTGTAATGAAAACATTCTTCTTAGGACTATCTAAGTATTTGAATAATTTATCAAAGTTTCAAAGTTGATTTTCAAGTTCTGTTTTTTTCACTATGGGCCAGTTGCTTCACAGAACTGAAATAAAAACGGAACTTGAAAATTTGATTTTTTTTCAAATTTTGTGAAACAACTCTTCCCCAACCTTTTGCCGTCGAGCATCGAATAAAAACCTATCTCTTAAGAAATATATCAGGCTTTGCGGATTCTTCTCTTCAAGACATCAGCCCATCTCATCTGTGGTCTATTTCTTTGATTGATTTTCACCTTTCACCTTTTAGCAATTCCGCATGTTTTTTATGGAGATTTTAACTGCTACGTCGGTCATCTTTATCTTAAAATAATTCACGTCATACTTTTTACATTGGTTCATCCAATAGGTTTGGTACCATCTCTCCTAAAGTCCCTAATTTTTAACTTTCCTACCGACTTTACTAGCAAGAAGTAAAGTAAAATATTTTTCATCTGCAACGTGTAGATTCTCTCAAGCAAATCTTTGAAGTAATGTATTCTGTTTCATCTGTTGTGGATTTCATCACGCTGTAGTTTGGTTATGTAATCTTTCACAAAACGTTCGCATTCATTTTATAAAACTTAGACCAACGTAAAACTAAAAACATGAGAAACAAGTGAAAATATACATCAAAGACTATTTATTTATTTAATAATAACAACGGTATAAATGTACCATAAACAATAAATCAAATACAATGACATCAGAAAGTATAAAATAATCAGAAACTCTATAATGATATTAAAGTAAGAGATGCAGGTACACGAAAAACTTCTAAGTAGACTTTCTAGGTTTAATTAATATTTATTGAAAATATATGATATTATAGCCTTCTTGCAGTTAAATAGATCCGCCACATCTGCTTATATATTACTAACTTCATGTAATTTAGGTATAAGTGAGTATTTTCAATGCTCATCCCTGGTATTGATACATTTAAACATTATTTTGGAACGAGTAGCTCGCGCAAGTACATGAAATTTATTGAGGTTAAATAAATTAGGGCTGCCTATACTACCAATTACGATTTTGATCATATATATTAAGTCGGGGAATTTTAATTATTTTAATTCTTTCATTAAATATTTATTTATTTATTCACGTCTTGAAGGCTTTTACACGCAAACATTATTGTAGGTAAGTTGTTCAGGAGTACGATAATGTAGGTACATTATATTTATATTAGGTCAATGGTACGAAGGTCAAAAATCCTGACGTCTAAGCGAGTTTAATAACCTACATTATGTCTTTGACTGATAAATACAAGGTACGAGGGTCAAAAATCCTGACGACTAAGCGAGTCTAGTAACCTACATTATGTCGTTGACTGATAAAAACATTGATTTATAATTGGTTTCGAAACCACTACCTCTAGGACCAGAGCCTAGGATTATGCCACTCAACCACAGATATAGTAAAATAGTGATTTTAAATATTTTTCTGCGAATTTCTCTAAAATAATTATACATCAATATATGAATACTATCATAATTTGTATAAAAAATGTTTTAAAAAATTTCAATTTTTTTAGTTGGATAATTAGAGTATATGATAGAGGTTTCATATTTATGACAAACAGAAAACAAAAGAGGATATAAAAAGCAAAGAGTTCACAAAAATACGAATTTTCTACGTATGATGATACACTTGAAACATTTCGGGCGATTTAATTAACTAATGATGAATCAAAAGTAAACGCCATGTAATTAAGGAGACACGAGGCTCACATTTTATTTAATTCCGACGAATTCGTAAGTATAATACTTTTTTCCGATTCATACCCGCGGATGTAAGTTATCTGCTAGGGCAAATTCGACCGTAGGCCCGTCTAATATACTGGAACCGCGAATCGCATATTTTTGTAGACGACTTCTTTACTTAGGTTGGTCTTGAAGATTCCAACATTAATTTAGGTAATTGCAGCATAATAAGTACAGGTGGATTAGGGTAATTACTCTTCACATTTTTTTTTAAATATACTAAACCAAAACTACTGTACATTAATCAAAATTACTAACAGAAACAAAATATTTTCTATGGATTTAAAACAACGTAAGTACTTTATTGGTGATTATTTATGATTATTATTTTGTTTGTTTGACGATGCCAATGTTCTGAATATTAAAAAGAAACGGTGGTAAAATTAACATTTTTTTCAAACCAATGCATTTTTTCTACCAAAAGAGAACAAATTGAAATTGTACTTGCATTTTAAATGATACCACATAACAATAATATTTGACTTTTTTACGTTTGTCCGTTAGTGTGCTTTTGTTTGTTTGGTAACTAAAGCTTATTCCAAAACAGCGAAAAAGTACTCAGATGCATATTTACATTACTATAACCGGAACCGGAAAAAAATACTAGGTGTACTAAATACTGTTTCTTAACTCTTGACAGGCCAAGATGCCAAACAAAACGTTTGTAACCAAGTGGGTCTTCCGACGACTCCATGCATTTTTTTTGTCTTATGGTCTTTTAAACTATAGAAATCCCAATTATTTAGTCAATTATTAATGGGAACTTACGTATTTGCGCAGGAATACGTAAAATACTAAAAAGATAAGTCAAGTATTTAAGCTAATATAAGGAGGATAGTAATTTTAAGTACTAACTATTCCCCCACTTGGCTGCGGGATAGTTAAATTGATTCGAATCGACATTAGTTAAGAAATAGTTAAGACCTCGTGCTATTTACAAACTGATAAGAAAATAGATTTTCTCAATATAAAATCTTACTAATCATTTTTTATTTTATGTTTTATACCACTATCTACTTTAATCTATTGATTAATTTCTCTGTCAATTGCTGAAACTTTAAACTCTTCAAAATCTTATGTTTTAAATTTAAATGCATGTTTACAAGCTTTTACTAGATACCTAATACGGGCATGAAACATTACAGACATTTATGTGAATAATATGCGTCTATATACATATTGTAATAAATTATAGAATTGCTTAAGGAATCTGCGAGCCGTCAAACAATAAATATTGTTTTATTGTGCTTAAAAAGCTTCAAATACCCTCCGGCTTTATGTATATATATAGTTATTATAGTCATAGAATATAACAATATGGAAGTGCCTTTGACCCAAATTTGAATGGACAAAAATGTTCTATTTAGCCCAACCTCTCTTACTTACACTCTCCTTCCCATTTGAATTTCGAAAACACTGTTTTGTATGGAAATATAGGTCTCGATAGTGCTTATATTTGGATAACAAAACACGCCCTCAAGGCACTTCTTATGTTATTCTTTATTCTGTGGTTTGAATTAATTTAAATATGAGAATTTCATCTTTACTTACACTCTAAAAAAATGTTATTTTAATATAAACTGGATGACGGACCAATAAATACTTGATTTTTGTTAGTCAAAAATATAAGTTAAATAAATTGGCATATTGAAATAATAACTCTCTTCGTTCGAATTAAATGAAATTATGGACTTAAAAAAATAAAGTTTAACCAGGTAAAATATATGTGGTAAAAAGGAAAAAACGCAGAAAATCAAATCAAACAAAAAATAATCAAAGTATTAAAATATAGTTTTTAATATCACTTTTATGGACCAACTCCAGACTGATGCTTGCTCAAGTTTTCCATTTTCTCCATCTCTATATGTCTAATTCCAACGAAAACCGCAAAACAATATCAATATTAAAACTGACCAAAATTTTAAATTAAGTATCTTCTTTCCAAAACAAATCTGTGGATTTGGATCCAATTCTATGTGGTTTCCCATTTTCTCCTACTATGGTTTCTATTGAAATTTAATTGATTTGAACAATTTTTGTTCGTCAATAATAGATAAATATGATTCTCTTCCACAGTTATCAGAATACACATTATTTCATCAGCGTAATTTAATTTCCGTCATCTTCTAAACGCCCATCATTAGTTCCTATAAAGCAACAAGTGAGTGAGTGTATCGGAAGCTGCGTAAAGCTGTCACAAATGTTTCCCGCTCACGCTTTTAGCGCACCTAAACCAAAATAGAGAATACGTATTAATTGCTGACGTGGAATCAACCAGTACTATTCTATTCTAGAATGGTTTCCGCAATTTCTAGGCTGGTTTGTCATCCGTTATGGAGATTCGTCATTTATTGGAAAATTCGTCATTATTCCTAGTTAACCTATTAATAAATAGGTAATGTTAATTTGATCATGGAAAAAAAATTATTAATTTTTAATATAACCTTCTTAAAAAATCTATTTATGTGTTGTCTTAAACAGAATAGGACCACTGATTTTTCTTGTGATAGAAGCGAATACTGATAAAAACGAATAAAGTAGGCAAGTGCCCATTAGTTATCGAAACAACATTATGCAACGCTTTTTATACTTACTTTGTAACCGGTTTTACTAAACTGCTTTTCAAAATAATTAATTTACATATTTCAACCATTTTCGAAAACTTTTTGTCGTTGAAAAATTTACTGAAAAATGTGGATCTAGTAATTTTATTTTTGTCCATTAAACAGACATGATTCCCAAAACTTACATCCATGTACTTATATTTAAAGACCAACATTTATTATTTATATTCAATTAAACAACAATAACACTGGTCGACATTTATTTTTTTAAGTGCTGTCCCTTAAGCATAGCTAATTTTTTTATATGTATTTAGTATCCATAAACACGAAATGAAACAAAAAAAAAATTTAATAGGTCAGGTTTTTTTATTATTTAACAAAGTTTTTTTACATAATTCTTCCATAGTATGACGGGTACTTACTTAACAAAATTTCAAAACTAATTCAATTTAATTTTTTTTGCTCCTGATTTGCGCTTGTGAGTATTTTGAGAGTCTCTCTGCAGGGTCCAGCAATAGTCTGCTAGCATAGATGGACTCCACTTTCCTCGGTATCACTTTTCCATATCCGCAATGTCCTGGTGAAATCGTTCGCTGTGCTCGTCACTGACATCTCCCATATTTTAGGGAAAAAAATTCAAATGAGAGTGAAGGAAGTGTATTTTTAGTGACATGTTACATCCCATATTTTTATAGACTATGAGCATTTCAGACACAATGCTGATATAGTCTTCACTTTTATGACTTCCAAGAAAGTTCTCGACAACATTCTTGAAGGCTGACCAAGCGGCTAGCTCGACTGGTCTCAACACTGTTATAAAATTCGGATCAGTCAAGACCTCCTTTATTTGTGGTCCCACAAATATTCCTTCTTTAATTTTTGCGTCGCTGACCTTAGGAAACTTTTGCTTTAAGTAAATCATGCCATTTCCATCCTTAGAGAAGCCTTTTGAAAAAAAATCATCAAACCCAATTTAACGTGTAAGGGTGTAAGTAATATATCTTTAGATTTTACTAAGGTAGCATGTTGAACATTCTTCGTGCCAGGTTTAAGGTGCTTTCTAGTAGACCAGTCCTTCTTGGCATAATGGTTTTTCCTGTCTCTGCTGTCCCACTTACACAGAAAACAACAATACTTTGTGTATCCCGCTTGTAGTCCTAGTAGGAGCCCTATTACTTTTAGATCACCACATATTTTCCATTCGTATTTTACAAAATTATTTTTTGTTAACAGCAGCTTCATGTTGTCATAGTTCTCTTTCATGTTTGCAGCATGACCAAATGAAATGGATGGTCAAAAATCAAAAAATCAATGATAACTCACGAATAAAAATGAATTAATACACATTTTAGTAAAACTTAAAACCCATAAAAACCTGTCGTGATAGAAAAAAACTAATCACATATCTGAAATCAGCGTGAAATTTCCTGTCAGATTTGGCTACTTTCGTTAAAGGGACAAAAAATGTGTTGACCAGTGTAATTGGCTAAGTAAGGTTATACAAATAAATGTGTGGAGATAATAATAATGTTAAAATAGACAGCTTCAACAGGTAAAAGATCGAATACATAAGTAAATATACTATTTGTTATGGCACCTGTGATGATGATACACTGATTTGGTACTTATAATAATTGTAGAAATACTTGAAAATCTAAATACCAAAATCCGATCGAATTTCAGAACGCAATAGTTTTTACCGTCAGAAATCAGATTTCTTTTCATCTAAGTAAGTAATAAAATAATTTATTTTGTTAAATGAAAAAAATTAACTTCTTTAAACCACTTTTAACAAACTTCCAGCTAAAAAAATTAGCGTCCGAAAATCTTTTCCATAATATATACATACAGTTGAGAAAACACACCTACAAAATGTAATTTATCTTACTGCACTAAAAATGGGCAATATGATTACGCGGTTTATTTGATAAAAGCTATTAGTCCCATTTCTTTATCACCTCTTCATTTCATTATGAATTACTTTGAATCCTTTATTTTCGCAGCATTATTTACTCCGTCAATTATTTAATTAAAATTACGAATCTGTATTAGGGCAAACACGACAAACGACACTGGTTGATTGTAGTTACCTATTTATTTTTTTAGAGCTCCTGTCCTATTTCCTTTCGTGCAAAGATTTCCTCCAGAATAATGTCTCTGCAAAATTCGAGCCATTTTCATCAAATTGTAAATGGAATTTCAACGTAAAATTAGATTCTTAAGCATTGTTAATGAACACATTTTGCTAAAAAAATACTATTTGTATCTTATATTTGCAAAACCTTATATTATTTTCAGACATATCCTTTCGCAAGATGTGGCCATGTTTCAGCTTGCGTTCAGTTTACTTCCAAGTAACTCAGGAGCATTCTTGAACCGCTCTGGTCATCAGCTGACCGGTGCCAAGAATATCTTACTGGTCATGCATTGTTCTTCATATTGCTAAACACTTAGCCACGTGTTCCCGGCACTCGTCACCCGGCGTCATAACTTATTATAATGACTGCTACTTTAAAGCATCCGACTGCAAGTATTTATACAACATGCCACTAAAATCTTTTAATAAATACTCAAACATTGTTCAAACGTAAATAGAAGTCACTATTCATCTTTTTTTTCAGTATTTCATCACCATGGTGATAAAAACAGACTTCAGCTTCCATAAAAATTCTTAAACTTGTAAATATTTACCTTGATTTGTGGCAATTCACCTACGAAATGAATTTTTATCAGCGAGATACCCAAAATTTGGTATCTTTAATTGTGCGGGTGAAAGGATAAAAAAGAAATAGATGTAGTTGTAAAAAGGCTTTAAAAAAATTATAACTTCACTCAACCCATCTTTATGGTCCTTGTCACGTTTCTCTAAATAGTATATATAAAATAGTATAAACTCGCTATCCATGTCTGTCTGTTTGTGCGCTTAGTTCTTCTAAACTACGCAACGGATTTTGATAGGATTTTCACTACCATTTAGAAAATTTCTTCTGGAAGGTTTACATATATGATACATGCTAATTATATGTATAGAAAGCAGAAGAAAGTAATGTTTTATAATCAAGTCCTCAAAAAAATTTTCTGCACTACATTGCTAACTCTGGCTAAACCTTATGAAATACATCAATAATGTACTACGGAATCGTACCCGGGTACACGTCAGTTAGTACCGAATAATATGAAAATGTAGTATGTCCTTTGCTTAAATAGTTTAAAAAAAAAGTCATTTTTTGTTGTTACGAGATTATGTACCTAATTGGCGTCTTTGATTTTTATACTCACTTCAATATTCCTTTCGCATACCTATGCCAATATCATACTTGTATGTATATACCTACCTAGGTATATACATACAAGTATGATCTGACAAAGTTGCGTTAACCTGGGACTTTAAATTTAATTTATACCTATTTACATTGGGACTTTGGGAAAAACTGTCGCAAACGGGTCGCTATTATTTCAGTGACACTTGTAAATGGCAGTAAAAAGAGGTCGGAAGATTTTTTACTCCAGGCATAAGTGTTCTTAATTCGGGATTTAAGTTCACTTATAATTAATCACTTTAAAAATGCAATGTTTGAAGTAAGCAAGTTTTTGGCATCTCTTCTTCAACAAACAATAAGCTATTTTAATAGAATGCAGAGATCTGCACACCCCATTAAATTTTAATGGAAGTTTACGTAAATATTATTGTATAAATGAATAAATAAATAAATAAATAAATAAATCCTTTCTCGAAGATGCTGCTCGGCGCCGGTCATCGATTACTCTCTTTAGAAATTTCCATCGTGTTGTATGATTCACAATATATATTTATCATCGACGATACAAGAAATATAGAAGATGTGTTTCAGAAGGGAAGAGAATATCAAAGCAATTAAAGTGGGTTTTTTTATGTTTGGACTTTTAAAGTTTTTTTCTACTCTTCTCCACCCGCCGAGTTCTCAATAATGACTTCCATTGTCTGGTCCTTCTTTTCTCCCGACACTACTTCGCCATGAAGATTGATTATTATAGAAGCCTCAGTGTGTTTTTTTTACTGATTCGGGTTAATAGGAGTAATTATTATTATTATTAATATTTTAAAATAATCTATTTAAAGTGTTAAATGAAAGTGAGTACAGGCCTGGGCATGCCACCGAAGCTAGTGCTGTCGCTAAGTAATCTTCAATGTTTAAGATTATTTATTTAATATGCTTGCGGTAAAACAATAAATCAGCAACAATCGCCGCCGTTTGTAGGCTACTGTTCTTCAATGGCACTAAATTGTCAATAAATGTCACGCGCTAAGTTCTGCACTGTAGTGAAATCAACGTTTGTTGTTCTGCTTGCCACATATGTAAATATATTTTAGTTATAACACTTTTCCGTGGAATTTTGCACTCTCTAAAAGCTGGGGATACAACAAAATGATTCATTTGTCTCTAAAGAACTATGTGTGCGATCAGCGTAAGCAATATAATCATCTTGACCATCCACGTTTATTAAAAGCATCCTTTTCATTTATTATACCACTCTGTTTATTTACCTCCAATTTTCCACCGTCTCGGAACAAAGCTCGGCGTGGGTGAAACTTTATATCGCATGAGTAAACAGTATTGAAATTTCCTCAGATAGATTATAGCCGCGGTTGCAACGAGCAAAAAGCCGATGTTCGCCATAGCATTCGTCACGGTGTATTTCGGATTTATTATTTATTTAGATTTTACTAGGAAGTAGCGCATTAATTCGTGTACGTATACTGGTATTATATGACTCAGTGAATATATTTGTGCACATTCTGTCAATTGTAATAATATGCACCTATTGCACTATTCGTGAACTATTTTAATAAGTCACCAAATTGCTTAAAATCGGTCAATTAAGAATGGAAGCGTTAAGGCGATGCACTACGTCGTGTAATATTTTGTATCGGGCCGCTATCAATAACACACCTTATGTAGATGGCGATAAGGCTTAAATTACCACTTAACACCATCCACCTGTTTTGATTTATGCAAGAAAAAAAACATGGCCAAAAAGTGCCTTTTATTTTATTTTGTGCATGTTCAGGCACAAACATTTAAATGTTTTTAGATTATTTTATAAATAACTTAATTTGCAACAATATACAATAAAACCATAACCAAAAATAGGTTCTTAAGTAGGTGATTTAAACTTTAAAGCAGATTTCACAGGCTTTATACATTATTTTTTTCTGGGCTTATAAAAAGACTTATCTAAAAAATACTCGATTATTTCAAAGGCCAAGATGTATTCTACTAGCAGTATTTAATTAAAGCATCTGAAACATTTCTAAGCGACCAAATTTTCAAACCAAAAACACGTGATTTTACTACGTAGTCCATCGCCTTAAGAGCAAACGCGGGTGACGTTTTAAAAATACAAACGTATTTCCTCTTTGAATTTTGACACGAGTACAATTTTTTTTTAATATAATATATACATCGACCACTAGCATGTTTCTACGTTTAGTTTAAGGCCCCGTAGTAGGCGTTCAAAGATGGTTTGAAAGTGAGTTATGTAAAGAGGAATGTTAGAGGGAGCGCGCTAAAATTTAAAAAAAAGTTTCTGTATTATCGTTTATCTGACCTACTTTATTAAAATGATCAAAATATTATTTTTTTAACACTTTTACATATCGAGCAATAGGCGCGGTAGCCGTAGTTCTTTGTAAACAACTGTTGCAAATATATCAAATAGCAAGCTAGTTAGAGACTATTTTCAAAAAGTCAATTCTTCTGCTATTGCTCAAGGAAACCTCGAAACCAAATCTACTAATTTACATTTAAAAAATATATTAAATGCATTTTTCCCATTAAACTTTCGATTCAAAAATTTTCATACAATCTGACCGTAAATTTTTGTAGTCTAATATTTTTGATATGTTATTACTGTTATTAGCAAGGCGTACAAAATACGCATTGTTTAAGCTAAACGAATTAGATATACATATATTTTTATAATTTAACGAGTTTTATAAAATATTTTTTTTAACTGGCTTTAACTGGCTGAAGAACCGGGCTTTATTCTGCTTATTTAACTGAAACATAATTTTAAATTTCTGTTTAGTTTGAGTATTTTTTTATCAGACATCTGCATATTTACCTAAAACATGATTGTAAATTTCTGTTCAGGGTGAATATTTTTTTATCAGATATCTGCATATTTACCTAAAAGCTAATTTTTAATTTCTGTTCAGTTTGAGTATTTTTTCGTAAGTAAATAAATTTATTAAACTTGAAATGGTACTACTAATTAATGCATTATCTTTTTTTAGGTTGAAGGAGCCAGACGCACCATTAGTAGACGAGGTCAACCATAAATAATAATATTTTCATTCGAACTGTTAACCATTTCTCGACATAAATACATGCATGGTCTTACTGGTTCCATCTAGGGATATCCCAGTTTTCTGGTTACTCTACTTACAGCACGTAAGTAATTAAAGATTCTTTATATTTCAATTGATAATATATTGGTCCGAAAAGAGCACGTACATAAACATACATGCATGCCAACGGAATGTGCAATTTATAGATATGTGTTGATGACTGGGACATCCATTTTAAGGGGAAAATGTTTTGAATATTGTCAGGAATTTGTAAAATTACTTATTAATGTTTTCCAATATCAAATATAATATTTTGTTTGCATGCATGTTTAGATCGTGACACGTGACCGATTAGTGTTCTAATATTAAGAAAAAAATCGATCGTCTGTTGGAATGCAATTTTTCTAGAATAGGAGAATCATCGAAAGTTTGTTTAGGAGGTGAAATTTACCCAATGTGAGCACTTTACAACACATAATAATTATATCAAACCGTTCCAAACATACGAATCCCCTCAATAATGCATATTGTTTATTGTTTCCTTACATTGTATCGTTTTACATTAATTTTTTTAACCTCACTAGGATAAGCCTTCAACACATGCTATTTAATAATTTTAAAAACTACTAAAAAATATTTTTTTTCAATAGAAATGTATGAATGCGTAAAGGAAAAAACTTTAAAAAATACAGTATTATAGCTAAGATTATCTGTGATAGTTTCACTAGATTAACTTTTTAGCTTCCTTATAAAATTATTTACACAAAAAGTATAAACCATTTTTGTTCTTGAAATCTAATGTTTCTAGACTCCGTTTGTCAAGCGATTTTAATG
The DNA here is from genome assembly GCA_026573805.1 of Hesperophylax magnus. Taxonomy (NCBI): domain Eukaryota; kingdom Metazoa; phylum Arthropoda; class Insecta; order Trichoptera; family Limnephilidae; genus Hesperophylax; species Hesperophylax magnus. The sequence continues at coordinate 3,689,959 of JAIUSX010000061.1, read as the reverse complement.
CCTATTACCTACAATATAAGGTATAAGAAGAATATACATATCTTTGGCTTGTAGCTTCCTCTCAAGCTATTTCCAGCCAACATACTAATTTCGGTTGTCGGTGAATGGCTGAATGCTTGATTTGAAATTGTATTCCTCCGTAATGCGTAAAAATATTCAAGTTCAATGAACTTTTAATTTTAAAAATCGAAAATGTTAAGTACAAATCAAATCGGACAAGATATAAAGAAAGTATCAAAAATATTATGTTAATTAATCATTCTTTTTAAGCTCGAGAAAGTTTAAGCATGGAGAATATACTACTTTGCACACAGAAAAATGATACATATTGCGTGATGTACAGTTGCTATTTTATCATATAAGTCTATTACATCTTTTTTACATTTATTAGATCTCTCTAAGTTGTCAACAAAAAATAATATTACATTGTAAAGAACATCGAAATATTCTTTTTTTTTTAAGGCAATGAAATTTATGAGCCCTACAATTATAATACGTATCCCAAGATTAGTCACGGGTCTGCGCTGGTAACAATATAAAAGTATACTTTTTCTTTCCACAGGAATCCAGTGACACGCTGAACCGCTTCTCGTGGACTTCAAAAAGAGACAAAAACATAACGATTCATATATTTATTTATAAAAGGGTGAGACGCGAGGCTAAAAGCCACCAAAAAGTCTACAGAATTCGAGGTGACGTCATCATAAGAGAGAAAAAGAACAGGCGAATAAAGTGAATATATTGGGCTTCATCTTGTGCTGTCTGAAGGTTAAAATAAATCAAATACAAACATCTCCGTCAGCCAGTGGGCGAATTCTATTTGGAGTTTAAATTTATAATCTTACTGCAATCTACAAACATAATATAGAGCCAGACAGGTAGGTATACTAGGTTAAATCTTAACGCACAAATTTGGAAGTGGTTTCTCTTGACCCACAGTGTATGCCAAGGGTTTCCAACTTTTATGAAGCGGAGAGCTACTTTTATCATAATTTTCGTGGAGATTCTTTTTCAAATTATTTATTATAGTTAAATAAATATTTCGCTTTCTAACTAATTACATAAATTGAAATAATCTTATTAGATTTATGTACTCGAGGGGTCAATGGTCCCATGTCCATTTTAAATATTTTACGGGAGTCACAAAATTTACATTTAAATGAATTTTTTTGACTCATTTTTGCAAAGTTATTTCCATGATGAAGCCGCTTAGGGGAGATTGCTGCTTAATATATAGATAGTTGAATTCCGAACGGAATGGCGTATTTAAGTCATTTTCGATATTTTTGGACTATTGACCTCAATGGTGCAGGTTTGAAATTGCCTGAGAATTACAAAAAAGGTTTCCTTACTTTGACCATCAAACCTCTTCATTAACAGCTAGTAATTAAACAAAACCAACTGTCCTTGTCCTACCACCGGGATATAATTTTCATCATTTAATTTTGGAAATGACTAGAGCAGAGCCTTGAAAAATCACCGGATATTATAACTGTAGGAATTATGAAGCTGAAAGTATTAAATATATAATAGCCTTATAATAGCTTATAATAGCTTTCAGCTTCATAATTATATATATATATATATATATATATACAGAGTGTCCGGGTAAAGTGCACAAACTTCGGGAAATGATTCTACAATATGGTAGAAATAAAAAAAAGATAAATAACTTTTTCTAAATTAGTAGCTAGACCATCATTTCAAATTATGGAGAGAGGGAAGGTGAATTAGTATAATAATTTTGTTTAAGCTGGCAAATTTAAAAAAAACATGGAAGATTGGAGTAGAATTCAGACTTAGAAGAGATGAAATATCGAATGGAGGGTAGGCAATTTTAGATAAGACTTGATAGAAGAGAGGATATTTGTTTAGAGAGGGACAACCAAAAAAATATGTGATCCAAAGTTCCCATTTCTAGACCACAGAATGTAGGTACAATCTGATGAGTGAATTTTAACAACGTCAATTTTTTTAAATGTGAGAAGGAACGAAACAATGCCAAATTCATTCCAATAAGTGAGGAAATTTCTTATTCGTAGAAATTTGGGAATTCTCGAAACCACGGTTTTGATGGGATTGTCTTTTGTATTGAGGCATAGCAGGCTCCCTTGGATTGACTAGCAATATGTCAATACTCTGACCAAACATTGCAGGATATATCTTTGAGAATGGAAAAAAACTTAACAGCCAAAATAAATAGTTTATATAATATGTCTAACATGATTGCCCGCAGGTTTTGCAAATGCAGCAATACCGTTAAAAAAATACTGTTCAACGCATTCTGTACTGGCCTGTATGAGTGTGAGACATGGTGTCACTACCGAACTTGCTCGATGGAACGACTCCGAATTCAATATAATGACGACTATAGAATCATATTTGGATACCGAAGATACAGCAGCGCGTCGATAATGTTCACGGAACTAGGACTGAATGGATTTGCCGGCCTGATGAGACACCGGGTCACTGGAGCCAGGATGCGGCTAGTGGCCTCCACCAACACGTTGGTGACCGCAGCCAACAGCACCAAGCGCCACTCCTGAGTAAGCGCTGGGCCCAAGCGCACTCAAGACCACACCCTGCATAGTTATCCTTATTTGATAAATTTTTTATTTTTTTTTTTTTTTATTGATTTTATTTTAGTAATTTGTACATTTAACATTACAAATGACTAATAAATTATTACATTTAAATATACTATTTTTTTTTTCTTTCTTTCTTGATGTGGCTCCTACACAACATCTTAAACTTTTCAATTGGGGCAGACTTAAGGTTTTCCGGCAGCGCGTTATAGTATTTCATCCCTTTATAAAATATACTATTCTGGGTATTCGCTTTGTCCTTCTTTGGTAGCCTGATTTCATTACACGTCCTAGTTTTATGTTTGTGTATGTCTTTGTTGTATACAATTTTATTCGAAAAATATTTGGGTAGCAGGTTGTTTACTATTTTGTGTAAAAATTTATTATATCTATTGTACAAAAAAATGTATATCTATATGGAACGTGTGGGATTGCACTAACCTCCCCACATTCTGGAATAAAATATTATTATTATTATATAATTTTTGGGTTCAACCAAATTTTGCTTCGCGATCGACAGGTTGGGAACCCTTGCATATTGGTATAGGTACAGTACCAGCTTTCTTGTTACTTGGTTCTCGGTATCGGGTGTGTAATAAAAAAAGGCTCGCTGCTGCATTTCCTTTTTGATCACGAGTCCATTGTAAGTGACTTATCTTGTATATTATTTATCTCGTAAAGACACGAGCGCTGATTCACGGAGAGATCTGATGATGAGATGATGGAGTCGATATCAACGGCTAAATGATTACTAACCAAATTACAGCATCTGTTTGAGTTAATGAGGTGAACAGTGTGAGCACTGCACCAATGGAATCGTGTTCCATTATTAACTTACAAACGAACTAATTAATTTATGCTTACAGCTACGAAATGAGACTTCTCTTATTTACCCATTTGATATCACGCCAATAAATAAATATTGGGATTTATAGCTTTCGTATTGTATTATTGTAACTCTACCAAATATTTTATTAAAAAAAATATTACTGATACCAAGTACAATTCTTCAATTATACAGATAAATGTATAATGCAATTTAATGGCACTTTATGCTACTTGATATTTTATTTATTTATAATTTAATATAGTGTAATAGAGTGTTATAAAGGGAAACATAAATAGCCTTTCCTCACCATATAGAGACAAGGTTCTTGTGTTTGGTGAGGGAATTCAAGCTCTATTGTATAGTCATATATATAGTATATGATTAATTCGTGAAAGTAAAATAGTAAAATATTGTCAATAAATAACAAAAATGCATAAGAAAATCTCAAGGTTTGCCAATAACAGAAAAATAAGATTTAAAAAAGATAGCATTAGATATGGACGGTTTAGTTTTAGGATTTTTTTTCAGTTTACAGTTTTGGGAATTCAATGTTATTCTGATATCTTGCTGATATATTAAATTTTAGGTTATGTAACTTTTTTTTAAATTCTTTATTTTGGCTTTCACCCATTAGGGATGATCTTGGCCATATACAATTAACATAACGTAACATATATAAACCAAACATAACATAACATAAACGTAGTGTCGAATATTTTAAATACATTTTGTCTATTGTAAGTACATTGAAGGTTGTAAAAAGAATTTCCGTAGAAACTGTAATGTTTTTTAAGAATTGGTATTTAATTATCAATGTTTGAAATATTTTAAGTGATAATAAAGTAGGTACTATTTTATTTCCAGAACATCTTGTACTTTGTTTCCAATTCGAAATTAGTTGTTCATTAAAATTTGTCATTTTAGACAAAGTGTTTTAAAACAACAAACAGTCATGTGTGACAGCTTTGTGGGACTGCATAAAACTTGTATCTTTAAATATTTATAATAAATTTAAAAAAAAAAAAAAAAAAAAACCCTCGATAGTAAACTACAATATATATATTTATTTGGCACTTCAACAAGTTCTGTTATTATTTCAGTTTGTGAAAGAATTGACCAATAATATAATAACAGAACATGAGTAGAACCTTCACAGAACTTAAAAATCAACTTTGAAAATTGATGAATTGTTCAAATTCTGTGAAACAACCCATCGTTAGAATCTCACCGTATTTTATAACGAGCTTCGAAAGAATAAAAAAAAAGTTTATTTAACCCCAATGTCGTTTTGGTCTCGTAGACTCATACATGTATTAGGTTACCGTTTTGTAGGAGTTTTTTTATAGCACCATAAATAAATTTACCACAGAATGATTTAACCGTGGGAAAAAAACATTATATTCACGATGTTTCTCCCATATGCTCAGGGGGGCAGTAACAAAAACTGAGCCAGCCGAAAATCAAAAAGGTTCGATCGAATGCAAATTTGGAAGGCGAAATGTGACCGCCCCCACCGCCCGTCATGCGAGCCCGACTAAATATGGACAGACGGGTACCCCGCACATATGGCAGCACACTTTGCTGAGTAAACCAATTTAGAATTCGAAGATTTCAGTGCTGTTTTGATGGATTTTTTGTTCTTTGTCTGGAATTGCAAGATGATTTTCGGTTTGTGGTATTGAAAACGAGTAGTGTGTTGAAAATTTTCAGTTATTTGGTAATAGAATTAAATTGTTAACTAAATATCGTTTTCAAATTCCTAGAAATTATGCTTGAAATCATGGCGTTACCCGAGATCCAAGAAACCAAGGAAAAGTTTTCTTTCTTATTGAATAATCGAAAAACAAAAAAAAAAAAAAAAACGAGATCCAAGAAACCAAGGAAAAGTTTTCTTTCTTATTGAATAATCGAAAAACAATTAAAACAAAAATTCATATCTTAATTTTGACAGTCAAGTATATATTTTTAAAACACCATAGCACATTATAAAAGTGCAAACTCAAAAAAGGATGTATTGTCGTATTCAGGATAGAAAAATTGCATACTTGATTCCGTTGATTACTCCTGGAATCATAATCTAACATACTTTTGAAATTTAATTTTTAGCACTTTTGGTAACGGTATATAGAAATAAGAACAAAAAACCTACGAGCTCTACAATGTTGCGAAGCATTGTTTGGTAATGACATTCGCACTGGTATACAGAAGTAAGAACAAAAATCCTACGAGCTCTACAATGTTGCGAAATATTGTTTGGTAATGAGTGACATTCGCACTGGTATACAGAAGTAAGAACAAAAATCCTACGGGCTCTACAATGTTGCGAAGTATTGTTTGGTAATAACATTCGCACTGGTATACAGAAGTAAGAACAAAAATCCTACGAGCTCTATAATGTTGCGAGATATTGTTTGGTAATGATATTCACACTGGTATACAGAAGTAAGAACAATAAAAATACGAGCTCTACAATGTTGCGAAATATTGTTTGGTAATGACATTCGCACTGGTATACAGAAGTAAGAACAAAAATCCTACGAGCTCTACAATGTTGTGAAGTATTGTTTGGTAATGATATTCGCACTGGTATACAGAAGTAAGAATAATAAAAATACGAGCTCTACAATGTTGTGTAGTATTGTTTGGTTTGATGGGCCTTACAATAAAGATTTAATTTTTAATTATTAATTAAGACTTTTAGTAGTCTCAACTAATTCCCATCTGCTGTCTGTAATAATTTATAATACATTAATTGAGATAAATGATCTATCTAAATTCGAAGTAGATACGGTTTAATTAAACGTTAATTGGATTTATTACCGGCTTAGGTGCGGTACTTGAAATAGAATGTTGTAGTCAACGAACCTCGTATTACGAGAGTCAAATTATTATTTTTTTGTAATAAAATATGCGGGGATATAATATTACGTGTGAACCTACATTATTTAAAAATATTTTTTTAGGTACCTATCTACTTCAGTAACTTGTAAACATATTTTTGTAGGTACCTACCTACCTCAGTAGCTTGTTAAAATATTTTTTGTAGGTACCTACCTACCTCAGTAGCTTGTTAAATTTTTTTTGTAGGTACCTACCTACCTCAGTAGCTTGTTAAAATATTTTTGTAGGTACCTACCTACCTCAGTAGCTTGATAAAATATTTTTTGTAGGTACCTACCTACCTACCTCAGTAGCTTGATAAAATATTTTTTGTAGGTACCTACCTACCTACCTCAGTAGCTTGTTAAAATATTTTTGTAGGTACCTACCTACCTCAGTAGCTTGATAAAATATTTTTTGTAGGTACCTACCTACCTACCTCAGTAGCTTGTTAAAATATTTTTGTAGGTACCTACCTACCTCAGTAGCTTGTTAAAATATTTTTTTGTAGGTACCTACCTACCTACCTCAGTAGCTTGTTAAAATATTTTTGTAGGTACCTACCTACCTCAGTAACTTTAAATTGTTTTTTCCTCAGTATTGTCTATGAAATTTATAAATTAATCACATTACGCTATACGCATCATGGCTTGGCCTATTTCAGGATATCGCTCGCCATAAACTACCAAAGGGGAATGTATGGCGAGCGATGGGATGAAATAGGCTAAGCCACGAAAATTTAGCGCGATTATAGCGTGGTCTGTCGCAGGCTTCATGGTTTCTAACTTGCATTGGTGAGTTATATTTTTAAATACATCTTCACACATTCTTTTTAATTTCACTGTTGTTTTCGTGAATAAATCTTGTAAGTGGAAATAAACCCACTTCCCGACATTCGACCAAGCTGAAACTCGGCAGATAGATACGTTGTCGATGACAATGCATTCTATAAAATTTTGGTGGCAATCGGGGATACGCACGCGAACCTATACGCATTCCTCTAAAATTTGATGACTTTACTGTGGTTAATTTACGAAATAAACGTCGGTCCTACCCAATTGGGATTTGGCTCAGTTGTTAGCGCGGTTGACTCCAGTTATTGGGGACGAAGATTCAATCCTCAATATAACCAAAAAAATATTAAATCCATTTTAAAAAAAATACTAAATTTAAAAAAAACATGACTTTTATTTTTATATTGAATGTAAAACACGCTTTGTTTTACACAGCTATATTGAAGCCCTGCAGAAATTTATTATTAATATATATTATTAATTCAATAAAGTGGTGTATTACAAAGCATGTTTTTAATTTTACAATACAATGTCAAACCCCCAAACTTTTTGCTTTCTTCGACAAAATTTTTATTATAGCCAAGTCTGAAATATGATAGCTTCCACGGCAATGTGGTAAGTTTTATGACTGTGGAACTAAAAGTTTAAATTTATAAGCAAAATATAGATGGTAAGCTTTCGGATTGTTCCAAACAGAAATGTCGTAAAATTGCTTGAAATGTTAGTAACCTTACGTGAATAACTAAATACTATAGAACGTTTAAAATCTATCTACTCCTTAAAATAACATATTTACTTTTGTCTCATTTATAACATGCAGAAATCCAAACGATTAAACGAATTTGGTAAAAAAAAGTTCTTTTAAACAAGTGGAATAACATTTGAAAGCCATCTCTAGGTAAAACTATTCAGCAAACGCATTTTTTTTTCAATAATCCACTCGGGCAACATGGTGCTGTATTTGTCACTAATCTTCGAGTCACATTGTGCTACCTATATATGTCACCAACTGACACATTCAAACGTCCTCATAAAAATCCTTATTTTCTACCACGGTCAAACAGACATGATTTAAACAATTTTCCGATGAGAGAACACCAAACTTTCTCTTCGCATTTAAAAGTTTACAAATTTTATGGACTGTCAAAAATTTGGAATTGAATTTCAATAATATCATACAGTATTTCAAAATAAATCTCTAAGGTGACGGATTTTGTAACTCAGATGATGCTATGTTGTCTAGCACGAGGGGTTAAAATTTTTTGAATCAACTATGGATTGCAGAAACTGCATAATGTATACATTTCTAAAACTGAACGTTGGTAAGTAATGAAATAACCAATGACAATTGCAGCAGTATTGCTATCCCAACAATTTGAATTTAATATTGTGGAATTTATGTTTATGAACACTTATTACGGGATATTTACAGAAATTCAAATGTAGCATTGTCATCAAATGGCATTAAGGATGGTTTGTTTCAAAGAATTTGAACAATTCATCAAATTTCAACGTTGATTTTCAAGTTTTGTGAACGTTTTACTCAAGTTTTTCTGTTATATAATTGTTGGCCAATTGTTTTACAAAACTAAAATAATAACAGAACTTGGATAGAACAGAATTTAAAAATTAACTTTTAAATTTGATGAATTGTTCAAATTCTGTGAAACAACCCGTCTTTAGTTATTTTGACAGTTGAAAGTCCGTTTCAGCTTTCGAACAAATTATGATCAGCAGAAGAAGATAACTATTATATTAGAAGAATAAGATAATACTAATTTAGAAGTAAATCTAAACAAAACATGAAAGAGAAAAAGACGCAGAAGGATGAGTGTTTCAGGCTAATAATTATTGCTTATAAAAATAATTGTTACCCTTTGTGATATGCATAAAAAAATCTTGTCTTAAACATTAGTTTACCAAAAATAATAATTAATATTTGACAAGTTCAAGTATCTTCACCAAAAAATGTATACAATTTGTCTCGACGCCATCTAGTGAGAGAGTTAGCACTTACAATGCCTTTCTCATATAAAATAAATTTGGTTGTTTTCAGGTGAAAAAATGTAATTAGCAGTAATTGTTGAATGAAACACTAGTATATATTGAATTATTTCGCGGGTAAGAGATAAGCCGCCATAGCTCAGTGGTCAGAGCTGTCAACCGGAAATCGAAAGGACACGGGTTCAAGTCCCGTTGGCGTCATGTATCTTTTATCAGGAGAATTTTCAATGTGGATGAGTGTTTCAGGCTAATAATTATTGCTTATAAAAATAATAAAAAAACAGTTAAAGCTCACAACTAGGAATCTCCCTGTCCCTGTAAGACAAGAGATCCTGGGTTCGATTCCTAGTTGCGACCGTTATCTTTATATTTTTCTGTTTCATGTTCTATTTTATGCTTCGTTTGGATTTATTAGTATTATCTTCTTCTTCAATGATAAATTACATTGATGGGCATAATAGGAATGGGAATTTCTGCGAAATAACTGAGCCTTAATGTACTGACTATGCAGTACCGGCTGTTATTGTATAATTGTACCCACTGCCAGTGTCTGTATTGTGTTGTGAGTGTATGGGAGCCGACGGATGGCGTCATAGTGCAGCACTGAACAGTGAACACTGGTCCACCTACTGATGCTGATACCGTGGCTATAACACCTTCGCTTCCTTATAAAGGCATCACGGCTGTCGCAACTCTCTGATTAATTCTCTTATTCATTCTGCTACATGTACTGTACCGGCTTTATGCTATACCGACACGTATACCGAGTGGGCAAATTCAGATATAGGGGGTACCGGCACTTTACCAGTTAACACCCGTTAATAAATATGACAATTACGGTATATTGTTATATGTTATGTTAAACTTGGAAAGTTAGGAATGCTAGGAAAAGCTTGGAGTAGCTACAAAAGGCTAGGAAAAGCTACGAAATCTAGTAGAAGCTTGGAATAGCCATAAAAAGGCAAGGAAAAGTTAGGAAAGGTAGCAAAAGTTTGGTAAAGCTATAAAATACTAATTTATTAAACGTGGAAATGCTACGAATGTCTGGAAAGCTAATTGTACTCTTCAGAGCACACGCGTCAGGTGGGAATGCTAAAACTTGTTGTATCGGCATTTCCATGAAAGATGCTCGGAGGAACTAGCGCCTTTGATCCCTTGCGCACCATTGCACAGTCGAAAACATGCCAAACACGCGTCCAACATTTGTACATAGTTAACATTTGTCACTTGAGAACGGGTCTTTTCTACGATCGTTCTTGAGTTCAACAGCTCGGCTGTGTAACGATTTGCCGGCCTCTGTGTTTCTTTCCTCCTTTCACATGGGTCTCTTCAAGACTCATGTTCACACCTTCCTCTCCCTAAAAAGACCAACCACACAGCATCCCCAAATTCACAAAGGCCCTAAGGGATTTTTTTTCCTCCGGGCCACCTGTGAAGTGGAGTTACTATAAAAAAATCCAGGGGAAATTCTCCTGAAAGACATGAAAGTATTTTCTTTCAAAGTGATACCATAAAAGAGTCCCTTTCTACTGAAGTCAGCTGGACTAAGGGAACTCTTGTATTTAATTTTTTTGGCTTACGGAAATGCTTGAGAGAAAGGAGTTATTTATTTGTACACGCCCAATTAGGGCTTTTACATATGATACAATTGAGTTGGAGAATAGGTGACGTTTTTGAAGTAAGTACCTGCTCGACTATTCAGATGTTTTTTTTATGAATGTACATGTACAGAGATTTTATTAATAAAATGTAGGTTGTATTTTTTTATAGTTACGATTAAAAAAAATAGCCGTCACGAGACGCCTGACAGATGTGATACATCAAAATTGAGTTTTATTGAAGGAAGTGATAATGAAAGTAAACAAGTAGTTATGTTTTGGTAGTAAAACAATTATTTTATTATTATTAAAATATACTCAAAGAAATGTGTTGCAAATTAAAAATTCGTCGTCATTTAGAATAGATCCATTGCCAATTTAATTGAGAATATACCGCACAGAGTTTTGGCAGCCGGGCGGAAAGAGCCGACGAGGCAGGCCGAATGAAGTGTCTTTCCGTGCAAGAGCGTCGTCAAGTCTTGCCACGGTTGATAAGCAAATGTCGGCTTTACCCCCTAAGCCCGCCAAACGATGTTTCACATCAAAATAGCGTGTCTTGAGAAGTGTACCTAAATTAAAAATATACCTAATGTCTCATCAGGGCGATCCGTGAAAGATATATTTTCTTTACCCCCTTTTACATGTCTCTCGTTGTTTAATAATTGTTACCGGTATCATTGAGTGCAATATTGTTATTATGCTTATGGCAGATTCTATAATAAAATAGGCGTGGGTCCTACCCAAGCTGCCCGAGTGGTCGCTATCAGCAGCCTACACTTTCCTGGAATAAATCTGACGCGGCAAATACTGCAATAAACTGAATTCATCCCGTATTTGCATCATCACCGTCTAGTTGACATTTAAACTCAAGGCGCTAAAATACTCGTGATCATATAATGTAACCTAATAACACGTTGATGGGAATAGTCACTTCTGAGAAACCAATTAAAATATCGAAAAGCAAAGTTCTAGAGAAATCCACTTCACAGAATTTAGCCTTATATGTTTAAATTATGCGTATTCAACCACTTTTATATCTTTAACGCAGCGTGTTACTTCTTTAAACGGGAATTATTTATCATTCAATGGAAGTTGGTGTTTTTTGTCGCTTACGAAGAAACCCATTTATTATACATGATTTAAAAGTCGTGGAATTTTATATTAAGTAGGTCAAACAGTACCGATATTGTCGTTAGTTACCAATCATAATTTATTATTTATTACACTCTGTGATACTTGATTATAAGGAATGTTAAAAGTTCAATTTTATTAGAGATAACTTCAAGGCGCTTTTCTTACGTAAATACCGCACAAGAGTCCCAACTGCTCCCGACCTTACTTACGATTCTTGGGGTACGTTGAAGCTGAAGGAAGAGGGGAGGAGAAGGAGGTGAGGAAGTACCTGGCTATTTAGATCTGGTCACCAAACACGGATAAAGCCATTTCAAGCAACGTTTCAATTCTGAATGGTGGTCTTACGCCAGGGCGATACTGAGAGTCTCTTCTACTCTGGAACGTGCCGCAAGTATACTGAATGATTTTTAATTAACAAATTGTGAGATAACACAAATTCATCAAATAAAATTTACTTGCGCACGTCGAGATTTTATTTTACTTTATCATAAAATAATAATTTTTACAAAAGTCGAAAAGTATACGACCTTACTGGGGTACCCCTTTCCAAGTTCACATTGTACATGATTTTGTGTATGAACTATAAATTAGGTAAAGTTTTTTTTTGTTAGTATGTTCATTTTTTTATGTAAGTATGTTAAAATATTACAAGAGGAAATTTATAACCAAACCCTCTAGTCTTCCAGAAACTCACGTCTCTTCTGGGTTCGATTGTCTTCGTCTGTTTCATATCAGAACCTCTAGTCTTCCAGAAACTCGCGTCTCTTCTGGGTTCGACTGTCTTCGTCTGTTTCATATCAGAACCTCTAGTCTTCCAGAAACTCGCGTCTCTTCTGGGTTCGACTGTCTTCGTCTGTTTCATATCAGAACCTCTAGTCTTCCAGAAACTCGCGTCTCTTCTGGGGTCGTCTGTCTTCGTCTGTTTCATATCAGAACCTCTAGTCTTCCAGAAACTCGCGTCTCTTCTGGGTTCGACTGTCTTCGTCTGTTTCATATCAGAACCTCTAGTCTTCCAGAAACTCGCGTCTCTTCTGGATTCGAGTGTCTTCGTCTGTTTCATATCAGACCTCTAGTCTTCCAGAAACTCGCGTCTCTTCTGGGGTCGTCTGTCTTCGTCTGTTTCATATCAGAACCTCTAGTCTTCCAGAAACTCGCGTCTCTTCTGGGGTCGTCTGTCTTCGTCTGTTTCATATCAGAACCTCTAGTCTTCCAGAAACTCGCGTCTCTTCTGGGTTCGACTGTCTTCGTCTGTTTCATATCAGAACCTCTAGTCTTCCAGAAACTCGCGTCTCTTCTGGGGTCGTCTGTCTTCGTCTGTTTCATATCAGAACCTCTAGTCTTCCAGAAACTCGCGTCTCTTCTGGGTTCGACTGTCTTCGTCTGTTTCATATCAGAACCTCTAGTCTTCCAGAAACTCGCGTCTCTTCTGGATTCGAGTGTCTTCGTCTGTTTCATATCAGACCTCTAGT